>CM060904.1:715499077-716749077 GCA_030737815.1 Allium fistulosum
TATTTTCTTGGACCCAAATGATATTTTTAAAGGTAAACCCAATGATGTCAAAAGGGGGACTTTCAATGCTTTAGGAATAGATACTTTCAATGGTTTCGAAGCTATGCTTCTAATAATTAATAAGCAACACTTTATTATATTCGAAAGAAAGATTTTAAAGAGTTTTTAAAGGCAGACGCCTAATGTTTTGAAAAGAGATATATGCTTTTGAAGGAGGCTATCCAGTATGGTTGAAAGCAAGGTTTCGAAGATTTTGAAAGTATAGTTTTCAAAACAAATAACCCAATCTCATTTGAAAGTAAAACCATGGAATATTAACAAACAAAGTATTTTGAAATGGAATTTATAAGGAAGTCTTAATGGGTTAAAAGAATAACCAAGTTATATTATTTGCTTCTCTATATATGTATATATTCACTTTATAACGAATCCAAAAATGTACTTTGGAAAAAGGTAGAATAACAAGTTAGGTTGACCTAGTAGTGAATATAAATAAAAGATATTGGCAGGGGCCAATAGGTTAACAGTAAGCCCATGAAAACCGTGTAAGAAAAATGATATTGGGAAGGGCCAATAGGTTCATAGTTAGCCCATGAAAACTATGTAAAATTGAAGATGTCAGTTTGATAGGTTTATAGTAATTCCATGAAAACTATATCCGGATAAGAAAATGCAGTATTGATAGATAGTCAATAGGTTCCTAGTTAGCCCATGAAAACTAGGGAAAAAGAAAGATATTGACAGTTAGTCAATAGGTTCATAGTCAACCCATAAATACTAGGACAAAAGAAATGATATTGGAGTTACCAATAGGTTCATAGTGATCCCGTGAAAACTATATAATTGGACAGGGAGTCCATAAATGTTTAACCAGTTATTAGTCAGCCCATGAAAATTAATAGGTTAATAGTAATCCTAGAAGCTAAAATTATGACAGATAATCAAAATGAATAGGGATGGGTAATCTAGAGTTGATTCAACTATTTTGCATATCATCGCATAATAATGTTTTGAATTGAATTAACCATTGTGGATGCAGGGGCACATAAAATGGTTTATAAAGGTTTTTAAGATACTAGTGAGGAGAAACCCGTTTCGCTAAGCGGCATGATCTCACTAGATATCTAAATGATTTGAGATGGTAGATTATTATTCATACCAGGCTTTATGTTTGACTTGAAGTTTATGTTTTCCCATTAAATTCTTATGTACTCAATTGATTTTGAGTAGCTTGAGATTTGAGGTTTTCAGGTACCTCTTAAGACGAATAAGCTTCCGGAGTCGTGCAGGAGGCATGTAGTTATTTGAGTTCTTTCTCATGTGATCCCGCTGTGTTGTTTTGTTAAGGCAAAGTTGTTTATTGCCCATTATATACTCTGATCGCCAAGGGGGCATCTTCATATGTCGCTCTTGAAATATATTGTAATAATTATATTTCTCTGAACATGGATAACGTTGTGGGATTATGTAAAGAATGTTGAAATGGGTTTTTGGAATGGAAGGTGAAAGTTGTTTTGAAAATTTTAAACTTTTTCCATATCCTTGTGTTTCTAGTATATCAATTTATCTAACATTACCGTATTTGGTCGCCGATGATTAATAACTATGGATGACTATAGCATCCATAGCTGTTAGTTTTGGGCCTTCAAGCGGGGGATGTTACAAATAACATGTACCCCCTAGTGCAAAGTGAGTGCTAGTGTCATGTGGTGAAGTGTCGTGCAATACAGTGACAAGTTATGAAAAATTAAAAGCGGAAAAGATGATAAGACTTCAAAGTTTGACCAGAGTGATCGTCATTGCTAACCGTCTCAACCAGTTCTCTACATTATTAGGGAATGATTCAACCTGAGCTTCAAAATCGATTATCAGCAGGTTGAAGTTTGATTTTTATGTTCATGGGTAGATGAGCTTCAAAAGAATTTGTGCAAGGCATTTTTCCATGTCATGGTTTGAATATCGTATATGTCCCAATATGTAGTTCAAGTCATATGCAAGTCGTATATGTTCACTCAAGTGTTCAAGGCCAAAGTTCATCTCAAAGTCCAAGTTCGTGTGATTGAATTTCATTTTAAAGTTAGTTGCTGACAATCGATCATTTCATCAAGGTATAGCCGATCATTCCGTAACGATTGTTGTACAATCGTTCCATAATGATCATCCATAGTTAAGCCAGGTGCTGCACCATTCCTCTAAACAATCGTTCCCATCAATCCATATCTGATCGTTCGTTCTAACCATCCCACCCGATCGTTCGCTTCGATCCTCCACCCGATCGTTCGCTTCAATCCTCCATTAGATCATTTGCATTAACACTCAACCGATCGTTTGGATCAACTCATCACCATACGATCGTTCCATATGTCGCATCGTTATCATACTATCATTCCAGTACGACCGTCCACAACAAAACTGTACTCAACATCAACTCCATACGATCGATCCATACGATCGTTTCACAAGTCGATCCGTCTACCTCAAAATTCAGCAAGTCTATAACTACAACCGATCGTTCATCAACGATCATCTTCTACCCCCAACTCCTTCTTCTCAACAACTCAACTACTTTGCCATCACCAAAATGATCGGTTGGAGCCTCTCTTCTTCCAACGTGCTTCGAATCAATCGGCCTCATCGTTCTAATCAAACATCATGTGGTCGACAGACCTGAAATCTTGCATTCGAATCCACGTGTAAACCAAAAATCAACCTACCTAAATTAGAATTCGAAGAGTGGAAATGGTTCAAGTACGTTTCCTCGTGAGATTTGAAGAGCTTAGTATAATGAAGATTGATATGGAGAGAAGGGTGCTTGATTGAAGGTTAAGTGGAGGAGAAATGGTCTTTGGTTTGGAAGT
The DNA here is from genome assembly GCA_030737815.1 of Allium fistulosum. Classification (NCBI taxonomy): domain Eukaryota; kingdom Viridiplantae; phylum Streptophyta; class Magnoliopsida; order Asparagales; family Amaryllidaceae; genus Allium; species Allium fistulosum. The sequence continues at coordinate 715,501,936 of CM060904.1, forward strand.
TCGGATCGTGATTTGGAACAATGAAGAAGGTGAGGAGGAGTAAATTATCTTTTTAGGTTCGGTTGGAAATGATGCAAAAGTGAAGAAGGGGAGGATGGAGCAGCTAAGTGGAAGGTATTTATATGAGGATGGACCAAGCTTTTAAAACCCTTGAAGTTAATCCATATGATCATTTCTTACCGATCGTTTTATAATGATCGCTTAAAGTCAATGTATAACGATCGTTCATTCAGAATGATTCATCATTCCCTCACACATACTAACGATTGGATACGACGATTCTTGAAAAAAAAGGGGAAGAGAAACAATGATTGTAAATAAACGATCCGTATTTGATGGATCCGAAACTATCCATCAATCTATTCAATAGCAAATGACCCGGTTGATCATTTTTTGAAAAGACTTGACAACGACCTATGAACGTGCAATCGTGATCAGGGGTCGGGTATAAACATGTATACATAATAGTATGCGTTTCAAAATTTTAGTTTCTTGAAATCAATAGGAATTGAATTTTCACCTGAAATCAATTGGAGATGAGTCTAAGCCAAATTGCTGGAGCCTTATAATCACTGGAAACAAAATAAGATAATTATTGATAAGCCGTAATACAGTATTTATACAGTTGGAAATCGACCAATAGTTATGAAAAACAGAAGGAGATGTGACTGTCAATAAAAGTAACTCAATGGAAGGGTGGCGACTATTCAATAAATTGGATGGAATTATTTTCGACGATTCAAGTTTGCAACGATTCAAAGCACGTCATGTTCGAACAAGACGTACTTTAGGGGGCAAATGTTATCCTGCCTTTTGACCGGGCTATATCTGAACCAATCGGATGAGACAGACTCGATTGTCATCGGGATCAATGTATTATATTAACGATCACGAATCCTAGAGATCAGGCCTAAATGATAATATATGAAGCAGTAGCAAAGTAGAAGATGAAGGCGAACTCAATAAAACATTTAGAGTATGGAAGTTCATTACTCTCTGAAGATAGATCCATATTCAATACTGTGGATCGTATCGTATTGATTACAAGGCTCAATTCAAAGATGATCAATCGATATCTCAAAATCTACAAGTCCAACACACTTGAAAGTTTCCAAAATCTCAATGTATTGGAGAAAGTCCCCACAAACGATCGCATAACAAAAGGACCAAATTTGAACGATTGGCACCGATCATTCACGAACGATCGATACCAAAAATCATTCATGAACGATCATATAAATACAACCAAACACATCAACTCATTGAAGATTGGTTAATATCTCACCAACCACGACTCAGAATGACACCAAACCGTGGGAGCATGGACAAGGAGCTCAAGGAAACGATCGCATGTGCATTGGAGCGCAAATGAACGATCGATACCGATCGTTCCAACTATTGAATTAGAACCTGTGATCGTTCTGGTGGGTCGATCGTTCCAACTATCAAGTTAGAACCTACGATCATTTTGGTGGGCCCCTATGGATTTGGAGAGTCTTCTACCAAATTTTTAGCGAGATATTTCGCTGTCTTCACATATAAATACAGACTTCATTATTCATTTAAAGGATCTTTACACTGTTGTTTACTAGGGACTCCATTGTAATCAAGTGCTATTATCATTACTTCATTGTAATCAGATTTACAAGTGATCAATAAAGCAAATTCTTCAAAGTGGACGTAAGCACACAATGCCGAACCACTATAAATCCTTATGTCTTTTTTATTGCTTAATTCTGATTGCTTATTTACTTATCCCCTCTGTTTAATTTTGGTTATTCTTTATTTATTTGTCTATTATTCTATTCTTGAGTGTTTGTGCCCACTTTTGGTGCAAACATCAATAATGTACATGAGCAACCTACGACATGCATAGTGTGTCACTGTACATGCCGTAAGGCTGAGCACAAAACACCAAACAAAAACCTCAATTGCAAGCAATGCAAGGTCAAGCTAAATGGCTCAATACAAGTAAAAGAAGCACATGAACATAGAAATAGGGTAGAGGTAGGCACAAACATGCAGCAAACAAACCAAGTGCACAAGACCAGGTTCACAAACATGCATGCCAGAATTAGTTCAAAAATGCACACAAGGCTTTGTACTCAAAGGTGCAAACAGCAAGAAGCTCAAGGCAAAGTACACAAAAGATGCAACCAGATGCACTAGCAAGGCAGAGCAAAGCACATAAATGTACAAAGATAGGTGTAGCAAAAGGATGCACAAGGCGAAGCAAAATATGGTACACAAAAGTGTACTAGAAAGGGGAAGCACAAGCAACACAAAGACATGCATGCACACAACGACAAAATGTAGCAGGGTGCACAGCAAGTGAATGATACAACACAAGAAAATTTTCAACACAACAACATGCAAGTGCCAATATATACAGATGTAACATGGTACATCACAAACAAAATATACAAGTGAAACAGCAACCAGGTGCAACACAACAACAAGCCGAGAATACAAGGTCGTGCGCACAAACAGCCAAGCTCACAAGTACGGTCAGATCCACTGCTCCATCAAATAGGCCAAACAACTATAATTCACAAGCACAAAACCTCCCAATAGTCCAAGACGCGTAGATTTTAGCATAACATATCGAATTTACACACACAAATATATATATATATATCTTTTATGTATATGTATATGTATATGTATATGTATATATGAAACATTTTCAAAAATCAAAAGTTAGATTTTTTTAACACGTACAGTCAAGAATAAATTCAAATTAAAAGTTGAATGTGTTATTAATGTCAAACGGGAGTAAATCAAATTCCCACGTTGATGATTTCAAAGCCAAAGTTAATAAGAATTTCGAAATCTATCGGGAAGAGGAACAAGTCAGAGATCACAAATTCATGTGCAAGGAAATCAACAGCCAAGATTAAAAATTGAAATATTCAAACCCGAAATTCACAAATGAAATTTCAAAGGAGATTTTTTCTCAAATCATTCCCCATTTAAACCAATCATCATCAAAAAAATTCTATCAAGTCCAGCTTAATATAAAAAAGTCAGAAAGGCATAAATTGTACCAATTCAGAATCAAAAATCGCTCGATGCTTGAAGCAGCCGAAGGAATAAATCATCACGTAAATTAAGCAATCAATCGACAAAGGAACGTAGGTGAAATTACTTCAATCGATTAACTATCGGAGGCTTCAAAATTCGAAAACCCTAATTGAAGAAGAACAAAGAAAAGAGGAATCAACTTTGAAATGAAAAGAGGATCGATTTGCAAAATAAAGAAAATGGGCTGAAAAAATAGAAACCAGATTCTTATATTTTGGGCCACAATTATTTTTCTCTTTGTGTTTAATTGTCTTATAACAAATTACGGTTTCTCCTTTTTATTTTTATTGTAATTTGTTTTTAAATTTTATAAAACTCTAGTTTTAACTATGATCGAACTATGGGGCGTAGTTTGGGAAATTCTCAACTCGAGGATAGAGTTGAGGTAGGTTTCGAGCTTTGGGTTAGAACAATCAGGTAAGCGATAGTCGCAAGTTTACAGGATCTCTAAGCAATCGATTGTGTAGTCTTAGTAGAAAACTTGGGGGCAAGTATCGCTGAAGCTGGGTAAATTTATGTATTGCTTTTATTTCCGCATTTACTCTGTTATTATCTATGTTGCAATTTTTTTATTCTGTGAATTTATTATAAACCCTATCGACCTCCTTCTATGGTTAATTCAACCTACAAGCGGTATCAGAGCAAGATAGTAAAATTCACTTTTTTAACTCTGGCTAATTTAAATAATGCTTTTTCTGAAGGAAAATATATTATTAGGCCACCCATGTTTAATGATACTAGTTTTTTATATTGGAAAACTAAGATGAATTTTTTTTAGATGCTATAGATGTTGTTAGTACCTTAGATATTGGTTTTCATGATAACAACTGCAGGACATTATATAAAATATAGATACTAATGTTTTATCAAGATATATATAGTATATAGTGCAAGATATTAGACAGATGTTGATTAAGAAGACTATACAGTATCAAGAGTAGATTCAAGATGATGATAATTGAAGACTCATGAGTATTGAAGAGTTCAAGATTTTAAGATATTCTAGATAAGTTATAGAGTCATAGAATATATGTTAAAACCTTAATAGAAATTTCATGATCTCTCTCTCCTTCTCTAATTTTGTTTTAAATTATTTTTCAAATATCCTGGTTTTAAAATAATCTTTTCAAAATATTTCTCAAAATGATTTTCAATCTCTTGTACTTATAAAGATATAATTTTAGTGTTTTTAAGTTTATATATATTGAATTTTTGTTTATATTTTAATAAGTTATAATTATATTGGTTTTATATATATTATTTATATTATATTGAATACTCTTAGTAAATCTTCAAAAATTATTTTATAAAGTTTTATTAAGTTATATTTTGATTAAAATGTGTATACACTATATTTAAATGATTCTACAAAGTACCAAATTATTTTACAAAGCGACGAATTTTTAAAATAATATTTTTAAATGTTTTTCAATTTTGTGAAGGGTATGTCGACATACTCTATCCATGTATGTCGACACAGTGGTCGTAATTTTCAAAATTCAAATTTGAATGGAAGTGTCTTTTCATCATATCTCTTCGCGAATGGACATGACCATTCTTTTCCTACATATACCAGACTTTCAAACAAATTTTTATCAACTACTTTCTTATTCTTCTCTCCTCTTTCCATTCTCTCATTTTCTAAATCAAAATTACCCAAACTCTACCGAAATTTAACCAGAATCAAATTCAATTATCACTAGTTTGATTCTCCATTATTTACTCTCTGATTTCTCTCATCTCTCTCAGTAAACCAAGATTGAAGTGTTATTCAAGAGTTATAGGATCAATTGTAATCAAGATCGAAGATCCGAGTCTGTAAAACTCTATCAAATCATACTGCTGTACTTGTGGGTGTGATTGTAGCCCGTAAAATCAATTGTGTGCTTAGTAGCCCATAAATCTAGCGGGTGCGCTTGTTGCCCGGAAATCAAGTGACTCTACCTAGAGGTTGGGATTCTGAAGGCTGTGTCTCATAGCGAAATCAAGATTGTATTTGCATTTACTAGTTGAAAATAAATCCATACAAGGAATTGTGCAGGACCGAATGTAGGGTAACTCCGAACCAGTATAAAATCCTAGTGTGCTCTTTCCTTTTTACTTTTACTGCATTTACTTTTATTTTCACTTTGATTCCGTGATTGTTAATTACATCATTCCAAGTCGAACCTTAAATAATTTCAAAAATATTCATATAATCAATTAAATACTATTCACCACTCCTTTAGTGTTAATTTAGCCTTAAGATCATATTCCATGGACTCATATTTGGTATTAGAGCATTGGTTTTCAAAGTATTCATAATCATACTTTTGAAAATGTTTCAACGGCAGTTTTTGATAATATTTTTAACGCTCTTTTCAAAAAGATAATTTGCAAAATCGTCGTAATGTTGTTCCATAGGTTTGTATCTATTAATTATAAAAAATCACGTGATCTATTGAAAAGGTATGAATTGTAGGAACAGATGTGTTACATGGCTTTTGATGAACAGACACCTGATGATCAAACTCTACATATCAAAAAGACAAATGGATATTGGATAGTGGATGCTCAAAACTTATAACTGGAAATTCGGAGATTTTGAAAGATATAATTTACAAAGATGGTGGATCAGTAAATTTTGAAGACAACTCTAAAGGATATGTGATTGGCATCGGCAATGTCAGTAATTCTAAAACTCCTACTATTTCTAATATTTTGTTAGTTAGGAATTCAAAGCATAATCTGTTGAGTATTAGTCAATTGTGTGATAAGGGTTTCAAAAATTAAATTCGTAAAAGATAAATGTCGCATTGAAGATAATGAGTCAAACATTATCTTTGAAGGTATTAGAAAATGAAACATCTATATATTAAGTATGAAAATCTCAAATGATAATTTATGTCTTTTGGCTGAATCAAGTGATCCTTGGATTTTGAATAAAAGATTTGGTCATTTGAATTTCAAACTAATATCTAAAATTTCTAAAAATGATCTAATTATAGGTCTTTCCAAAATGAATATTGAAGTTAATAATTTATGCGATGCATGTCAATTAGGAAAATTTAGAAAAAGTTCTTTTAAATCAAAAGATATGATTTCTACCTCTCAACCCATTGAACTTCTTCACTTAGATCTTTCCGGTCCCCCACAGATGCAATCTATAAATCACAGTAGATATGTATTTGTAATCGCAGATGATCATTCTTGGTTTACCTGGAAAATTTTCTTAAAACTTAAAAGTGATGCTTTTGAAATATTTAAAATCTTTGTTAAACAAATTCAAAATCAAATGACTAGTAAAATTAAAACTATTCGGAGTGATCACGGTGGAGAATTTGAGAATTTCTATAATAAGAAAGGTATAATTCATAATTTTTTATTTCCAAGAACACCATAACAATATAGAGTGGTAGAACGTTAAAATAGGATGATTCAAGAGTGCGCTAGAACTATACTAAATGATAGTAATTTACCTAAATTTTTTTAGGCTAAAGTAGTTGGTACTGCATAAATAGAATTTTAGTAAGACCATTAACTAAGAAAACGCCATATGAATTATTCTATAATAAAAAACCTAAAGCATCATACTCTAGAATTTTTGGTAGTAAATGTTTTATTTTAAATACTAAAAATAAATTGGATAAATTTGATGCAAAATCAGATAAAGGAATCTTTATTGGATACTCAAATAGAAGTAAAGCTTATAGAGTTTTCAATACTAGAACTAATATTACTGAAGAGACATTACATGTCTCATTATGAAAATTTTAAATTTTATAATCCAAATATTGATGAAGAAGAAAATATTGATAACCCAAACGAAATTAGTAATAATGAGATTATCAAAAACGATAATAATAATAATTCGTAAAATTCACATCCAAATAAAAGAACAAGATACTTGAAAGATTATCATATAGAAAATATACTTGGAAATAATGAATCTGTTGTTAAAACTAGAAATCGACTAAATAAAATGAGTAACATTGCTTTTATTTCAACTATTGAACCTAAAAATCAAAAGGAAGCATCAACTGATGATTCATGGATTCTTGGTATGCAAGAGGAATTGAATTAATTTACAAGAAATGATGTATGAGAATTAGTTCCAAGACCCGAGGATAAATCCATAATAGAAACTAAATGGGTATGCAGAAACAAAATGAATGAACAAGAAGAGGTTGTGAGAAATAAAGCTCGATTAGTTGATTATTGTCAAGATTAAGGAATAGATTTTGATGAAACTTTTGCACCCGTGGCAATATTATATGCTAAATGAATTTTACTTGCTTTCACTAATCATAATAATTTTAAGTTATGTCAAATGAATGTTAAAAGTGCATTTTTAAAATGGTTTGATTAAGGAAGATGTATATGTAGAACAACCCCCACTTTTTGAAGATGCAAAACTATCTAATCATGTTTACAAAATTAAAGAAGGCTTTGTATGGTTTGAAACAGGCTTCAAGAGCTTGGTATGGCAGACTTAAATTCTATCTATTACAATCAAATTTTGTAATAGGAAAAGTAGACAATACACTTTTTATTAAAAGAGATAAAAATGATATTCAGATAATACGAATATATGTAGATGATATCATTTTTGGATCTACCAACGATTGACTAAATAAGGAATTTTCAGAATTAATGACTAATTTGAAATGAGTCACATGAGAGAACTAAATTATTTTCTAGGATTACAAATAAAAAAACTAAGTAATGGAATTTTTATCAGTCAAGAAAAATATGCTAAAGATTTAGTTAAGAAATTTGGTATGTCAAATACCAGTGGTATACCAACTCCCATGGCAACTAATGAATAATTAAGTAAAGAAGGAAATTCAAAAGATGTGGATCAAAAATTATATAGAGGAATGATTGGATCACTACTCTATATAACTTCTAGTAGATCTAATATAATGCATAGTGTTTGCCTCTGTGTAAGATATCAATCTCAAGCTAAAGAAACTCATTTAAAATCCGTAAAATGAATTTTGAGATACGTAAACAACACAATAGAGTATGGACTCTTTTACCCAAAAGAAGACACCTTTGAATTAATTTCATATAGGGATGCTAACTATGCTAGTTGCAAATCAGACCGAAAAAGTACAAGTGGAACTTGTCATTTTTTGGTACACTCTCTGATTTCTTGATTTAGTAAGAAGCAAAACTCTGAATCTCTGTCTACGACTGAAGCACAATATATTTCAGCAGCATTAGCATGTTCATAGGTTATCTATATGCAATAAACATTAAAAGATTCTGGTTTAAATTTTACTAAATCACCAATATGCTAGTGCTATCAATCTATCTAAAAATCCAACTCAACATGCTAGACCTAAACATATTGATATAAGACACCATTTTCTAAGAGATAATGTAAACAAAGAAATAATATAACTTGAATTTATAAACATTGAAAATCAAATAGCTGATATATTAATAAAAACATTGAATCAAACATCTTTTACTAAGTTAGGAAGAGAGATAGGAATTTGTTCTCTATCGAAAATATAAAAATAATAAAGTAAAAAGTAAAAAATATAAAGAAAAACAAAATAATCAAAATTATAACATATATGTCGACATATCCTATCCCCCTATGTCGACATATAATGGTAAATTTCGTTTCTTAAATTTCTCTCTAAAATTCAAATTAGTGGTTATATAATAACCAAATTTCGACTCTCTTCTTCATTCTTCTGTATTCTCACTATTTTAAACTTCTAAAACAAATAAACCATGACCTCCTCTAATCTCAAACGTTCTAGAGAAGAGAATTCATCGTTTTCCTTACTTTCTCCTACCCAAGGCCCCTTCAGAACACTACTATGACCAAAGTTATTAAATTGGAAGGAGAAATGAAGAATATTCTGGAGATGTTGACTGAAATACAAGTTTTACAACTACGTATGTCCAAAGAACAAGAGAAACAAAGTAGAATTCTTCGCAATTTGCAAAAATGTCTATTGGATAACCCTACGAATCCAATAGTTATTGAAGATGATTCTGTAAATTTGGCCATTTATAACCCCATTCAAGGCAACGATGATGAGGAAGAAGAGGAAGAAGAAGAAGGGCAAGAACACATGGAGGAAGATGACGAAGTCTGATGTGTCGGAGAAGTATGTTTTAATCGAGATGGAAATCTCGTCGAACAAAAAGGAAACTTTTGCCTTCATTATCCTTTTGTCCTATTCACAAATCCTCGATCATTAGTAAATCACCTTAGGATGGTACTTGTCTGATTAGTTTGATTGTGTGGTGTGTATATTTGATTTAACATTTGTTTTACTTACTTATATGTACATTTTAAGATGTGATTGGATTATGGTGTGGTATTGAATGAATATATAGATTGGTTTGGTTACTATTAATGATTTATGTTAGCACTTATCATTTCTTATATATCATTCTTATCATTTCATGATTATCTCATTTTCAATATCACTTATTGTTCTTTTATACAATCATTCTCATCATCATTATATATAATTCTTATATATATCAACTAGTATTTTATTTATAGGGAGTTAGAGTTAGAATTAGAGAAAGAGTTAGCGTTAGAGTTATAGTTTTAGGTGGTTATTTTTGTTGATGACAAAGGGGTAAAATATATAGAATCTAGGCATAGGTTAAGGGGAGTTATATTACATTTTATATACATAGTTGTCATCATAAAATGAGAGGAGATTGTGAGTACCTTAGGTATTGGTTTTGATGATAACAACTAAAGGACATTATATAAAATATAGAAACTAATGTTTTATCAAGATATATATAGTCTATAGTGCAGGATATTAGACAGGTGTTGATTAAGAAGACTATACAGTATCAAGTGTAGATTCAAGATGATGATAATTAAAGACTCATGAATATTGAAGAGTTCAAGGTTTCAAGATATTTCAGATAAGTTACAGAGTCATAAAATATATGTTAAAACCTTGATAGTACTTTCCTGATCTCTCTATCTCCTTCTCTAGTTTTGTTTTAATTTTATTATATCCTAGTTTTAAAATAATCTTTTCAAAATATTTCTCAAATTTATTTTCAATATCTTATACTTATAAAGATATTATTTTAGTGTTTTTAAGTTTATATATATATTGAGTTTTTGTTTATATTTTAATAAGTTATAATTATATTGATTTTATATATATTATTTATATTATATTGAATAATCTTACTAAATCTTTCTAAATTATTTTATAAAGTTTTATTAAGTTATATTTTGATTAAAATGTATATAAACTATATTTAAATGATACTACAAAGTATCAGATTATTTTGCAAAACAACGTATTTTCAAAATATTATTTTAAAGCGTTTTTCAATTTTGCGAAGAGTATGTCGACATAGTAGCCATAAATTTTAAAATTCAAATTTGAATGAAAGTGTCTTTTCGTCGTATCTGTTCGCGAATGGACATGACCATTGTTTCGCTATATATACCAGACTTCCAAATGAATTTTTATTATCTGCTTTCTTATTCTTCTCTCCTCTTTCCACTCGCTCATTTTCTAAATCAAAATATACCCAAACTTTGCCGAAAATCAACCAGAATCAAATTCAATCATCAGTAGTTTGATTCTTCATTATTTACTCTCTGAGTTCTCTCATATATCTCACTCATACTAAGATCAAAGTGCTATTCAAGAGTTATAAGGTCAATTGTAATCAAGATCGAAGATCTAAGTCTGTAAACCTCTATCAAATCATGCTGTTGTACTTGTGGATGTGATTGTAGCCCGTAAAATCAATTGGGTGTGCTTAATAGCCCATAAATCTAGTGGGTGTGCTTGTAGCCCGGAAATCAAGTGACTCTACCCAAAGGTCGGGATTCTGGAGGGTGTGTCTCATAGCCTTGAAATCGAGATTGTATTTGCATTTACTAGTTGAAAAGAATTCCGTACAAGGAATTATGCGGGACTGGATGTAAGGTAACTCTGAACCAGTATAAAATCCTGGTGTGTTCTTTCCTTTTTATTTTTACTGCATTTACTTTCATCTGCACTTCGATTCTGTGATTGTTAATTACATATTCCAAGTAGAATCTTAAAGAATTTGAAAAATATTCATATATCAATTAAACACTCTTCACCCCCCCCCCTCTAGTGTTAATTTAGCCTTAAGATCCATATTCCGCTGACTCACAGATGCATGGAATATAGTTGAAACTGATCATAGGCTGCCTAGCATAAATATAGATGATCACGAAGTTCCTAAGCCTAAAGATAAGTTGAATGCAAATGAACTTAGTCTATATCAAGTAAATACTAAAGTAATGAACTCTATTATTTGTGTCTTAGATAAAATTAAATACAACCGTGTTTCTCGTTGTGTGACCGTGCATGAAATTTTTCATATGCTTGAAGTCATCATGAAGATACATCGCAGGTCAAGGAATCTTATCTAGCTATGCTCAACAATGAATACGAGAATTACATGATGACAAAAGATGAGAATGTAAAGGAGATGTATAGACGATTTTCAAATATTGTATTCAAATCCAAAATACTGGGAAAAGCTTACATAGAATTGAAGATGGTTCGAAAAATTCTGAGAATCCTACCGAAAAGTTTTGAAGCAAAAGTGGCAGCAATCCAGAAATCCAAAGACTTGAAACTGCTTAAATTAGAGGAATTAAGAGGAAATCTCATCAGTTATGAGATGAAGCTTAAAGTTAGAGAAGAACGTGAAAGTGGTGATTCGAGAAAGAAATCTATTGCTTTAAAAAGTTCAACCGATAATGAGGAATGTAACACCCCGCATTTTTCGATAATTAAATAATCAAATAACGATGAACAGTGAAAATAAATATTTTTGGAATTGTCAAAATATGGCCTCGAAACTTATACCATTGTGTTCGTGGTGATTTTCTGATCAATTTCCATATATAACTTGTCAAAATACGAGTCAATACGAAGAAGTTATGAGAGAAATGAAAAACGGGAAATAATAGAAATAATAATAATAATAAATATGGCATGGTTCGACCCATAGGTCGACCCACAAGCCACAAGGGTCGACCCTAAGGTTGACCCCTAATACACACAGGTTGACCTATAGGTCGACCCACGTATCTCCCTGGATGTGAATTCATCCAGGGACATGCCGAAGTGTATTAGTTCGATTTTTATTCGATCCGAACCATACGTTGATGCATCTGATGGCTCCAAATGACCCTGTGACATGGTGAATTCAGATTCAATCCAAGAATCCAATGGTCAGAGATCCCCAAACTCCACTATAAATAGAACCGAGGCCTAGCTATTTTCTCACAATCAGATTTTCTCCCAATTGGGTTCATTGCCTGAGGCTGAACCCTAAAAAGAAAATATTTCTAGGGAGAAGATCTTCTCAATAAAAGTATTAGACACCTTAGAAGGGGATCCAGGAAGACCATGGAGCCAAGCTGAGCACAAGCAAAGCTAAGGACGACAGGTGAGTGGATTTAATTATATATCTTTTACGTTTATGATATATTATCGTTAGATTCCCGTTAAATAATTTTATTCAGTATTTATTTCAGTAATTAATTTTGTTAATTAGTTATGCTGAGACTGTAAATTTTATAAGAGAACTTATATTTAATTAATATTAGGCTTGACAGTTAGAGAAAGGCGTAAGCCAAAAAGTAAGAAATTTACAGTTGTTTACATCTATTTTAAAGTAAAAATTTAGCCTGTAAATGTTAGCTTCTTTTTATTCCTTTTTACGCGAATAAAATAGTAAAGAGAAGAATTCGCAAATACAGACTAAAATAGAAGAACACTAGATTTACAGAAATTAGATGTAAAATAAGAAAAGCTGAAATAAAAAGAGAAAGATAGAAATTTGTAGTAAATTATGCTAAAACGGGAAAAAATAAATTAAAAGGGAAAATTTAATAACTTGATAGGGAAATTAGTGATAGATTAATTGGTTGGTTTAGAAAAGAGAATACATTTCAATAGTTTAATATTTAAAAAGATAACGATAAACATAATTACAAGATTAAAAGAAAGAAAAAGGAATTAGTGTAAAATAGAGAAACTACTGTATTTTGCACTATCCAAAAAGTAAAGAAATAATCAAAAAAATATCTTGTAGTTACGGATTATTGTTTAGAGCATTATTTAGTATTAAAATATGAAATGGATTTTTAGCACAGTTTTTGTAACCAACCAAATAGAATAAAACTACTCCCTAGAATATAAGAAAATAAGGTAAAGAATTAAAGGAATTAAAGAAGGAATCAAGTTAATTATTAGACAAAACTAGAAGCTATAGACAAAAATGTAACTAGATCTGCATTTTATTCACAGATAATAGAATAAAAATAAAGCAATTATTATGATAAGTAAAATTGTGACAATAGGACATAGTCCCAAGCCAAGATTGTCATATAATATAAGTGAATTAAAGAGAATTCAATATCATAAATAAAGAAGACAGACCAGAATTGAAATGAGACACTTGTGATTATATTTATAATGTATAGATTATAAAAGGATGTAGCAATGACAATTACAAGTAAAATTATTACATAGGTTATAATTAAGTAGAAAGAACATAAAAGGCTTATTTAAGACTTAAATTAAGTTAATAAGAAAATAGAGCAGAAATAATAGAAGAGGCTTATTTTAATAAACTTAAGACTTAAATTAAGTTAATAAGCAAGATAATAGAAGTGGCCCATACCAACAACATTCCCTTTTAGTCAGGAACTGATGGTCTCACAATAGTTAGGTGAGGCTGGGACAAGATTATGCTAATTAGGGTAAATAAGTAGCCAACAAAATAAGAAAAGTAAACTAAATGCAAAACAAATGATTAGACTTAGGGTCTAATAAAAGAGTGAGATGCGTTTGGAGTAGCCCAAAGGATGAAGAGCCTAACGAAGCAGTTCATCACAGATTTCAGCACAGAAGGAGCACATCCAACTTAGATATTTTGGGATAGCGGAAGTACGAGACTTCAACGGGACATGAGGGTACTCTAGGATGGCCCTCTGGGGTAGGCATAACGGAGTTGTCCCCCGGAGGCAGGTCTGTAGGTGTTCCATCAAAAGAGTATGCCTTGACTGCTTTTTGCATGGCAAGACCATTGTAGGCAGTCAAAAGGGGTTAATGTTTGGAGTAGGATATTCGTTTGTCCTAGTACTTGCAAGTAAGTTTTAGTGGGCATGACCCAAAAGGATAGTCACATGCGGATATTAGGCCAGCATCAAAACCAAGAAGCGAGTTTGGGAAAGACTAGAGTTAAACCAATAGTCCAATAAACCTTTCACTATCGAGACATTGGATGAGGGGCGCAGCCAATTGGATGTTTAAATTGTTTGCAGTAGGGCACAACCACTTAGCTCTTTAGAGGTCTTTCGATTAGTTGAGTGGCTACGTGGGGCCATAGCCATGATAAGAAAAAAGACAGACCAAGTAGAATATTTGTATTGTAGGCCTAACGAGGTAGTCTTTTACAGATATAGAAAATCCCCGACTGAGTTCCATATAAGGTAGACCTTGTTTAGCGGGATTCAGGGAGTAGACAGAACGATTACGTATAGTCCTCAAGGTATGCACTGGGTGGTACATTATGGATGTCCAAGCATTAGTATAGGCTAGTGCGGATGCAGTTTTACGTTTTCATAGCAGACGACGGAACATCTGTGTTGTAGGCCTTATGAGGCAGTCCTTTATAGATGTAGTCACAAAATGCCCTAGTAGCGAGACAATGGAGTCCTTTTCGAGGAGGATACGGAAGGTACTAAGGGTAGTACCTAGGACCGATACGGTCATTGGGCATATAGCTACATATATATTATTTATTAGGTTTTGATCTACTAGGGGGTAGATGGGTACGATTCACGCATAGGGGCGAGAGTATTATAAACCCAATATAAAAGAAAATGGAAGTAAAACGGTATATGTAGAATTAAACTTAGAAGTATGTGACGACCGCCCATGACCCCTGCACCGAATCTAGAGATAGTGCGCTGTAAAGTGTGCCATGCGACCATGGACGATTGTCAGGGTAGATTGAAACAACAGAATCTATCGTATTTCTCACAGCGCATGGACAAAATACAATAGAACATATGTATAGTGAAGCTTTACAGAACAAAATGACATCATATAAAACTCCATAATAGTTGAATACAAGCATCCACATAGTCAATACATCAAGCCTCACTACATATCTCTCAGAGAATACAAAACAGCGGAATATCCAGTACATATAATAAGAAGATAATATGCAACCCTCCAGCTCGTCTTCGATATCAGCATCGTGAGAAGAGAACAGCACCTGTCACCTGCTACCTAGTCCGCCCGTCCCAAAATGGACGAACAGCCCAAGGCAATAAGAATTAAAACATAAAGCCTTGAGTCAGACAACAGTCTTAGTGAGCAGTAAATTAACTAACAACATACCAAAAGAGCATAAAGGAAAAGGAATAGGAATACAACCCTCCCACTCCAACCTCATTCTACAGTGATAGCCCCCAGACACACACTAAGCAGAAGCAAACATAGCAGAGCATACAATTTAAAGTAAAGCTATTATCACTCGAGTCAAGGGCGATGTTTTCCAAGTACCAAGGCCTAAATCAGATAAGCACCCAGAAAATACCGCTCTTGAGTCCGAAATGACGTTACAACCAAACATCCATGACTCTGGCTATCACTGTTATCATTGCTTCGATATCACCGTTAATTGAATGACCGGCACATTCTTTCAGCCGTCCGTCAAGGGCTAATGGAAACCCCGGTTCTAGACATAACTCCCGCACGTCGTCGCAGCCCGTGCCTAGGACTATCGAATCTGCCCAGAGTACTCGACCATCAACAGTTAGTCGTTGGGACTATCGAATCTGCCCAAACGTACTCTTGCTTAGAGCATGCTAGAACCTTCAACAACGATGCTATCCAAACCTCCTAGTCATCCTCCTCGACGACTATTCTCATATCCATTCATTATCCTCAACTCGAATCATATCACCGAGTTATCAACATGCTTGGAATGATCCCGTCTGGATTAGACCAAGTCTTCATCACATGATTGCCTCGCTTCATTACATCCTCGCAAAGCCTCATCTCATCATCACATCATCAAATCTATGCATAAGAGCTTCATCATCCTGCTACATATGCCACGAGCAGCTTTCCCAATTCAAGAGCCTTTCCCTTAGCTTTTGAATCGTCTTCAGTCTAAATCTAATCATCAATCATCTAGTTCATAACAATCAATCAAATCAAACATCAATCCAAACAATCAAGCATTCAAATATGATCTAAGTAGACAATTATAACAATAATGGCATTTTCGTAATTAAAGAGTTGAAAGTCCAATAAGCATGAAAACATGGATTATATCTCTACAAACTTGATGAATGAACTTGCATAGGTTAACATATGATAAAATGGATGTAACATCATCATGAACAATGGATCTATATGGATCTACACATAGGATGAAGAAAATGCATGGAAATCTCTATTTTAACACCAAATCGAGCCAACAATCCGATATACTCCTTCGGATCCGTGTGAGAGATAATCACTACTCACCAAATCACCTAAACAACCTCAAATCAACACGCTTCAGATCTGGACAGCGAAGGATCAAGCTTGATCTATCACGAATCCGCTTCAAACGAAGAAATCTCTCTTGAAAAGATGAAGATCTTCAACTTTAGCTCTTGAATCTTCAATCTTGATCTTCAACTTGGATGGATGTAAGCACTAGATTAGAGTGGAGAAAAGAAGTGAAGAAGTGTAGAAGTCGAGCTCTCAAAATGGCAGCACTTCGTCGCTTCAAAATCCGGATCCCAAAAATGAAGAGAAGCTCTCCTATTTATAGCAGAAAATACCCTAAGTCGTAACTCGGCTATCTCCTTAAGTCGCTGCCGACTTAACACTATGCCGACCTACGACCTAAAGCTATGCCATCCTACGACTTAAGACAACGCTATCTCCTTAACTCGGCTACGACTCAACCAGGTTACGCCCTCACTGGGTCTCCGATCTACGACTTACGAAAGGAGTACGACTTACGACTCAACACTTAACTGGGTTACGACTTAACCCCATACGACTTAAACAACTGCCGACTCAAAAACTCACTTGTCTAACTTCTAACTCGGTCACGACTTAACACAGCAGCCTACCTACGACTTAACATAGCAGCTTTGCCGATCTATCAGGATAAGACTCAACTCCTAAGTCGTCCAGGTCTTAAGTCGACCACTACCTTAACTCGTCAGCCGACTTAACACTTAACTCAAAACCTTAAGTCGTCTACAATAACATAAGTCGGTCACTTCCTTAGGTTGTCTATCCCTTAACTCGGCAACGACTTACAACCTACGACTTAACACTTGCCGAGTTAACTCCAACCTACTAACCTAGCCCAGCTACGACTTATCTCCTTAGGTCGTCGCCGACTCACCCCTTAAGTCCTTAACTCGCCCAGACTCATCACTAACTCGTCCAGAACCCATAAGTCGGCTACGACTTAGGACTTAACCAAAAATTCTTCCCAAAATCTGAAACAACCTAAAATGTTGAAAATTCCAGATTTGAACGAACTTTTCAATCCGTAAAAATACGGGTCGTTACATTCTCTCCCCCTTAGGAATTTCGCCCCCGAAATTCCATACAAACAAAGCAATCAAAAACTATTCTGCACGCCTACCATCCATAGCAATCAACAACCCATGCATCCAATTCTAGCTTAGCGTACAGAATTCTAAGACTCAGAACAAGTTACAATGTTGTTAGATGATACGACACCTTAGGACCATACCTTGAAGAGTTCAGGATGAGCTGCCTTCATCCTCTCTTCCACCTCCCACGTACAGTCGTTATCATCGTCACTCCATTGTACCTTGAGCAACTTAACTACCTTCCTCCTAAGCTGTTTCGTGTCGGTTTCAACAACACGAAGCGGCTTACGAGGTCTTCTATTGACTGGATCAACTTCGAAGTCTTCACAGCTATCAGCAGAAACAACTGTATTCGAGTCATGCACATACTTCCGTAGATATGATACATGAAAAACATTGTGCACACCCGACATCTTCTCAGGTAACTCCAACCTATAAGCGAGCTTTCCAATTCGCTCGATGATCGGGAATGGTCCAACAAATCTCGGAGTCAATTTTCCTTTCTTCCCGAATCGAATAACATTCTTTAGTGGAGAAATCTTCACAAAAACCATATCACCAACGTTGAATTCCAAATCCTTTCGACGCTTATCAGCATAACTTTTCTGACGGTCTTGGGCTGCCTTCATTCGTTGCCGAATGATCTCTATACAATCTGAAGTCTGTCGAATCATCTCTGGCCCAAGCATCAGCTTTTCTCCAGCTTCTATCCAACACGTTGGAGAGTTACACGGTCTTCCATACAATGCCTCGTACGGTGCCATACCAATGCTTGACTGGTAACTGTTGTTGTACGCAAACTCCACCAAATGAAGGTGATCTTCCCATGATCCTCCGAAATCCAAAACACAAGCTCTGAGGAGATCTTCCAAAACTCGGTTGACTCTCTCAGTCTGACCATCTGTTTGAGGGTGATAAGCTGTACTCAAACACAACTCGGTTCCCAAAACTTCCTGGAAGCTCTTCCAAAATCCACTAGTGAACAATGGATCTCGATCGCTCACTATACTTTTCGGAATACCATGGAATCGGACTATCCACTTAACATACAACTCAGCTAACTTTGATGCAGTCCTAGTCGATCGAACAGGAATGAATCTCGCACTCTTGGTCAGACGATCCACAATGACCCAAATCCCTTCATTTCCCGTTCTTGTTCTAGGTAGTCCATCAATAAAATCCATCGATATCTGCTCCCACTTCCATGTAGGAACTTCTAGTGGTTGAAGCAATCCGCTTGGCTTCTTCTGTTCGGCTTTTACCAACTGGCAGTTCATACATTTGGAAATAAATTTCCAACATCCTTCTTCATACCTTCCCAGTAGTAGGTTCTCTTCATATCCCGATACATCTTATTTCCACCTGGATGAATTGTCAGCTTCGAGTGATGACTTTCCTTCAGAACTTCACTCCTCAATTCATCTATATCGGGAACAACTAGTCGTCCTTGCTTCCGAAGCCAACCCTCTCGATCGACCTCGAATCCTTTATCCTTTTCTGGATCCAATCCAGATTCCAATTCATGGATAATCTTGACAAGCTTATCATCTCGCTTTTGGCCCTCGCCAATTCTTTCCACAAGAGTGGGTCTTATCGATAAGTTTGCCAACATCTCAGGTTCCAATTCACATCTAGGCCTGAAGTCAAATCCAGCTAAATACTCGAGACTCTTCCATTCTGAAAACATGGCTCCCAATCCTACATGTCTTCGACTTAACGCATCTACCACTGCGTTACCTTTTCCCGGAGTATAAGCTATACCAAAATCATATGATGCCAAAAACTCTAGCCAACGTTGCTGCCGAAGATTCAAATCCTTTTGGGAGAAAAGATACTTCAAAGATTTATGATCTGTAAACAACTCGAATCGAACTCCCAATAGATAATGTCTCCACATCTTCAGAGCAAATACAATCGCCGCTAACTCCAAATCATGAGTTGGGTAATTCCTTTCATGCGGCTTCAGTTGTCGACTTGCATACGCAACAACTTTATTCTTCTGCATCAGCACTGCTCCAAGTCCAGTACCACATGCGTCGGTGTAAACCACCATCTCATCATTCCCACTTGGAATAGTCAAAACAGGAGCACTCGTCAATCTCTCTTTCAGGATTCCGAAGGCTTGCTCACACTTAGCATTCCAACTGAACACTTGGTTCTTCTTCGTCAATCCTGTTAACGGTGCAGCTATCTTGGAGAAGTCTTTGATAAACCGTCGATAATATCCTGCTAATCCAAGAAAACTTCTCACATCTGATGCATTCTTAGGTCTAACCCAATCCTGGATTGCTGCCACCTTAGCGGGATCAACCGCTATTCCATTTCCAGAAATCACATGGCCTAAGAACCTCACTTCACCCTTCCAGAAGTGACACTTCGAAAACTTAGCCTTCAGCTGATGTTTCCGTAAGATCTCCAAAACAATGCGCAAGTGCGTCTTGTGCTCTTCTTCCGTTCTGGAATAAATCAGAATATCATCCACGAACACAAGTACGAACTTGTTCAACTGATCTCTGAACACTCTATTCATAAGATCCACAAAATATGCTGGCGCGTTAGTCAATCCAAACGGCATTACCAGCCACTCAAAGAAACCGGATGGTGTCCTAAAAGCAGTCTTCGGCACACTATCCTTAGCTACTCTCAACTGGTGAAATCCCGTTGCCAAATCCATCTGAGAAAACACCTTTGCTTCGTGAAGCTGATCAAACAAGTCATCTATCCTCGGCAATGGATACTTGTTCTTCTTAGTCACCTTATTCAGCTCACGATAATCCACACACAATCTCAACGACCCATCTGCCTTGGTTGCAAACACAACTGGTGCACCCCACTCGGACACACTACGCCGAATGAATCCTTTCTGAAAAAGGTCATCAACTTGCACCCTCAACTCTTGCTGTTCCCTAGGCGCCATCCGCCTAAGAGGCATCACAACAGGTCTGGCTCCTTCAACTAGATCTATATGAAACTCGATCTCTCTATGCGGCGGCAACCCTTTGACTTCGTCAAAGACATCCTCAAATCCATTTGCGATCGGCACTGATGACAGTCCATCCCGTGGAACAACTAGCGAATACATGAAGCTCATGAAGACGCCTTCCTCATGCTTACATCGTATCACAACCTTTCGCCCCTCCACATTCTCGACTGTCACTTCCAGCCTTTCGCAATCAACCTTAGCCGCATACTTCCTAAGCCAGTCCATACCCAAGATAATTCCGAACCCCGCAAAGTTCAGAACAAAGCAATCACAAACAAAAGAGCAACCATGACTCGACACAACTAGACCACGGCATAACATACACAAACAAGACGAACCCCCAACTGGATTAGTCACAACCAATGGCCTATCAACAATATCCGGTGCCAAACCTAACCGGCCTACGAGTTCATTACAAACAAACGAATGCGACGCTCCAGTATCAAACAGAACTCTAACTGGAACACCACATAGGAAAAGAGTACCTTGAACAACCACACTCTTTCCCTTCTCTTCAGCAGTAGGAGCTTTCGAAGACGACGGAACAGCTCCCAAAGCATAAGCTTGCACAATCTGCTTATCTCTCCTCGGTTCTGGACAATTCTTCCTGAAATGCCCCGGCTTGTCACAGTTGTGACACTTCATTGGCACCTTCGGATTCTTACAATCCTTAGAGAAATGGCCCTTCTGCTGACAATTGTAGCAAGTCACCTCGCCTTTCGGCTTCTTCTGGCCATCCTTACCCTTCTGCTGCTGCTGCTTCCTCTTCTGGTTTCCACCCTGCTGTGGTTTAGATTCTCCCTTGGTAACAGCAACAACAGGTCCTTCCTTAGGAAACAGACTCTCATGCCTAAGAGCTTTTTCCACAAGCTTCTCAAATGAATCGTCCAAATGATCCACCAACTGTCTCCCAAGATAACTATCCAAGCCGGTCACAAACTTCTCATTCTTCTGATAAGCAGATTCAATGTATGACCGGGCATACTTGGACAAAGCTTCAAACTCAGAAACATACTCAAGAACAGATCTTCCACCCTGCTTGAGCTCTACAAACTTCTTGAACAGAACAGACTTCTGAGCTGTAGAAATGAACTTAGCTTCAAATCTGACTTGGAATCGCTCCCAAGTAATCTCTTCTTCCGGAGTAGTGATGGTAATAGAGTTCCACCAATCAGAAGCTCTCCCTTGAAGCTGTCTCGATGCCAACTTCCTCTTAGTTGCATCGTCAATTCCCAAATCACCAAAGATCCTTCTACAAGCATCTATCCATCTCTGGACCTCAATGGTAGATTCTGTTCCCAAGAAAACCTTCCCTCCAAGAGCAGTATAATCCTTGCACAGCTTAGCAAAATCCACTGGTTTTGGAGTTTGGACTTGAACTCCAACATCTACTGCTGCCCCCGGAACTGGTATCCTTCTCATGATAGAAGTCATCATAGCTTCGAACATGGCTGCATAATCAGCAGTCTCTTCAGTAGCACAGCCTTCCCTAGCAGCTGGTCTCCCTCTTCGACTCATTCTCAATATCTATAAAAAGGAATGATTAGAACATCTAGAGAAACAACTGCATAAAGGACTCAAACCCTACTAAGCTACTATATTATATATATAGTATTCATCCATCAAAATACAATTACGTCTCTCATACGTAGTTACGACGGCGAGCGTTGGGTAAAATCGATTAACCAATGCTTTGATACCAAATGTGACGACCGCCCATGACCCCTGCACCGAATCTAGAGATAGTGCGCTGTAAAGTGTGCCAGGCGACCATGGACGATTGTCAGGGTAGATTGAAACAACAGAATCTATCGTATTTCTCACAGCGCATGGACAAAATACAATAGAACATATGTATAGTGAAGCTTTACAGAACAAAATGACATCATATAAAACTCCATAATAGTTGAATACAAGCATCCACATAGTCAATACATCAAGCCTCACTACATATCTCTCAGAGAATACAAAACAGCGGAATATCCAGTACATATAATAAGAAGATAATATGCAACCCTCCAGCTCGTCTTCGATATCAGCATCGTGAGAAGAGAACAGCACCTGTCACCTGCTACCTAGTCTGCCCGTCCCAAAATGGACGAACAGCCCAAGGCAATAAGAATTAAAACATAAAGCCTTGAGTCAAACAACAGTCTTAGTGAGCAGTAAATTAACTAACAACATACCAAAAGAGCATAAAGGAAAAGGAATAGGAATACAACCCTCCCACTCCAACCTCATTCTACAGTGATAGCCCCCAGACACACACTAAGCAGAAGCAAACATAGCAGAGCATACAATTTAAAGTAAAGCTATTATCACTCGAGTCAAGGGCGATGTTTTCCAAGTACCAAGGCCTAAATCAGATAAGCACCCAGAAAATACCGCTCTTGAGTCCGAAATGACGTTACAACCAAACATCCATGACTTTGGCTATCACTGTTATCATTGCTTCGATATCACCGTTAATTGAATGACCGGCACATTCTTTCAGCCGTCCGTCAAGGGCTAATGGAAACCCCGGTTCTAGACATAACTCCCGCACGTCGTCGCAGCCCGTGCCTAGGACTATCGAATCTGCCCAGAGTACTCGACCATCAACAGTTAGTCGTTGGGACTATCGAATCTGCCCAAACGTACTCTTGCTTAGAGCATGCTAGAACCTTCAACAACGATGCTATCCAAACCTCCTAGTCATCCTCCTCGACGACTATTCTCATATCCATTCATTATCCTCAACTCGAATCATATCACCGAGTTATCAACATGCTTGGAATGATCCCGTCTGGATTAGACCAAGTCTTCATCACATGATTGCCTCGCTTCATTACATCCTCGCAAAGCCTCATCTCATCATCACATCATCAAATCTATGCATAAGAGCTTCATCATCCTGCTACATATGCCACGAGCAGCTTTCCCAATTCAAGAGCCTTTCCCTTAGCTTTTGAATCGTCTTCAGTCTAAATCTAATCATCAATCATCTAGTTCATAACAATCAATCAAATCAAACATCAATCCAAACAATCAAGCATTCAAATATGATCTAAGTAGACAATTATAACAATAATGGCATTTTCGTAATTAAAGAGTTGAAAGTCCAATAAGCATGAAAACATGGATTATATCTCTACAAACTTGATGAATGAACTTGCATAGGTTAACATATGATAAAATGGATGTAACATCATCATGAACAATGGATCTATATGGATCTACACATAGGATGAAGAAAATGCATGGAAATCTCTATTTTAACACCAAATCGAGCCAACAATCCGATATACTCCTTCGGATCCGTGTGAGAGATAATCACCACTCACCAAATCACCTAAACAACCTCAAATCAACACGCTTCAGATCTGGACAGCGAAGGATCAAGCTTGATCTATCATGAATCCGCTTCAAACGAAGAAATCTCTCTTGAAAAGATGAAGATCTTCAACTTTAGCTCTTGAATCTTCAATCTTGATCTTCAACTTGGATGGATGTAAGCACTAGATTAGAGTGGAGAAAAGAAGTGAAGAAGTGTAGAAGTCGAGCTCTCAAAATGGCAGCACTTCGTCGCTTCAAAATCCGGATCCCAAAAATGAAGAGAAGCTCTCCTATTTATAGCAGAAAATACCCTAAGTCGTAACTCGGCTATCTCCTTAAGTCGCTGCCGACTTAACACTATGCCGACCTACGACCTAAAGCTATGCCATCCTACGACTTAAGACAACGCTATCTCCTTAACTCGGCTACGACTCAACCAGGTTACGCCCTCACTGGGTCTCCGACCTACGACTTACGAAAGGAGTACGACTTACGACTCAACACTTAACTGGGTTACGACTTAACCCCATACGACTTAAACAACTGCCGACTCAAAAACTCACTTGTCTAACTTCTAACTCGGTCACGACTTAACACAGCAGCCTACCTACGACTTAACATAGCAGCTTTGCCGATCTATCAGGATAAGACTCAACTCCTAAGTCGTCCAGGTCTTAAGTCGACCACTACCTTAACTCGTCAGCCGACTTAACACTTAACTCAAAACCTTAAGTCGTCTACAATAACATAAGTCGGTCACTTCCTTAGGTTGTCTATCCCTTAACTCGGCAACGACTTACAACCTACGACTTAACACTTGCCGAGTTAACTCCAACCTACTAACCTAGCCCAGCTATGACTTATCTCCTTAGGTCGTCGCCGACTCACCCCTTAAGTCCTTAACTCGCCCAGACTCATCACTAACTCGTCCAGAACCCATAAGTCGGCTACGACTTAGGACTTAACCAAAAATTCTTCCCAAAATCTGAAACAACCTAAAATGTTGAAAATTCCAGATTTGAACGAACTTTTCGATCCGTAAAAATACGGGTCGTTACAAAGTATATGATTTGTCCATTCACCAGAACTTTAGTTCTAACCCCCTTCTCATAACATCCTACAGGTTAGGTAGATGGCAGAGACTTTGCAGCTTCGAGACACTTATTTAGAAAGTGTTATTATATTGGTGAGTATTTACTTACTATTATATTTTACTCAGTTCTGCTGTGAGATATTTATTTGAGCTCTGATATATTTGTCTTTGCCTATTTGCAGGATACCAGATACCCAATTCGGGCTTCGGTGGGCTTGGGTTTTAGCATTTCTGTGAAAAATCTAGACCCATTGGAATTCGGGTTGTTACAATGAAGAAGATGACGCTGCAGCTGAGCTAGCACTATTGATGAAGAAATTAAAAAATTAGACACGAAAGCATGGAAATCCAACAATAAACAAATGAATAAATACCAAAATTGTCAAAGTTCTGGATGATTCTGAAGAGGTCTAAATCATATGTCATAGATGTAAGAAGCAAGGTCACATCAAGCCAAATTGTCCGTCGAATCGACTCGACAAAGCAAAGGAGAAGAAGAAAAGGAGTTTCATAGCCACGTGGGATGAGAGTGAAGAAGAAGAGGAAGAGAACACTGATGGTCAGGAAAAAGAGGCGAATATATGTCTGATGGTGGTAGAATCAAGTGACAGTGACGATGAACCAAATGAGGTAGCACACTTATCCCATGATGTTTTACTTTTAGTATATCATGAGTTAAACGGGAACATTGATAGGCTTAAACAAAGATATGATAAACCAGAATCTGAGAAAAATAGTCAACTTGAGTTAAATAATGAGTTAGAGATGATGATTCAAATAATTAGAAAATTCAACTCAGAATGTAAAAAGCGTCAGTCTTTAGAAAAAGAAATTAATAGGTCTAAGACTAAAATTGAAACTCTCGAAAATGAAATTTTGACTCTGAAAAATAAAGATGAAACTAGAAGAGAAAATTCCATTAAAAGATGCACCTCACTTTTAAATGAAAACAACGCTCTTTGATCTAAGGTTTAACAACTTGAATCGACAATCAAAAAATTTTCTAAGGGAGAGAATCACTGAATATGTTGTTAGGAAGTCAGGCTATCACCGAAAGAAAAAAAGGACTTGGATATGACAGAGTTGAACAACCTAAGAGAAAGAATTATGATAACATCAAATTTCAAAAGTAATTTCAAAGCGTTTAGTCTGTGAAAAATTGGGCACAAACAAAATAAATGTTGGAATAGAAACAAACAAAAAACCATTAAACAAATTGGATTCCAAAAGGTACAAATGTAAATTTACTTAAATTTAAACAAGTCTGGGTTCCCAAGGGTATAATTGTAAATAGCAACGGTTTGCTATATAGATGAATTTGGGTACCAAAGGTTACGAACAAAAATAAGAGTGGTCCTACATCCTTTGTTAGTCCACTCGCTTCTTTTAACATTTAGGTAAGAAATGTACTAAGGAACAATTACGATTGGGGTAGACTTCGAGTTGTTCTATATATCATTGAAGAACAATAATGTGAATATTCCTTAGCCTAGAAAAATGAGGTGGAGATCTACAATAAAATGGTGAACAAGAATACAACATCAAAGGTAAGCAAAGGTATGATCTCTAAATCCTATTTTCTTTTTATGTTGTTAATTTTGTTTTTGTTGACACTACTGTTGTATGATTACCATATATTGAGCTCCTTAACTCCGATTTACAAAATTCAAGATGTTATGGAAATAGACAATTTTATAAATTTTATTTTATGTGTTTTTCCAAAGTTTGAATTTAGACCATTGAAAAACTGGAAAACATTCAGTATATTATTTGAAAACGGTTTTAGAACTTCTTAACATAGCCATAGTAATTCGATCACAACATGAACTTAAACCATTGAAAAATCTCCTATATATTATGATAACGCAAGTGCATTCAATCTCTCTAACAATCTTATAAATCATTCTAGAACAAAGCATATTGATATATGTCATCATTTTCTAAGAGATAATGTAGAAAAAGAAATCATTTCTCTAGAATTTATTAATACAGAAAATCAAGTAGCGAATATTTTCACTAAACCTTTGTGCAAAACAACTTTTCTAAATTTGTGTAGTGAATTATGCATTTGTTCTTTAAATGAATTAATTGAATAAATAGTTTACAAAATTATAAGAATAACTTAAACTACAATTATACATATTTATATTTGAACTAGTTAGTTAAAAATACATTCTTTAGATTAAGAAGAATATTTTCTCCATAAAATTATATAAGCTATTTTTATTACTAGTTAAATAAATTTTTACCTAAAAATATTAATTAGTACAATTGGTTGATAAATTAAAAGCCACTATCATATAAATATTTTATCTATGGTAAGTAAGCATGTTAGTATTTAATCTTTTCTTTTTAGTTCGAAAGAAGAATCAACAGTACAACATGTCTTCCTCTCAAGGTAATTCATCATCGTCTCTTAAAATTATCCCTTCTCCTTTGGAAAGAACTAGATTTTCTTCTAAAGAGAAGAAAATTAAACAATCAATCAAATTCGAAGGTAACCTAATTACCTCTCAAGATGATCATATCGATGATATTGATTCTCACCAAAGAGAAACGATATGACTACAAAAGGAAATGTATTAGGAGCAACGTTGGCAAGGTGAACTAAATTTTACAGAAAGTACTTTAATGGCGTTTTTGTAGGAAATCGCTAACTAAAAATAGCATTCATACCAACAGAAATCCTCCAATACAACCATCTACACCTACTAAAGTTATAAGCCAAAACAAGTTAACTCTTGGGAACAAGAACCGTCTAAAGAAGAAAATGAGCCATCAGGAGAGTAAATGACCTTTTAGTGTTATATTGCTTGTATAATTTTATCCTTGAATATATAATTTGTTAAATTGTTATATGTATATATAATAAAACAGTTTTATTTACCTTCATATCTTGTAAAATTATCTACTTCTACTTACAAAAGGTAAATAGATTATATATATATATATATATAAGTCAATACAAATTCTCAGATTTTTCAAATTTCAACCGACTAGACCCCCAACTCAGTCGACTGAACCATACGTTATTCCTTGAAAATCTTTTTTTTCGAATACAGTCAACTTCAACACCTATCTATTCGACTAAATAGGGATCCTTTCTCGGGAAGAAAATTCCTTTAATTTTAGTCGACTCATCTCTTAATTCAGTCGACTGAATTTAGCCTAGTCAGTTGTCTAACCACCAATTTTAGTCGACTAAATTTGATTTTACCATCGAGAATGAATTTCCTTTGCATACAGTCGAATAAATACCCCCCTCAGTCAACTGAATCTACAGTTATCAATTTTTTAAAATTTGTACCTTTTCGTTTATAATAAGTTTCTCTTTACTGTCCTCATTATTCAAAATCAGAAATAACCTAGATCTAAAATCTTCTCAAAATTCTAATGGCTGCTAGACAAAAACTACCAGCAAAAAGAAAGAAGATCCTTGCTCAAAAAGAAAAATCTTCTTCTTTAACTCCATCTCATCCTGAATTTGTATCTGACGAGCAACTTATCAAATAGATGAGTCATAACAGAACTGCTTTGGAACGATTCAATGAACTCAACGACAAGAGGATCTTCCAGGAGACCTATAAAATAACGAACTTTTCTAACTTTGGAACAGAGGAGGTAGCACGAGAAAATGAATTCTTATCTCTAATTGATAGTAATCAAAATCAGGTAAAAGTTTAGCCTTTTCCATTTCGAATGTTTTGTACCAATCTCTATGGAAGCTCCTACAAACCCGACTATGATGATGGTCTACTTTGGGGCCGAGTCTTAGGTGTAGATATTCGACATGATGTTAAGGATTTGGGTATAATTTTGGGATGTTCTTCATTGGGAGATGATTTAGATGATATTGACCACATTGATTGTGCATATAATGCAACAAGTTACATGTTTCAGGTCGATCGAACAAACAACATTTCTGATGACCTATGTCCTCAAGCTAGAATTATTAATAAGATGATTCTCCATACAATTCTTCTTAGAATGGTAGCTACAAAAAAATGTGTGACAATAATTATAAAATCCCGTACGCAATTTACTCAAAAAATAAAATAAATTCAGCGAAAGTCAAACATGATGAGATTAAAAGTTTTAATGCTCGATACTGATATACCATGTTCAACAGCTCTTATTTAACTAAGATCTTCGTTTATTATGGAATCAATGTTAAAGCTTATCCATCTTCATTACACCCAAAATTATGGATCAAAGGTCAATTTCTTTAATGAAACTTCCCTCTACTATGGAGCCGCTTCTTCCTTACAATGCATATCTTGCGAAAATGGTTTGTGAAAATATTGGGCAATCGTTATCTTAACCATAATCCACATCACGACCTTCATCTCGTCAAGAAATTGAAGAAGAGTCGTGGATAACAGATAGTGATAAGGATGTCTCTTTGGTTCAACCTTCAAAGAATATCTCTCATCGATCTGCTATTCTTAAAAATCAAGAAATTCTTCTTTAACAACAAAAAATGTAGCAAAAGGATGAAGAATTTTGAGAAAACAACATCAAGCTTTCTTGAGAAACTTTGGCAAAAATTCTCTTCCTATTCACGGTCTCATTCTCCGTCCTGCTCTCATGCTTCTTCCGGTAATGAGCACGATTAAGAAGCTTTTCTAATTACTCTCCATCTACCTAGCATCTTTTCATTTGTTGCTTTAAAAACATTGCTTATGGTCTGTATATTTTAACTTAAGTTGTTTGTATTTGTGTATTGTTGTTGACTACATTTTAAAATTTTATATGCATCCTGTGTTATGTTGCCTTATATGAGTCCTTGTGTTCATTCTTGTATGCATATTTTCTTTTCTTTCATACACTTTCACCCCTTTTTGTTGATGACAAAGGGGGAGATAGTATGGTGAAAGAGGGAGCATTCATTAAGGAGGAGATTATACATACATATGTCATACATATATTTGTTGTTATCTAGTCTTCTGACCAAGTAGTATACGAGCGAACTTGATGAGTCAAACTTTAAAGCTATTGAGGTAGAAGACCCGGACTGACAACCGTAAAGTCCAGAAACCAAGCACAACCAAGATCGCAAGATAAAACCAAAGTCAATCCAAGAGTTCAACAACTGGATCCATCAACTTGATGGATCGGCACCGATCCATTGAGCCTCATCAAAATTACCCATTTCCCCAGTGGTTGTCATGAAGTGCCTTTCTCAAAGAATAGAAGAACAACTCTGAGCATTTTTTGAAGAAAAGAAGACAAGTACAAGCGGTATTAGAACCTCTCAAAAACAACCTAACCTCAAGGGAAAAGTGTTCAGAACACAACAGATCGGAGTTAGAAGGCCAATGGAAAGAAGAAGGGAGGTTTTCCCCTAGAAAAAACTGAACGGTACCGATCAAGATCACTCATTATCGAGTGGTTTTTATTGGTAATTGGGCCCGGTTATGAACTCTTATGTACTCGAATTTGGATCTGGACTTGATATTTCATGGGCATCCGGTTTTGCTAGATGGTTTCCCTATAAATATAACACCTAAAGCTTCAGGAAAAGGACTGACCTTTTGGCACTTGATTTCTCTTCTATCTTCTTCTTCCCCAAATACTCTAAATGCTCTCAAATCCGAGATCCACTAGATTGTGGTCGGATTTGTGTTATAATCATTGTACTCTAGAGAGGATCAACCAAATAATATGATTAAAATGAACGTATATTTGCCAAACCACTATAAAAATTATGTCTTTTCTATTGCTTATTCATTTATTTCATTAGATCTGGTGTTTTCAATCGATTCTGGGGTGATTATGCCATTTTCAGTGCAAACACATCTCATTGGTATGAAGATGGTGATGATCCTAATTATTCTCTTGTTAAATTGATTGTCATCATCCAGGGAACAATCAATGATAGAAGAAGAAAATATAAAGTTCCAATTCCAGTACAAGTCAACTAGCATATAAGCATGTTTATCCCTAAACTCCCCTTCCATGTTCAAAATGAAAGCATCCCACTTTATCTGGTATAAAAGCTCCATTTTGTCACTTTCGTCAATGGAAACCCACTTGGTGAAAATGATACATCTTGAGTGATAACATATCCACTTTAGAATTATTCCATGTACCCTACTAGTTGACACCAACTAAGAGGGGTATCCTTAGCAATGAAGATCGTCACCCTTTCAGCCATTACGGGTCTTTTAACATTGCTTTAATAACTGACCTATAGATTCAGAAAGTTGGGGATTCAAGCATGGGATAGGGAACCTTCAAAGGAGCAAGGTTGGGGATACGGGTATCTATAATATGGAAGTTGACATAAGCCCCGACTAACATAGCAGGGCCAATAATAGTTACATCCAACATCTCCTGGGAAATAGATGAGGATCTTCTGAGGGGATATTATGAAACGAGTGTATATATGGTAACGAAAGTCTAGGCTATAAAGGGAACTCTAACACTCCACCTCTAAAATGCGGGATATATGATCAAAATGGTTAAGGGTGGGCTAAGCCACCCATTAACGCTTAGGAGGCCGTAGGGTTAACCTCTAATAAATTTATTTATTATGTGTTAATTGGCTTGTTTAATTCTGCTTCTTTTCATTTCATTGCTTTTTAACTATGTCGTTTTTTATATGTGATTATCTAATTCAATCCATCTTCTCATAGTTTATTATGTATAAGAAACTTGTTTTTTGAAATTTTTCATGAGTAAACTTTTATTTTAAATTAATGTCAGTTCATACTTTAAAAAAAATCATATAAAATAAACTAGGGTTGTTAATGGCGAAACCCTAGTCGCCACCCTTTTCCAATAAAATTTCTTCATCTTTCATCTACAGTTTTCTATATGGTCTCTACTATTCTCAAGCATTTCCTATCAACTTTCCTTGATCTTATTCTTTATTTGATCTTATGACTGTCGAGGCTACAGCTAGCGATGGAGGGGTACATGCGATGGAGGAATGGGAGGAAGTCGCTAGGAGGAAAGGGAAAGGTGAAGGAGATTGGGCAATCTAGCATAACTGCTCCTAGATCTGGTCTTTTCAGATATGTAGCCTTGAATAAAAGGCCTAATTATGTTAGATTTTTAATTCTAAATGATGCTAGAAAGTGAGTTATGTGGATGTAGTCAAAGACGGGGATGTGGATCGGATTAGCGAAGTTGGAGTAAATAGAACCCAAAAGTGAGAACGACTATATAAGGTGAGTACTGTCGATGGAGGTTATCAAGGAAATGAAGGAAGGTTGGGAGAACTACGTGTTACTTTATATTATGGGAAACATATCATATTTTAAGGCATTTGAAGCCTATTCAAAGAGGATGTGGAAGATTGAAGAAAATTTGAAATGCAAACAAGGGATAATGATTTCTTTGCGGTAAGATTTGGAAGCGGTGCTAATTGTGAAAAAAAAATCTTGGAGGGAGGACCTTGGTTCTTTGGTAAGAGATTAATTATCATGAAGTAGTTTACTATAACAAGCTGCATTTTAACGACTAGATATATAAATAATTAATTTAAATATTGAATTATTAATTAATTGAAGGTCCAACATTTGATTTTTTGCATATGGTCGAATTAGGACTCGAGACCACTTCCTTAAGTCAGGATCGATGTTGCGAATTAAAATGAGCATAAATATCGCAATATTTGGAGTCATGGTATTTTTATGATTTACATACTGTTATATGTATTTTTTAAAAAGACGTGCATAGTCAAGTACAGTGGGATCTCGACTGACGGTTGTATTTCTGGGATAAGGACTTCATTATAAGATGTATGGTTGAGGAATTTTTAGAAGCGAATGATCCGATAGCCAGAACGAAATTGAAATGCATGAAATTATCATCTCGGAGCGTCATCTAGGATAGCGATGAAATTTATACCATCGAGACTAGAAAAGAATAAGGTGATATGCGCCGATGATTTTCGTGACGATCTTATGTATTGTGTGATTGTACGAGCTCGAAACGTGTAGTGATTTATTTAAGCAATTAAATAATATATAGAAATTGATACATACACACACATCCTACAAGCACATATTATTCTTGCTCTTAATTTTCTTCTTCCCTTATAATATCTCCTTCTCCGCCATACGTGAAATGTTGCCTCCCCTTTCTTTAAATTAAATCAAAAGCTTCGATGATCGGGTAGACAAACAGAGAGTGGCATGGTGTTCCACTAGACGAGACACATGAGGCAATACATATAACAACTAATGCCATAGTGATTTTATGAAGGCAATAGACTAGGGCTTCAGGTTTCGAGGCACAGGGAGGAGATAAAGGTGGGTTTAGGAAAAATGGAGAGTGGTGATGGACTTAGGGAACGAGACATGGAGCTTGGTGGTGCTCCGCTAGCGTGCGGTCTCCATAGGCGATTCGCAACATTTGTTGTGCACGGAGGAGGGGGAAGTTGCTTTTCACTTCGGGTGGCTGGAGTGGAAAGTGAGGGGATCTTTATGATCGGCTCATGAAGAAGTGAACGATGGTGGTAATGGGAGGAGCTTCGATGGTCCGTGGAGGCGGTGAGGAGTGATAAGCCATGAGCAAGAATGAGTGCAGGCGGGAATAATGTATTTAGGGAAGAAAAGATGAAATAAATGAGGGTAATTAGTTGTTAATTATAATTAATTAAAATATCAATTATCTCATTTCATATTTAATTCATATCTATTGCATACGAGGTCCAATTGAGATGCGGTCTTCGCTTTGCACTCATAGTGAGATTATCTATGACATGGTATGGGCTTGAAATGGATTCGAACACTTAAGAACTTGCGGCTTAGTGGAATTACAACTTCGAGTTCATATTTCAGTATAAATCCCTATAATTACATATATTGAAAATATTACCTAGAAGAGGTAGAATAATGCATAAGTAATTATTTTCCCATTAGAATAGGTTGGTTTGTGTAGATATTCGGGATAATTGATTAAGATCCTGTGTGTGTGTGTCTGTGCAGTTAAAGCACTCAGCGGATTCAATGCAGCAGAGGTGTGGAAAGTCATAGCGGGGATACAATGAGAAAATAGCAGGGATATAGCGGATGACTCTAAAATAGCATATAAAGCTTGTACTTAATGATTTTACAAGTATATAAATGTGGTAATTAAATTCATAAACATTCAATTTAATTATAATTAATACATATTTAGTTTTAAATAAAAACATGTGTAAATATATTGTAAATAAACATAAACTGGTATTTAACATGATTAAATTCAATAGAATATTAGAGTACTATTGTTTATGAAAATATGTTAAAAAATTCAATTAAAAATAATAACTTCATAATTTTTATAATGTATAAATATCAATTTTCAATTCATTTACTTTAAAGTAGATATAGCGGGAATAGCGGGGTATAGCGGGAATAGTGGAATATAGCAGAAATAGCGAGGCTTAAAGCGGAAAGGCAAAATTTGAGGCTATTTGGGAAAATCGTAGCGGCAGAAATCCGCTATGGGATATAGCGGGGCAATATTGGGGCATTAACTGCACAGATGTGTGTGTATTGTGTTCTATTCGTATTGAATAGATAGATGGAGTTGATATTAATTTATAATATGATTATAAATTAATTATACTCTAATTTATAATTATATTTGTGATAGAAATAGTATTGTATATTTTATTACAAATATTCAGGATAATTGATTAAGATCTTGTATATACAAATATTATGTTCTATTCTTATCGAATAGAGTTAGATGGAATTTATATTAATTTACAACATGGTTATAAATTAATTAAAGTCATTTTGTTATTATATTAGTAAGAGAAATATTGTTATATATTTTACTACTAATCAAAAGTTAAAAGTATGACCTTTAAAATAAGCTGTAAGGCTAAAATAATTGTTTAGGCAGGTTAAACTTATAATAAAATGGCTTTGAAGTTTAACTTGCCTTGGTATTGGTTTACTATGGCGCAATTCAATAATTAACTAACTAGTGAATTTTTATAAAGGTGATTTGAAAAGTTAGAAATTACAAAAGAAATATTGTATTATTTAATAGGGTTTGATTGAGTTTATAAATCTCGAATATTGTATTAACATGATTTATTAACTTTAGACCTTAAGAAATTGTTTGTGATATATAGGTGTGTGTGTGTCTATATGTATATATATATATATAATATACATGAGCTATATAACATTTTGAGGCCTTATTAACAGCTAAATTTAATTTTATAGAAGGATTAAGTGAAATTAAGCTATAATAGGATTGATTCGACGAGGATATTATTTTATAAAATAAGTTTGAGGCTTCTATAAAAAAATAAAGAAGATATAATTGTTAGATTCTTACTTAAGTAAGATGCATTTTTGTTGAATTATATATGATTATATGTGTGAATTGTTGTTGATATTAAGATTATAGATTTGTTACTTTAGTTGCGTATTGCCATCGTGTAGGTAAATGTGCATGATATGTGTTTGTTGGTTCTATATAGTTCGACTGGTTATATATATACATGCATATAGTTTATGTGATTTATATATGTCTATGTATAAATATAGTTTTGGTATGGCCAACTTGGGGCTACTGGGAAATGCACAAAATATTATATATATATATATATATATATATATCGATATGCAATTTAAAGCGTTTATATGTAGTTTCGGTATACCCGACTTGGGGTTACCGATTGGTGCATGAAATCCATTGTACCATTCAGGCACACAACTTGTAGACGTGGTCCTAGAGTAGGGGCAGAGAGAGACTGAGACACTAGTTTAGAGTAGGTCATATATTGTTTCGTAGTACGATTGGGTGCTGCGATATGACCTATAGGCCAACTTCTTTTGAGGTGTTGATTTTTAGGAGAGTTCACAAGTTAGTTGTTGCCCTTGGCAGGTCTCTTTGGTACCTACTGGAAGTTCGACATGATTTGTCGATATGTAATTTAAGCCGATGTATAGTTTGGTATGCCCGACTTGGCGTTACCAAATAGTGGACAAAATATATGGCTCAAGTGATTTATATATATATATAGACGCACAGTTTGGGCAATTTATATATATTGGTTTGGCATGCCTGACTTATAGCAATCGATTAGTGCGATACACTTTAAGAATGAATCAAAATCCCCATAGAGATAATAATACTTCAGTTTTGTGTACCTATGTGGGAATGGTGTACGTGGGGTTTAGCGTTTGCATACGGTTCTAGTATATCGGTGTTGACAACCGAAAGGAAAGGATGTCAATGAGGGAATCCATTATATCATTGAGGCGCATGACCTGTAGAATTGGTCCCAGAGCAGGGGAGGAGGGAGATTGGAATGCCAATCTAGAGTAAATCGTATATTGTTCTATAATATGATTGGGTGTTGCGATAGAACTTACATGCCAACTTCTTTTGAGGTGTTGGTTTTCAGGGGAGTCCACAAATTAGTTGTGGCTCTCGATAAGTCTCTTTGATAGCTAATGGCAATTCGGCATGGATATCAATTATAGATATTCGTATTTGATTTTAGGTTATGCTATAGTAGTAGCATAGTTATATTGTAGTATTTCTTTTGTATTTCAGATGCTTTGATAGGGATTGAGAGATCTATGGCACTGTTGCTTATGAAGTATGGAATTATCCCTACACTCGTTACTCATATTCAGTAGCATGGCTTGTTATAGTATGTATTGTTTTAATTAGAGAATCCTTATTATGTATCATCTTGACTTGTTGAAGTATGGATAAAGTAGAGCTAAGTATGATTAGTGTTATCCGTTGATCCTTGCTCACGTTTATCAGATGTATATAGGTTGCATGTATATACAGTACTTATAGATAGTTCCCCTCACACTAGGCTTTACATTTGATCCGTGATTTGTCTTTGTCTTTTTATGTCATAACAACTCTCGAGTACTCGATTGAGTAGTTTGGGAGTCGGATGCTTTTGGGGGCAGACTTACAAGATAGGAGGAGTATTTGGAGGTGTGAAGTCGATATATTGGATATGTATACTTACTGGTGATGTAGTACATGGCAGACATGCTATTTTGTATATGAGACTTATGATATCATATACTATGTTCAGAACTCCATATGAATGGAGTTAATGTATTCTAACTTTCTGTGTTTATATTAATTTATCAGTAGCTTCCGCTAGTGCAGTATATTGTTTATCCTATTTTGTTCATGTGTATTCAGTATATTATATGTTATCTCCCTGTTGTGAGATTGTATCGATGTGCCATGGTATGGTGTTTTGTTTAAATTTACCTTGATGGACTATCTTTTATGGTATTCAGGAGTCATACGTTGTCAATCAAAGTTGATTCAAGGTATTACGAAGGGTGGGTCATCACATTAACCCCAAGAATGAGAATTGACTGAGATCTATTGACTACCATGCCTGTCTGGATTAAACTACCGGGACTGAATTTTAGATTATGGGGACCAAAAGCAATTAGTGATTTGGTGAGTCCCATCAGTAATCCAATTAGAATGGATGAAGTGACCAAGAATAATACCAAAATCTCTTTTTCAAGAGTATTAGTTAATGTTAATGCAAACACAGGCTTTCCTAGTAAAGTAGATGCAATATATGAAAATGGTGAAATTTTTCAACAAGACGTAATATATGAAAAATCCCATCCCGAGATGTGAGAATTGTATGTATTTCGGACATTTTAAGCAACAATGCCCTATGAATAAAGTGTAGATGCCTAAAGAAAAAATTAATGTAGAATTTAACAACATCAGAGGAAGGACATGAGGAGGTAGGTGAAGAGAATAATGGAACTATGACTAAAGAGGAAGGTGGTCAGCACATTGAAGCAAAGGAAATGTAACATCTCTATAAATATAATAGCACGTATGAAAATAATAGATGTGAGCATGAAATAGAGGGTGCCAAGTTAGATAAATGTAAAAGCAATAATCCGAAAAAGTCTATCATAAAAATAGCTGAGGCTATTGACCAGCTGCTTCAAGCCAGGAGGGAAATAGTAAACGAGAGCAAAACAGGTGTTAACCCAGTGAAGCAGAAAGTTCAAACAAAGTAGATATGTAGGAAAGACAGTCCTTAAAAAGATGCTTGGAGGGGCCAATCAACCCAGCGCCTATACTAACCCATGTTACTTCAAACTTGATCGCTAACAAGCTAGTAGGAGCCATAGAGCCGATGCACATTCAAGATAAATCACCAATAGCTCCTAATACTATATTAAAGCATCAATGCTCATCATTGGACAGTGCATGCTTAGCTTTGTGTAACCTTCTTTTTTGGAAAGTTAACACAAAGATCTTTTATCACAGTGGTCAGTGCATATTATTGCTTTCTGAAACAAGAGAGGTTCAAATCCCACAGTCGTTATTATTATCAGAGCCTATACCCAACTGGAATTGTGTGTTGTATTGCAGATGTCAGTCGGTGTGGTACTGATGCTAGTTACATGCACAATGCCTAGGTGGTGTGTGATGATGAGCCAATGAGGACGTTGGGCTCTTTATGGGGGTAGTCTGTAACATCACTTTCGAAAAGTTAACGCAAAGATATTTTAGCACAATGTTTAGTGCATGGTGTTGCTTTCTGAGACAGAAGGGGTTCGAATCCCTTGGTTGTCACGGTTAGGACCCCAACTTACCTATTTCCTTATCTAACCATATTTCAATTCCTAGTACAACAAATAATGATAATAATTGTAAAAATGTTTTTATGTAGGAATTGGGACCCAAACCGGAGACAAAGATGCAATTTGGGAATGTAGAAAAGTGTGACCCAAATGACGAATAAGACAATAACATAGGAGACAAGCACTCAAATGCACCTAAGAGCTCTCAATGGAAGAGAGAAAACTGGAAAAAGTTAAAAAGGAACTATTGGTGAAACAAAATCCTAAATAGGTTGAAGATAACAAAGAAAAAGTGATGAAGAGTAAAAGTACCAACACTCAAGGCATGGTGTTAAGAAGCTCTAGCAAATCCAAATAAATGTCTATCATAAGTTGGAACATTAGAGGTTTTCATAATCTTAATAGATTGGTGGAGGTTAAGAGAATTACGAATAAATACAAGGTGAGTTGTATAAGAATTCTAGATAACAAATTGAAATATAATGAGATAAAGGATATGAGAAGAAAGTTCGACAATAAATGGTGTATAATTAGTAATGTTTTGTGCTACTTTAAATGTCACATCCTAGTCACTATTGACCTGTAAGTTTGGAATTTTAACATATTAAGCATGGGTGGTCAGCATATTTCGTTAGATCTAATCAATTTGGGTGAAGCCTAATGTAGGTGTACTTTTATAAATGTGTGTAGCTTTGATTATCTTAAAACAAACTCTAGTATAATTTAGAGGAGGATGCATTGCACATATTTAGGCCTTGGATTATCCTAGGGGACTTTAACTGCGTAAGAGAAGCTAAGGATAAAAGTGGTGGGAATCCAATCCAATTTAATAAGCTGATAGAAATGGAGTCATGGATAGTACGCTTAGGAGTTTGTAAGTTGAATGTGGAGGTTTTTATTTTACTTGGTGGTAAGGACCGAAAATGAGTATAATGACGAAAATTGATAGGGTATTCGTGAACGTAGAATGAATGATGACCTTTATGAACATAGAAGCCAACTACCTGCCATTGGGAGTAAGTGATCACACGCCTATATATGTCCCATTAGTCTAGTAGAGTTTTCCAAGCACCAAACCATTCAGATACATGAATCATTGGCAGTTATGTGACAATTATAAAGAAGTTTTCGAAGCAAAATGGAACTTGGAATATGAGGGAAAACCATTGTACTACCTTTTACATAAGTAAAACAACAGTGAAGCAGAAGCTAAAATAGTGGAGTAAGGATAAGAATGATACGAGAAGAGAAGTTTTTGAAATTCCCAATAAGTGTTGTAACACCCCATAATTTTATGAAATTAAATAATCAAATTAAAAGGGTAAAATCGTAATTTTAACATAAATGGCAAAATCGTAATTTTAACATAAAGGGAAAAATCATAAATTCCTGCATGAGTTGCAACTAGACCTCAAGACCTATTGCATTGTGTTTAAAATGTTGTTTACAATTAGAAAACATATGTAGTTTGCTGATTTTGGTTCAACGAGCTAGAAATTAAAAGAAGTCAAACCCAATGACAAATTCGTAATATATTAATTTTGAAAATATAGCCTAGATATTATTATTTTTAGCCTATAAATAGATCCTTAATTCTTTCACTGGTAAAGTCTTGCCTTCTACCTCTGTAACCCTAATCTCTTAATCAATTATATATTCTCCACATCAATTTCTAATTTACCAAATCAAATCCAAATTAAACATATTAATATACAAAATCGAACATCGGGAAGAGAGCTACGCAAACAAATGAAAGCTATTGAGAAATTTATCATTTTGAAGGCGTGGAATTTCTGGACAGCAAAGGTGAAGGAGAATCTACATCAAATCGAAGAAGATGTATGGCAAACCAGTGAGTGTGATTTATCATGTTTGTGTATATATATTAGTAAGATGTAGTAACTCACCTCTTATGAACTTAAACCACATTATAATGGTATAATTAATAATCAAAACCAATTTTTTTTATACATATAACTTGATTAGGATGTCGTATGCCATGACTATATAATTATAAATATATTTTTTATCGATTATAATTAGCAACCATTAATCTTCTTTTAATTAAAAAGTGTGAAATACAAAATTATTCCAAACTAGACATATTATATATCAAAACTGCAGTTCTCGATGACATGAAACCGTTGGTAATGTTTGTTCATCGATTAGGTTTATGGATTGATCAGAAAATGCATCCAAAGTTTGATGAACATGGACCATCTATTTCGATCCAATGGTGAAATGGCGACGATACGACGATCGGGAGGTACATAAGTGTAAGAGAAGTTGAGCAAGTACTCGTGATGGTTTATGATCGAGCCATATCATTATAAGGTGGTCAAAATTGGCCTAACTATAGCCGATGGTCCTGGGTCTGGATGGGGCATCGCGGGCTTAAGCAAGGGCAGCGTTAGACTTGGCGCGTCGCGGTGGAGCTACTGGCGACGTTGGATTAGCGGTACGACGACCGGAGCGATGGTGATGAAGAAAGTTCAATGGCGGCTAGAGTTGATAATCATGATATCTAGGGTTTTACTTCACTGTAGCAGCATGAGAGAGGGAAACATATATAATATATTAATTAATATTCTTTAGTTGATAATTACAATACCACCCTTAAATTCAAACGTTTATAACTCTCTCATAAGACCTCCGTTTCATGCGTGGTTCACGGTGTTGCAATCGTGGCAAGATGAGGAACATTTTAGTATATTATTTACTGTGTTTTGACACTTTTGAAAAGTGCCTTGTTTTAGTAGATTAGTTATACGTTGTTCGATATGATGATAGTGGGCTAGGATATTACGTTTCCTAGTAGCGAGTCGCTTACGATTTCGCGATAGTGGGCTAGGACATTGCGTTCCTAGAAGCGAGTCGCTTACAATTTGGAGATAGTGGGCCGGGACATTGCGTTCCTCAGTAGTGAGTCGCTTACGGTTTGACGAAAGTGGGCTGAGACGTAGAGTTCCTTAGTAGAGAGTCGTCCACGGCTTTGGCAATAGTGGGCTGGAACATTGTGTTCCCTAGTAGCGAGTCGCTTACGATTTGGCGATAGAGGATTGAGACATATAGTTCCTTAGTAGCAAGTTGCACACGTTTTCGGCGATAACTAGTTGGGACTTTGGGTTCGATCGAGTGCGTATGATTAGATATGGGTTAGTTTAGCGAGACCTTATTCTTTGTTGCCACTATGATATTATATTTTGTTTAGTTGATTTGTTGGGTGCAGGTGACATAAGTTAATGTATGGTTTTCAAACATAAGTGTTGATTTACTAGCTTATCTGTATTATACGCTTATATGATGCATTTCACTCACCAAATGTCACTACAACAAAAATACCCTATTACAATGCACTTTTTACAACGGGCAATGGATACCCGTTGTAATAGAAGGCTATTACAACGGTCCATTCTGGCCCGTTGTAATAAATGCCTTATACAACGCCGTTTTTACAACGGCAATGACTACTCGTTGTAATAGAATGCTATTACAACAGTCCTTTCATGCCCATTGTAATATATGCCAATTTTACAACGTTCACAAGATGCCCGTTGTAATAGATGCCAATTTTACAATGTTCACAAAATGCCTATTGTAAGAGGTGCCAATTTTACAACGCTCATAACGCCCGTTGTAATAGGTGCCAATTTTACAACCGATCATAGACTGTGTCATACATATACTTGAGGATAGGTACCAATGAAAGTCTCTTTTTTATTTCTTATATTGTCATTTTTTTTAATTTCATTTTATTAAATTTTGATATTGCCAAAAACAAAATATGAATCAACATCAATAAAATAAGCATATAACTACCGTGTCATACATATAAAGTTGCTAGAGAAAAAATGCAATACTGTTGGCATATAAACCAACTTCGGTCAATCTTATATGCAAGAAATTATGGTATGACGTTAATACATGAGTATGGTGAATAAGATTTCCTGTCAAAATTTACAAGAACAAATCAGACCCTGAGGCTATTCCTATAACTGAATCATCCTTAGCACAATCAAATTCTGAACTATTAAACACTAATATCTTTTTATGAAGTGAGCTTGACAAAGCTCAAGAGGAACTTTCAAGAGATAAATTTCAAGAAATCACTACTAAGAATATAGTTGAGGGTGTAACTGTAGCTACCATCCCTAATACATTTAAAGGTTGAGAGGAAGAGGTGAGGAAGGTGTTCGACATCTGATCACCCATGCCTCAAACTATAGTTCGTCCAACTCTATCCATTTCACAAACTAGAACTCCTCCTTGGGTAGTATGCCTCAAAAATTGACCCATGGAATCTTATATGTTTTAGTAGTAAATAGAGAAGGATAACATGTACGTTTCAAGAAGTATAAGGAAGAATGGGTATTCCATAGATGTGCTTAGCTTGAGAAGCAATATTTTGAAACCTTTGCCAAGTCCTCCGAGCATAGAAGGCTATTACAATTATGTGTTAGTACTATATGACATTCCCTTAGTTTTTTCATTCATAATGGAAGAAGGTGAACCTAACCGTATTCTCCCAGTCTTCTTAAGGCATCACCTACATATTGTCTCATACGGTCCATATAATTATTTCCCTTTATCCCATAGGCCCGAGCGTTTAAGTATAATCCAAGATAGAGGAATAATACAAGTCCCAGATGTTTGCATACCAAGCCTAGAGATTAAGTAGAGGGATGAGAAAAGAAGAATAAAAGAATATTGCTACCTCTATGATTGCAACGATTTGTTCAAAGCTTGTGTTATATCTTAACATTTGTGGTATCGTCTTGTAACATTTGTTCATAAATATTCTTTTTGAAAATATTTGTTTAAAATTTTCTATACGGAAACCATATCATAGTAAATGTTTGGAAAAATACTTGATATTATTTTTTTGAGAATAATTATGTTCGGAAATAGCCTTAATCTTGAAATTATTACATAAACTTTTGCAAGAATAACCTTAAAAGGTTCTTTTTCATATGGCCAATAATTTGAACCATGATTGGTTTATGAAAGTTGTTGTAAAGGAAAACATTTTGCATACTTTTATAGCTTGGATAACACTTGTTATAACCAAAACTGCAATAGGCTAATGTAAACTACAATTGAGACAGTAACTGAAAATTTGGAAAAAAATTATAATGATTTTTGAACATATCCTTGAGCATTGGAAAGTACTTTATAAATATAAGGTACTTTGTATATGATTGATTCTTTAAAGGCCTTGTTAGGTTGATTTCTTAATTTCAAGTTTTGATATATGCTTAGATAGATTATGGAGCATCACGTGCTTATCTACCTTATAATTGGTTATTTAACTTGGCTCGATTGTTTTCCTAAATGTAGCTTTCTTTTCCATGATGAGCAATGCATTGCCATTGTAAAGAAGGTGTAGTTACGACACGCTCGCACGTTGAAGGAATCAGGTCGGTTGAAAGTGGGTTAAATGAGCGAGTTTTAATTTTTTTTTCATTTTTAGGTCTTTATTGGGCCCATGAAGCTATTAATTTTAATTC
Organism: Allium fistulosum; assembly: GCA_030737815.1. Lineage (NCBI taxonomy): Eukaryota > Viridiplantae > Streptophyta > Magnoliopsida > Asparagales > Amaryllidaceae > Allium > Allium fistulosum. The sequence continues at coordinate 715,546,112 of CM060904.1, forward strand.
CAAGCTAAAATATCTTAAGTGAAATCTTTATTTTATTTAACTTGCTTATAAAAGGTTTTATATGATTTATATGAGTTTTAATTCATAAGTGTATCAAATGCATTATACGTGCATAGTGTGCGTGTAACGAATATGAAGTGTACATTGTTAATGTGATCGTATATATATATGCTAGGATTTATATCACAACAGACATATTTGATTTATATCACAACAGACATATTTGTCTCTTTATATATACATTTGTTGTCTAAAGCTTTTTTTAAATTATATAAAACAACAATTGTAAATATACACTAATTATATATATATGTGTGTATGTATGTATGTATGTATGTATATCTCTGTGTGTGTTTGTTTGAACCAAAAATGGTACAAACACCCAAGAGAGTAAGTAGTAGAGATTAAATGAAGAAAGTAAATGAAAAATAGAGGAAATCAGACAGAACACAAGCATACACAAATTTATAGTGGTTCGACAACCTTGGCCTATGTCCACTTGAATGATTTTATTGCTTTTGCACTAGTTTTTGTGATTACAAGAGAGTGTGATCAAAATAGATCCTTAAATACAAGAGAATAAGAGTGTAATGGCAGCGTAAAGATCCTTAGAATGAGCCAAGCCTTCTGTATTTATAGGGGTAGACGACCAAATATCTCACTGATATTTCTCCTACAAAGCCTCTCCGTGGAGACGAAGTCCTCCAAAAAATCTCGGCCCCAGATCCTTTATGGTTGGGGATCGGTACCGATCCCTGTAGGGGGATCGGTACTGATCCCTATATACATAGGCAGGGATCTTGTGGCTTCTTTTGTTGGCTCATCTTGATGTTGGCTTCATACTTCCAAGGTTGTTTTTCACAGTCGCCTAAGTGTTTTTTGGTCCAAGCGATGGATCTATAGAAGGCTGAATTGCTGCTTTGGACTGTGTATGGTGATTACCAATATGACGCACAGGAATTCTCGAATAACACTTGAATCAGGCTCTATGTAGATAGAGAAGAGTACCATAGGAGTGGGGGTCACTTTTGGTGTACCCCTAGGAATCGGTACCGATTCCCTATGTAGGGTAGACTACCAATCCATAATCTGTGTATTCTGGGTTTTGCTCTTCTAAGTCTGTTTGACTGTCATCTTGTGGTCTTGTCTATACTTGGTTCCTGGACCCTAGGACCATCTCTCTGGGCAGCTTTACTCGATAATCGTTGAGTCTAACTTGTCCAGTCAATCTGAATAAATTCGAGCCAAAAGGCTGGATAATACTTGTCCCCCAAAGTACACCTCGTTTCGAATGTGATGTGCTTTGAATCAAGACAAGTTAGAATCGCTGCGAAGGATTCCACTCTGTGTTCCGAATGATCGCCATCCTTTCTAAGAATCGTTTCTATGAAAAGCATGTCCATAGTGATTCGTCATGACGCTCTGTTGGCATTTGACACTATAAATACCGAAGCACGGTCTCTTGATAATTGTTCATGCTCGGTTCCATTGAGCTAACTAATTGAGTTGGTAGATTTTGATCATCCGAACTGATTTCTTTTCTGAAAATCTCAGGTAAAAATCCAATTCCATTGATTCGGAAAATCGAATGTTTAGGGTGCACACATGCTTACACGTTTATGTATACATTATCGCCATTGGCTTCCAAGCACATTCATATGCTTATAGGTCGTTTTGCCAACTTCCCTTAAGCGATAGCCACAAGTCCATCACTTTTTTAGGTATATGGTGGGATTCAGTACTGGTCCTTGTAGGCAGGGATCTGGTATCGATCCTACACTAAAACCATTTTATCATTTTTTGACCCATGAATATTGGGTTGCATATGGTATATATACCATTGCCTCCACTCTTTCTTTCTCACTTGTCTTCATTTGCTGATCACCGAACCATACTGCCCAGGCCACCATTAAAAGCTTGAAATTGAGAAAATCAACTAATCATTTAAACTCATCATTAGCCCAATCGAACCCCACCTCCTACATCATCGTTGCTTGCCTACGATCCAAATCCACCAATCTCCATTACAATAGCATAGATCTTAGGGTTGGAACCGTTTGAGTTTCAAAACCCAACCCGTTTTAGGTCGATTCTTGAATCGGTTTGATTGCGATTTCGTACATAGGTGGGTTTTAATCTTAGGTAGAAGGCGAGTTGGAATACGGTAGAGATGGGGCTAGCTTGGAACCAATTTGCATCGACAAATTCCGGTTTGGGATCGGTTGTTAGAGCGGTTGAGATAGAATTCTCAAAGGGGTAGAGTCCTCTAGGTATAAGATTGGTGACGATCCCATACTTTGGCAAAATTTCGTGTTTTCTGCCTTGTACACTTTAGACTATACAAACATTTTCCTTGTATATTTGCGTGTCTTCGCGGACCCCTGCATATGACTTTGAACTCGGATTCTTTTGCCTATACCATTCTTGCATATGGACTTGAATTCATGGACATGCACACTTGTATGAATTCGAACTTAGATGAATGCATACACCTTGAATACAAACATCATACTATGACATGCCAACAGTAGCTCCTGAACTTGGATAAAATTCTTATGTTCAAATATCGATGTGAAGGCCGGTTGGGATGGTCAGCGATGGCGGTCACTCCGGTCAAACTCCCGAGTCTCGTCATTACCATCGTATAATTCCAAATTGTTTAACACTGCACTGCACACACCTCACTAGATAACACTTAGCATGGGGGTATAGGTTACTTCATCTAACTATGACTATTTGATGAGTTTGATAGCTATTGGTTCCAGATGCTTCGAGCGTTTAGCTGCAATGACTGGTGACCAAGCTTCCACACATGCTGAATCAGATGCCGAGTCGAGTTCAGTGACTCTTTCTGCCCGTTACACTCCAGGTAAGCAATCAAAACAACCTGAAAAATCACACTATGCTCTAGCTAACTCTCCAAATCCTGGAGCAGATGATATTATAGAGCCGGCTCCTGATACACTTGAGGATGTCATATTCTTAGAAGATCCGGCGGATTCGACCGCTTCAAAAGTTAACGAGGCATCTCTTCGTTGAACTTGCATTAAGCACAGAATCCCGTATGGTGATGTATTGGTCCCATCTCATCACCAAAGGGCTCATCTTCCTCCAGAAGGGTACATCGCCTGTAACAAATATTTGTGCTTAGCTAGGGGCATACCACTATTTAACTTGTTCATCCGTCGAATGCTCCATTTTATGAGACTTGCTCCAGTCCAATTGCATCCGAACGGCTATGCATTCTACAGGGCACATACATGATTTTCCTTGAATTCTTAAATCGTGAGCCGACCAAAGAAGATATTCAATTTATTTACAGCTTCAAGCGATGAAAAGGAAGTCTATCGTTCACTTATCTTGAGCCAGTCAGTGGTTGTCAAGTTGTGACCAGTGCTTGGAATAAGCTTAGCTATTTTAAAAGCGAACGGTTTTATGTATGCTGTCCACCCGGGTTTGCACAACATTGGTTAGTAGGACGTAAGTGCTTTTCCAAACTATAGCAGTAAATCTTTAGTCAAGTCGTATTCTAATTAACACAGTTTTTTGAATCATGCAGATGTTCCTTTAAGACCCGATGGCGATGTTTATCAAACCGCCATTTCAACACTCAGAAAAATCCCAAAGGAAGATAGGGAGAGTAGGTCTCTTATTACTGATGAGCGTCTCTTGGTCTTCAACTTGCTAGAAGAGGGTCGTAACACCGGCCAAGCCGAGGATGACGATGAAGAAGTAGTAATTGGTCGTGTTTAGCCAAAAGCAGGTCATGTCGGCCCTAACATGCCCTTGGGCCCTAGCTAGGAAGTCCAAGAGGCATAAGGCAACGTCGAGGAAGGTGAAATAATAGGCGGTGGTAATGAGGCTGGTGATGACGACGTACATCCAAATCACGAACCAATGGCAGAGTAGTGTTCAGATGAGCAACCACTTGCTTCCAAGAGGAAGCTCGTTGTTAAGCTTCGTAAAGGGAAATTTTCTAAGCAGCCTCCGCCAATTACAATAGTAGAGCAGACTCCGTCTCTTTCTTCTACGGATACATTTTCAAAGATGGGACCAATGCCATTGAGTTTGGTTCCTTTGATATAGGAAACATGAGTACAAAGGGTTCTCCCCTTTGTTTTGATGAGGACACTTGTAACAGCCCGCACCTCACTTAACGCGGATATTGTCCCCAACTTAGTCACCTCCGCCTCATGGGCCAAGCCAAGGTGTGGGGTTTTATTCATCAAAAGGCCTCGACGTTGTTAAGTGAGGTGAAGGCTTTGGTATATAAGCACCCACTTCATAATGTTTTTCCGCGATGTGGGACTATTATTCCCATTTGAGGGGTGTTACAACACTATTTCTGCTAGTGTGGGAGAGATTACTCCTATGAGCAAGACTCTAGTACATGGTCCGTTGGGGAAAAACTAGGACACTCACTTGCACGTGCACTTCATGACACTCGCACTTGACTCGTGTCCTTTTTTATCAAATCTAACCCATTCCTATTTCCTTTGCAGGTTCTATGGAGAAGGGGAAACATACATACCAATCCATGGAGGAGAAAGCGTATCTAGTTCAAAGGCCCCGGTCGGGTTCGTACCACTAAGGGAGTGATCGAGATTATGATTTAAGCCACCGCTTTAGCCGCGACAGGGATGACCGGGACAAGAGTAGTTCTGATAGAGAGCATTCTTCACATGATTCTACTTCTAAGCGCCAGCCTAGATTCAAAACACCTCCTCTTAGAGGTCCGGATAGGCAACCTGATCACCATGAAGAAATTCCACCGGTTGGCACTTCTCGAGCTCCACCCCCTACTTCTATTCCTATAAAGCCCACAAAGCTATCTCATTACAGTCGATCTTCTAAGCCCAAACTCCTAAAGGTGGCTCCGAGAGTCCTCATCAAAGGCCTAGTAAAGAAACTGCTGTCACTTCAATCGATCCAGCAGAACAGCTTGCAGCCGATGCTAGTATGGCTGAGCTTAATGATCAATTTCCAAACATCTATTTTGATGGGTTCATGTTCCTGCCTAACCAAAAGAGAGTTCCAATGGATGTCTAAGAAAGGAATATGGCCTATGTGACCGACATTCATCACCAGTATAATGAGTGGGCATGAGTTGCTGAGAAAATTTCTAAAGCCTCGAGAGATAGGCTGTAGGAGATCGAGAATCAAAAGCTTATCGAGGCCGATGACAAAAGAATCATAGCCTCCCTTGATACTGAGATTGAGAACCTAAGAAAAACTAGGATGAAGCAGAGAAGAAATCAAAGGAGGCTATCAAAGCGGTTGAAGCTAAAAAGTCCAAGCATCTTAACGAAATTGAGCGGTGCATCACCGAAATCGTGAGTTGGTACTCAAAAGAGATGCTGCTAAAAGGAATGTGGCTGAGCTGAAGACCAAGCTCGATTGCGAGACAAAGGAAAGGGATGAAGCATAGCAAATAGCTCAGGACTCATGCGACGAGCTGGTTACCGTGAGGGAAGAGAGGGACAAAGCGCTCAAACGAGCCAGGGATGTTGATGCTATTGTGAAGAGAGAAGTTGAAGCCATGGAGCAGTGGGCAGAGGAGCGGGTTATGGAGAGGTCAGAGCCATTGCTTACTCAATACAATGCCAATGTGCTTAAGTTCAGAAATCTGGAGTGGCTTAAAGATGATTATCCCAGACTCCTTGCACGTGCTTGGGAGCAGATCGTTGAGGAAGGGAAGAAATTTCTCCGGGGCGCTGAGGTGGATCTGGAATAGTTGGAGGAGGTCCTGATGAAAGATGAGCCCCAGATTTTACACGACGGCCTATTTCTTATCCATCTGGAACTCGCCATAACCACGTAAAAGGAAATAGGAAAAGGTTTTGGACCAGCGCAGCACGATGCTTCGGCTAGTCAAACTCTTGGGACTCAAGCTGCTCCTTACTCCACCGTTGATTCTGGGTATGATCCGAAGAGGCCTCGGATTCAGAAATCTACTGCTCTCTCCTATTCCGGAAGGGGCCTCCGGTGGCACTTCGGCTCATACAGAGCTCTAGACTGAAGAAGGTATCCCTATGACTTCTCCTATATTTTAGAGAGTCGACATCTCGCCGATTAACATCTCTAGTCTCTCCTTTTGTGTTTCTCTAGCTTCAAGTCAGCTTGCAATCGCTATGCTTCCTCCTAAAGATTCCCAGCCAAGGCAACATGCATTTGTAACGGAGCTAGTAACCATCACTGCTGCAACAACGATTCCCAATATTCCGGCTGAAGAGAATCCCAGTCTCGATGAGCAAATGATCGATGCTTTTCTAGGTGAGGGAGCCGATGACCTACAGGGTGCCCAATCTTATGACGATGTGGTTATCACTAAGTTTTCTGAGTCTATATCGGGCTGCACCATGGCCAGACTTCAGTAGAAACTCGGGACGGATATCCTTCTTGCCACACAGATCAAGCAAGAGAGTTTGGAAGTCATTCCTTCTCCTTTATCCATTGCTTTGCCTAGGCAGACCATTTACGCTCCACTTTATATTCCTCTGCCCGGGAGTGATCAGAACGTACCTATTGGATCCTCACAGAGTACCCCAGCCTCCGTTCCTCCACCTGAAAGTGCTCAAAGTGTGCCTGCTGGTTCATCGCAGAATTATCCAGTCAAAGGCCAAGGAGGTAGAGGAAGAGGAGGAAAAAGGCATGGAGAGAGATCGGGTGATGTTTCCCCTAGCTCTGGGAAGAAGAAGCTTAAATGATGTTTCCCTCGGCTCTAGGAAGAAGAGGCAAAGGAGAAAAATGTCGAAGAAGTAGTGGTAGGTTTTCCTTGTATGTGTAGACTCTCTTTTGGTTTGAAATAATAGCAGTCTATTTTAGTTTCCTAGCCAGATTTGTGCGAGTTCGGCCCTCCGCTTTTGTTTTTTGTTTCTAGTGTCGATAACACTTGTATTTAGCTTTTGAATTTCATGCGAATAACAAAAGTTTTTGGCTTCATCGACCCTTTGTTTGGATTTGTCTAAGTACTTAAGAAATATGCTTTACATTCAATGTACTTGCGATCTATTTCTTTCAACGATTGTTTTCGGACTAATTTCTTAGCCAGTTTCATAGTTTACCTTCCTTTCACCGTCCTAATTGACGTAAGGTAACCACTGAAATGCCAAATGCTAGGCGTTAGTTAGGGTTAATCACTTAGGGTTGGTGACTTAAGTATCCTTTTCCAGGATAAAATTTTTTGACCGCACCAAACTCCGGGTTCCGGTTTAAGGAAACTACTTAGGGTTATAGTCCGGACACCCTCAGCCAGGATGTTTACATCCAATTACACCTAACTCTGAGTGTCGATTGAAGGCTTGTAAGTTAAGTCCCACCTTACTCCAGGCATGGACCTTCCGTTTTGCCAACTTCGGACAAGATGTTAAGAGTTGGACGGTCTTATCTGTAGAATATGCTAATGTATGATTTTTGTTTTGATGATAATAAACATATATATATTCGTTTAAATGTATTTGTTATTGTACTATTTTATTTTTCACATATTTAAATAAATATTTGTTGAATAAATAAATAACTCAGAATTCATATTTAAACAAATATTTTATTACAAATTCAAATAGTACAAATTTGAGCTCTCACTACATTTACACATTTTTCATTTACAATACAATTTCAATTACAACACAATTTTCACTTTACAATGTTCACCTCACTACATATATTCACTCAACACTCGTAATTGATCTTCAACTCTATTCCAGCCTGTATCCAGCGTATGAACTATCTGCAAAATAAGCACTGACGCAGTAAAATTGAAAAAGAAAATATTTTCCAGTGCAAAATAAAGTGTGTGTTTTGAATATATTATTTGCCTCAGTTATTTGGGTTGTTCGTCGTTATTTTTTTAATCATACATGAACAACTTGTGACATGCGTAGTGTATCACTGCACATACCACAAGGTCGTGCATACCGATATACACTTGCTCGTTAAAATTACAGGGACACGTGAGCACAAGGTCAAACCCAAGCCGAGGTTGGATTCAACTCAAGTGCAAATAACTAGACTTCAAATGCCAAACTCAAGTATGCACATGAAAACAAGGGCAAGTTAACTCAAAGTAGAACAAGACATGGTTAGGTATGCAACCAGTCTACAACACAGTAACAAATTCAACAAATGCCCACACCAGACTTCAAGTGGAAAAGGGGTCGGAGAATACAAGTGAACAAGGACAAGAGGCAATTTTGACTTCAAAAGCAATGTTCAGTTTAAAACGTCAACATAATGGCAGCAGTTCAGAATAGAGGCCAGAAATCAACATGAATAATTTCAGACATGGACTCGAAGAAATGCAATGGCAGCAAATTGAACCAGACAGTGATATGCATGCAATAGAGAACACAACAACTAGCACAGTGAAAAACATATGTAATAGAGGAGACAGCAATACATATATACATGCACCAATCACACACATAGATACATACATATATGAATGTATGTATATACATAGAGATGCCACACAACAGCAAAGCAGTTCATTATGAAGACAGCATATCAGTGCAAACAGACCGGAAACATGAAGATCGGGCATGAACACACTTGAACCAGACTCCAAATAGTGGTGCAACCAGACTAGATTTCAAACTAGAACAAGAACAATGCACATGAGCATAGTGGAGCATGCAAACAGTTTAACTACAAGTAACTCAAAGCACAATGAAGATTAGATCAGAGCAAGTGGAATAAGATCAAAGTAACATAACACATACTCACAAGACAACAGGCCAGTGGAACCAAATGTACAAAAGCTCCAGTCTCCAAAATGAACAAAACTCAAGTGCAGACTCACAAATGAACTCAACCACACAATGCAGACTCAAGTAAACCAGACTTCAAAACAAAATGTACACACATGAAGCCATGAACACACTCAAATGACTAGACTCGAGCAAACCACCAAACAACTCAGTACAATATGTAAACTTCAACTTCAAACGGAACTAAGTACACATGAACTCCACATGATACATGAATCGAGAACAAGACCATGTCAACATGCAATATCATCCAGACCAGATCAACACACCAGTTCCACATGTGACAACAAAATCAATGTAGACCAGGCAGTGAACAAAATAAAAGACGCAACAGTTCAACATAAATAGACTCAAAGCACACGATGCAGTTTTCATGAAGCCGTGAGTTATATCACAATGAACAAGTCAGGGAGTCAAGTCTTTCTCAAAGTCAAATGCCAACAAGTCAGAGAATGGAACAGAGGGTAAAACAATGCCAAGGTATAAAAGTTCAAAAATTAAATGCCAGCAAAAATGGAATCAGTGAACAAGCCAGAAAGTCAAAATATATCTCAAATATTCAAATGCCAAAGTCGCAGTTCAAAATAAGGAGCAGTTTTGAAAAAGAAATGATCAAGCCGAAGTCATAGGAGAAAGAACGGAGCAAGTTCAAATTCGTGAAGCAACGTATCAATGAAATGAACAAGTCAAATTTATCACCATCGTTCGATTAAAAAATCATGGCCAAGCAAAACTCATTGAAGAATCAATTGAGAAATATACGAATGAAAATTAAGGGTTTCAATCCCTATAAATACCCATAATCATCATCGGCAATTAAGTATTGGAGTTCGAAGCAAAAAATCCAGAGAGCATACGTAGAACAAAAACCCAAAAACTCCAATCAAGTTCGAAAGCAAGTCGAGTTCAAGCATATCAAACAGAGAAATCAAAGTAAAAATCACATACCAGTATAATTCGAACTCGATCCAATTGAAGCCACCAAGAGCAAATCAAAGCCAGGAGCGATTGACAAAGCAATTCAACTCAAAAACATACTTCAATCGATCACAACATCAAGGCGGCGGCTTCAATTTCGAAACCCTAGATTTTGAAGAGGAACGAAAAAGAAACGAGACGGCATGGTCGAAGAGAAGCAAAATAAGAGGGAGACAATTTTTTATTTGGGCTGAAATGATTAAAAGGATATCAAGTTTATATTTGGGCTGGTCTCTATTATTTACATTGGGGCTTAGCATATAAAATAGGGTTTTTTTTGTTTAGCTTATTTTTATTGTGTTATTTTCTCTTTTAAACTTTTGTAAAATTCTAGTCGTGTGACTAGGTTACGAACTACGGTGTAGTTCGAGAATTCGCAACTCAGTGGCTGAATTGTGGCAGGATTTTGAGTGTAGAATTAGGTTAGTCATTAGTGGATGTCGCAAGTTTACGTGTGTAAGCATCTGACTACTTAATTTCTAGTAAACCTTGGGGACAGCACGTAGGCAGGGTTTTGTCGAAGCTGGGTAAATTTGTGTGTCATCTCTTCTGCACTATTTACTGTTATTGTTTTTATTTCCGTATTAATTTTTATTATTATTAGTATCACCCTATTCATCCCCCCCTCTAGAGTGAAAACGATCCTACATTATCACGTCCGGTTTAGTTTGTACTCCTGCCTCCAATCCGAAGGCAAGAGTTGGACTACGGATGGTCATGTCACATCTGGTTTGGGTTTATACTGTTGCCCCCAGTCTGAGGACAATAATTGGCTAACGGATGGTCGGGTCACGTCCGTTTAGTTTATACTCCCGCTTCCAATCCGAAGGCAAGAGTTGGCTTGCAGGCAGTCATACCATGTCCAGCTTGAGTTTATACTCTTGTCTCCAATCCAAGGCAAGAGTTGGTTGGCATCAATCTCCGGACACCAAATGGGACTTCACGGGCCCGATCATGAGCCTTAGAAGTTTGATCAGCACCTATCTCCGGATACCTGGGCACCTGCATTAACCATTTGCATATTCATTCGAGTCGGTCAAGTCACAATTCTTAAGTAATGGAGAGACATATTTTCGGGCTGGAAAAGCCGTTTTATTTCATAAAAGACAGAAAATGACAATATTTGTCTTATTACACGATTCTAGCCAATTAGCTACAAATTTATTTCTAAGTGAAATAGCGTGGTAAGTGCTCGCTATTCCATGCCCTTGGGAATGAAATCCCATCAGTTGTTGCAAGCCTGAAAGTTCCATCTCCAAGCTTCCACTCTATCGCATACGGACCTTCCCATGTCGGGCTCAGGTTTCCAGAGCCCGAGAAAATTTGTTTGAGAACCAGGTCGCCAATTTGAAAGGTCCGATTCCTAACCTTAGTGTTATAATATTGGACAACTTGGTGTCGGTGTGCGGCCGCCCTCAACTTAGATTCGGTCCGCTTCTCATCGATCATATCGAGGGACTCCAGAAGGAGTTACTCATTTGTCCATGGATTGTAGTGAGTAACTCGGTGAGAAGGTACTTCCTGTTCAATTGGAATCACAGTCTCTGATCCGTAGGCTAAAGCGAATTGAGAGTGGTCAGTCGCCGATTTATAGTTCGTTCGATAAGCCCATAACACTAAGGCAGTTCATCGACCCACTTGCCCTTGGCTTTTTTCCAACCGCTTCTTAAGAATGGACTTAGTTAGGGGTGGGCATTTAACCGACCTAACCGACTTAACCGATCCAACCGACCATAACCGAACCGCATTAACCGATAAATTCGGTTAACCGAACATTCGGTTAACCGACCGACGTTAACCGATAAAATTCGGTTCGGTTAACGGTTAACCAAATGTTAGTTAACGGTTAACCGTTAACCGAAAATATTTTCGAATAGTGACCTACGAACTACGAAGCCAAGCACCCGCACCCGGCCCATCATTAATATTGCGTAAATAATAGAAAATTAGAAACCCTAGTGACTATCGAGTGGCCGCCGCTTTCACAATTCGTTCTACAAACCAAGGGCTATGCTACGGAGCTTCAGCGAAAGCCTATCGTCTTCAATCCTTGATCGTTCTTGCAAAACCTAGATCACAAAAAGCCTCTCCACCCATCAATTACGTAGCGAATCGCCGATCAACACAAATTCAGATCGATCTACTGATTTACAAATTCAGATATGGTGAATAGCAGGAAAAGAAAAAACGTAAGCTTGTATTATTCATTTGATTATGTTTATTTTTTAGTTTTTATATGTTTTATTTAGGTTGTATGGACTGTATAATTCGTTATACTCAATAAAATGAATAAACTGTATAATTAGTTTGTATAAACTGTATTAATCATTTGATAGTTGCTGGATTAATTATCTTGCTGCTGGATTAAACTGTGTAAATGTAATAATTAGCTGCTGAAATGAATATTGAATAATTTAGATGAAATGAATAATTTAGATGATAAACTTATACTATTATAAATAATTTAGATTAAAATGTGTAACTATAAAAAATGTGTAATTGCTTGAATAGTTTAGATTAAAATGAATAATTGCTTAAATGAATAATTTAGATTAAAATGTGTAACTGTAAAAAATGTGTAATTGCTGAAATGAATAATTTAGATTAAAATGTGTGACTGTAAAAAACTTTGTAACTGTTATAAACTTATATGATACAGATAAACTAACTATTAGCCTGCTGAAATGAATAATTCATATGATACAGATAAACTAACTATTAAACTGTTTAACTGTGCTATCATTTTAACCTGACTGTTAGTAAATCTTTAATCAATTATATGTAAACTATATATTGATCAATAATAGTAGAGATGTTCCAAAGCTTAATATATGCACTGTAAAATAGAATGCTCTGCCCCTATTTGTATTCATGTTCCATGTCGATATAATGTTTGTTTTACTCTTCTTGCTATAGTATGTGACTCATTTTAACTTGACTGTATAATCATTTTAACTTGACTGTATAATGTATATGCTTGAATTAACCTGAATTTAATAAACTGTTTAACTGTTGTTTACATTTTAAAATTGTATAATGTTGTTTACATTTGTAGTTAATTAAAGGCTGTCAGTTAATCAATAATTTTACAGTGATTGGCTGATTGCAATTGCAACTGCAACTGATACACGTAGATAATTAACCTGAATTTAATAAACTGTATAATGTTGTTTACATTTGTAATTAATTAAAGGTTGTTAGTTATTCAATAATTTTACAGTGATTGCAATTGCAACTGCAACTGATACACGTAGATATGAACCATATATTTCTAATCTAAAATGTATTTTTGTTTTTCATGCACTATAACAGGTACAAATAGGTAGTGCTAGAGAAACAATAGATGATGATGAGTTTGCGGGAGAAGCGGATGATGAGGAAACTGGCGAAGATGGCATCAATGTTAGAAAGCCTCCTCTACACCCGGTGCGCAAGCCTTCTTCTAGAAAGCCTTCTCCGGTATGGGAACATTTTACTAAAGACGGTAATTTCAATTTTCAGAAATGTATATGCAACTATTGTGGTCAACAATTTGCATGTGATTCTAAATCAAATGGCACTACACATTTAAATTACCATATAAAACATTCATGTAAGTCCATTCCACGTGATAGTGATAAGAGACAAAAAACTTTAGCTTTTGGAACAAATAACGATAGTGAAGGTAGTTGCAGTCTTATCGCATGGTCATTCAATAAAGAGCAATGTAGAAAATCATTAGCTCGAATGCTAGTTATTGATGAACTACCTTTTAGTTTTGTGGAGGGTGAAGGTTTTGTTCAATTTTGTCGGGAATTGTGTCCTAGTTTTGAAGTTCCTTCACGTAGAACAATTTGTAGGGATGTGCTTCAGTTATATTGGGATTCGTTAGAGTCTCTTAAAAAATTGTTCTCAAAATCATTGCATGGTGTTTGTCTAACTACTGATACATGGACATCTATTCAGAATGTGAATTATATGGTTTTAACTGCACACTTTATCGACGGAGATTGGAAGCTACATAAAAGGATTATAAATTTTTGTGTGATTACTAGTCATAAAGGAGAAAATATTGGAAAAGTTATTGTCCACTGTATCAAAAAATGGGAACTCAAAAGAATAGTGTCTATCACAGTCGATAATGCTAGTGCAAATGAAGTGGCAATTAATTATGTCAAAAGCAAATTAAATGATTATAATGGTGGTTGTGTTTTGAATGGTGATTTCATGCATATTCGTTCTTGTGCTCATATAACCAATTTAATCGTCAATGACGGGCTAAAAGAAATTAGTAGTACTATAGCTGGAATTCGTACTGCAGTCAGATTTGTGAGATCATCTCCATCACGATTGAGTAAATTTAGAGAGTTGTGCTTAAGTTTGGGAATTGAAAATAAATCAATGCTTATTTTAGATGTACCGACTAGATGGAATTCAACGTATTTGATGTTGGAAGCGGCTTTAAAGTACAAAAAAGTTTTTGATGATATGAGAGAAAATGATGTATTTTTGTTGCTTACTTTGATGATGAAATTCATCCTCCGACAAGTGTGGAATGGAAAAATGTTGAATTATTTGTTAAATTCTTAAAGTATTTTTATGATGTTACTTTAAAATTTAGCAAAACTTTGCCCATTACCGCAAATGTTTGTTTTGCCGAGCTTAGTGGAATTCAAGAAGAACTTAAAGTATTGGTTGATAAAACGAATCCTTATCTTGCTAAAATGGCATCTAGTATGAAAATGAAGTTTGATAAATATTGGGGAAGCGAAAGTCATATGAACAAAATTTTATTTGTTACGTGTGTGCTTGACCCAAGGTATAAATTCCAATTTTTGAAGCTATGTGTTGAAGACATGTATGAAAAAAATATTGCGGAAAACATATTAATAAGTGTGAAGAATATTTTGCTAAGGTTGTTTGACTTTTATGTTAACGATTCTACATTTGGAACACAAACGTGTGAGGAGCCAGAACCTAGTACGCCCGTTGCTAGTGAACGTGTTGAGGATGTTAGTGATGTTCTTTCTAGAAGAATGAACACTTTTCTAAGACAGGTTCAACTACACGATAACGAAGGAAACGAACTAGAAAAGTATTTAAATGCATCGATTGAGGGTACACCAAATAATTTTGATGTTTTACTATGGTGGAAGGTAAATAGTTCCAAATATCGTGTTTTATCTTTAGTCGCTCGAGATCTTCTTGCTATTCCGGTATCCACAGTTGCTTCCGAATCCGCTTTTAGCATCGGAGGAAGAATTATAGATCTTTTTCGTAGTACTTTGAGTCCACGGATGGTTGAGGCATTGGTTTGTACTCAGAATTGGTTAAGGTCCAAACCAATTTTTGTCGATCATCGCATTGAGGTTCCTATCGATGATGTTTCTTATTATGATGAATTCCTATCAGGTGATATTTGCATTTGTAAAATAATATAGTTCTTCATTTGTTGGATTTGAAATACAATGCTCTAATTAACTTGTTTGCCATGTAGATTTTGTACATGGATGTGAACGTGAGTCGCCATCAAATTTTATGTTCACCATGGATGGTCCATGTTCGTCATCGTTGTATTCACCTTCACCGCGGTTAGTTTCATTTGGTAGAAATGTTCATATAGTTTAGTGTTTACACTTTCAAAACAATAATATACTTTCAAAACAATCATATACTTTCTTCATATACAATCATATAACTTTATAATGACAGTTAATAATTCCACGGATATGGTAATGGTGTATTTGATATTGTAACATTCAATGATGTTCGATTTTTATTTATTCACTAATTGTATTGTTTGACTGTTTGATTTCAGGCGATAAGTGGATGCTATATCAACGATGTCCTATAATAGTATAATTCAGAATTAATGAATTATTGTTATATCAGGTATAAGAAAGAGAAATTAAATAGTCTGTTCATCCATAGTTTTGACTTTTAATTTATTGGTTTTAATTTATAGTTTTAAACTATGTATTAGATATTGGCATATGAACTGTGTTACTGTGTACACAGTCATACACAGGTGATACACAGTTCAAACTTCAAATCCATGTCTTCAACATAGTTACACAGTTTAGTTAACATTGATAATTTGATCTAATACAGTTCTAATGCAATGCTCTAATACATTGCTCTAATACAGTTCAGTCAGTTCTAATGCAATGCTCTAATGTATCAGTAGTTTAAATTTTAGTGTATAGTGTATACCAGTTACATTTTAGTGTATACCAGTTACATTTTAGTGTATACCAATTTAGTCAGTGTAAATGTATTAGTAAATGTATCAGTAGTTTATTTTTAGTTACACAGTTCAAGTAGAAACACCTCATATTGTATACCAGTTACATAGTTTAGTGCAAAAGTTGAAACATCAATCAATAGATCAAGTAGAAAGTTAGAAACACCTGTTACTTGGTCTTGTTTAACATCAATAGGTATGAGAGTATTTGTAAATTACAGTCATTACATATAAACCTGTTACTTGTTTATAGTTTAACACATGTTACTTGTTTATAGTTTAACACATGTTTCTTATAAATTACAGTCAGTTCTAATGCAATGTTTAACACCTGTTACTTGTTTATAGTTTACATATATATAAACCTGTTACTTGTACATATCACTCTATATTTTTAAACCTGTTACTTATAGTTTATATATATATAAACCTGTTACTTATAGTTTTTATATATATAAACCTGTTATTTGTAAATTACAGTCATTACATATAAACCTGTTACTTGTTTATAGTTTAACACCTGTTTCTTATAAATTACAGTCAGTTCTAATGCAATGTTTAACACCTGTTACTTGTTTATAGTTTACATATATATAAACCTGTTACTTGTACATATCACTCTATATATTTATCTATATCTAATCAGGTGTTTGTGCTATTGTTAAAATGGATAGAAATATAGAGTTGAAGGCTGAAGCTCGCTATCTCAGGCTCAATCTTTAAAGTATCTGTATTGTATTTACTATTTTCATTGCATTTTGTAGTATTTTAGACTATGTAGTAATGTTGGCTTGTAGTATTGTACAATTGAATTAACTATGAATTGAAGAACTGAGGAGTGAGGACTGTATTGTTGTGGACTGTAGTGTGTGTCATTGGATTGTGAATTATGTGATGATCTTTGCTGTGCTAATTGGATTGTTTCGTATGTGGCCTGACATATATTGATATTGTATGCCATCAGTCATGCTAATGAGCAATGTTGCCATATACCATCCTGATATATATTGATATTGTATGCCATCAGTCAAGATATTGTATTGCTGTGCAACGGTTAACCGTTTGCCTTAAACGGTTAACTTGCAACGGTTAACCGTTAACCGAACCGTTAAATTTAACCGGTTAACCACGGTTAAATTTAACCGGTTCGGTCGGTTCGTGCAACCATTTTTAACCGATGGAACGGTTAACCGAACCGTTGCTTTTTATAGGTTAACCGTTCAAATTAACCGATAGGTTCGGTTAACCGATCGTGCCCACCCCTAGACTTAGTAATCTTGTCTACAGCTTCGACCTGTCTATTGGCCTAAGGGTGTACTACCAATGCAAATCTCTTCTCTATGCGATGTCGATGGCAAAAATGCAAGCCCAAATAACAACTCAGGTCTAGTAGCTTTTTTACCCATAATTTCTACTCCGCAACTTCAAACAATGAATCGTCTCTTCCACCGTGATGCACTCAATCTCCTCTTTAATTTGACATATAGTTTCATATATTTGAATCACACAATTTCAGCAGAATGAATAATAAATTTGGATATACGATTATCTTCGACATTTGCCAATGATGATGCCAAAAAATTAAAGTTGAAAACTTTATGGGAAAAAATTATATTTGTGAGGGTGATAATTAGACTTTGCCGGATCTTGATTTTAGTTCAGATCTAGCTTGGCAATATTTGACTAGAATCTTTCAAATGGTTTGGTAATAACACAAATGTGAGTACATTTTGTTTTATCAAACCTTGCAAATCAGATCGATATTAATGGGATATTTCTATTATTTTTGTCGTTCATGCCAAACCCGAACTCGGGTCACATCAAATAGGTAAGTTTAGGTTTGTGGATCAAGCTTCTGATTGTCTATCTTAGGTCTCGTATGGTTTCGTTTTGAGTTTTCAACATGCACTACAAAACACAAGAAAATATGATAAAAGGATTTATAGTTTTTGACCATTGCGACGATGGACGAACAACGAAGAAGAAGAATTGCTTTCCGTGTTTTGTGTGAAATACAAAAAACCAAATAAATTTGTTTTCTCTTTTATATATTAATTTCATTTTTGATAATTATTTGTTTTCTAACAACACATACGATGTGTGTATTTTTGTGTTGACGAAAACGCAAAACTAAAAACGACAAGTTAAACGGGACTTTAAGGGGCCGTTTGGTTTATTTTGTATTTTATGTTTAAAGTTTTCAACATTAATTACAAAATATGAGAAGAATGAAGAGATGTCGGAAGGGATGAACGAAAGATTGGAGGGGACCACGAAGTGGACGGAGGAACGACGGAAAGATGAATTGTTGCTCGTGCTTCCGTTATTTCTCAAAACACGAAAAATGAAAAAAAGTTGTTTTCTATTTTGTGTGTTAAATTTGTTTTCTAAAATGGTCATTTTTCACAATACACATGCGTCGTGCGTATTTTTGTATGGACGAAAACTAAAAACTAAAAACGGTAAACCAAACATAGCCTAACTTTTGCGGAAATCCAAATTTTTATTGGTTTTTATAACAATCGCTCACTTTATCCATCTTAACTTTCGTGGAAATCCAAATTTTTATTGGCTTTTATAACAATCGCTCACTTTATCCATCTTAACTTTCGTGGAAATCCAAATTTTTATTGGCTTTTATAACAATCGTTCACTTTCAGATGGTGAAACTACTGGGTATTAGCTTAAAATTTATCGAGAGAGCAGATTAAAAAAAAAGCCAGCATATAGCATATCTATATGACTCCACATTGATTAGCTAATAATGATAGAATCGACAGAGAAAAAATTCATACGATTCCTGTACAAAGGTACAAACATAAATCAAGAAAATACTACCACAATAAATATACAAAAATAAAAGACCAATAGTTAGCAAAACTCATCAACAGTCGCACACCAAATATTAGCCAGTACATTTGTACTCATAACAATCACAACAATTAGCAACATCTACCATCCAAATTTTCTCTTACGGTTTACATATTTGAGAAAAAGATGCATAAAATGTATCATACAAAAACTGCTCTTGAATACTACAGTAACATATAAAAAATTCAACACATTTTACCTTATTGTCCACTTGTAAAATTACTAAAATACCTCCCAAAGAGAAGAAAATCATCCAATACAGAACACTTATTTTGATTGGTCAATATATATTTGGGCAAAAGTACTTAAAGAAACACTACTGTACGAAAAATCACACTTGAATCTGCACAGAAAGATTACTCCTCTTCCAACTCCAGTAATTAGACCTCATAGGATCAACAGCCATTAAAATGGAGCAAACACTCATTGCTAAATTAGACTCTTCAGATTCAGATTCATGTTCTCGATTCAGTAGCCCTTCAATAATAATTATCCTCAGCTCTTCCGAGGGTCGAAAACCACAGCAAAGGAGATCCAAAAGAAGACTGAGAGCAAAAACCGAGTTGCGATCGTGCTTCAAAACATCAGTGCAAATTTCTGAGATTCGACTATCGGCTAGTAAAAGGTTGGTATCGTTTTGGTACAAGCCTCGAAGGTATCTCCAAGGGCTTTCGTTCGATGGGTTTGAAAAGATTGCAGCGATTGTGAAGCTGATTTCTGATTCTCGCATTGCTTCGAGACCTCCTAGAAGTGGAGATTTTGTGATTACGAAGTACCTCTGTTTTGAATTGTATGGTTGAGAAGGAATATCGGTTAGAACGAACGAGTAGAGAAGTAAAACATCATGAAAACTTAGGTAGTGTTTGGTTTGAAAATTGAGTTTTGTGTTTTGCATGTTCAGTGTGTACTTCGAAATACATGGAAGAGAGGAAGCGGGTAGAAAACAGTCGATTTGAGAAACGGTTTTAACATACAAAATTGAAAATGATTTTTTTGTACTTTCCGCCTTTTGAAAAATATCAACATCTATTTTCTCCCGTCACTTCTTCCCATTGTTGAATTGACTCCCATTGTTGAATTGACTAGGATGTTCCAACTTCTCCACTCCCACACACACAAATATTGAAAACGCAAAACACAAACTTGTTTTCAAACCAAACAATACGTCACTGCCTTAGGGTCTGTTTGGCTTGAAAAACAAGTTTTGTGTTTTCTAGATGTATTTCAAATGGCGTGAGAGAACTGAAATGGATGGAAAATCCTAGTCATGACAACAAAGAATAGAATGAGATGGAGGAAGATAATTTTTGATATTTTCCAAAAGCGAAAAACAAGGAAAAAAGTTGTTTTCAATTTTATATGTTAAAGCCGTTTTCCAAGTATGATTGCTTTCCACCCTCTCTCCTCTCCCGTGCATTTTGTAATTTACGTCAAAAACGCAAAACACAATTTGTTTTCAAACCAAACAGGATCTTGGTGTTTTGGTCAGATGAACTACCCTTAGCCGCCAAATGCCATATATATTTATAATTCTTATAACATCAAATGAATCATGAGGCCATTGGTGAAGGTTTTCTTACAATTCCCGTTAAGTTACAAAAAGAACAATAGCATAAGTTGACCACAAAGTTCCCAGAATCAGGTTTTCGGTGGTCCTCGGTTCAGACATCTAGTTCACATGAAATATATTTACATATTTACACACCCATAGTTTCAAAATTAATAAGTGATTTGTGCTCTCATAATGTTGCCCCTCGGTAAGTATTGTAATTTCAAAGTAGTCCCTTGGCCGAATGGCTTAAGCATTAAATAATAAGGGATTTTGATTCGTTATGGAAAATAATAACGGTGGTGAGCAACAGATTGACTTGAGTTTCCTTTTGCAGAAGTAGTGTATCAATTAAAAAAGGACTGGATATCAAATCAGAGAAGGAAAGAAGTGTTGTACCTGATTCCAGGCTGAGTTGTTAAATATGTCGTCTTTGAGAAGCTTGTCACAATAACCAAGCTCATCTTCCCATCCACCTAACGCTTGAAGAACCCACTGCATTGAGTGTATTAACAAATGTCATTCTTAAATTTTACGAGAATTCAAGTAGAATTTTTATATGGTCACTGATAGTTTGACAGCAATATGAATTATTAGCTCTACATTTGGTAAGCTGCAAAAAATATGTAGTGTCTAAAATTAAATTTCACACATAATGAGCTAGCTTGACATATCTATTGTCTAACATATTGTTTAATGTTGAAAATATCAATCTTCACATTATTTATTGTCAGCGGTCTCAGTTTCTGAGCATTTGGAATTTTGGAGGACTCTGTATGATATTGAAAATCAAAACTGAATCCTCGGATAAAGCATAGCCGTGTGCCAGGACATTATTGATTATTTTCTGAATCATGCATGTCATATTTATAGGCAAAGCTATCCATAGCATGACCAAACTCCAAACCAATGTTATTTATGGTGCACCGTGCACAAAAACACAAAACCCTTTTAATGCATTGACACATCACAGGGTGAATGGTGTGCGCCTTTTTGAAATACTTTGCGTTAATTAGAAGGAAAAAAATATTCCATCGTACATCACAAATCATGAAACAAATCTAATACAATTTCTGTTGTGTTACTTTTGTACATTCATTTTGGTATCGCCTTTTTTGTCTTATATTTTTGTACTTATATCATATATTTATTGAAGAGAACTATAACTTGAATCATATGACAATTTATTCAGATTTAACGTATTTTAGAGAAAAATTATCATATCATCAGATGAACAGTTATGCAAATTATTCAAGCTTGCGGTTTATATAAATAAACTTATATCTCATACAAAAATTTTGTAAACAAAATTGCTAATTAGTTTGTAAAGAAACTATAATTATTTCATCTAGACCTAAACAATATATGAAAAGATAATAAACATTTAGGACATGATAATATAATACATGACAAAACAATAACATGCATATTTGAAAATTGCATAAAAATAATATAGCATTCCAAATCAACTACCAAATGCATTAGTCTTTGGGTGGAGAGAATTTAGCAGTAGTTTTTTTATTCTCTACAATGTGCAATAACGAGTGTAAACCAATTCGAGTGCAATTGTACAATATTTTATGTCTTTTTTTATCATGACAAAAGATTCAATAAAAGGAAAAAAGATGCATCCTTTTGTTGTTGTGAGTCATGTGCGCCTTTTTATGAGCGTTGCACCGTAGGAACAAAAGACAAATGTTTGTTGCACTACGTCATGTGTAGACCTATCAAAATATGATCCAACTCATTAACCTTTTTTTGTAAATGGGTCGGATCAACACATTTAGTGAAAATTATCATAAATGGATAACTCATTTTACCCATTGATTTAAAGGGTCAAAAATGAGTAACTCATTTTTACCCACTTAATTAAAATCAAAATTTTGAAATATAAAAATATAAATTTTAAGGGCCCGTTTGGTTTGCTGTTTTTAGTTTTGTGTTTTCGTCTAAACAAAAATGCGCATTTCTTATGCATTGTTGGAAAACACACAATTTTGAAAAATGAAATTAACATAGAAAATAGAAAACAAGTTTATTTGATTTTTCGTGTTTTGAGACACAACAAAGGATGGAAAACAATTCTTCCCCTCCATTTCCCGTCCATCGTTGTAATGGCTAAGAATTGTAAAAAAAAATCTCATGTTTTCTTGTATTTTGTAGTGTATGTTGAAAACACAAAACCCAAAACTCAAAACGAAACCAAACGGATCCTAATATTTTGATAATAAAAATTCAGAAAAATACGAAACTTGAAATTTCGATTTTCAGAAACTAGAAATTCGAAAATTTGAATTTTATATGAATTTCAAAAATTATGAAAATCTGAATTTCAAAATTTGAAGTTTGAAAAATTGAATTTCTAAAATTTGACTTTTGAATTTGAATTTTGAAAATTAGATATTTAAATTTTGAATTTTATGTTTGATTCTGAATTCTAAATTTGAAATTATATCCGAACATTTGAGTTTTAAAATTTTGAATTTGAGAACGTTAAATTTGGAAAATGAATATAACAATATGAAAACTTGAATTAGACACTTAGAATTTGAATTTTGATTATTCTAAAAATTCACAAAGTAAAAGGCAAAATTTGAATTTTTTTAATTTTGATGTTTTGTAAACCAAACCTAACGTAAATCGTTACATAGATTAAATTGATGATCCATATATTAAGTGAGTTAGGTAAAATTAACTTTTTACTGAAAGAAAACGGTTTGGGTTAATTTTGACCCGACTCTTTTATAACCTGATCCTGGCCATTTGATAGGCTTAGTCATGCATCATGATGTGTGCCATGACGCACCTTTTGCAACTACAATCCAAACACAAGTAATCTCGCAAGCTAACAGTGCGTCCGCGGATAAGAATTTGTTAAGACATTTAGCAACAACGAATTTTTATGTTCGACGTAAATGATTTACATCGGACGTAAAAAATACGTCAGCGGTTCTCCCCCAGCATTTTACCGCTTCAAAAGAATAGTATTTTCTGGACTTAATACTTACGTCGAATGTAGATCAATTAAGTCGAACGTAAAAAAAAATCCGGAAAATTCCCTGTATAAACCTCTCTGCTTAACTATTTTCAATGCATTCTCATTCTTTTTCTTCACATTAATTCCAACTATGCCCAGATATGATTTTGCGCATAATAATTCAGACAATGATTCGAAAAACTCGGATAACTCAACTAATATCCATCTAACTCCGATGACGCAGACAAGTATAATAAGAATCTCGCTTATATTGTTGAAATGATGATAAATCATACTCAGGTAATGCCTACTCCACATCATACCTTTTCTTACACGGGACGAATGTGAGTTGATGATATTTTTAATGGTCATTAAAACAAAAATTAAATTTTTTTCCGAATGAAAAGTGCTACTTTCAGACGTCTTTGCGACGTTCTAGTTAATAGATATGACTTAATTTCAACTCAAAAAATAGACGTTCTTGGAATAATTGGAATGTTTTGTTACACGACAAGTTATGGAGCATCACAAAGGTTGGTAGGTGAAAATTTTAATTGATCCATTGGCGCTGTTAGTTTATGTGTTTCTAAGGTTTTGCACACTGTCTTCCTTTTGGCCAAAGATAATATTAAACCGATATATTTCAATGAGATCCTGATGAAATTAGGTATGATACATGATGCTATCTTTTTTTCCAAAATATTGCTGGAGCTATAGACGGAACACATGCTCCTGCGAGGGTTAGTAAAGAAGAATCACGGTGTATATAGGCAGAAAGAAGTTTTCAACACAAAATATTCTTGCTGCTGTTAATTTTGATTTGACATTTAGCTTCGTAATGTCTGGTTAGGAAGGCTCTGCCTATGATAGTAGATTGTTAAATCATGCTATTGAAGAAGTTGAAACATTTTCACATTCACCACTTGGTAAGTATTACCTTGTAGACCAAGGATACAAGCTTAGAAACGGTTATTTACCATCTTATCATAGTGAACACTACCAAAGTTTTTTGCAAGCCAAAATGTTCCAAAATAGCATGATGAAATTTTCAATTTTTATCATTCTAGTCTGCGCAGGGCTGTGGAAAGAACATTTCATATTTGAAAAAAAAAACAACATTTTACGAGATATGCCGACATATAGTTTCACCAAACAAGCACAGTTTGTTGTAACAAGTTGTACTATCCATAATTTTATTAGAAAATACAATGATACAGATCCTTGTTTTGAAGAAATAGTTAATGAAGAAGTTTCACGAAGTTATGCTGAAAATGGGCATGAACATCTTCAACACAACCATGGTATTGCAAGTTCATCAAATACACAATAGATTGTTGCAACACGTGATGAAATTAGAGATGCGTTAATTGTTGGAGAACGACGTTGATCTATGTATTATTTTACTGTTGTATTTCGGTTAAAATTCTGTTAGAATTTGTATTAGAATTTGAAATTGAATTCGCATTATTAATTCCGAAATATTAATTTAATTAAATACTAAATTTAATTAAATAATAATTAATTATTATTAATTATTACAGAATAAATAACTATTTCCAAATTACTCGATGTATTTTACATCCTACTCTACCTTTAATCAACCTCTACTCAAAAAACGAATACCCTAACCTCTAACATCTAATCGAATTTGTCCACGAACGCACTCTTATATCAATTGATTGAATGGAAACACATGATTTTTGGTGGAAGAATGTTAAATAAAATATAATTATGGTGCAATATTATATTGAGGGGTTTTTTAGTGCTCCAATCTTTTTCTGGACTGACCCGGTAAATATTTTCATTTCAGCAATAACCAAAGCAATCAAGGCGAAAAAACACAAAAACAAGCAAGCCCAAGCCTTGCGCTTTTCTGTGCGCTTTAGTTGTGTGTTTTCATGCTAAAACTGCAGCTAAAAACTGCTAAAAACAGGTAGAACGGCTATTAAACACAGTTTTTTGGCAATTAAATATTGCATATATGTGCAATTTTGAGAATAAACATCATAAGTTCATCATAAACCAAAATAAGTAGTCGAAAAGCCGTTCAACTAAAGTCTACAACAACAAATTGTTCAAATAAAACAAAAGCACGTTTTGTTTTGTTTTTTTTTTAGTTTTGCGCCTTGTGCACTTTAGAGCTTTTTGCACTTTTTTGCACTTCAACGATTACCTGCGCCTGAGTCCAAAAAAGCCCACCAGGCGCACCTTGCGCTATTTGCGCCTAGGCGCACGCTTTGACAATACTGACAATAATATGTATCTTTCTCAAAATATTTGATGGCCTTATTTATTCAACAATCATTATTTTATATGCAAACTTACTTTTAAGCTTATACTAACATTTTAAGTGCTGGTTAGAAGAATGGGTGTATCAAAGGAGTATTGCTATTTAAAAAATATATAGAATGGAATGTGCATATAAAACCACGTTCAAAACATTTATGGTTAAGCAAGTTTAGCAATGAATATACCACGAGCAGATCCATAATTTATCAATAGCAAACAAGGAAATGAGAGTTGCCTGTCTATGTGACCATGCATGATAGTTTTTTGCATCAAGAGAAAGCACTTTCATAGTAAATTCTAACTCCTTCTTTACTGCTTTTTGTCCTATTTTCTCAGCTAGCCATCTTCTGTGATGCCTAAAACAGAAAATTACAATGGCATAAGCTTAAAAATGATAACACATTATATACGGGTTAAAAGCAACAGGTGACTCAGCAACAAAAGTTGTTCTTACCAAATCTGATAATTTTTAGAGTTTTTTGTGGCAACATCATCAGTAAAATCCCTCTCAGAATATAAATCAGCATCCAATGCCTCCAAGACTAAACGTCTGAAATGCCATACCTAAATAAAGTTTTCAAGAGGACGAGAAGTTATAATTATTTAAAGGTTTTCTACCAACTACTTATACAAGTATCAAAACAGCTTGTGACTAAGTTAATTATTTGCAGTTGAATATTTGGCAACAACATATCAGAAAGAATGAGATATAAATTACTAGAATAGATAAGCTATAAGCACATATACTTACGAATCATTTCAGTTTCTACAGACTTTTATCAAAGTTCCAACTTCTCGATCAAAACCTTTACCTTTTACTCATCACTTAGAACTACTCAAAAGTTGATAAATCAAAGCCACTTTTAACTAGTCAAACAAAGTTGTTTTCAAGCACTCAATCAGGCTCTAATAAAGCGAGGTAGCCAGCTGTAAGAGCCTGTTTGGCGACAAGCTATGTTTGATCTTCTTATAACAAGTTTTAAATAATGTTTTTCACTAAAAGTGTTTAAATGTAATTTAATTTTAAGTAGAATTGCTTGGTCAAAATTGCTGGTAATTTTTTTTTAAGGTAATTGGGCTTTATTAGAGGTGAAGCATTGGTGCAACGGTTAGGTCACCCGCATGGTGATCTGGATGCCAAGGTTCGAGTCTGAAAACAGTCTTTTCGCAATGCGAGGGAAAGACTGCGTGCATTATCGACCTCCCCAGAGCCGCTATCGTGCGGGAGCCTCGTGCACCGGGTTACACATTTTAATTTGGGCTTTATTAATAAACTGGTCCAACAATAATAAATACATACAAATAAACAATAGGCCCATGGGCCATGGCAGCCTGCTCAAAATATGATATACACAATACCGGTTAACTTGCGACACACTTGAGAAAATGTAGACAAAAATTAAGGTTTTCTGATGCCATTATGTTATCGTTGGTTCATCAAAGCTAGAGTTTAATGCTTGTTCCCTTGCCTCAGTAGCTATTCTAGTGCAATTAGCTGCTTGAGACGATTCCATTCACCTACTTCGAAGTTGGTCGTAAGTTGCTTCATAAGTCATAAGAAACAAATAGCTGCTTCTCAATTTTCTGCATATTAGCTACTTTTACCAGTTTTATGTACAAAGTTAACAAACACTAAAACTGAAATAAGTTATTTTTGAGTATGTTTTGATTATATGATGTTGCCAAACATGCTCTTATTTTCGTGGCTAAAGAGAAAGTATTTGACTAGTGTGATATCAAATTTAAATTACATTCAACCAAAAATCTAAAACACCCAAATGACATTTGACGAATTTCGGATATTTTTACCGCTAACTAACCATAACAAATTAAATGACACTTCGCAATATCGATCAGCAACTAATTTTATCTGCAAAAGATCAATCAAAAAGCATAAAGCAATTTATTAAAACACATACGGTGTAATTTCCAGGATTTAAAAGGATAGTTTCGGCAGTGAGACGCAGAGATCTAGGGCTTCTTTCGTCGGCCAAATAAATGGCGCGGAAGTAATCCATCGTTTCTCGAAACTCCGTTCGATAGGCGATGGCCACCACAGGATTAGGACCGTCGTTCTGCGGGATCGGTGTAACGTCCGACCATTCCGGTCGTCGGCTTATCGGGATGTACTGTTCTTCCTCGTCGTCGGAAGACGAATTCGACATGATAATTTTACTATAATTTTTTGACTGAGATATGGTAAAGTTACGGAGTTCATTCTTCTACAGTCCGTAAGCCCGGCCCATTAAAACTGGACATATTCTTCTGATGCAGGGGTAGTCCCGTCCTGTCATCCAAAATTGAAAACCTTTAATTGGACTGGCCCTGCTCACTACTTACCGTTGCTTCTCTTCTTGTTCGTCTTACAAATTACAAAGACGCCGTCGCTTATAGGATTTTCGCTGGTCAATTCATTTTCCATTGGACTTCTGTTTTCTTCACTGTTTCTGGTAATGCAAATCTTCTTCTTCATCGTCTTCTTTTAGGGTTCACCTTTAAATTTTAGGGTAAGGTGAAAAATCTAGTTTTTGATGATGTCGCTAATTTTATCCGATGTTCATGGTACCTTCGGCTGGCAAGAAACGGATACTTTGGATGAATTATTTTTATTTTTTTTCTCGGTAGTTTTTTTTGTTCTGGGTAGCTTTTCTTTTAGATGTAAGTTATATTCGATCAATTTAGGGGTGGACTGCTATTCTGATATTATCCACTTATTTAGAGGAATTTCTTCTTGCGAAAAAAGTTTGATACGAGTTTGGTCGGTTTTTGAAATGTTTGTTATCTGTGACTTAAATGTTTAATCTGGAAATGATTGTTTGTTATGATGTATAGACAGAATTGATACTGTAATTGTATAGTGTATACTTCTCTTCTTGTAATAATAGTGACAATTATCTTTAGTAAAATGAACAACGTGGCTTGAAATTGTTGCAGATGGCATGATATTTCAAAGGTGAAAACAATATGTTACCATAGAATTTATCTGTGAACATATTGTTTGAAAAAAATGGATTCTGTAATTGAGAATAAGGAAAATTATGCTTAATGTGTAGTTTGTTGTTTTATAATGATTCCAATGTTTGGTCTTTTAAGATATCAATGTTATTTTAAAATGTGCAATGGAATTGCCTGGTCCTTATTATGCTTTTGATTGGATAAAAAGAAATGACCAAAAAAATTGAATAAAGAACAGTGGAATTTGAGATTAAGTGGTATTATTGTCTTAAAATAAAAGAACGACATATGAAGGATATAGTTTTAGAAAATGTTGAGTCGTGTATTTGATAAAATAGAGTCCTGTTTGTTATGTTATTATTCGTTTAATCTTGTACCAAAGTTAGATGAATTGCTTGGGCCTTTAAGTGGTTCACTGCATATTTTGAGGGTGAGATTTAGAAATGACTGATAATTAAAATACTCAAGGTTAGAGGATATAAAAAAAGTCAGAAACTTCAAAGTTGTCAACTTGGGGAAGAGTGGGTGTAAAGAGGGCTGTGTTGGCATAGACAGAAATTTAAGGGAAAGAACAAGTGCAATAGTGGTCAGCTTACTCAAGAAAATGACTTTAACTGCTGTAAAACAACTATATGCTTTTATTAATAATCATATTCAATTACAATAGAAATTTGCATCTTATAATCTTAAAAGGCCTGCTGTTTTTTTTCTGTCAAGGTAGCTATTTATAACATCAATGCATGAGTTTAACCATCTCATTACAAGTAGAGCTCAACAGTAAAAAAATTATCCGTAAATGTGTCTTCCTAGTAATCATGTTGCATTTACAGTAGGAAATTGCATCTTCTAAATTTAGCTGTCTGCTTTTTTCCCTTTAAGTTTGACTGGTAGATATTCAGTATCTATTAGTTAGTTAATTTGATCCCAACCAGTACACCTTTGTCTTATTCTCCTTATTAATAAGAATATCTAAAATGCAGATTTGATGGCTACCTTAAATCCTGCTGCTGTTCAAAATGAGGATATACACATGTTAAGAGGTATGATACGCTTCTCTTGCATTGAGATAAACCTATTTTTATCTTTATTATATGCTTTTTTGTGACTGCATTTATAATATTCAAAATATCACAGGAAAAGGTGTTGAGGGGGCTAAGCTTGGTATCATGCAAAATGAAAATATACACATTCATAAAGGTTTTATTCGTTTTCTATGTGCATCGTTCATTTCCAATTTATTTCTTCTGCGGCTTAATATTCAGTTTATATTACAGGAAAAGGAATTGAAGGATTCAAGGCAGAAAAACCAAAGCCCTTAAAGCGCCATGAACGCAAAGCTTTAGTGGATCTGTCGCATGCTGGAAAGCCATTGGGCTCTACTACCACTTCAAGTAAAGGCACTGCTCTTAAAGAAAAATCTTTTGCAAATAAAAGCATAGGATTAACAGAGAAATCAAAGCACTTAAAGCACCATGAACCCAAAGCTCTAGGGGATTTATCGCAAGCTGGAAAGCCGTTGGGCGCTACTGCCATTTCAAATAGAGGCACTGCTCTTAAAGAGAAGTCTTTTGCAAATAAAAGTATACTAACTGATGAGGAGGTAGCGAAGTGTAGGGAGTGGGCAAAGGATGGTATTGAATATATGCATTACTCAAGAAATGACATGCACAAGCTTGAGGCTCAACAGCATGAAGACCGTAATTTCTTCTTCTACTTCTTCCTCTCTTTTTTTACATCCATAATAGCTTCTTGAGTTAATGTGCGTAATAAAGTGGATATATGTTGTTGTATTTTACTTTCTCAATTAGGTGTAAAAAAGAAAGTCGGCAAGGCAATGTCTGCTCTGCATGTGGGGAACAATATATCATTTGGGCTAAATATTCCTCAGGTAATTATTGGAACTGTATTTTTATGCTATTTTGCAAACATTATCATCGTTATTCACATTTGTTTTGGAAATTTGTTTGATACTTCTGTTTAAAAACGATCAGTGTTTGAACACACATTGTTTGAAGACCCTTCTCGGTTTTTTTCCCCTTCGGTTTTCAATTAGAATGTGTACACTGTTTGTCTGTATATATATATCAGTTTGGTCTACTCAATGACCCACAATGATTGGTAGCAACTTTCAGGTATTGGTGAGAAAAATGATAGTGCACTTTCGTGAGTCCGTTGAAATCTGGGAATCTTGGTTCTTAATATCATTGTTGTCAAAAATCTTAATATCTTACGATTTAAATCCCGATTCAGATCGGATCCCTCCCTTTACGGTTCGATTCACATTCCGATCCAAACTTAGTTAAAAGCACAATAAAAAAAACACATCCAACTCATATTAACATACTTAATATACATATTTAGATCCACAATTCCCATTATAATGTTTTTAAAACAAAATAAAAATGTAATTAGAGAGAAAATTAAGTATTAAGTTTAATTGTAGACGTTCAGACATCAATCAAAATCAACTTCAAAGTGCATATAAACATTAAAATGTGGATATTTTAAATATACAATTTATGATTTAAATCTCGTTTCGATTTAAAATTTAAACATTGCGATTTACGATTTAAAACTCATTTTGAAAACCTTGCTTAATATGGTAAAGAGGTGCAGTGTCAGTTGGTCATGTATCCTATTTTTAATCATTGTATTCGATGTGCGTGTTTTCTCTGTTGTTAGCAACAATATGATTTTGAGAGCAAGCAATTAGGGTTGTGTTGTAATGCATTCACATTATATGCTGTTTTAGATTTGTTCTTAAGAATATTCCGACAGATGAACCCCTTTTCTATATATATCATGGATTGTTCAAAATTGTCTTGTATTATAGGTGTTAATAAATACTCAATAAATACAGGATGTTCCTTCGGATGACGAGGATCATTGTAAGTTGAAATTTGAACAAGAAATTCTTCCTTCTGCTCGTAGAGCCAAGCTGCCACCAAAACTAGGTATCCCTAGTAAATATTTATTCCGAGTTTTACATGTGCTATTCTTTACATGCCGCATTTATTTAGTCAGTGTGTGAAAATTTGAGCATTATTTATTTTCATGCAATGCAGATACCATTAACCTTTTTGAAGGTGATGATTTCAACGACGACTCCCTTATGAATCAGCAATATGAATTGAAGCTTAAGGATGAGCATGAAGATGATTCTGGTATATTTTAGATTGGAATCATCTCATTAATTATGATAATGTGTTTACAAGGAAAATACTGGTATTAGCATTTTTAAGCAGATTGATATTTGAGCTAAAAATACCTGTTTCGTATTTTTATTTGCAAATGAAGGCATCGGGTTAGAGGAGAAATCTACGATAAAGGAGAAATTTTCAACACAGAGGGTACCAATAAGCAATATACTAACTGATGAGGAAATAACACAGTGTAGGGAATGGGCTAAGGAAGGAATTGAGCATATGCCTTTTTCAGGGAATGACATGCACAAACTTGAGGAGCAACAGTTTGAAGAACGTAAGCCTGCTTACTCTTATGTGTTTAGCTATCCATGCTATTTTTATGTTTATCTTAATTGGATGTTGACTTGTATTATTTGCTAACTAGGTGTGAATAGGAAAGTTGATAAGGCAATGTCTGCTCTGCGTGTATGGAATGATGTAACATTTGGGCTAAACTTTCCTCAGGTAAATTACTTCACATGTATAATTATGTTAAAACTTTGAACTTAGTTTGAGATTTGCTATTAATACACAGATCAACATTTGAATGCATATATGTTTTGCATTATCAATTGGTTATGTACCCTTTTTCTTTTAACCATTGCATTGGTTGTAATTTTTTTAATAATCATAACTAACAAAATCTTTATACCGAACGAGTGTTACGGCATGAGTTTCGCGCATGAATTGTTTTTCTTATAAATTGTATATATTTAAATAGTAAAAAAAATGTTTTTTATTTTCAAGTGATATTAAGATTTGTATATTTGTAAAGAAATATTTTGAATTTGTAAATGAAGTTTAATTTTAGATCGTATTTTTAAGAATGTTTAATTGTTAGAGCGTTTGAATTTTGTTAAAGAAGTTTAATATTAGATGTTATTAGTGTTACGGCATGAGTTTCGCGCATGAATTGTTTTTCTTATAAATTGTATATATTTAAATAGTAAAAAAAATGTTTTTTATTTTCAAGTGATATTAAGATTTGTATATTTGTAAAGAAATATTTTGAATTTGTAAATGAAGTTTAATTTTAGATCGTATTTTTAAGAATGTTTAATTGTTAGAGCGTTTGAATTTTGTTAAAGAAGTTTAATATTAGATGTTATTTTATGTGATTAAGATTTGATAATATATAGATGGGCGTGATGATGGCATGTGCTTCGCACGTGACGATGACATGTGCTTTGCGCGTGAATTGTTTTTCTACAGATTATATATGATTAACATGTTAAAAAAAATGGTTTGCACAAATATTTAGGCATGTTTTTATGTTGAAATCATGTGCAGTTAATTTAAATTTTTATTTCTAAGTTGCAACATCCAATTTTTTGTTAGTTTGAATTTTATTTATATTATTAATTAATTAATAAACAACGAATTTGTAGTTAATTAAAAAAAATGT
This sequence comes from Allium fistulosum, assembly GCA_030737815.1. Classification (NCBI taxonomy): domain Eukaryota; kingdom Viridiplantae; phylum Streptophyta; class Magnoliopsida; order Asparagales; family Amaryllidaceae; genus Allium; species Allium fistulosum. The sequence goes on from CM060904.1 coordinate 715,579,312, forward strand.
TTATTTGTTAGATCCTATATTTAAGTATAGATGAACATTTTGAATTTGCAAAGAAGTTTAACTGTTAGATCCTATTTTTAGGAGATATTAAGATTTGTTAATATCGGGCAAGTTTAATGGTTAGATCCTATTTTTAAGTAACATTAAGATTAAGATTTGTCCGTAGATGGGCATTTTTGGTAGTTCACACTTTTTTCGTATCAACATGAACTACCAAAAATACCCCTCTACATATATTATCAAATCTTAATATCATCAAAAAATAGGATCTAATAAATAAACTTCATTTACCAATTCAAAACGCTCTTTTATAAATATTGCCAAATCTTAATATCACTTAAAAAATAGATCTAAAAAATAAACTTTTTTGACAAATTCGATCTTTGTTAATTAATAATAGAAATAAAAATTCAAACTAACCAAAAAAATTAGATGTTGAAGCATCGAATAAATATTCAAACTAATTACACATGATTTCATCGCAAAAATATGACTAAATATTTGAGTAAATCATTCATCTTAAATGTGTTAAACATATAAAATTTAAAGAAAAATAATTCACGCACGAAGCGCGTGCCGTAACGCTCGTTATTAAAGAAAGATAATTGAAATCAACATCTAGTTTGAATACGTCTAAAGTAATTATAGAGAGATTTTATCTTCTAATTTATTGGAGAGATCATATGAAATAACAATTTAATATTTAAAAAGTTATTTATAAGGGTATTTTGGGAAGTTCACGGTCGGATCAAAAGATTGTGCTTCTATTCCAATTATTAATAAAGAAAAGATGTATAGTATGTAGCTGCCCTTACATGATAGTGAATATATTTACTGACCGATCAATTTCAATTTTGTGAAACGAGCTTACAGGATGTTCCTTCTGATGGTGAAGAAGCTATTCATTTGGAATTTGAACCCGAGATTCTACCTTCCAGATGGAGGGCTGAAATGCCTCCAAGACTAGGTAAAATAATGTTATATACTCATTGAAGTATTTGTGCTTTCCTTTGATATTTTGCATTCTGTCTCATCTCATTATTTTCAGACTATGAAGACGTTGATGAACTTTTCGGTCTTGACGATGCGGAGTATGATTCTTTGTTCTTTAACCCACAATATGAGCTGAAGTTGAAAGATGAATATGAGGATGATTTTGGAATATGTTAAATTGGATTAAGAAGGTGGTTGGTATTGTGCATCAATGTTGAACTAATATTCTTTTTTGGGCTGTTATGAGATGTACTCGTATTGAGTTTGATCAAAAGAAATGTTGTATTGTACAGTTGCTTTTATTTATTAGGCAGATGATGTGTGTACAACTGTCTGAATTTGAGCACTGGACTGTTAAAATCATTTTAAAAAATTCGTACCGAAAATCTGTACTATGATATAAGATGGACAAAATGTCATTTGTCCTAAAAGTAGGTCAAAATAATAGCGACAGCTTGATGCTGCCCTATACATCCACTTTTCTTTTTTTGTCCACTGCTATTTTGTGAATTTTTTTTTTCATTCCTATATATTCATCTCTTATTTTCTTAATTTTTTATAGAAAACTCATTCTTTCGTATTCTTCAAAGTATAATCTTAAACAACAATTGTCAATTTAAATTATCAAGTTTGTTCTTTTATTCCACAAATCCAATTAATTCAAAATTGATTAGAAAATTGTGATTAATTTGATAAATTTTGAACCATAGTATGTTAAACGATTTTATTTAAAACCTCTTTCCAAAAAATGAAAATTGAGGAAATGACGAGAACTAATAAAGAAGCAGTTGCTTAAGTTGATAAAAAAGTACGAAGTAGTAATCTTTTTAAAGTTTGTAGAAATTTAAATCTTTTGCTTTTGTTGTGGGTGTTTGAAGTGATTTTTTTATTGTTATCCGGCATTTGAACTAAGCAACATCTTGATGGATCTGGACTTTAAGATGATGAAAAAATGGATCAAGAATCTAAGGAGTTGTTTGGAATGTTGAAATGCATAAAAAGTTTAAACAAGAATTGTGCAAGTAAACTATGTTGGTACGACATGATTGAACATGGTATCGACATGATTGAACATGGTATCAACATGATTGAACATGTCGATACCGACATGGCCGAACATGTCAGCATCGACATATTGGGATATGGGGGACCCACTTGTGAGCGGTAGGTGAAGATGTCTTGTACTTTGCAGAAAAAATAAGATCCACATCTGTACAGTTAAAGCGCTTAATAGTTCTATAGTGGTAAATGTGCAAAAGGTTATACTGGGGATATTGCGGAAAATAACATAGGTGCAAAAGGTCTCATTATATATAAAACCAAGTATTTAAAGTTAATTTATTGTCATTCTCACATTATTTGTGTAGAAAAAAGAAATATTTTTAATCATAGATAACAATACCAAAGAATATCATGATTTATGAATACTGGTACCACAATAGATTTCTTATTTATATTGAGCACATATGCCTTAAAATTAGATCTTTACCCTAACTTTATTGATTTGTTTTGAAAGAGAACTAGTCGAATCAACTTTTGTATATTAATGTTTCTAAAGCGGGTGTTAAAAATCATTGATTTAACGGATGTAGCGGGGCTTGAAGCGAATCTACTGTTTAATAGTGCAAAATTGAAATAGCGTAGCGGTTGAAGTGCGCTATGTACTATAGCGAGGATTTTGCAGAACTTTAACGGGGCTTTAACTGCACAAATTCGCATAGAATAAACCATGTCAGTACCGACATGGTTTGGAAGTGCAATTTTATGAACGAAGCTTGAAAACTTGACTCGAGAAAATATGAAGGAATGCTGAAGATCGAAGTTCGAGAAACATGTCGGCACCGACATGATCATGTCGGTACCAACATGTTGTGAGTTACGAAATTTACTCATTCTTCGTCCTCAAAGAGGGGATCTGATCATTTACATGTTCTTCCGCAAGCTAATGGCTTTGATAGGTGAATTCACTATAGAAACCCATCATTTGGCAACGAAAGAGTGATCTTTTTTTTAATCTTAAACTCTCTACTTCGTTTTGCCACAAAGTGCCGCAGAACTTGAATTTCCATTGATTTCTAGATTTGAACTTTATAATTCGATTGTGCTTATACAAAACTATCTGAAATAAAATTATAGTGAACGTAGTGATTTGAGGTCGAACCACTTTAAAAATTGTTCGTACTTTTAACTTCGTATTTAGATCTATTTATCTCGTTTTTGATTAATTTGTGTGTTGTACCATTTTTTGACGCAACATTTTTTATGCTTTCAATGAGAAAGAAGAATCTCAAATGTGGGTCTAGCTTTAACTTTGGATTTGAACTATCTAGAAATTAGATCTAGTGATTATTTGTTGTGGATCTGAAGTTACTTAGATTTTAAAAAGGAATTTACTTGTTGAAGAGAATACTGCTCAACCAATGGCTGCTCTACCAGGACCATTTTCACAGCCGATTGAAGCTCACAAAGGCTGAAACAAAGAAGAGATGCTATGTATGAATAGTAAGTTATTAGAGCAGCAGATGACGTGGATGGCATTGATGAAAATATGCAAGAGCAACCGATAGCGTTGGCTCAACCACCTAGAGGACTGAATCACGAAGGCGAAGGAAAGATAGAAGATAATCATCATCTTCTGATTCTAGAAAAGAAAGGTCGTCTTTGACAGAAGAAAATGGAAGGGATGGAAAATAACCTATGCAAAGTGGGGTTGGGGCGGCATAGAAGATGACTACAGAAGATGGAGCAACTCTGATCAAGTCAAAACATGTCAGTACCAACATGTCCAATCAGGTTGATACCGACATGGTTGCTGAGGTAATGAACCTGTTAGATAGCGAAGCGGACTTGTAGGATGCTGGCGCCGATGATGGACAAGCTATTGGTACACAGACTAGTGGTGTTCAGACAAACACCATAGAGCCAACTAGGAGGGAACGTAGTCCAAAGAGGCGTCAGCAGAGAGGGTCTTGAAGAAAGACATCCCCATTCACCGAAAATATTATAGAAGAGAGCGTTTGTATAGAGTCAAACGCTCGGGGATGTTCCTAACGGTCGTCGTCCAGTTGCCCAAAGTAGTGAAGAATATATGGTTGATATGATAAAGAGGTTGTTCAATGAGAGTAGGCATAGAAACAACGATGAGTGGAGTTCATCACCAAGTCAAACCTCATTCACCAAAAATATTCTAGAAGAGAGGTATCCGAAGAAGTTTTTAATGCCGACTGTATCATCTTATGATGGAACTATTAATTTAGGGAAGCATTTATTGAAGTACATATGACATATGGACGGTGCTCGTGCTACCGATGGTGTGAGATGTTGATGCTTTCCTATATTCTTAGATGGAGTTGCTAAGTTCTGATTCACTCGGCTCGTGTCTAGGTTCATGCCATCTTTTGATCAGTTGGCAAAGAAATTCATGGAACAGTTCCAGGACCACACTATGCGGTTGAAGGATGTGATGTCATTGTCAAATTTTCATTAGAGTTCCGGAGAGACTCTGAAGAACTATTTTAAAAGATTTAATTTGCAATGATAGAAATAAGAAATCCCAAAGAGGAGAATGTTTTGATGGTGTTGATCAATGTGGTTTGCCTAAGAATGGATTTCAGTAGGTGTCTTAAAAGAAGCAACCATCTACAACGGAGGAGTTTTACCAAAGGCATCCCAATTTTTGCGCTTGAAAGAGGCAGATTTGGCCATTGGATTAGTTGTTAACGGCCAAAAGGGACTGAATGCTATGGTGCAAAGCAACGTTGTTACCAAACAAAGTGGTGATAATGTTGGAAATGTTGCAGTGAATGTTAGGAACAACAATAATGCTAAAATGAAGAACCAAAGCACTGCTGGCAAAAGCAAGACACCAAGAAGCGCACGAGGTAAACTAGACCAGGAGATTACACTACGTTGACTGATTCGGTTGAGAATATCCACCTTGCAACGCACGGTGCTGAAAATTACAAGAAATTGCTTCCAAGGGAGACAATTGAGGAAGAAAGGCACTCGAGGAAGTATAGTCACTTTCGTGAAATCCATTGGCACAATACTAATGACTGCATACATCTGAGAGATGTCATTGAGGATCTAATACGAAAGAAAGCTGCAGCAATATGTTAAGAACCCATAAGATGGTGACAGATAAACAACAAACCTAAAGGCAACCTGCCTAAGGGAATCAGGCTGGGTCTAGTGGGGAGGGACCAAGATAGTTACAGAAAGGAATAGTGATTAATACTATCTCTGAAGGGCCTCATCCTGTAGAGAAAAGTTGTAATATGAAATGGAGCGATAGGGTAGCTCACTAAGGCATGCGCCTCAAGAAACATGTTTCGCCATAAAGGACGGGACTCCAGCGAAGTAGTAGAAATGATTAATGATGATATCGTGTTCAGAAATAGAGATACTGATAGGGTGCAGGGGTCGAAGCTTGACCCCACGGTGATTGTGAATATGATTGGGTAAGCAACAGTGCACCAAGTCATTGTTGATTGTGGGAGCTCGATTAATGGTTTGTTTAAAAAGACCTTTGATCAGATGCATCTCAACGAGAAGGATCTAAAGCCTCGTAAATCTCATATTTAGGGATACTGGAGAGGCCAAGGAACCTGTTGGCTGCATAGAGTTATCGGTTGAGTTGGATGAAGGAGATCGCAAGATAGTGTGGTTACAGATGTTTGTTGTGGTCAATGGATTCTCGACCTATAATGTTTTCTTAGGCCGACCGACCCTTGCAAGTTTTAAAATTGCACTTGCTACATGGTGTCTAATTGTTACACCACTTTTGGAAAGTTAATACAATTTTTTTAGCATAGTGGTTAGTGCGTGGTGTTGCTTTCCGGGATGGCAGGGGTTCGAATCATGCAGTCGTCACATTTGGTATCAGAGCCTATGCCTAGCCGGAATTGCGTGTTGTAATGTTGCAGATATCAGTTAGTGTAGTACTGATGCTGGTTACATACACAATGTCTTGGTGGTGCATGATGATGAGCCAACGAGGACGTTGGGCTCTTTAAGGGGAGTCGTGTGTAACACCCCTTACTGAAAGTAAACACAAATAACTTTTAACACATTGATTAGTGTGTGGTGTTGCTTTTTGAGACGACAAGGGTTTGAATCTTGCGGTCGTCGCACTGATGATGAAGTTTCCTACCGAAAATAAAGTAGGAGCTATACAAGGCGACCAGAGCATTAGTCGGGAATGCTACATCGTAGAGCTTAGAGAGGCAAAGTGACATGAAAAAGGAAATAATATAGAGAAGTCGCTCTGTATCAGGAGCTTTGACGCATAGCAACTACCATCTAAGCCTTGGTTCGGTTCTAATAACAAGTTCTATAAGCATATGGATCCACGAAAAGAGTCAGAGGATGCGAGGCCAGCACTGGCGGAGCTGACGATTAACATCCCCATTGATGATGATCCCACACGGGCTCTCAAGATCGGATCTTAGCTTGGCGTAAAGATAAGCAAGAAGCTGGAAGGGTTTCTCCAAGCAAACACGGAAGTATTGCCTGGACACATTCCGATAATGTGTGGAATTTCATCGGAGATAGCATGTCATGCATTGAATGTAGAGCCAAGATACCTTCCTGTGAAGCAAAAGATGAGTGGTATGGAACCAAAGTGATCCACTACGTTGAAAGAAGAAGTGGTTAAGCTAAAGGCAAATGGATTCATACATGATGCATTATACCCCGAAGGGTGTCAAATCCTATGTTGGTTAAGAAGGAAAACTGAAAATGGCGAACATGCATTGGCTATTCGGCTTGAATAAGGCATGCACGAAATATAGCTTCTCGTTGTCGAGGATCAATCAACTTGTAGATGGAACAGCATGACATGAACTGCTATCCTTTATGGATGCGTAATCTAGCTACAATTAGATAGCGATGCATATCCCAGATCAAGAACATATGAGTTTCATCACTGATTTGGACTGTATTGTTACCAAGTTATGTCATTTGGTTTGAAGACTGCTAGAGCTACTTACCAGTGACCGGTGAATAGGATGATCGAATATAAGATTAGACGGACTATGGATGTCTATATGACAGTGTGCTTGTGAAGTCATAGCAATTAATGAATCACATGGACAATTTCTCAGAGATGTTCGATGTACTTTGGAAGTACAAAATAAAGATTAATCCACCGAAGTGTTCTTTCAAAGTTGCATTAGGAAAGTTTTGGGTTTCATCATAAACTCAAGGGGCATTGAAGCTTACCCGGAACAGATCAAATCATTAAAAGATGTTTTTTCCTCGAAAACAAGGAGGGAAATGTAGAGCTTGAACGGGAAAGTCGCGCGTTGAGTTGATTCAATTAGAAAGTGACGAAAAAATGCATACCGTTCTTTGACGCCCTCAAGAAGGAAAAAGGAAAGTTTGTCTGGACGAAGAATGCCATGGTGCTTTTTATAATTTGTTGGAGCATATGGAGTGATCACCAATCTGTTGAAACCTTTGGAAGGAAAAGATTTGTTCATTTATTTAGCTGTCTGCTCAGCACTAAGTGCAACATTGGTAAGTGAGGAGTCCAAAATGCGAAGGCCAGTATATAACATCACCAAACGATTTACTATAGAGCATAAAAGAAATATCCAAAGCCAAAGAAGCTACATATTGTTTGTTGATTGCTGCGAGGAAGCTGCAAGCGGCATATAGTTATGATATACAGTATTTGAGATAATACCACTCTCACCAGGTTTTATGTCTTATCCGCGTTTTTTTGTTGTCTGTTTATGTCATGACAACTCTCAGGTATTTGATTGAGTAATTTAGAAGTCAGGTGCTTTTGGGGATATGCTATCAGTGTGGTGCAACTGGAGCTTGTTAGAGGTGTGATGTCGATATTGTGGACATACACTTGATGTTGTAGGAATAAATGACATATATGTTATTTATATATGAGTTTGTATCATATATTCTATTCTGACTTTCCGTATTGATATTTATATATCAGTTACTTCCACTAGTGCAGTCTCTTATATAAATTGTTCATCCCTTTTTGTTCATGTATATTTAGTATATTATATGTCATCATTTTGCTATGATATTCCATTGATATGCGTTGGTTTAGCGTTTGTTTTAATTTTTCCCTGAAAAATTGTCTTTTGTGGTATTAGAAATTCAAATGTTGTCACTAGATGTTAATTTCTAGGTCTTACGAAGGACGGGTTGTTACAAGTTCCTGATGAAAACTACGAAGCTGAATATGGAGCATTGATTGCGGGACTCAAGATAGAAAGAAAACTAGGAGTGAAGACATTACATATCTTCAGCGACTCTCGGTTGGTGGTCTACCAAATTAAGAAAGAATATCAGGTTATGGTATGAGATTTTCCCCCTACTCGAAGAAATTTTTGGAACTACTGGATGATATCAAGCATTATACGATAACACACATTCCCAGAGAAGAGAATATGAAAGTTGATTAACTAGCCAAACTGGCAAGCTCTGGGGATGCGCGGCTTTTGGGAATTATTCCAATGGAAGTTTTGTAAGATCCAAGCATCAATAAGATGGATGTTGATTGGGTCTTGGAGGTTGAGGAGGAAAAGGATTCATGGATAACTATGATAAAGGAATATCTGCTAAAGGGGACTCTCCTAAATGGAAGAAATAAATGGTGAAAACTTCTACGTAAGGTGCCATGATTCATTATGCAAGGAGTTATATATAGGAGAAGATTCTCAACGCCTCTATTATGGTGTGTCACTAAAGAATAAGCTTAGAAAATCTTTGCTGATATGCACAAAGGAAGTTATGATGACCATACTAAGGGCAGACATTAACAAAGAAGATTCTTTGCTACGGATACCAAGATGCGGCTGATGTGATAAGTGCCAGAGGTTTGCAATCCCGAAGGCCCCGTCTACTAAGGTTACACAAATGGTTTACTCATGACCATTTGCGATTTAAGGAATTGGTATTAACAGTCTGCTGCCAATGTCAAGAGGCGGAGCAAAATATGCTATTGTGACTGTGGATTACTTCACAAAGTGGGCTAAAGCTGAACCGCTTGCAACGATCACTACGAAGAAAGCGATTAATTTTCTAGGGAAAGACATCCTATATAGATTTGGAGTTCTATAAAAGATCATTACTGATAATGGAACTCAATTTGAGAGTATCAAGTTCAAAAAATTTTGTGACCAATACCGAATCGAGAAGAGCTTCTCTGCAGTAGCATACCTGCAGGCGAATGGATAATAGAGGCGATGAACAAGGTCATTAAATCCATCATTAAGAAAATATTGATGAGAGCCAAAGGCAACTGGGTCTATAGGTTACCACTAGCATTGTGGGCTTATAGGACAACGTACGAGTCCACGACTGGCTATACCCTTTTTCTTGAGCCTACGAAATCCAGACCACGATAACGATTGAAGTGGAAGTCGCTTCTCATTGAAGATTACATTACAATCCTAAAATGAATGAGAAATTCTTGCTTGAGTCCCTGAACTTGGTTGAAGAGAAACGAGTAGAGGCCGATCCAAGGGTGGTTGCTCACCAGATGAGAGTAGCAAAGAAATTCAAAGCCAAGGTCAAAAACCATGCATTTGAGGTAGGCAATCTCGTTTTGAAATGGGTCTTTCTTGGTATGGGGGTGCTTAGTCCGAATTGGGAAGGTCTCTATGTGATTACATAGAAGCTTGGAGATGGAACTTTCAAGCCATCGACTATTGGTGGGATCTAATTTTGCAGGTATGAAATAGCGAGCATTTGCGACGCAATTTCACTTAGATTTATTTTTGTAAATAAAATGTCCCATTTAATGGGATGTGATGTAATAAGGCTAAGTCTGCCATTCTTTTGTTCTTAAATAATGTTGGGTTTTAGAATCAATGGAACCATATTCTTAAAAGTCCGACTTTGTGTTATGTGATCAATGGAAAAATTAGACACTTTGTGTTTTGAAGGGCTGGATGTTTAGGTACCCAGATAAATATATTGATGAAGTCCTTTGATCCATGATCGGGTCGTTGGAGTATAATCGCATTGGGTCGATCGGATAACTTGCCCTTACACATTTATTCTTTAACCAGTGCCTGGTGATAGGCAAGGTCAAGGATATATTCCCAAAGATAGGCATCTAAGACATCGAATCCCAAAGATAGGAACCAATATAGAATTGTATTTTTTTTCCAAGTATGACCTTGCTTACGGTCCGATGGGACATACTCAGTCGACGATAAGCGAAGATGGTCGACTGAGTGTCTTTGATCAATGCGTAAAGATTGGCATGGTCAAGGATGGATACCCAAAGATAGACATCTGAAATAGCAATTCTCGAAGGCAGGAGGTGGTGCAGAACTTAATATCTTGTGAATAAAATTTCATTTATGGTTGAACGGAATACGTCTAGCCAAAGATTATTGAAGTTGGCCAAAGAAATACAGTTTTATTTAGTCAAACAAGAAACATTTTATCCATGATAAACAAAGCTAAGTAATGAAATGACACTAAAAAATTATAGAAATTTACTTATATGTATAGAGTTACAGTGAATAATAGCATTGGACAGATCACTGACACAAGCATGAATGATATATAAGTAATTGAATTACAGATGAATATTGTACATGCAAGCAAGTATATAGTCAACAAAAATAAAAGATGCAGTTATGTAAATAAGGCGGAGATTGAAAATAACAATCTTTATGTTCACATATCTTTTAGTCAAATGTTGCGGTGGAAACTCTTGCACAACAACGATCAATATTCATGATTAGTCATAAAGAGAAAAAAGGCAAAACGAAAATGTCTTTAAAAGATGTGGTAGTCATCTAATTCCTCTTCCCTCATTTTCCACCCCTTGTTAGCTGCTTGGCAAGATGCTTCTACTTGATGATTACCTCATGCTCCTCTTTCCCTTTCTCATTTTCTTTCTTTGGGGAGCTATTCTTTGAAGGGTAAATCCCTTCCTCGGTGGCTCGGTAGAGGGGGATCCTCAAACTTCTCGGGAGCATCTGAAGAAACTTTGACAGCGTCTGCAGCGTGGCTTGTGGTTGTGTGGTCTTAAAAGAAGGAATCTTTGGGACAAAAGGTGACTTGCCTAAACCATAAGGGGGCTTCTCTATACCTTGTTCAAGTTTGACTTTGATCTTTAAAACGTTGAGTGCTAGCCTCTCTAATATGGAAGTAGAGTCAGGTTCCTTTTCACTAACCATTGTCACTTCTTCATCAAGGGATACTTCAATGTCCTCTAGTCCCTCCAATGCCCTTATCCTATCAAATTCGATTATGAGGCCAAAACTGGAAGGCGGAGATGGAAGAGTGGATGTTATGGTGATAGTAGTGGACATAGTTGTATTGGCACTAGAACCTGGGGCATGAGTGACTGGTGACGGAGGAGGCAGTGATGGTTGACCTGTAAGTTTATAGACAAAATGCTAAAGGTTAGTGATATCTTCACGCAAGAGCTGAGGCTTCCCAAAGACTAGAGATGTTAGAATATACTTTTGGCGGGTGAAAACTCCTTTGAAAAAGCCTTAGTGATTTCCCCCTCTTCAAAAGCTTTTGAAGCCGAAGGAAGAGAGGGTGAAATTTTCGAAGGGTGAAGGTTGGAATATTCAGATTGTGACTACCAAAAGTGTCGATGCCAAGAGCTGTAGAAGCAGGTGTTTTAATTAAACAACCTCTAGAGTGGTCATCATAGAAGTGGCAATGTCTACCGAGGACTCTTTATGAGCTAGAGCGGTGTCTTCCACATGATCTAGAGAGCTGGGACTAGCGAAAGCCTCAATAGGCACCTGTTTTTTAGCTACAACCTTTACTGCCATAATTCTTCTTCCCTCTTCTAGAGCCAATAATTCTTCCTCGTCATGGAGCTTGCTTTTTACAATTTCTTTATCGAATTCATGGCCAGTGCTTCTGGCCATATCCAAAATCTCCTCCTAAGCTTCGGCCAATGTAATAGGGGCAACCAACCTAAAGCCATTTAAGATTCTTCCTCCCGATGAAGTTTTCAAAAAAACTGGAGGAGAGTGGCTTCAGTTTCATCTTCAGTCTAGGTTGCTTTGGCCCTAAGATCTACGCTTTATTTTTCAACGCTGTCTAGCTTGGATTTTAAATCAATGGCCTTGTTCCGAGCTCGTTCCCTCGAAACCTTTTCATCTTGTTAATCATCTCTGAGCTTGTTAATCTTTGTCTGGAGCTCGGCCTTTTGAGCTTCTTGAGCCTTTATTTCTTTTTCTAGGTTGTTGCAGTACATATGTGCCTTTTTCAGTTGATCATTAAGGAACCTACTTTCGGCTTGTTGCACGGCAGCCAACTAGCCAAAACTTTGCTGAGAGTCATTTGTAAACTTAGTTAGTTCATCTCTTTTTGTTTGAAGCTTAGTTGGTTCTTTCATGTAATCTTCGAAGATACGAGCATGGTCAGCTCTCTTGGTGTCAAACGCTCGAATGATTAGCGAATTTGCTTGGTTACATCCAAAAGGCCCTTGGCTAGCCTCTTCCATCGAGAAAACTTCTCCACGACCTCATGATATTTGTCAAGACCTTCATTCACATACCTTCATGAGAGATCTTTGACATCACAATCGAATTTGTCTCCCCTTAGGAAAAATTTAGGAAGTGCCACCTACATTTTCATGATAGGGGATCTAGATTGTCCTTCGGGAAGAGAAGGAGGAGAAGTGTATTAAGAGGTTATTTCCTTTCCAGCCTTGTGACACCTTTGGAAAGGTGAAGGGCTGATTGATTTGGATTCATGTAAGTTTGTAATTGGGGCCTTAGGTTGTTCAGTGATGGTTGTGGAAAGAGGTTAAAGTAGATGAAGGAAGATCAGGACAGGAGGATTGTTGATGTTGAGAAGATAGGAAATGTGAATTCTATTGGAGGCAGGAGTCGCCATAACACCCCATATTTTGAAGGGTCCATAATATGAGAAATTAAATTAAATTAATAATATGAAGATATTATTAATTAAATTATAAAGTGATATAATCAAAAGAATTTCCTAAGGGAAATTTATTTAATTAAGTGTGTGACACATTAAAAAGTTAATTGGATGGACCAAAGGTAATTAGAGCAATCTTGGTTGGCTTTGTTAATGAAAATATACAAATTAAATTATCAAGGGAAGGATTTGGTTAAGGGGAGTGAATTAGTAAAGCCCAAAAGCACTAGCCCACTTACTTTAGCCACATCCCCTCATTTCATCTTCATGTCATTTCATTCAAAAAACAAACTCCTAAGAACTCTAAGCTATGCCGACCACAAACCCAAAGAAGAAGAAGAGAATTTCAGGAGAAAACAAAGCCAAGAAGATTTGAGTTTCAACTTTAAAGAGAAGAAACTAAACCAGTTTTTCAAGGATTAAAAAGATAAGTAAAAATATTTCTTTAAAACCTTCTCTAACATGTAAATTTGGATTTTTGTTGAGAATGAATGCTTTGAGGATGTTTAACGTGTTTGGATGATTAAACATGACTTTATTTTAGGTTTAGAATTTAATTAAGGTACATTGGTTCATGTTTTAGGGTAAAACATGGTTAAATCAAATCCAAATGCTGCGAAATTTTAATATCTTGTGCTTAATGATGAATTAGGAATAGTTTTTTAATGTTATAATTTTTGGAGTTAAAAAAATATTTTATGAATCTTTTAAGTTGAGAAAATGGTTAATTACAAGCTAATTAATTATTAAAAAATAAGATTAATTATTTCGATCTCAACGTTTTGTATGAGGTAAAATATGATAAAAAGGATTTTTGGTGAATTTTTAGGAATTTTTCCATCAATTTTCCATTTTAGATGAATTATTTAGTGAGGAAAAGCGATAATTAATTAAGGGGAAAATTAATTAGTTAATTAATTGGTTAGTTAATTAAGGTGGTTGAAAAAATCTAGAAAGAAACTAAAATGTTAAGAGATTAGCCAATGAGAAGTTGACACCAAGTGGGGTTTAGTAAAAAGGCCATGTTAGTGTAAATTTTGTCTTCCTTATTAAAATTTCAAAGACTAAATTTTTATAAGGAGGGGAGACTGTACCACCCCATGTTTTGGAGGATCCATAATATGAGGAATTAAATTAACTTAAATTAAATTAATAATACAAAGATATTATTAATTAAACTAATAAAGTGATTTAATTGCAAGAATTTCCTAAGGAAAATTTAATTAATTAAGAATGGGACACTTTGAAAAGTTAATTAGATGGACCAAAGGTAATTAGAGCAATCTTGATTAGCCTTATTAATGAAAATAGACAAATTAAATTATCAAGGGAATGATTTGATTAAGGGAAGTGAATCAATAAGGCCCAAAAGCACTAGCCACTTACCTTAGCCACATTCTCTTATTCCATCTTCATTTCATTTCATTCACAAAACAAGCTCCTAAGAACTATAAGCTAGGCCAGCCACAAACCCAAAGAAGAAGAGAATTTCAAGAGAAAACAAAGCCAAGAAGATTCAGTTTCAACCTTAAAGAGAAGAAGACTAAACTAAGTTTTACGAGGATTAAAAAGCAAGTAAAAATCTTTCTCTAAAGCCTTCCCTAACATTTTCTTTGATGATGTTTAATGCGTTTGGATGATTAAATATGATTTTAGTTATGGTTTAGAATTTAATTAAGGTGAATCGGTTCATGTTTTAGGGTAAGACATGGTTAAATCGCATCCAAATTCCATGAAATTTTAATATGATATACTTAATGATGAATTAGAAATGGGTTTTTAATTTCATAATTTTTGGAGTTAAAACGAATATTTTATGAATTTTCTAAATTGAGAAAATGGTTAATTACTAGCTAATTAATTAACAAAATTAATAATTTCGACCTAAAATTTTTATATGAGGTAAAATATGATAAGAGGGATTTTTTGTGAATTTTTGAGATTTTTCCCATCAATTTTCCATTTATATGAATTAGTTAGTGAGGAAAAGCGGTAATTAATTAAGGGGAAAATTAATCAATTAATTAATTGGTTAATTAATTATGGTGGTTGACAAATATGAAAAGAAACTGAAATTTTAAGAGATTAGCCAATGAGAAGTTGACACCAAGTGGGGTTTGGTAAAAAATTACTTAGGAAAGTAATAAATTAGTTTTCAATTTAATTACGAGTATGCTGATGAACCCTTGTTGAACAAATAAAACATGACAAGTAAAGTCTAGCTGGTGATAGCATACGTTAACAAACGATGGGAACATAGAATGCGATAACACTAAGATGATAGCACATGATGGCATTCATGCACGACGGCATGAACACGAAGACCTCGAGATTCTCATATGACAACTCCGAGATTTATACACGACACCTCAGGGTAAGTTGACCTACGAAGGCTCAAAAGGAGTTAATACACGTGGTCATATTTGATAGCACATGATGGCATGCATGCAAAAGCTTCGAGGTTTATATGTGATGGCTCAGGTAAATTCACGAAGGCTTTAGGAAATTTAACCGGCGATGACCCCTACTCCTTAACTCACGATAGTGCTTCAGAATTTAAACTCATGATGGCTCTGGTCTTGCCTTGCGATGACTTTGGGCTTTGAGACACGATAGCATGGGACATGGTAACTCACGATGGTTCTGGGAATAGGCATGCGATGACTCGCAATAGCATTTGTTTTTCTCTACCATAGTCGGGTGTTATTAAAACAAGAAGGCCTAGGGTAGTTAACAACTCACGATGGCTATGGGATTGCCAAAACACAACAATCCAATATAACTTGTGATAGCTTGAGAAACTATAATTTTTTTCCAAGTAAAATAACGAATAATTGGGCACATTTAAGAAGAAATTTCCAAGTTTTAACAAACTATTTCATAACGATGAAATCAAAGTGGAATTTTGGTAAGTTAAAATTATTTAACTCGTTTTAAAATAAAGAAAGCCTAGAGAAGCTAATAAATGATAGGGTATCATTTTGATTAGATGTTTTATCTAAATGCGTAGGGTACACAATTAACAAAGTAAAGAATGTATTGAACCACGATCATAAAAATATACCAACTCGAAGAGTTATTGGATGGCAGGGTACCGTGACTATCAGTCTAAAATCCAGTGGTATATGGCAGGGCGCCACGATAAGGTTTGATACCAGTTGATTTAAATACTCTAGATGAGAGTTATGGCAGGGTGCTAAAAGCATTATAGTGGTGTTATAACTAAAATAAATTGATAATATGAATGATAGTGGTTCAGGGACTAAGTGAGGTTATTGACGCTTAGTAAGGACGTTTACTGGAATATATTCAGAGTGCTTACATTTAGACTCACTAGGAGAGTCCAAGGGACTCTAGTCAGCTTGGGAAAAGGAGTTGACATATTCTTCAGGCGACGTTGTTCTAGCAAAAGATAAATTAGTGATAGATAAGCTTAGGGAGGTAATCACTAGAACAAGTTAATGATAACCTAAAGAGAAAAGCTAAAACAAAAGATTAGAAAATGAATGAATGAATGAATGAATGATGACTGATCGTATGATTTGGTACACAACTGGATATTAAGTGTGGGGTACACTTTTTGTTTGAACATATGCAATTGGTTGCTTTTTGTAATATGGTGTTGTTACACATTATGAGGCATATTGATGATGATAAAGTGAGGGGAAATCTGTTCCGCGTTAGCGGTGTGGTCTCTCTATGGATGCTTAGGGTAAAGATTTTACTCATACCAAGCTTTATATCCGACCTCTGTTTTTACTATTTTCCATAAATTCAAGGGTACTCATTCGAGTAGGCTGGGTTTATGGTTTAGACATGTATCTCTTTTGGAAGGACGAATAAAGATTTTGGAGATGAAGCAGGAGGCTTGCTGTTTATATTAAGAATTATTTTGAAATTCCGATGTGTAAACCCAAGATCTATAACTGGTTTTGTATTATGTTGGCATATGTCGGACACAACACAACTCTATCCATGTTCTATTTATAGTTAGCCCTACGTGGGCAACGATTTGGGTTAAAATGTTGTATTGACATTTGTAAGAACCAACTGATGTAATGAAAGTTTATTTAGCTGCTCTATTTACTTAGGTATTGCAAAATAATACTTAACTCATTTTGTCGCTGAAAAATGATTTTGGTGGTGACTGCAACATCATCAGCGTCTATTTTCAAGTCTCGGAGTGGGGGATGTTACAACTTGGTATTGGAGCTAAGATTGGGGGAATAATTAAGTAAAACAGGACTAAGTAGAAACCCATTTAGTAGAAAACAAGCACATTAAGAAAGGATATGTGTTGTGTGTGTGTGTGTGTATATATGCGTACTTGTATTTTAATATAGATATATAGGTGGATATATCTACCCCCTATGATTGGTCTCACTATCTTTACTTCCGTTTCTCATGAACCCTTACTTATGTAGACGGCAAGAATGGATCTACATAACCGACGTTTGACCACAGAAAGTATGAAAGGGAATCCTACAAGGGGAACCGACAGTATGCAAACCATTGACCAAGGGGTGGAGACAAATCCTGGAGTTTGTAGTGAAACTGGAACTCAGGCATCTACCCTAGCTGAAAGAGGAATGGATATGATTGCTTTGTTCCGCCAGTTTATGACGGAGATGATGAGGCAAAGCTTGCTAAATCTGTTGAGCCGAGACAAGAGGGAGTAAGGGAAGAAGACTTTTATATGATGAACAAAGATTTCAAGAGTTGTGGAGGAAAGGAGTTCACAGGGAAGGAGTCTGCCTTGCAAATGTTAAACTGGCTGAAAGTATGTGAGCGTATTTTTGAAGACTTGGGATATACTTATGCTTAAAAGTGGAGGTTGGGTTATCATCAGCTTCAGGAGGATGTGTTGGACTGGTGGGAGGTGGTGATTGCTGAAGTCCTAACGGAGGTGATAACCTGGGAACAGTTTGAGGAGTGATTTGAGGCTTAGTTTATCTCTGAATCCTAGAAGAGTGCTTTGTGCAGAGAGTGTATTGAGCAGAAATAGGGAGAGATGACTTTGGCAGAGTACATCCAGCATTTTAATGCTTTATTAAAGTACGAAAAGGAGCATATTAATACTTCGTTGAAGAAGAGTAAATTTTTTATAGATGGACTGAAGAGGGGGATGAATCACAAGGTGATGGCTCATTTGTTGGATTCGTTTGATATGGGGGTAGAAATGGCAATGAGCTATGACCGCTTGTATCAGGAGAGAAGAAGGCCGATGTTAAGCCCAAGGGTGGGTAGAAAACAAGATTCAATCTGTATCGGAAAGGGGAAAAGAATCAGAAGGGAGTAAAGACTTCTGAAGGGGGAACACAAAAGTCGAATATAGCTGATGTTACTTGTTTTAACTGTGGCCAGAAGGGAGTAAAGACTTCTGAAGGGGGAACACAAAAGTCGAATATAGCTGATGTTACTTGTTTTAATTGTGGCCAGAAGGGGCACTAATCCACTAAGTGTACCCGTTCGGAGAACAATGAGAGGGCCAAGTGCTTTATCTGTAATAGGTTGGGCTATAAAGAAGAGGGATTGCCCGAAAACAAGACATGCAAAGGTTTATGCTTTGGAAGGACCTTTCTCTGGACCGACTGCTGAGGAGAATGGAAATGGCGTGCTTGGAGGTATGATTTTTATTTCCAGTATATCAGTTAGAGTTCTGTTTGACATTGGTGCTACTCACTCTTTCATTTCAAGAGAATTGGTTGATAGGTTAGAATTAGACACTACTTATTTGATTAAGTCATTGGGTGTGATTAATCTGATCGGTGGATATACCACTCTTGGGTTAAGGTGCATTGACCTTGAGCTTGACTTGTATGGACATCTTGTTCGCGACCCATATGTGTTTGACTTCGTAAGGTAGACTGGTTGGTGCATAATGACGCTAGGATTTATTGTGTGGATAGGATTATCTCCATACAAAATTGAGGAAAGGAAAAAGAATTCTGATAGCTTTGGACATAGTGAAGGAGAAGTCGGACTTGATGCTATGTGTTGTAGAAGATCAGGAAGACGAGATCAGTAGAGTATGGGTAGTTCAAGAATTTGTAGATATTTTCGAACTTGTAATTGGATTACCGCCAATAATGGCGGTCGAATTCCAGATATACTTGATGCTGGAGGCACATCCTGTTAGTAGACTACCTAGCAGAATGCCATTAAAGGAGATGGAGTAACTAAAGAAGCAATAGGTGGAACTTAAGGATTAAAGATTCAATAAGCCAAGTAGTTCGCCTTGGGGAGTGTTCGCGGTATTTGTGAAGAAGTCAGATGGATCATTATGATTGTGCATTGATTATCGAAAGCTGAATGAGTTGACAGTGATGAATCATTATCCTTTGCCTAAGATAGATGACTTGTTTGACTAGTTGAGTAGAGCTCGAGTGTTCTTGCAGCTAGACTTGGCGGCGGTGGTGTTTGCGCAGATGATTTGGAAACATTACTTGTTAGGAAAACGATTCGAGTTGTATACGAACCACAAGTCCCTTAAGCACCTATTCTCCAAGAATGGGTTGAATACGAGGCAATAGAGATGGCTGGAATTCTTGGCAGCATATGATTTCAGGATGGAATATATGCTCGAAAAAGGGAACAAGGTTAACGATGCTTTGAGTAGGAAGCATCAGAATGGAGTGTTAGCCATGATCAAAGAATGGAAGACATTAGAGACGTTAGCCTCTTGTGGAGTGCATTATAGGCAAAACATCGGTTCGACTAGAGATCTGGGTATGTTAGCGAGTTTGGAGGTACGTCCAGCATTTGTGGATAAGATCGCTGCAAGGCAGAAGGAGGACCCACTATTTGTAGAAAGGATGAGGTGATTAGAGATGGAGGCATACATTGAGGATATAAGAGGATTCAAGATAGACTTGAACGGATGGCTTAGAAAGAAAGGGAAACTGTGTGTATCGAATGGAGGGGATCCTCGAAATGATGTCTTAGTAAAAATTCATTGATCGAAGTTTATGATTCAATATAGAGGCACAAAGATGTATCGTGATATGAAGAGAGTCTTCTTTTGTGAAGGAATAAAGAGAGATATAGGAGAATGCGTAAAGAAGTGCTTCACCTATCAACAAGTGAAAGCTAAGCACCACAAGCTAAGCGGTTTACTCGACCTTTGGAAGTATTGACTTAGAAGTGGGATTCAATGTCTATGGATTTTGTGGATGGGTTGCCTAGGTCGAGAATGGAAAATAATAGCATTTGGATGATAGTCGATGGACTGACTAAGAGTGCCTATTCTATCTTGGTGAAGTCGATAAGGACGGCACTTAGCTTAGAAAAGCTATATATAAAGAATGTAGTGAGACTATATAGGACACCGAGCAGTATCGTTAGCGATAGTGACTCATTGTTTACGAATGAGTTCTTGAGAAATTTGCAGTGTGCACTGGGTATGGAGTTGAACTTGAGCATGGCTTACCACACAGAATGATGGTCATACCAAGAGGGTGAACCGTGTACTTGAGGATTTGTCGAGAGCATGCATCTAGGATTTTGGAGGATCTTGGGAAGATCATTTGCATCTGGTAGAATTTGCCTATAATAATAGTTATCAATCGAGTATCGGGACGGCACCATTTGAGGCATTATATTATGGACCGTGTAAGTCGCTGGTATGTTGGATGGACATAGGAGATAGGGTTGTGTTAGGACCCGAATTAGTAATATAAGCTACTGAGAAGATGAGTTGATTCGCGCTAAGATGAAGGCAGGGCAATCAAGGCAGAAGAGTTATGCCAACAAGCGAAGGAAAGAACTCGTGTCCGTGGTAGACGATCGTGTATTTGTGAAGGTTTCTCATATGCGAGGACTTATGCGCTTTAGGAAGGCAGGGAAGTTGGCACCTAGGTATGTAGGACCATTTCCAGTGATCTAGTGGGTTGGTAAATTCGCATAACGAGTCAAGTTACCAAGTAGTTTGGAGGGTGTGCATAATGTCTTTTATATATTGCATTTGAGGAAATGTGTGCACGTCCCAATTTCGATAGTGGAACCGAGGGCATAAAGGATTTATCCGTAGAGCCAGATTTGACATCTGTGAGACAGCCATAAGGGTTTGTAGGTCTTGATACAAAAGAGTTGGGGAATAAAGTTATTACACTTCTTTGTATCCAATGGAGTGACAACAAAGAAGATTGTATCTAGGAGGTAGAGGATAGGATTATAAATAACTATCACGAGTTGTTTTAGACATTCATGTATATAGCATTATGCTTTATTGTCTATTGAATGTAATAATAGAGTACTAGTATTTCATTGTGTGTAATAATTGAGTATTAGTAGTTGCATTGATACATTTTGATTGATGATTGATAGCTTACATTTGTAGGGTACTAGTGTAGTATTTTGTACTTGTGTGTACTTATATAATGATTTCACACTTTTAGGGTGCAGGTGTAAATTTTGTTTTTCTTATCGAAATTTTAGGGATGAAATTTTTATGAGGAGGAAAGATTGTAACACCCCATGTTTTAGAGGGTCCAAAATATGAGAAATTAAATTAAATTAATAATAAGAAGATATTATTAATTAAATTAATAAAGTCATTTAATTGCAAGAATTGCCTAAGGAAATTTTAATTAATTAAGTGTAGGACAACTTAAAAAGTTAATTGGATGGGCCAAAGGTAATTAGAGCAATCTTGGTTGGCCTTGTTAATGAAAATAAACAATTTAAATTATAAGGGAAGGATTTGGTTAAGGGAAGTGAATTAGTAAGGCCCAAAAGCACTAGCCCGCTTACCTTAGCCACATCCCCTTATTCCATCTTCATTTCATTTCATTCACACAAAAATTCCTTAGAACTCTTAGCTAGGTCGGCCACAAACCCAAAGAAGAAGAAGAGAATTTCAAGAGAAAACAAAGCCAAGAAGATTTGAGTTTCAACTTCGAAGACAAGAAAACTATAATAAGTTTTTCAAGGATTAAAACGGTGAGTAAAAATCTTTCTTTAAAACCTTCCCTAACATGTTTATTGGATTTTGGTTGAGAATGAATGCTTTGATGATGTTTAATGTGTTTGGATGATTAAATATGATTATAATCATGGTTTAGAATTTAATTAAGGTGGATTGGTTCATATTTTAGGGTAAAATGTGGTTAAATAACATCTAAATGTCGTGAAATTTTAATATGATGTGCTTAATGATGAATTATAGATGGGTTTTAATTTCATAATTTTTGGAGTTAAAACGAATATTTTATGAATTTTTTAATTTAAGAAAACGGTTCATTACGGGCTAATTAATTATTAAAAATGAAAATATTAATTATTTCAACCTGATATTTTTATATGAGGTATAATATGATAAGTGGGATTTTTGATGATTATTTGGGTTTTTTCGCATCAATTTTCCATTTTATATGGATGATTAGTGAGGGAAAGCGGTAATTAACTAAGGGGAAAATTAATCGATTGGTTAATTAATTATGGTGGTTGATAAAATATGAAAAGAAACTGAAATGTTAAGAGATTAGCCAATGAGAAGTTGACATCGGAGAGGTTTGGTAAAAAGTAATTACGTAAGAAATTAATAAATCAGTTTTTAATTTAATTCTGAGTATGTTGTTGAACCCTTGTTGATTAAGTAAAACATGACAGATGGAGGCTTGTTAGTGATAGCATATGTTAAGATGCGATGGGAACGTAGAATGCGATAGCACACAATCGCATTTGTGCGTGACGGCATGAACACGAACACCCCGAGATTCTCACGCGACAACTCCAAGATTCTCAGGCGACAAATCTGAGTTTTATACGTGACGGTTCAGGGTATGTTGACCCACGAAGGCTCACAAGGAGTTAATACACGTAGGCAAATGCAGTAGAACATGGTGGCATGCATGCAAAAGCTCCGAGGTTTATATGCGATGGTTCAGGATAAAATTATGAAGGCTTTAGGATATTTAACCCGCGATGACCCCTACTTCTTAACTCATGATAGCTTTTCAGAATTTAAACTCGCGACGGCTTGGGTATTGCCTTGCGATGACTTTGGGCCTTCAGACACGGTAACATGGGACATGGTAATTCACGATGGCTCTCGGAACAGGCATGTGACGACTGTCAATAGCATTTGTTTTTCTCAGTTATAGTTAGGCGCTATAAAAATGAGAAGGACTAGGGTAGTTAACAACTCACAATAGCTATGAGATATCCAACACACAACAATCAAATACAACTTGTGATGGCTTGGAAACTATATTTTTTCCAAGTAAAATAACAGACACTTAGGAAGATAGTTTTTGAGTGTTAATGAAATATTTCATAGTGATGAAATCAAAGTGGAATTTAGATAAGTTAAAATTGTGTTAACTAGTTTAAAATGAAGAAAGTCCAGAGAGGCTAAAAAATGAGAGGGTATCATTTTAATCAAGAGATAAAGATGCTTTATCTAAATGTGTAAGGTACACAATTAATGAAGGAAAGAATGTATTGAGCTAGGATCGTTAAAATATACCGATTTGAAGAGTTATTGGATGGCTAGGTTCCATGACTATCAGTCTAAAATCCAACAATATATGTTAGGGTGCCACGATAAGGTTTGATACTAGATGATTTAAATACTCTAAAGGGGAGTTATGGCAGGGTGCCATGGAAGGGTGCCAAAAACATCAGAGTGACGTTATTACTAAAATAAATCGGCAATGTGAATGATAGCGGTTCAAGCACTAAGGGGGTTATTGACGATTAGTAAGGACGCTTATTAGAATGTATTTAGAGTGCTTACATTCAGCCTTTTTGAAGAGTCCGGGGGACTCTTGTCAAGGTAGCTCCCATGGGAAAATGAGTCGACATTTTCTCCAAGTGACGTTGTCCAAGCAAAAGATAAATTAGTGATAGACGGGCCTAGGGAGGTAATCACTAAAAAGTTAATGATAACTTTATAAGAAAAGCCTAAAATAAAAGGTTTGGCAATAGATGAATGAATTATGACTGATCATATAATTTGGTGCATAAATGGATTTTAAGTATTGGGTACCCTTCTTCTTTATATATGCACTTGGTTGCTCTCTATGATATATCGTTTTTATAGATTATGATGTATGTTGATGATGATAGAGTGAGGGGAAACTGTTCAACGTTAGCGGTGTGGTCTAACTATGGATGCAAAGGGTAAAGGTTTTACTCATACCATACTTTATGTCTGACCCGTGTTTTTATTATTTTTTATAAACTTATGGTATTCATTCGAGTAAGCTGAGTTTATGGTTTAGACAGTTGTCTCTTTTGTAAGGACAACTATTCGAAGATGAAGCAGGAGGCTTGCTATTTATAATAAGAATTATTTTGAAATTCTACTATGTAAAACCAGGATCTATAAATGATTATGTTTTGTGTTGGCATCTTCATATGTCAGACACAACACTACTCTATCTATGTTTTATTTATATCTACCCCTGCGTAGGCAATGATTTGGGTTAAGATGTTGTAATGACATTTGTAAGAACCAACTGATGTAATGGAAGTTTATTTAGCTGCTCTATTAACTTATGTGGTGCAAAATAATACTAAACTCACTTTGTCATTGGAAAATGATTTCGATGATGACTGCTACATCATCGGCTTCTATTTTTGAGTCTCTGAGTGTAGAATGTTAGAGTTGTAGTCGTGCTCGGGATAGTAATGTGACTCCCATTGCTCTTTGCGGCGGCGCCACCTCTCTTTAATTTTGTGCCATTCCTTTTCTTTCCTTCTTTTCCTTTCTTTGTCAGACTCGCAATAGGAATCACGAGGAGGCTAAGAAATCCCTAAAGTCTCATAACAGTATTGTCCAATGCGCTCTTGTAGCCTCTCCGTTGGGTTGTGCTTCTCTATTGTACCTGAAAAGAAAGATAGACCATGTTAGAATTGAATGAATGGATTAGGTACAAGCGCGAAATATTCATGCTTGTGATCCTAGAAGTGTGCAGTGTTGGTGTAACCTAAGAGGTCTACGGACCATGCTCGAAGGGGTATAGATATGGAGTTTCTTCAACCTTCGTGGGCTATGGCACGTTGCTATGGCACGTTGCCCTAAAGAAACTTAAAGTCACATGGATGTCTTCGAAGTTTAGCACATCAGAAGGGATGTCAGATAGGCTCTTGAGTTCACTGAGGGAACCGAAGGTGTTGTTAGACGTGCCTACGGGTTGATTCTTCAATTGGGTCGTGATGTGATTCGATCATGATTTGAGTAGACTTGATGATTAATCGTTTTAGCTTCGGAGGTACGAAGACCAGAGTGCCTTTAGGGGATGTCTCCTCAAACTATTCATTTTCCCCAGCATGGTCATCACCTTTTATTCTTCGTCCTCCTTATTTTTCACTTCTCCTTCTGGGATTTCTTCACCTTCACATCCTTGTTCCTCCGAAGGGTTCTTGCCAACCACTTGATTGCCTTCTCTTTCTCATTTTTCATTAACGGAGCCGAAAACTTCTTAGGTTTCCATAAAGACTCTTTGGGATGTAGAAGGGCCAGCAGCAGCCTGTGTCGCCCTGGTAGAACTGGATGGGGGACAATGCTTCTTCCATGGTAGAGGAGGCAGAATTGTCGCATTTCGGAATTGGTGAGGAGGAATGATGTATTCCGTTGAGTAGGATCTAAACCCTTTAAAAACTCCACGAGGTTCGTTAGAGTCGAGGTTCTGATCATTTGCCATGATCCCGTACATGCTTATTTTTCAAGGAAGCATACTTTGGTAGGCATGTGTTATCCGACATTCATACAAAGTGACTTCTCGATGGATCTGGACTTCGAGATGATGAAGAAATGGATCAAGAATCTAAGGAGTTTTCTAGAATGATGAAATTATAGAGCACAAAAAGTTTGAACAAGATTATGCAAATAAACTATGTCGGTACCGACATGACTGAACATGTCGGTACCGACATGACTGAACATGTCGGTACCGACATGACTGAACATGTCGATAGTGACATGTTAGGATATGGGGGACCCACTTCTGAGTAGTAGGTGAAGATGACTTGTACTATGCAAAAAAGACAAGATTAGCGTAGTCCAAACCATGTTGGTACCAACATGGTTTGGAAGAGCAATTTTTTCAACAAAGCTTGGAAACTTGAAGGCCTGAGCAAATATGAAGAAATGCCGAAGATCGAAGTTTGAAAAATACGTCGACACTGACTGATCATATCAATGCCGACATGTTGTGAGTTATGAGTTTTACTTGTTCTTTGTAAGTGAAAGAGGGGTTCAGATCTTTTACATGTTCTTCTACGAGCCAATGATTTTGATGGATGATTTCGATTATAAAAACCCATCCTTTAGCAATGAAAGAAGGATCTTTTTCCAACCTTGAACTCATTACTTCATTTTTGCCGCAAAGTGTTACATAACTCAAATTACCTTTGATTTCTAAATCCGAAACATTGGAATTGGATTGTACTTGTGCAAAACTATCTGAAATAAAATTATAGTGGATGTAAACAGTGGTTTGAGGCCGAACCACTCTAAAAATATTGAGTGTTCGTACTTTTAACTTCATCTTTTGGTCTTTTATATTATTTTTGATTGATCTGGGGCGTTGTGTTAGTTTTTGGCTCAATATTTATGTTCTTTTAGTATCTTTTAGGTGAGATTAAGGAGTGTATTGGTGGGTGTATATACTAGTACCCTGATGAAATGAAAGTGCAAATTGGGTAAAATAATACCATTTCTCATTTCGCCAATGATTCCATGATTTTGGATTAAACTTGAAGTTAAGAGAAATACTTAAAAGAACTTTAAAACTAAATAGTTAAAACTTAGTGATGAAATATTTTCTTCATCTAATTACTCTATCATTAACCAATGAGTAACTAGTGGTTTTTTTAGTAGCAGTAGTGAGCTTAGACAAGGAGATCCCTTTTACTATTTACTATGATCATGGAACATTTTATTCTATTAATGGATAAAAAGAAAAAGGAAGAGAAGATAAAGGCAGACATGGAGACTAAAACCACGTTTACTCATCCAACTTATGCAGATTATATTCTTACTTTTGCTAAAGTTGACGACGAGAGTGCAACTGTCATTAAAGAAGTATTTCTTTTTATAACAATGTTGATATTTAATTTAAAGAGAGCACTCGTTATTAAAGAGGTATTTCATAACTTATATATTGCTATTGGTCTCAAACTAAGCACTGAAAAGTCAACCATATTCTTTGGTAAATGATGTAGCAATAAAGAAATAATCTACAATATATTAGATAATCATGAAGGATTGTTATCAATAAAATATCTAGGTATGCCGCTTTCTAGCATTAATCTTAGGAAAGATAATTGATCAACATTAACAGAAAAAAGTCAAAAAATAAAATAGAAGGATGGGAAAACAAATTACTCTGTTTGGATGGAAGAATTGAACTAATCAATCCGCCATATACCCAATTATGGGATTTTGGGTGCAATGATTTAAAATTCCAAAAGCAGTTCAAAATTGTGTTGTGCACATATGCTCCATTTTTAAGGATGGGGAAATTAAGAAAAATCAATTAGGAAATTTTGTGTAAAGATAAAAGTGAAGGTGATATTGGATTAATTTTTTTAAAAGACATTAATGACTCACTGGGCATTAAACTCATCTAGAAAATTATGAATAGTGGAGGATTTTGGGGCAAATGTATGAAAGAAAACTATGTCAAATACCAATCTTCTAGGAAATGAGGACTAAAATGATTTTTCTAGCACATGGAAGTACCTCCTTTAAATTAGGGAAAAAGCTTAAAATGCATATGAATAAAAATTGTTGACGGTAAGATACATCCTGTGATTTGACCCTTGGGTGTAGGGTGGACGGTAAATACATAATATGGGGATTGAGACTGTGATTAGAGTCAGAGCAGAAAACTAATAGTTAGTTATGTTGGAACTGGGTCAGCCTGCAGCGAAAATTATATGTGAATTTCAAAAAAAATATCCTTTATTAGATCTATCTTGTTTCTATGAATTTAGAATATTTCTAAATTTTATTTAAATAAAATATCTTACTTTATTTAAATTTATAAATATATATATAATTTTATTTAATTTATATTTTATTACATATAAATATACATATATGTATCATATACACATATGTGTGCGCGCGCATGTGTAATACGTAAGCCCGTGCAAGGTATAACATGCATGTGTAGATGTTGGGATTTACATCACAACGGACATGATTGCTCATCCGATATGTATTGCATGTTATCCAGATATATGTACGTATTTAAACTTGTTACTTGTATATATATAAGTATAAATTAATTTTGTTAAATAATATTATGTATATGAAAATATTTAAAATATATATATTTATATTTATCTATATGAATATATAAAGTATATATATATAATATATAATATGTTTATATATAATATTATAATATATATATATATATGCATATTACTATAATATGTATAAAATAAAAATATATAAATATAAACATAATTTTATTTTAAATTATGAACCAAATATATATCTACAACGACAAAATAATATATTTTTTTATGTATAATATATACACACACACATAAATAAACATATTTATAATATCTAAATATATATACATATTAATTAACAAAATATATTTTTTAAATAATTTCAGATCATAAGTTTAGTACTACAAAATTTTATTATTCATTTTTTATTATTTAAAGTATATATTAATTGGTTTTTCACTTGAAAATAGATAAGATATTAATAAAAAATATCTACGAAACATTTTATTCAAATATTAAATTTTTGAAAAATCTTATAGGATATTTTGAAGTTTGAAAAAAAATTCATCTTTTTTTGCCAAAATCTATTTTTTATTAATTAATTGTTTTTCAGCCATTAATTGTAATAATTTTTATAATAGTAAAAATGATTTTTTAATTTTCATTTTCTGAGCATAAGCTTTTCTTATGATAAATAATTTTACAACATTTAAAAAGTAATTTTCAAAACATATTTTATTTTATATAATTTATTTAGATAGTATATTAATTTATATAATATTAAAAATAATAAATAATTATGAAAAAATATTTTGTCGCGGTCGAAAATTATTATTACTATAAGTATACATGTATAAAATTATAGGATCTATAAAAACCATAAAATGATACTATAATTAAATATCTACCATATATATATAGTTAAAAGATATGTATATGTGTGTGTATATAAAATAATAAAATTATTATATTTAAAAATTCGACTATACATATATAACGTATTTATATAAAAAAAATTAACTTTTAAGGTGAATGCACACATATAACCAATCTAGATTATGACAACAACAATACATATAAGAATCTCACCTAACCAACAATATAATAATAATAATATATAATGAAATATTAATCAGAAATTATATGCTATAATAAAATGAGTAATATACCTAAGAAAAAATTCCTTATAGCACACCTTGTAATGATGAACTCTCTTTTCTCATAAGTTTTTCGATTCGGGAGATTGCTAATCCTTAACCATTGACCTTTGACTGTCGGATAGTAATTGATCTTGAAGTGATTTGAGCTTGATATGATTGGGCTCATAGGGGTGAAATCAACTAGCAATAGAAGGTAGGAATGAAGGCCAGAAGTTATTTGTAATTAGGGTTAGAGGTGTTTAAATAGTGGATGGAAGAGAGAGAATAGTGGACCTTATCTCATACTAGTTCTCTTTTAATCCGGGCCATCCAAAACCCCACGACCCTAACCTATTTGAGCTGCCCCCTTTAGTCCCTATTACAACCAAAAATAGTCACCCATCATCATATGCCAAGATCTCATTTAAGCTCGTAGAAAATATTATTTAATCAAATTTAATTTAATCGCTTATAGATATCGTATATCGATTGATATATTTATAACTATTATAAATATATTTAATAATATTTATTTCTCAAGTCATAATCAAAATTTTATAATTAATATTTCATAAATATTAATTAATTTATAACATTTATAAACTAATTAAATCATTTGGTCAAATAAGAATTCATCAGTTCGGTTGTGTGACTCGTCGGGTGTAAATTTGGTAGGTGATTAACATCAAACTATTCGAATGTTAACGTTCACACGTCACTTAGCAGGTGGTGTGACATTTTGGCCAAACTTTTCACTTACTGGGTTTCGGTAAAATCTAATTTCACTTTGCTCTGCGCTACCCGGTTATGACTTTTTGTTTACACCAATTCTCTTCGTCAAAACTATATCACTTTGAACTTATGGAATTTGATAGTGGTCCAAATTCTAATTCATATTTAACTCTATAGTCCAAACACAAAGTCCTCGCTTCAATAATAATAATTATTATTAATCAAACTACTCTGGCCAAAGACTTTGGCTTTGAGTTGACTTGTGTTCACCAAGATACTAACACTATACAGCTAAGAAGATGAATCATGTCTTGAATAGTGCTTCACTTCCAATACTTCCACTCGACCCTTGGTCACTCGATGGACATCGTGCCTTGATTTGACTATAATCAAAGTAGAGCTTTCATATTGAAGATCCACGGTATTCATAAGTCGAGAGAGGTGTAAATCAGTCACATCGATATTTTCTGTTTGACCTTAATTATATTAACCAACAGAAAACTATCGAATGAGTCATTCCATAGTTATCCAATAACTATCAGTATGTAACCCAAGATGCCCCCAGTAGTCATGAGTAATACGATCATCAGTAATACAGTTTCATAGTAATATAGTTATCCAATAAAATCCTGTGTGTTGTTTACTTATGGTTTAGAAATATCTATGTACCTTTTTAACTTTCTTTCTTTTGTGCACATGCTTCCCCTGCATTTTTATTGATAATCAAACTGTTTAATATTCTTATCAAAACATTTGTTCAATTTTGATGCTCGTCAAATGACACTTTCGTATTTGTTCTTATATCATATCTTCACAAGCCCAATTTCGCTCCCACTGGCTTCGAGACACTTTGATTATTATGTGTAAATAGTTTATTCTAAATTATTATTTAGAATTTCCAGTTTCAACATATACGTACCAAAACATAAAGTCGTACTAAGCTATAATTTTGCGAGTATAATCCAAACCTACTTGAGCATATTGAATGGTGAATCATTACGATAATTTGAACAAATTATAGTATTATTCTTATCAATGTGGCTCACTATATTTCAACTGCATTTGTCTTTCTCTTAAAGACACGTTAGAGGCCAAAAAGATCATATCCTTTTAGATTCAACTATCAAAATCATATTTTGATAATGTATTTTGAATCTATTTTGGGTTCACGCATCATACCATATCATAGAGTCAACACTCTTAATGGTTTAATTAAACAACCGAGGATTGTATACTTTCAACATTGATAAGAAACTCATAGTTTCTCTTCAACGAGCGAGAATACTTATTAGATACTCTAACGCAATGTGTTTGTCTAGGTTAGTTAATTTCATTTCATCTCATGTAATTAGTTTTATCTTTGGATCATATCCAATTCCATTTTACTGCCAATAATTTCTTAAAGAAATTCCTTCACTATGAAGTTAGTATTTCTTGAAACAACAATTGTTTTTTTAGCGCAATTGAATATGTATTAATAAAAAATTTATTAATTTCCTTATATATGAATATGATTTTGTTTTAGTTTCCAAAACTTATGTTCGAAATCATAAATATTCATCTGTGATAGTCTTTTCCAAAATCCTTTTGGGGAGATCATCCAAGATCCTTCACTAACAACTATTATGGGCAGAGTTTCGAGTCACACAACCTACCAACTCCTTGGCCTATGATATGTTGGGGTTTCTTATAGACCCTTATCTTGTATAATTTTGTAAACTATTATTTAGATGAAATAATATTAACCTTGTTTACTACTCTTAAGTACATGACCTTATAGAAAGAAGTTAACTCAATTTCCCTCATAATTAATCGTACTTTTTCCAATAAAGTTTGATTACTCCTTATAGATACATCATTATGTATCATAAGGAAGAGTGACTTTTGAGTTTGAATCCTTATTCATTTTTTGGTATGTATTTGCATCAAAAGTGGGCACAAACACTCAAGAATAGAATAATAGAGAAATAAATGGAGAATAATCAAAATAAAACAAAGAAGATAAGTAAATAAGCAATCAGAATTAAGCAACAACGAAGACACAAGGATTTATAATGGTTCGACGTTGTGTGCCTACGTCCACTTTGAAGAATTTGCTTTATTGATCACTTGTAAATTTGGTTACCATGAAGTAATAATAATAGCACTTGATTACAATAGAGTCCAAAGCAGCAAGCAGCGTAAAGATCATTTTAGTAAAGAATGAAGTCTGTATTTATAGGCGAAGACAGCGAAATATCTCACTAAAAATTCGACAGAAGGCTCTCCAGACCCGTAGGGGTCCACCAGAAAGATCACAGGTTCTAACTTGCCATTTACAATGATCAGTACTGATCGTTCATTTAGTCTTTGATGGTCATGCAATCATTCATGGTGACTCTCCCCTATCTCTAATGCATGCTCCCAAAGTTTGGTGTCACTCATGAGTTGTAATTGGTAAGATATTAACCAATCTTCAACGAGTTCATGTGTTTGGCTGGATTTATATGATCGTTCGTGAACGGTCGGTGCCGATCGTTCAAATATGGTCCTTTTGTCATGCGATCATTTGTGGGGACTCCACTCTTTAGTATACTGAGATTATGAAAGTTTCAAGTGTGTTGGACTTATAGATTTTGAGATATCGATCGATCATCATTGAATTGAGCTATGTAATCGATACGATATGGTCCATAGTATTGAATATGGATCGTGCATGATCTATGTTCAGAGAGTAATGAACTTCCTGTAACACCCCTAATTTTTGATAACATTATTCAGGAGATTTAATTAGATAAATTAAATAGAATAATGTAAATGCTAAGTAATAAGGTGGTTGAGATTTGAATAATCTTAATTAAGGTCGTGCCTAATAAAACAAATAATGGGTTTAAGAATGGGTTTTTGGCTAATTAAATTACATAAGGATATATTCGGAAATTTGCCTCCCATAACCCTTACCCTTGTATATTTTCGTTCATACCCTTTTCTCTCTTATTCACATCATTTTGAAAACAAAAACGCAAATCAAAAGATTAAAGGAGAGGACGACCATTAACAAGAGGAATATAAATTAAAAGCTAGAGAATCAAGCTTAGGGGAAATCAATCTCAATCCAATCTCCTTATCTAAATCAAGGTGAATAATAATTCCATCTCTATTTTTGTTTTGAATTATATGTTTTGGATTTAAGGGATAAATTCATTTTTAAGATGAATTGAATGATGATATGCTTGAAATTTGATTTGTTTAATTTAAACAAGTTTGTTTAAATGGATTTATACGGTTTTAAGGCAAAATCGAGATATGTTGATGTTTAAATGCCATGGGAAAATTTTATGTTATGTACAACATGATTTTGGAGTTGGGTTTCAATTTTGATAGTTTTCCAAGCTATGGAAAGATTGTTATGAATTTTCAAAGGAAAATATGGTTATTTGGGTTTATAAATTTATTTTGGAAAATATATTAAGGATATGGGTCTGCTTAGATCACATGATTAAAGTGAATTTTTGGAGATTTTTCCAAAGTGACTTGCTATGCAAATTAAATTATTTTAGAAGAGAGACTCATTTGCAAAGTTTGTTTTACTTAATGGAAGGGCTTATTTGATTAACTTAACCATGGTCAAGATCTAAAATTAGCGGCAGTTATTTTAGTAAAGAATTTGGAAAAGTTAAGGCAACAAATCTGGTGTTGACACGTGGCAGGTTAGTTAGAGAAAATTTTACTTTAAGAAGAATTAAGCCAGGTTTACTCAGAAAAGTTGGTTCTGCCTACTTTGGGAAGCACCTTTCGACACAGAAGCTTTCGCCTTCAACCTAGTCGAAACCTACTAATCCGAAACCAATACACAAGGTATCACAAAGATGGTACGTGGTGGATTAGAGGAAGGCGAAAGGTAGGATGTCGAAAGCATAGCTTCTGAAGGAGTCGAAACCTTGGTTTATTTTAAAAAGAGAAGCGCATGCCTTTGTTTTGTTTTAGCCTTCAAAGGAGTCGAAGCATGGGGTTTTGAAAGAGATTTTAAAAAGTTTTCCAAAGGGTTGCCATTAACATAAGTTTGCTTTCGAATGGGTTATGAAAGAATGTTTTGAAAGAAGGGGTTCTGACCTAGTCGAAGCCCTGCTGCCATTCTTTAGCCTTTCGATGGTATTGAAGATATCGGTGTTGTTGAAAGGTTCTTTATTTTATAAGTTTATGCCACTTCCTGTAGCTTTCGAAAGGGGTTAGGGGTTTCGAAGGCTATGGTTTAGAAAGGGGTTTCGACGCTAATCTTTTGCTATTTTACCCAGATGTTTTATGCTTTTGAAAGGATGGTGCTGACGCCATCATGTTTCCCTAATATTTTTATGTATTAAAAAGGGACGGTTTCGAAAGAGTTGCTTTTGTCGATATTCACTTTGACTCAAATAATGCTTTAAGTATAAACCTAATGGTTTCGAAAGGGGGACTTTCAATGATTTAGAAAGAGTTACTTCCAATGGTGTCGAAAGGGGTACTTTCAACTAGTTTCGAAGCTATGCTTCTAAAGTTAAATGTTAACATTTTAATATAATCGAAAGGTTTTTAAAGGAAGGTTTTAAAATATTAGAAAGGTAGGAGCCTAATGTTTTAAAGGTAGATTTTTATGATTTCGAAGGAGGTCATCCTATGAAGTTGAAAGCAAGGTTTTATAACCCAAACTCATTTTTAAAAGAAAACCCATGGCTAAATTAAAGGAGTTTTGTAATAGTTTGAGAAGAGGCTTTCCTTGATAAAAATAATAGGTCAAAGGGATTAACCATGTTTTATATTAAACCCACGGGAGTGGTATATTATGTAATTATGTTTGCTTCTTCAAATATAAATATATTCACATTATAATGGACCCATAACTATATTTTGGGAATGAAGGGTAGAAGAACCAGTAGGTTATCCCAGTAGTGAATATAAATTGATTAAACGCCTGGATGAGTAGATTTGCATCCAAGAGGTCAGGGAGACCAAAACATAGGATGCCTAAATTTGGAAGTTGTCAGAGAGACAGGTTCATAGTGATCCCATGAAAACCATGACTAGGAAGTTATTGGGGTTACCAACAGGTTCATAGAACTCCCATGAAAACTCTGTTATAAAGAACGGTTGACAGGGGCCAATTGGTTGTAGTGCACCCATGAAAACTATATCCGGATTAAGTTATTGACAGTTGTCACTAGGTTCCTAGTCAACCCATGAAAACTAGGATAAGAGAGAAGTTATTGGAGTTACCAATAAGTTCAGGAGGAACCCATGAATTAATTAAGTTAACTGGAAGGGGCTAATAGGTTCATAGTGCACCCTTGAAAACTATGAAATAGGACAAGGGGTCCATACATTATATAAAGGTTATTAGCAAGCCCATGAAAACTAGTAGGTTAATGGTGGCCTAAGAAACTATAAAATATGACAGTTAGTCGATTTAAACAGAGGATGGGAAATTCAGTATCTTTTAAAATGTTTGCATATCATCATAATATTTTGAAATGACTATGCTTTTAACCATTGTGGATGCAGGAACACGGTATATGGTTTTATAAAGGTTTTGGGATACTAGTGGGGGGAACCAGTTCTACTAAGCAACGTGGTCTCGCTAGATATCTAAATGATTTGAGATGGTAGATTATTATTCGTACCAGGCTTATGTCTGACTCGAGGTTTATGTTTTCCCCTTAAACTCTCGAGTACTCAATTGATTTTGAGTAGTTTGAGAGTTGAGGTTTTCAGATACCTCATTAGACAAATAAAGCTTTCAGAGACGTGTAGGAGGCATAATAGCTATATTGAGTTTTCTTTTATTTTGATTCCGCTCTGTTGTTTGTAATGGAAAAGTTGTTATATTGCTTGTATATACTCTGATCATCCAAGTGGGCATCTTTATATGTCTCTCTTGGCGTATGTTGTAATAAATATATTTTCTCTGAACGTGATTTGCGAATATGGGATTATGTAATGAATTAGAAATATTTTGAAATGGAATGTGATTTTGTTTGAGGTTTAAATTTTTTTCCATATTCATGTGTTTTTGTGTATCAATGAATCTAACACCGCCATATTTGGTCGCCGAGGATCAATAACTATGGATGACTGAAGCATCTGTAGCCGTTAGTTTTGGGCCTCCAAGTAGGGGGATGTTAACTTTCATGCTCCAGATGTTTTATTGAGTTTGCCCGCAGCTTCTCCTTTGCTATTGCTTCATATATTATCATTTAGGGTTGATCTCTAGCCTTTGTGATTGTTAATATGATATATCGATGCTGATGATAATCGAGTCTGTATTGTCTGATTGGCCCAGATGTAGCTGGGCCAAAAGGTTGGATAACATTTTCCCCTCAAAGTACGTCTTGCTTGAACATGATGTGCTTTGAATCGTTGCAAACTTAATTCGTCGGAAAGGATTCCATCCAATTTATTAAATTGTTGCCCTCCCTCTATGGAGTTGCTTTTTATTGAGAGTCACATCTCCTTCTGTTTGTCATAACTATTGGTCGATTCCCAACAGTATAAATACTAGATTATGGCTTGTTGATGATTATCTTGTTTCATTTCCAATGATTGCTAGGCTCCAACAATTTGGCTTAGACTCTTCTCCGATTGATCTCAGGTGAACATTCAATTCTCGTTGATTTCAATATGAATTTTTGGAACGTACACTATTACGTATACATGTTTATACCTGACCCTTGATCACGATTGCATGTCCATAGGTTGTTGTCAAGTCTTTTCAAAAAACGATCATACTGGATCGTTTTCTATTAAATAGATTGATGGATAGTTTCAGATGTATCAAATATGGATCGCTTATTTATGATCGTTGTTTCTCTTCCACCGTTTTTTTGGGACGATCGTATCCGATCGTTAGTTGTAGAATATATTGACAGGTTGTTCTAGATCCACCATATACGGATTGTAGGCCATTGTCATGAACGATCGGTCTTCGTTTTTGGGCTCTAAAGTATCAACATAATGTTTACGTGGAACGATCAGAATGATCGTCATTTGTTGTTTTACCAAATCCTACTTTCATTCTTTGAGAACGATCAGCGCCAAATTAAGGAGTAAACGATCGCAACGATCAGTTATAAACCAGTTTCATAGGCTTCAAAGGACTGGTTTGCAACATATATAAATACTTTTACTTAGCTGCTCTATCCTTTCCTTCTTCACTTTTGCATCGTTTCTATCCGAACCAAAAAAGAAATCCACTCCTCTCCTTCTTCATCGTTCTAAATCATGATCCGAATCTCCAAACCAAAGACCATTTCTCCTCCACATAATCTTCAATCAAGCCCCCTTCTCTCCATATCAATCATCATTATACTAGCCACTTCAGATCTCGTGAAGAAATGAACTCGAATCCCACTCTCTAAATTCTAATTTAGGTAGGTCATTTTTGATTTGTTCGTGAATTTGATAGGAAGATTTTGGGTTTCATGACCTCAACGTGTTATATTAAGATGATGGAGTTGGCAGATCCGAAGAAGGTTGGAAGAAACAAGGCATTACAACGATCGTTTGCTCCATACCGATTGTTTTGGGGGATGGTGAAGGGTCGGAGTTGCTGG
The DNA here is from genome assembly GCA_030737815.1 of Allium fistulosum. Classification (NCBI taxonomy): domain Eukaryota; kingdom Viridiplantae; phylum Streptophyta; class Magnoliopsida; order Asparagales; family Amaryllidaceae; genus Allium; species Allium fistulosum. The sequence continues at coordinate 715,616,837 of CM060904.1, forward strand.
GAAGAAGTGTTTGGCCGATTGTTCTTGGATGGAATAACAACTTTGGTGAGAAACAATGCTCCAGTGATGGGCAGTGAAAATAGGCATGGGTACGATCGGTTGTGGGCGAAGCAATATGCGATCCATTGTATGGTGACGATTTGGATAGTACACGATTGCATTGGAAAGATCGGATGGAGATCCAAAGTGAAAAATAGTTTGGAGAATCAAGTAAACGATCAGTTAGAGGAATGGATTGAATGATCGGTTAAAGGGGTGGCGTTGTACCTGGCGCGACTACGGATGATCATTATGGAACGATAACATATGAACGATCGTTTTAGAACGACAGGCCATCTTTTGATGAAACGGTCGTATGCATCGATTGTAGGGAGTTAATGTTGAGTATAGTTTTGTTATGGACCGATTGTTTGAATCAAACGATCGGATGGAGGATCAAAGCGAACGATCAGACATAATGGTTGGAATGAACGATCGGACATAGATCGATCATACATGAGCGAATCAGACATGGTCCATGGGAACGATCAGTTGTCAGCAAAAAAATTTCAAAAAATAATACCTAACTAGATAAATTTAAACTTAATGATGAGCTTTGGCCTTGAATACTTGAGTGAACATATATGACTTGCATATGACTTGAATTGCATTCTTGGACATGCACGATATTCGAACCATGACATGGACAAATGTCTTGTACAAATTCTTTTGAAGCTCATCTGCCTATGAACATAAAAATCAGTTTTCAACCTACTGACAATCGATCTTGAGGCTTAGGTTGAATCATTCCCTAATGATGTAGAGAACCGGTTGAGACGATCAGCAATGACGGCCACTCCGGTCAAACTTCAAAGTCTTGTCATGTTTTACACTTTCAATTCTGTATAACTTATCACCGTATTACATAGCACTTCACCATAAAACACTAGCACTCGCTCTGCACTAGGGGGCACATGTTATGTTGTCTAATAATGATTTTTTACTAAGTTTGATAGCGATGGATTGCAGATGTTCGAAACGTCTTGCAGCTATATCCGCTGGACCATCTTCTCAGCACTGTAATTCCATTTTTAAGTCGATTTCTGCCACTAAATCAGACAGTCCGTCTCCTAGTCATCAATCCGAGAAACTGGAAAGCTATGGTCCACCATTTTATTTATTCTCCACCATGCCTACTCTTCCAAAAGAAATCATCTATCCTGCTCCTGACACATTAGAGGATGTAGTCTTCTTGGAAGATCCTCTAGATTCTGTGGCCTCGAAGATTAGTGAAGCCGTTCTTTGCCGAATCTATGAGAGACATGGGATTTCATTTGAAAATGTACTGGTCCCTTCATGGGACGATAAAGCTCATAGACCCTCGGAAGAGTTACCGCATGCAACAAATTTATGTGATGGGCTGGATGCGTTCCGCCGTTTAATTCATACATACACGCGGTTCTACATTATTTAAGGATAGTCCCGGCGCAACTGCATCCGAATGGCTAGGCCCAGCTCAACTGTATTTACATGGTGTTTATGGAGTTCTTATATCGCCCTCCAACTACCGAGGACATTCGATTCATATTCATCTTCAAGCAACGGACAGGAAGTCTCTCGTATACATTTCTAGAGTCGGTTAAGAAGTGCCAAATCTTAGCAGGCACTTGGAATAAATTAATCGCTTTTAAAAGTGAATGGTTCTTTGTGCGATGTCTGCCTGGCTTTGCTCGACAATGGTTGGAAAGACGTAAATGTCACTCTTCACTTTAATTCATATGCTTATATCTGGGTCGTATCCTGGATTAAGCAATTTTTTTGGTTTTTTACAGGAACTATCTCGCGGCCCGAAGATAAACATCTTGAGGAGGCAGTCTCAACTCTTAAGGACATGTACCAGAAGATAGCTATATTGAGTGCCTCCTTACTGATGAATGTCTCATCACCTTTTATTTGACCGAAGAAGGCCGGAGCAAAGGGTTAGTGAATATCGCTCGAGTTATAGCGGCAAGACAATGGACCGTGGTTGGTCAAAGGAGAAGCCGAGTTGATCCTGTCATACCCCCAATCGCAGGAGCTCAGGAGGTCACCGATATAGATGCTGAAAAAGATGAAGGTGACAAGCCCGGTCGTGATAATGGAGATTCTAGTTCTGGGGTCACGTACAAATCCTCGCAGACCCCATCGCCCTCGGCTCTCGAAAAAGAGAAAAGAAACTCATCTATCGATTTCCTAAGAATCGTCTCTCCAATCAGCCCAAACCGTCTGCTACTCCTCAAGTTATTCTGGATGAGTTCGCCTCTCTACTGTTTGAGCATTTTGGTGAACCGCTTGACTCATTATCAAACTTGTTGATTCCATATGATGTTGAAACTTTTCACTTTACTTATATGAGCATCGATAGGTCGGACTCTCCTAACAGAAATGGTGTAGAAATCCCACCTACTACTAAAGGAGAGGTTACTCCCGGAAGCAAAGCTCCAACATCTGGTCCGTCGGGGGGAACACAAGGACACTTGCACACACTTTCATTTCACGATATTGCATTGCCTTAATCTTGAGTCTTTCAATATTTAAAGTTGATTCACTCCTTATTCTCCTTTGTAGGAACCATGGTGAAGAAGAGGAACATGTTCCTGTCTCTCCAGGACTTATCTCACCAAACTTTGAACTCACATTCAGGCCCGTATCATCAAGGCGGTGGTCGTGAGTATGATCCTAGCTATCGCTCCAGTCGGGATCAAAATCGGCAAGATAGAGGTGACAGAGACAGGTGCGCCTTTGACAAGCATCGATCAAAATCTAGATCCCCTCCTTCGAAGGGCTCAGAAAAGAAAACTGATCGTCGGGACTTGCCAATTGATTCTTCTCGTGGTTCTACCTCTGCTTTAGTTCCCTCACATTCTCAGTGACTTAGTGATCGTCGTAGTCATAGCGAGCATGTTGCTCCCTACAAGTTAGGCAAGGAAAGTGCTGACATTGCAACAACTACCGAGAAGCATAAAATTAATCCCAGCCACTCGCATGGCCCAGCTCAGGGAAGAGTTTCCGAACTTGTGCTTTGATGGATTTTTCTTCCCTCCTAATCTAAAAATGGATTTCCGTAAAGCGATTCACTTATATGGGAACAACTTATTTGTATACTTAGCACTAAACGTCGAAGAAGTAGACTCGTCGCTATTTCAAAAGTTAATGATAATCGTGAGACATGACGTTGAGGTAACACTATCTTGACTTGTCCGGTATTATTGTTAACCAAGAAATAGTACAAGTTGGAATTCGATGAGTGGTGATAAGTATACGAGTCCTAATTTCCATATACGATCGTTTTATATCCTCGATAGTTGATTTCCCAACTATCGGTTACCTCGGCTTTCTTTGTATTTCGTCATTCTAAGACGATGTGTTGCTAACTTGAGCTTTGTTATCCTTTGTCGGAAATAACTAAACCCAAAGAGCGAGTGGAAGCGAAGCTATGTAGGGTTACTCCCAATGGGGTATTTTCACATCCACTCTAGATTGGAATCATATTTTGTGCATTAAGATGTGAAATACTCGGATTCTCGATAATTGTTAGCGGGGTTCGGCTTGGACGTGTCCGAGAGCCATCGAAGTTCTCAAGTATATTTCTAGAGGTATACTTCGGTAAGTGGGGAGCACTCTCATGGTCATTTGTTGGAAAGTTTCCTTTCCTTATTTGATTCGAACCTTTGAATCTGTTTTCTTTAATTATAATAGGAAGAGTCAATCACTCTTCGCGGTGTTCAATTATTGGTTTTATCCATTCTATCGAGTTTGGACAGTTATCTTGTTTAGTCTGTTCTCTCGAGTTTGGACTGTTGTCATGTTTTATCCATTATGTCCAGTTTGTATTTTTATTCAAACTATTTCCAATCTTTCAAGTCTGAATGTTATACTAATTATGTCCATCATCTATGTTTGGATGTATTCCCTATTGTTCATTTCCATTTTGTTATGTTTGGTTGTTATTTATGTGGGAGAAAACCCGTTTCGCGTTAGCAGCATGGTACCACATGTTATTGATTAAATACACCCTAATTTTTTCATAGTTTTACTCATACCAGATATTTTGTCTGACCCGAGTTGTTTATTTTCCCTAAACTCTTGGGTACTCAATTATATTTGGGTAGTCCGAGAATAACAGGTTTTCTTTGGAGCTCTTTGAAGACGGTGATCGAGCAAGCGACTCCTTAGTTATCTAGTTATTTATTTCCACTATACAGTTATGTATGTGTGTTTTATACCTAAAAATGAAATGTCAGAATGTATAGCTGCAAATTTGTTAGATGTAGTACTTTTTTTTATAACTCTGATAACTCCTTATAAGGAGTAACCTTTTATACTATATCAGTTTATATTTTATGTAACCATTCTGATGTGAGGTTTATCTATTCTTTCTAGTTTTGTTCTTTATTTTAACCCAAGACAACTTATCTTTCGGATGCTTCGGCAAGTCCCTGTGCAGTTAAAGCGCTCGGCGGATTCAAAGCGGTGGAGGTGCAAAAAGTCATAGCGGGGATACAGCGAGGATATAGTGGGATATAGCGGATGGCTCTAAAATAGCATATAAAACTCGTACTTAATGTTTTTTCAAATATATAAATGGTAATTAAATGAAAAAATATCATTCAATTGAATTATAATTAATACATAAATAATTTTAAATAAAAACATGTGCAAATATACTTTAAATAAACATAAAACTGTTATATAACATAATTGAATTTAGTAGAATATTAGAGTATTTTCATTTCTAAAAACATATTAAAAATTAAATCAAATAAACTAGATTCATAATTTTTATAATGTATAAATGCAATGTTTCAATTCATTTTATTAAAGAAGATATAACGGACATAGCGGAATATAGCGGGAATAACGGGATATAGCGGAAATAGCGGGGCTTAAAGCGGAAAGGCTATATTTTGGGGCTATATGGAAAAATCGTAGCGGTAGAAATCCGCTATGAGATATAGCGGGGTTATAGCGGGGTAATAGCGGGGCATTAACTGCACAGCGACGACAACGACACACGAATACCGGTGATGTATTAATTATTGTTCCCAGGGATCAGAAAGGTTGGTCGTCACAGGAAGTCTTGGTAAGAAGTAGTTTCTATTATTTAGAAACAAGTGCAAAGGACCATATATTTAGCTCAGTGATTTTTTAATTTATAAAATAGAGGTTTTTATATTTTTTTATCTTTAATGTATGGATAAAATAGGAATGATATTCAATTTTATTATGTATATTGTTTGAAGTGTTGTTGTACCCACCAACCATTGGAAGAAATATTTCCATGCGGAGTTGGCAGGAAATAGTAGCTGGAATATTTTTGGGTATTATTGTTGGTCGCAACAGTTTTTTTAGGACTACTGTAAATTACTGGAGCATGGTTCGGGACTATGCGGTAGGCTTTGACACTGCCATAATGAGGATTGGAATTTTTTGGATCGTGTCTAATCGAAGGAAACGATGAACGATTATTATTATTTAATCCGACTCTAATTGGATCTAGGTTCAATTAACGTCCAAACCCGTCTAACAGTTGACCACTTAGCGGTAAACCTGGAGTGGTCTACTAGTTAACGAGTTTTGGCACAACTTAAACCTGGAACGAGACTATTAAAGTCGCGTCTGAATTCCCCCAGTTGCCTTCTTTCGTTCCTCCTTCCTCAACAAGCCGAACCCAATCTCCATCCTCCTCCTCTTCCAAGTAGCAGCCTCTCTCTCCTCTGTTCCTCCTTTAGGCGACACTGTTTTCTCCCTCTCATAGGAGCAACATCCTTGCCTTCCCTCCTCGTGCTGGTTTTTCACGTTAGATCTCGCTCCACCACCACTCCAGATCTAAACCCTATTCTCTCCCTCCGACCACTTCTTAGCCCAAGACACCTTTCTACACTACCGATTTTTCCTTGCACCATTATGGTCTCCACCCTCAAGAGGCCACTGGGCTGAACCGGAATGAGCAGAAGACTTTGACACTTTTGGGCTGGAAGAGCTATTCATCACGGTAGGATTTACACTGATCCTCTACTTCGAGACCTTTGAGCGGGAATGTTACCCGTACTGCATCTGCATTTTCGATCTCCTGTTGGTATAGAATTTCGATGGAGGCAATAGTTTGATTCATTCAAAGGTGAAGGGTATCTTGATTGAGCTGACTAATAATGATCTCATTGAGATTTTGAAGGCCTCCGTGAAGGACGTGGACTTGGATGATTTAGAAGCGACCGACTCAAAGATTTTTTACAGTGTATCTTTTCCCAGAATGTCAGTGTTTGGAAGATATATAATATACATCTGACTGCCTTTCTGATTAGGTGCATCATTCGACACAACGTCATCCCTAAGATGGGAAGTTACGATTGGATATATCCCATGGTGTAGAAGGCCACCTATGCTAGCAGTGGTGGCATCGCCGTCAATTGGACCCGCATCCTTTTGATTCAATTTATTGATCATGAATTAGCACTCCACGAAGTCACTTTTCATATTTTCACCTATCCACTCTCGTCTTTAGGTAATACTGGTGAATCTCTGTGGAGAGGCGGTTTAGTAGAAGGTTCCTTTTTCCATCATTAGATCCTTTCTTAGGAAGATGGTAATTCCAAAGCCGTCGGCAACATTAGTAGTGCTAACGGCACGAGATTGGGTGTATAGCCGCCATGCTACGACCATTCAAGGGTCGCAGTTATGGATCGAGCTCCAGCCGCGGAGCAAGATGTCTTGCAGTCTTAAGACATTGTTTTAGGATTTACGGTGTTGTTGTCTTTTCCCTTCTAGCATTTGTTCTTTTCTTTTAGGTTGTTTGGGTTGAAACTGTTAGTTGTCTCTTATAAAAGGCACGCGCGATATTGTGAATTTCTATTCATTTTCTATATTATTATTTCTGAATATGGGAACCGCTCCTATATATATCCATACTAGAGAAGCAATATAAGTATGGGAATTTCATAAAGACGCTTAATTAAAAGCAAAATGCAATATAAGACTAGAGCTGATAATAGTGGAAATTTTAGCGAAGGACATGATAAGGTTATCTTGATATCATGGGTCATTGCTCATGTTCTTTAAAAGCTAATTTTTTTGAATAATAGATGTATTGACATTTTTAAATAAAATGTCAAATTTTTGGGTAAAAGTTAGCTGTAGAATTTTGGAATTTGATTTATTCGCTTCTGGTTTGAGATCTTAAGTGGTTGTAGGGTCCGCTTCTCCTAAATGGAAGTATTAAGTAACCTAGTGAAGTTCCAAATAAATAAATAAGGATGTCTCTAAAATGGGTTTACTTCAGTTTTGAGATCTTAAGTGGTTGAAAGGTCTACCTCCCTACTGAAAGTAGTAACCTAATGAGATGCCATATATAGAATTAAAGACTGAAAATGGATATCTCGGGAAAAGTTCGCTTTAGGTTTGGGGTTTTAAGTGACCATAGGGTCCTCTATAAAAGAAGTATTAAGGAGGCCAATGAAATTTCCAAGCAATGACAGCTAGATAGTACCATTAAAGAGCACGCTTCTGGAAATAGGTCTTAAATGATGGGGTCTATCTTAATTAAGGTCTTAAATGACCAGAGTCTGCCTATTTTCCACTTGTATGTATTAAGTGGCTTGAGTACATTCTCTCACATTGCTAAGGCCATAATAACAATAGTACCATTTAGGATAACATCTTGAGAGTAGGTCTTAAATGATGAGGTCTACTTTAGTTAAGGTTTTAAATGACAAAGTATGCATATTTTCCAATAAAAGGTATTAAGTGGCTTGGGTATTGTTTATTACAATCGCTAGGATTTTATCGGCGATAGATGAGGTAATAGTTGGACATTAAATGTCAAAAGCCTTAAATAGTGGTTAAAGGTCTTGTAGCTAGGACCCACCAACTATTGACAACTTTTTTAGGAAACCACCTTGAGAATAGGTCTTAAATGACGGAGTATACCTTGATTAAGGTCTTAAATGGCAGAGTCTGTCTTTTTCTCTTTTTCTAAGTATTATAGAAGTCTGCTTCATATTTAGCAGTACTAAGTGGCTAATGGGTTTGGAAGTATTGGATGGTTGATAAGGCTTCATTAGTATTTCATACCTTGGGAAGGAGTAAGTAAATAATCGTGTGTGCAATGCAAGGTTAGATCAGAACTGCTGACCTTGATAGACATAACAATTAAATGGAAACCTATCGGTATAAGTTTATGTTATGGACAGTTTATATTTCCAGTCAGCAGATTGTTATTCTGACCCCCTCCTCATTACAACCTATATTATAGATTTAAAGAAACAAGTCGTTGGAGCAGGATGTGCTTTGTTATTAGAGAAGTCTTATTTCTCTCATGCTCGACACTGATATGACATCTGCTATCCAAGGAATACCATTAATTCCAAGGTAGTAGTCATAGCCAATATTTTTATCCTATTATTGTTTCTGCTGTGAGTTTATATTTTTATTAATCTCTCATAATGCTCATGCTTATTTGCAGGTACCAAATCTAACGATCTGTGGTTTGATGGACTTGGGTTTCGATTTTTGTCGAAATTTGGGCCCATTAAGGTATGGGTTGTTACAATTCGTATTTTAATAAAGGGAAGTTTTAACTTTAGTTCAAAAAAAATTCTAGTTCTCTTATTAATTCTAGAATTTTTATCGCTTCTGCTTCTTCTCTTCGGATACATTATTATACTTTATTGATCTCTATATCAATTATGGTTTTTACAATTGTTCATTAAATTTATTTAATTAACCAATATTCATTAATGTGTTTAACAAATTTTGAAAATAATGGCAAGGTTCAGACCACATTCATATTAATAAAATTGTAAAATTAAATTGTCATTTGTATATAAAATATAAATCACATAACAAAAAATTATTAAACGATAATAATAAGTTTAATTTGTAATTCATTTATCTCGGTAAACTTATCCACTAAATAATATGAAGATAAAGAAATTACAATCTATTTCATTAATTTTATTGATTTATTTTTCAGATTCTCGTAAGTTATCTTTTTACAATCATGATAAATATTTCTTTTACTCTTTTCATGATTTAATATACCTACATTTTATAATTTCCACGATTATTTACAATGTTCTCATCATTTTCCTCTCAATATTTTACACTAAATTCCAAATATTTTAATTAATTAAATTGCTTAATTTAAACTATTTAAACAAATTTAAGTGACTAAATTCATTAATTATCCAGTAAGTATTATAAAATAATGACAATTTCAATATGTATACCACATTCATAATAAAAATGATAAAATTAAATTTCTGTTTAAATGTGAAAATATATAAATCACTAAACAAAAATTATATACATAAATGATTAAAAAAAGTTTAATTTATATTTGATATATCATATGTTTCATAGAAAATTTTAACAGAAAATTTATTTTAAAAAATATTTAATTTGTAATATGAGCTACATTTGTAAGTTACTCCCGTAATCCACTACCCACTTGTATTATAGGTGTCATTGCACCAACTATTTTATTAGCAGATTATTTATCCTATTATGACCACAAGTGGTCCATACCGATTCTTCACCTTATTATTATTGGACCGATTATAATTCAAATATAATCAACCATATAGAAGCCTCATAAATATAATTAACCCAAAATCAAAAGAAATCAACATATTTTTAACACGTATTGGAATACTACATCTTTATTATATTTTACTTCTTGGCAAATTGCACTTTGGATAGTTTCAAACAGAAGGGACCTAGAATATAGGATCCAACACTGTCGGAATATGGACGATACTCATATGGCCATGGATGCTAGACTCACTTTATCTGGATGCTTTTCTCCATGTTGCTAAAAATAACTACACATTTGTGATGCCCAACTATTTCTAACATCTAAAGTTAGTTACAAATGTCGTCAAATACACCTGCATACTAATCTCATACATTAAAAACAATGGACCATGGGTTTATAATTTAAATTGTAAGATCAACATGTGCAAAAAAGTGAAAAATTCATAACGAAATTTAATTATTTGCATATCTCAATAATAAATGCATGCACCTCAAACACATGGTCCAATAAATAAATAAATAAAATATCTTTGATTTCTCTTGCATCGGTCGCTATTAAATATATAAAGAGGAACACGACATTTATATAAGAAATTAATTTAAGCATGCAACCTAAAGGTGTCTTTTGTATTCAACCTTTTTTCTCTCCATGCTTACACCTGAAAACTTTATAATTGCATGGGAAAAAGTGTTTCGACTAAGTTGGACTGCGCCTAACCCTATACACTCTAACCATAGGCTTGAGAGCTACTACAGAGAAAAAAAATGACATACGTGCCCTTTTGGGGATCTAGCCCACATAATATTATTTCATGTTCTTCTCTCGCATCCAAATACTAGTTAGCACATAACAACCATAGCATCCATGCACTACAAAAAACTACTGTTTACCGACCCCAAAAAGGAGTCGGCGCGGTGTTGATAAACATAATTCTAATGTCAGCATCGGTTAAAAACTATCGATGCCTTAGCGACGTCTTACGTGGGGTACGTACCAATGCCATACTGATGCCACTTATCAACACCGTACCGATGCTATTTTTCAATGCCTTTGTGATGCCTTGCTAATGCCTATCGCCAATGCCATGTCTACGACATGTCGACACCAGTTAGATTTATTTGCCGATGCCGCACTGACGTTACATTGACACTGTATCGATGACTTACCGATGCCAATTCAAAATGCTAAAATTTGATTTGCTGATGCCTTACTAATGTCGTACCTATTCCATATCGATGCCTATTTAAAATGCTAAAATTGGATTTTTCGACGCCTTAGCTAGAGTTTTTTTTATAGCATTTCTATTGTATTTATCACCTCAATCACAAATTCATACATACATATATATATGATATATAATCACAGTAATATAACATAATAATATCACAAATTCATATATCACAAATATTATCCAACACATAACATACAGATATCACCAAACCATATCATCCAACATTAAAAATATCCAACCAACATAAACGTTTACATACATACAAATATAAATACAGATCCAGAAACATAAATATCTAACCAAATGTCTACATATGTACATACAAATGTTCAACATCAAAAATATCCAACCAATACAAACCATAACATGAAAAAAATCCAACCAACACAAATAGTACCTACTCCCACGAACACTCCCCATCGTTGTCATCATCGTCATCAAAAGATATGTCATCTTCCGGAAACCATTGTATAAATGCATCGGTAAAATTTCTGAGCTTCTTTTCTAGCTTACCGACATGTAGCTTCAAATGTCGGTTATCATCTTCTATGTAAGTAAATTTTGTACCTCTATCTAATGACGATCTTTACATTTCAACTAAATTTGTTTGTTAATAATATATAAGTTTTTATTTTAACTACTATTCTTTTGTATTTAAAAAGAACTATAATTGAAGTCAAATAAATTTGTTTAATTTATTGAGAAAAAAATTATAATTTAACTTAATTATATATTTGTTTAATTTATAATTTAACTTAATGTTCTTAGAATATTAGTAAAGCTAAACATTACATTTCATTTTACTAATAATCTCCCATTGGACTTTTATGTTTCTCAAAACCCTAAGACAAAACATGGAAGTCTTTCGACTTTACTAGTGGGGTTACGACTCGCTTGCCTTGGGATTTCGATCATGAGGAATATCAACAAATCATAAATCCGTAAGCAATTAATAGCATTTTATCGGTTATATAATATACAACACCTAACATGTGGTCTTTATCCTAATCTTATTTCGACCTTAAGGAATATCAACAAATTGAAAGAGATTATTCACTTACCATTTCATGATGGTCCAAGTACAAATGTACGCACGTTGAGGAATATCAACAAATACATATATCTTACCTCGTTTCTTCAATATATTATTAGTATTACAATAACATCCTTATCTCGATGAATATCAACAACTACTAAGGATTATGCAAGTAATCTGTTGATATATAAATGGTAGAGGACAACTTTTATATTAAAGATTCACAAATTTTAATATATTTAATTGAGTGATATTGACTTAAGGAATAATGTTGTTATTATGAAATACCCTCATGATTTAAGTGTCAGACACATCTAAACTCATGGTATGCATACTATATTTATGTATTTATTCATTAAATCTAATAGGGTTTTTTTTTATTGTTTCACCTCTTATTATGCATTCATATTATATAGGTTTTAATTATTGCATAACATTTTATAATTTAATTAACTTATTTAATAATCCTATGAATAATCTTATATTAATTTACTAATTAAATCTTATTTAATGAAATTAATAAATTAATGTTTTAATTTATATTATTTTATTGAATTAACATTTTAAATTAAATATGTATACTATAATATTTATAACTATACACATATATCTTAATATACATGTATTATATTTTTTATTAAGTAACATTTTATTTATTTATTTAAATAATTTGAATTAATTATAATTTATTTTGAAAATTATATATACATACATCACCTTGAACATTTTAAGATAATGTAGCATATATCAATATATATGTTATTTATTGAATTAATCAACTACCTAATCAATTATTTAATTTATTAATTTTTAAATAATTTTTGAAATTTAATTAATGAATTTTTAAAATAATTTTGAAAATTATTTAATAATATTTATCATTTTTTTGCTTATTTAAAATTAAAAATTTTATTTTAATTTCAGAACAAGTTATGAAAATTATCCCATGACCTACATTCAAATTGGGCCTCTCGTACTAGGGATGCCTTTGGGCTTACTTCACCTTTCGAGCTAGGACGATAGCCAAGTAGGGTAGGGTACTTGATTACCCAACAACCCAGCTAGATGCTACTTTTCTAGACACCCTACTAAATTGGTAAGCTTAATTAGTTGGCCATAATATTGCTAATTTAGAATTGATAGGCTATTGGACTTTGATACTGTAGGATCGTTTTCACTTTAGAGGGGGGTGAATAGGGTGATACTAATAAGAATAAAAATAAATGCGGAAATAGAAACAATCACATATAATAATGCAGTAGAAATCACACACAAATTTACCCAGCTTCGGCAAAACCCTGCCTACGTGCTGCCCCCGAGATTTCTACTAGAAATTAGGTAGTCAGACGCTTACACACGTAAACTTGCGACACCCGCTAATGACTAACCTAACTCTACGCTCAAAACCCTGCCATAACTCAGCCACTAGTTGTGAAATCTCGAACTACGCCACTGTAGTTTATAACCTAGTCACACGACTAGAGAGTTGCACGATTTTAAAAGAAAATGAAAAAATAAAATAAACAAAACAAAACCTTAGTTTAAATAACTCAAGCCCAATATTAAATATAATATGACCGGTCCAATTGTAAATAAAATAAGACGTCTTCCCCTTTTCTATTTTTGCTCGTGGCCGCCTCTTTTTCTTTGTGAAATGGCTTCGGCCGGTTCCTTCGGTCCTCTTTGAAAATTAGGGTTTTTCCAAATTTGAAGTTGCCGTTTAGAAATTTGATTGATTGAGAGTATGCTTCCACTTGATTGGCTATGTCGATCGATCCCTTGGCTTTGATAGTGTTGCGGCTACTTCAGTGACGAGTTCGAATGCTACTGAATTTGTAAGTAATTTGCCCCTTTTCGATATTTGTTTATGCTCTATTTTATTGTTCTCGAACTCGTGATTTTATGCCGATGATGAACTGGGTTTATATAGGGAACGAAGCCCTACTTTATTGTTCATATATTTTTCTTTGAGTTCTTATTGATTTTTGCTTGGCGTTCGATTAACGATTGAATGTTGGTGATGACTTCTGACTTGTTCAATTCGTGTTATTCCATGAACTCGAATTTTCGCTCTGTTGCTTGAGTCAATTCCGTTCTTTTTCTCCTGTGCTCCTATGATTTTGGTATTTTGAATTAGAGATAATATTTTCTAATTTTGTGATAATTGACCGGTTCACCATGATTTGCTGGGAATCGATTGTGGTATTTGAATTTTTGTAATTAAACTAGACTTTGAAATAGACTTGATGATTTTGACTTGTTCATGACCCATGACTTGTTCAATTCATGTTGACGGCTTTGACTTTCATCGAACTGGTATACATACGAATTTGAAATGTCTTCATGCTTGTTGCTCTTGTTAAAGTAGAAGTTTTCTGTTGTATTTCTTTGATTCATACTTGCTGTCACACACTGTCACATTGATGTCCTTGTTCTTGTTCGAACTGTACTGTTGTTGAATTGCTTGGTTGGAGTCTTCACTTGTGTAGTTATGTTCATGCCTGAACATACATGGTTGCATATGATTTACTCTAGATTGATACACATGGTTCACTTGAGTCTGCATTTTGATGTACACTTGATTGAGTCTTGTTCACTTTGTAAATACTCCTATCTGGTTTATGAGTCTTCATGTATGATATGTTTCATGTATGTTGGTTTGATGTTCAAGCAGTCAAGTTTGGTTGAGATACACATCCACGCTGCTGGTAATTGAAGTTGTACATTATCACTTGTATGTGTATCACTGCATATATATGTATACATGTGTGTATACATATGTGTGTGTGTGTATGTATGGTGGTTTGATATTGAATCTGGTTGTAATGCAATTTGGTCTAAACTTCATATTGATCTTCATCTCTCTAGTCTGGTTGGTTCCAATCCTTGTTACCCTTGCATCGTATTCTATGTGCATGTTACATTGTGTTCATGTGCACATCAATGTTTGGTTGCATGATCAGTGTGTAGTCTTGCATTTGTGTTAATGTTGACTTGGTTCTAATTAGAGTCGATTCGAGTATTTGTCTTGTACTTGATGTTTACTGTTTGCTGGCATGGTGCACTTTTATTACCGTAGTCAAGTCTGGTTAACCTGGTTGCATGAGTCTGGCCATTGTATTGAACTTTTATTCATGTTGGCTTACCATTTAAACTCGTACTTGACCATTCTATTTTTTTTGTATTGCACCTGAGTTGAATCCAGCTTATGCTTGGGTTTGACCTTGTTCTCACCTGTCCCTATGATTTTTATCACGCAAGTGTATATCAGTGTGCACGGCCTTGTGACGTGTACAGTGATACACTGTGCATGTTACAAGCTATTCGTGTAAGATGAATTCAAAAGAAAAATGATGACGAACAACCCAAATAACCGAGGAAAATAATATTTTCAAAACACACACTTCATTTTGAACTGCAAAATATTTTATTTTCAATTTTACTGCGTTAGTGTTTATTTTGTAGATAATTCAGATGCTGGATACAAACTGGAATAGAGTTGAAGATCAAATATGAGTGTTGAGTGAATTATGTAGTGAGGTGTAAAATGTATGTAAAAATTGTGTTGTGATATGAAATTGTATTGTAATTGAAAATGTGAAAATGTAGTAAGAGCTCAAATTTGTACTATTTGAATTTGTAATAAAATATTTGTTTGAATAAAATATTTGTTTGAATATGAATTCTGTGTTATTTACTTTATTCAACAAATATTTATTTAATTATATGAAAAATAAAATAGTACGATAACAAATAAATTTGAATGAATATATATATGTTTATTATCATCAAACAAAAACCATAAGCTATTGTATTCTACAATCTCCCCCTTTTGATAATAAAAAACATATATTAAGATTTTGACTCTATTAAATGTTTTTGGTTTTGATGAATTCCATTTGCTCCCCTTATTTGAATGCTCCTCCTACAACAAAGCCCCCCCTTCACATATGCATGAAAATAAATAAAAAATATGCAAATGAACCTAGATGGTAATATGCAAATAAAAAATATGACTTAACTTATTTGCTAAAATCTTAACTTCTCTCTCCCCTTTGTGTTATCAGCAAAAGAGTAATAGTGTTAGAAAATAGAGATAAAGTGATAGACATTAATACAACATTAATACCTAATCGAGTATAAATTTTAAATTTCAATAAAAAATCAAACAAAAATCTTAAATACTCTGTTAGGCGCATATTCCACTTTAGAGTGATAGGGGTGATGTCGGTATATAAAATCATATAGTTGTATCTATTTATGGTATATTTATGACAGGAATTTGAATACTTACTAACCATGCATGACCGTTAGGACTTTTAAATGAGATTAGTAGTATTTAAAATTTTAAAAAATGAATTTCAAGTATCTTCTAACCACACATAACCGTGAGGACTTTTAAATGGGATTAGAATCAACTCGTCTATTTAATAATCAATTTTAATATGTGTTCCATACATGCATAACCGTGAGGACTTTTAAATGAGCATGAAAGCACATAATCAAAGATTCCAAGTAATTCATTCATGCATAACCGTGAGGACTTTTAAATGAGAGTGAATACTTTGGATGTTTTTATTGCTAATTAAATTAAAAAAGAAATGAATAATTTCCCATTTAAAATACCACATTTTGACATACTATATTGGATTTTGATGAGTGATGGTCGTTAGAAATATGATAGAAATAGATGATCATGGAATTTTTACCAATCAAAGTTATTACAAATTTTGTTAAAATTTTTAAAGAAATTTACTACATATACTGTCTCAAGTCAAAATGTATGATTAATAACAACACTCATCATTTTTTCAGTCACTATTTATCTTTTTGATAATCAGTAGGGAGTCAGATTAGATAATATATTTATTTAAGATCAAATCCAAAAATAAATATAAAATCAAATTTCTAAAATGCCTAATCTGAAACGAAGTCAACAAAAACTATTTTCTGAAAGGGGTTTTATGGAAAAAATGTCTGCCAACTGAAAATCAATTAGAATGAAAATTATGTAGATAATTTCTTTGGAAGTGTGATGCAACTAATGAATGTCTCTATATAAAACCCATTCCACTAGTACTTTTTCTATCAACTAGTCAACCAGCATAATCTGCATTTGAAAAACCCCTTTAACTCAAAGTTATCATTCGCCGGATACCAAATCGTGGGATGTGCAATAAATATCTAAAAATTCTTTTTACAACTTTTAAAAGAGGTTCTTTTGGATTTGATTGACACCGTGCACATAAACAAATAGTGAATATAGTATTTGGTCTAGAAGCAGTAAGATAAACAAATATATCCATGTGTATCTAGAGTAATTATCAACCAATACAAAACAACATCTCTTACCACCTAAACTTTCAATATCGTTAGTCCAAACAAATCTATATGAACTAGTTCAAGGATGAAAAGATGATTGGTCAACATTTTTGCATAAATCAAAATCAAAATCAACATTCATTTCCTTATCACATAACTGGCTGATTTAAATAAGATTATGGTGCAGATTTTCAACATATAATATATCGTTCAAGATAAATGTACTATTACCTATTTTACCTTTACCGATAATATTTCCTTTATCTTTATTGCCCATTATGACTCTGCCACCATTGTACTAATCTAGGCTAAGGAACTTTGATTTGTCGTTCGTCGTGTGCCTGGAACAACCAGAATCCAGGTAACACTCTTATTGTTCCTTAGCCTGCCACCACACCTACATGAGAAAAGATTTTTGTGACCTATTTGTTTTTATAGGTCCATGATTGTTAGTGATAGAAGATTTTGAAAAACAAGTTTGTATAGAACCAAAATAGTTTATATTTGTTCCTTTTGGCACCCAGATTTGTTTGATTTTAAGAGATCTAACATTCGTGCTTTTAGGAACCCAAATTGGTATGGTTTTCGTGTGTTTGGATCTAAACCGGCAATTGTTTTGATTGTGTCCAATCTTTCTACAGATCGTGCACTTGGAGTTACATTGATTAGTTTCACTTCTAACTCTTTTAGATTGAATAAACCTAAGTCCTTGTCTAATACGATTAACAGTTTGTTTCCCTAATAACATATTTAGCGATTTTTCTCCTTTGGAAAATTTTCCTAAAGTTGTAGACAAATGTTGGACTTGTGACTTGAGAGATTCATTTTCATTCAATAACAGAGTGCACTTTTTAATAGAATTTTCTCTCCTAGTATTTTCACTTTCTTTCAAAATCAGAATTTCATTTTCAAGTGATTTAATTTTAATTTCTGATTTTTTAATTTCTTCTTCAAATGATGGACACTTATCACACTTAGGGCTCTTATTTCGGTAGTTTTTAACCAATTGATCAAGCTGCTTATTTAGTTCTATCAAACTATCTCTTTGTGATTCAATTTTACCATACTTATCCCTAAGTCGTTTAAAACAACCATTTACTTCGTGAAAATATATAAGTAATTCAGAGTGGGTAAGTTTTGATACCTCACTTGGCTCGTCATCATCGCTGTCACTAGTATCTCCTCGAAGACACAGATTTTCTTTTTCACTCTCACTGTGAGTGCTTTCATCATCACTTCTATTCTAGGTTGCTGCAAAGCTTCTCCTCTTCGGTTTCTTTCCTTTGCCGAGTTGATTTTGAGGACAATTAGGCTTGATATGACTGGGTTTATTGCAGTTGTGACAGATGATCTCCTGCTCTTCTGAGTTGCCTAAAACTTTGACGATTTTGCTTTTCAGTTGTTGATTTAGGGCAAGATGTCCATATTTGCGATTCCACCTTTTAAATCTCTTTATTATCAGTGCCAATTCAGCTACTCCATCCTTATCATCATTATCACTTTTAGTTGTTCCTTTGAGAGCTATTGATTTCTTTCGAGTATCACCTCCTTCATGCTCTTCCTTGAATTTAATTTCTAGCTCATAAGTGGTGAGATTTTCGATGAGTTCTTCGACTTTAATCTGTTTTAAATCCTTCGATTCTTGAATAGCAGTCAGTTTTGCTTCAAAATTTCATGGTACAATTCTGAGGATTTTTTGGACTATTCCAATTCTGTGTATGGTTTTCCGAGAGCTTTTGATTTGTATACAAGATTAGAAAGTCGTCCATAATTTCTTTGACACTTTAGTCCTTTGCCATTGTGAAGTTTCCGTATTCGCTACTAAGCATGGCAAGGCGAGATTCTTTGACTTGGGAGGTTCCTTCGTGAGTCACTTCAAGTGTGTGCCAAATTTTCTACGCATTTAGACAATATGAGACACGATTAAATTCAATTTGATCTAATGAGCAGATAATAGAATTCATAGCCTTAGCGTTAGCAAATTACAGTTTATTTTCAAGATCTATCCATTGATCCATCGGTTTTTTAACCTGTTGATTATCTACCATTATTGTCGGTGTCCTATATCCTATTTCAACAATATTCCACGCATCTATGGTTTTTGGAAAAAATTTCATCCTGGTTTTCCAATAAGTATATTCACCATTGAACATAGGTGGACTAACTATGGACTGACCCTCAGCAAAAGCATTATTAAAAGAAGCCATTTTAAAAAATCAAATTTTTAATTGAAAGAAAAAATCAAAATTTTCTGATACCACTTGTAGGATCGTTTTCACCCTAGAAGGGGGTGAATAGGGTGATACTAAAAGGAATAAAAATAAATGCAGAAATAGAAACAATCACAGATAATAATGCAGTAGAGATCACACACAAATTTACCCAGCTTCGGCAAAACCCTGCCTATGTGCTGCCCCCAAGGTTTCTACTAGAAATTAAGTAGTCAAACGCTTACACACGTAAACTTGCGACACCCGCTAATGACTAACCTAACTCTATGCTCAAAATCCTGCCACAACTCAGCCACTGAGTTTCGAATTCTCGAACTACACCACCGTAGTTCGTAACCTAGTTACACGACTAGAGAGTTACACAATTTTTAAAAAAATTACAAAATAAAATAAACAAAACAAAACCCTAGTTTAAATAACTCAATCCCAATATTAAATATAATATGACCGGCCTAATTGTAAATAAAATAAGACGTCTTCCCCTTTTCTATTTTTGCCCATGGCCGCCTCTTTTTCTCTGTGAAATGGCTTCGGTCGGTTCCTTCGTTCCTCTTTGAAAATTAGGGTTTTTCCAAATGTGAAGTCGCCGTTTAGAAATTTGATTGATTGAGAGTATGCTTCCACTTGATTGGCTATGTCGATCGATCCCTTGGCTTTGATAGTGTTGCGGCTACTTCAGTGACGAGTTCGAATGCTACTGAATTTGTAAGTAATTTTCCCCTTTTCGATATTTGTTTATGCTCTATTTTATTGTTCTCGAACTCGTGATTTTATGCCAATGATGAACTGGGTTTATATATGGAACGAAGCCCTACTTTATTGTTCATATATTTTGCTTTGAGTTCTTCATGATTTTTGCATGGCCGTTCGATTAATGATTGAATGTTGGTGATGACTTCTGACTTGTTCAATTCGTACTTGTTATTCCATGAATTCGAATTTTCGCTCCGTTGCTTGAGTCAGTTCCGTTCTTTTTCTCCTGTGCTCCTATGATTTCGGTATTTTGAATTAGAGATAATATTTTCTAATTTTATGATAATTGACTAGTTCACCATGATTTGCTGGCAATCGATTGTGGTATTTGAAGTTTTGAGATTAAACTAGACTTTGAAATAGACTTGATGATTTTGACTTGTTCATGACCCACGACTTATTCAATTCATGTTAATGGCTTTGACTTTCATCGAATTGGTATACATATGAATTTGAAATGTCTTCATGCTTGTTGCTCTTATTGAAGTAGAAGTTTTCTATTGTATTTCTTTGATTCATACTTGTTGTCACACACTGTCACATTGATGTCCTTGTTCTTGTTCAAACTGTACTGTTGTTGAATTGCTTGGTTGGAGTCTTCACTTGTTTAGTTATGTTCATGCCTGAACATACATGGTTGCATATGATTTACTCTGGATTGATACACTTGGTTCACTTGAGTCTGCATTTTGATGTACACTTGATTGAGTCTTGTTCACTTTGTAAATACTTCTATCTGGTTTTTGAGTCTTCATGTCTGATCTGTTTCATGGATGTTGGTTTGATGTTCATGCAGTCAAGTTTGGTTGAGATACACATCCATGTTGCTGGTAATTGAAGTTGTACATTATCACTTGTATGTGTGTCACTGCATATATATGTATACATGTGTGTATACATATGTGTGTGTGTATGTATGTATGGTGGTTTGATATTGAATCTGGTTGTAATGCAATTTGGTCTAAACTTCATATTGATATTCATCTCTCTAGTCTGGTTGGTTCCAATCCTTGTTACCCTTGCATTGTATTCTCTGTGCATGTTACATTGTGTTCATGTGCACATCAATGTTTGGTTGCCTGATCAGTGTGTAGTCATGCATTTGTGTTAATGTTGACTTGGTTCTAGTTAGAGTCGATACGAGTATCTGTCTTGTACTTGATGTTTATTGTTTGCTGGCATGGTGCACTTTTGTTACTGTAGTCAAGTCTGGTTAACCTGGTTGCATGAGTCTGGCCATTGTATTGAACTTTATTCATGTTGGCTAACCATTGAAACTCGTACTTGACCATTCTATTTTTGTTTTTGCATTGCACTTGAGTTGAATCCAGCTTATGCTTGGGTTTGACCTTGTGCTCACCTGTCCCTGTGACTTTTATCACGCAAGTGTATATCGGTGTGCACGGCCTTGTGACATGTAAAGTGATACATTGTGCATGTTACAAGCTATTCATGTAAGATGAATTCAAAAGAAAAATGGCGACGAACAACCCAAATAACTGAGGCAAATAATATTTTTCAAGCATACACTTCATTTTGAACTGCAAAATATTTCATTTTCAATTTTACCGCGTTAGTGTTTATTTTGCAGATAATTCAAATGTTGGAGACAAACTGGAATAAAGTTGAAGATCAAATATGAGTGTTGAGTGAATTATGTAATGAGGTGTAAATGTATGTAAAAATTGTATAGTGAAAATTGTGTTGTAATATGAAATTATATTGTGATTGAAAATGTGAAAATTTAGTAAGAGCTCAAATTTGTACTATTTGAATTTGTAATAAAATATTTGTTTGAATATGAATTCTGTGTTATTTATTTTATTCAACAAATATTTATTTAATTATGTGAAAAATAAAATAGTACGATAACAAATACATTTAAATGAATATATATATATATATGTATGTTTATTATCATCAAACAAAAATCATAGGCTATTGTATTCTACAGATACCGTTATTGAACCTAGGCCAACACGAAGCGGGTTAAATGAGTGAAATTAGAAAAAACGTCATAGATCTTATTGGTCTTATGAAGTCAAAATTAATTTTGAACTAATCTAATTGAATTTTAAATAAAATCTTTTTTATTTAGTTGATTAATATAAAGGTTTTATTTGTTATATAGGTGATATATATAATGTGTACACGTGTATTAAATACACATGTATATGTATATGTACATGCACGTGCAACATATAATGTGTACATGGTTGAATATGCTCATATCTAAGTGTTGGATTTACACCGCAACAAATGCATTAGCCCTATCATATCAAGGTTTTAAATCTCGGATTTCGGTCACGTTTCGTCTCGGAGATTTTAGAGACTCGATCTCGTACCGAGGGAGATCTAGGATGAGATGAGTCCATCTCGGTCATCCATATCGGATTTACATCTCGGTTCCTAAAATTTATTTTGGAGTAATCTCGGAGTATATGTCATGTCGAAAATTTGTCTTCATACACCGAAACTTATAAATATTAGTCACTACCTAAATGAAAACTTTACACATTTACTTTGAATTTATTACATGCTTATCATTAGTAATTTACTCATATTAATGAAAATAAATCAAGAGAATTTGTGAATAATGTTCAATATAATATTATATACGAAAATATACATGAAACAAACCATCACAAAGCGAGTTACATCTTTTTTTTAGGGGAAAAAATGACTAGATATAAAAATGAAAAAATGAACAAACATTCAAACAATATACATGTAACGACCCGTAAATTTCAACCGTTTTAATAACGTAATTAGTTGAAATTTTGTGAAAATTTTAAACGATAAAATTTTGAAATATAAATTTGATATTTGGAATACGTCTAGTTAAACATAGCAACTGGTAAATTTTCGTCCGAAAATACGAAAGTTTATTTCGCGCGTAAATTCACTTCAATTTAATCAGTAAAAAAAAAGCGTTGAAAATAAAATGTTTCCGAAACCTAAATATTTTTACATAGAAAAATTCTAAACCATCTTCTGAGCAAGATTTCAGTTTGTCGTTTTTCCAAATTCGGACATCTTTGGCTCCGTCGTTCTTATTTTCTGCAAAATAGCAGTATTCTGGTACCGATATCGATTTTTATCGGATGATCGTACCACTGATTTCTATATACCGTTTTGATCGTCTCGTCGTGCCGATCTCTACGGTATATTCGATTGTCAAATTCGGAGTTCCGTTGCACGTTGCACTTTGCGTAACGCCTGTCGTACCGGTACACGTATTAAAACTTTGGGCTTCCTTATGTCTATTCACTTACCCACTGGTTCAATTCAACGCAGCCTTTCGTTTTTCAAATTCCGGAATTCTAATCGTTCCAACTTCACTATTCTAACGGTTGCTTTTTGTAAGCGTTCATTTTCATTCTACCGGTTGCTATGCTTTGGAAATAAAACAAACTATTCAAATAAAATTGCTTCAGGTTGACAGCTGTTATTTGTTTCTCTCCTGCCTTTTATCTTCTCCCACCCCTTTGAGCTCTCCGCCACTCTTAAAAAAAAAAAAAAAGAAATGGGATGTGCAACCGACGTTTCTCCCCTCCGAGCTTTCCGTTTTCCCTCAACCTTTTCTCCTTGCCAGTCGCTCACGCTCAACCTGTTCTCACGCAAGCCCAACCAAGTTTTTCCCGACTCCTTCCTACCGCCGATCCAACCCGCCACCCGCGCTTCTATCCACTCCCAAACTGTCGAGTCAGCCACACTTGCCTCGACCGTCCCAGACCTTGCTACGCCCTCCACGTTCAACCAAAACGAAGTGTCAGCCCTCCACTTCACCGAGCTGTTCGTCGGCGTCACCACCCATCTCCGCCTCGGCCTGTGGCCGATCTATCTTGCCTCCCTGCCACCACACGTCTCCACCTTGTGCTCCACCAGCCGCCCTCTACTGACCTCACCACCTCCACCGCGTTGATGTACGTGCGAGCCGCCATTCCCTGTCACCCCTTAATTCTTTGTGGATGAAGTAAGGTACTATATTATATATTATTATGTTTAATATTGGTTTTTATGTTGAGGGAGATTACATATATATATAGTGTGTACAGCTTGTAGTAATGAGAGCTATAGTTTATACTGTTATATATTATATAGGTTCTGGTTGTTGTTGTTTTTTTTAGTCGTATATATGTAATGTAAGTTATTGGCTACATATCTTAGTTATATTATGTACTGGAATATGCTGCAGTATTTGTTATAGTTTTAAAATGAAGTATATATAATTATGTTCAAAACTTATACTTATAATGTTAGCATATGCGTTGTTTTAAATTGCAAATTCTGTAGGTATGTATAGTAACAATATGACAGTTTTACATGATTAAAGGAATTTAAACTATATTACCCATAGACTGTGCTGCATCTATATTTGTTGATATCGTAAGTATATATATTTGGATATAGTATACAATATGAGTTTCGACTGTGTATATATATTGGTTATATAAGTTCAATTATAGTATATGTATTTGTCAATTTTATTTTACAGTGTTTTATTATATATTCAGATTTGTTGGTTTAAAATACATAAGTTGTATTATTATTATTATTATCATTATTATTTTTGAAACAGGTATCTTTATATATAATATGTTATACTTACATCAATGTTAATAGTTGTTTTATTCATGTGTTTTATTCAAAACCAATGATTTTGAAATATATGTTGATTTATGTTTAAATTAACAAGTGATTTGGAGATTTTTATTATATATGGGTTTACAGTATCGATTGCATTTTGGAAAAAGCAAGTGTATATATGATTTCAATATATATAAGCCTACAACATTTTATTTTATACAGTATATATATAACAGTTGTTCATATTTTAAGTATATATAAAGTATATAAGTATAAGATTCTGCATACATTATTTGTTGTTTGCATGTAAATGATATAGTTTATATACTGTAAAAATATGTGCCTGTACATATGTACACAGACTTTATGTTATATATATATGTGTTGGGATTTTGTATCTGGGTTGATGTAGAGTTAGTTATGGAACAATATAGTATATATTAGTATGGTATACAATATATCAGTTTTAAATAAATTTCATGTACTGTTAATATCATATATTATATATATATTAAAGGTATGTGTTAAATTTAACAATGATCTTGGATATATATATAGATTGGATTTTTATGTATAAGTTATATATATATATATTAGTTAATATATAAGGATTATATTTTAATATATGTGTTCAATTTAAACAATGATTTTAATTTTTTTTAATATTTGTTTTAAATTAAATATTGTTTTCATGGAAATAATATATTGATTTGAGAAAGTGTATATTTGTATAATTTACATTTCGTTTTAACTTATATCGAACTGATTCTAATGGTTCTTCGATTCCCATTTTCAGCTTTGTCATCGTATTCGTGCCGATTTTGCTTTACTCTGAAATTCGTGCTTGGATTCGCAATTCTTTCCATTCTCGTCCATCTTTAGCCTCGAAAGGTGAGCACTCACTCACGATTAACGTTCTTTTATTTATTAAGTTTGATTCCAATTGAAACGACAATTGAAATATACTACTGTTAGTTAATTACACTGTTATATATGCTATTGCCTGTATCAGTTCACCTGTGACATCTGACACCATTATCTGTTAATTATTTATGCGATGATAATACAGTTTGGCTGATAATTGATTGATTGTTGATGTTTGTATTGGACGTTAAATTGTTAATGTTAAAATGATAAATAGTATGAAATTGAACTTGATATAGGATAATTAAATGTTAAATTTGATTAACTGACATTTGTATAATATGACCCCTTTAACTGTTGAATTTATTGACACGTAGGATTTGTTTAATTACATTTTGAACCACTGAATGTATGTTGTTAAATTGATGATGTATGAAATTGTAAATAGATGACAAGTGAAACTGTAATGTAATAATCTTTGATCTGCATGAAATGATAGTGTAGATTCTAGAAATAATTATATTAATTCGTACAAATAACAATGCGAATTAATACGGTTATTTCGGGATTATTTGAATTGATTATTGGATTGATATTGATTGTTGTTATTGCTTGTTTATTTACTTTGACACCATCCCAGTTATCACACTGCAAGTTCCCTTTGATATGTTTTGATTTTGAATTGAATTGGAATCGGGTTGAAATGATAAATACCCAAATTGAATTTTTACCTAGGATAGGAAATTAAATAAAACCCGATTGGTCAATAATTTGATTTAAAAATAAAATGAAGATTTTATTTGAATAAATAATATGGTTTTGAAACGAAGTTGGAAATTGAATTTAATGAAATTTAAACGTGAATATTTAATAATCTGAAATGAAATATTAATAAAGAAATTGATGAAAGAAGGTTGTTTAATTTGAGAAATGATTGAATTAAGTTTGAAATTATAATTAAGTTTGAAATTATTAAATTTTGAAATTATTTAATAATTAAGTTTTGAATTATTTAATAATTGAATAAGATTGAATCATTTGATAATTGAATAAAAATTGAATTCTTTGATAAGAGAAATTGGACTTTTGAATAAGTGAAATTTGAACTTTATTAATAAATGAAATTGGGTTTCTTTATTTATTAAGTTTTGGAAATTTATTTAAGTAAGTAAATAACTGAAATTGAATTTCTTAACAAGAAATAAAATGCGATTTATTGAAATTAATGTAAGACTTGAAGTTTAAAGAATTCGATTTGATGAATTTAATCTAATTCAAAATTGTAAGTTTTGATTTAATGAAGTTGAATTTAAATAATGGGTTTAATGAATTGGAAATTTAATAGAAATTGTTTTGAATGATAAAGTAACTTAACGAATATTGAATGAAATCGATAAATAAGTTTAAATTGATTCGAATGTTAAATTTAGTTAATTCAAATGATTTGGAAGGAAACTTATTTGCGAACTTGAATCGATATTTGGATTGTTTAAATCGAAATTGAAATTGAATTTTAAGATTTTGAAATTGTGAATTTGGAAGTTTGAAACGTAAATTATGGAAATTGATTTGGAAAGACAAATGAAATGTTGGTTTATAAACTCTGATTGAAATTGAAATTGATTTGGTTTTGAAATATATTAAACGACCAATTGGTGAAATAATTACGGAGGTTATTAAAGAGACCGGAATTCGGTTATGGATATACTCTCTATCTAAACCGAAAACCACTTTAATAACTACACGCGGAGTGATGATCCAGAATGAAGTGGTTGGAATGATGTACGTGATGACTGAAGAAAGAGAACGATAATGGATAGCCTTGACACTTGTGTCAAATTGGAAATGACTAAAACAGGAGCTGTGCCGGGCCAATGGAGGATTGATACCTCAAGTGGACACACTTCTTCGAACTACTTATACTTGTTGTCGATTGGTGCACCCTTGATTTTGGGAGTGTTGTCTCACGGTGTTGCGGGCGCTGCGGCGTTGCGTTCTCACCAGTCCGGATCAGGCGAACGGTAGTATCACTACCTTGGGTATAGCCTCATGTGCCTTGTCATACTTGTATTCCATTTATGCGCGACCACTACGAATTTGTTTTGTACCTTGAGTATATGGATTGCCCTCTGGTGACTTCCGGTTTTGGGGAAACTACGGTCTTGTATATGCTTGTGGGAATAAAAATGTGTTAAGGGTGGAATGGGCCATGACTTAACGCTATTTTGATATCTTTATATTACTGATAGACATTATCTACTTATCGTACACTACTACATAGTAGATAGTTTAACGGATCCTTAAAGGATGGTTATTCCAAACATCCTTTGAGTTACCTGTATTTCAATTGCTATTTCACTTGAGTTAGATTTATTAATATAAGAATGTTAATCCTGACTCGAGTGTTTTGTGTTTTTGCTTTACGCTCGGGTCAGACTGAGTAGTTCAGCTTTCGAGACTCACCTTTGGAGTTGGAGCTTCGCTTGGAGATCCAGCTATCTATCCAGCTTTCAGATATTCGATGATTCCAGTGATGTATTCTAATTTGTATCTGTTACCCTTCCGTTGTATCTGGTTTAACTCTGATGTATCGTATTACTCTTCTGTTGTAAACTCTGATGTATTTTATATATTCATATAGTAGCTTCATGAACTACTATCTCTTTTATTTCCGCTGCATTTATTACTCTGTGTCTGTGATCTGTGATTATTCTATTTACTGTATATGTTCAGTTTTGCCAAATTTAAATTAACAACGCGGTATTTTGAGCAATTCAACCCCGGCATGAGTGTCTACCTATACACTTATAATGGATGCGAATGGTCCAAAATTCTGGGTCGTTACAATACATGCAAAAAAGACACATGTATAAGACCATGATACTTGGTTAAAAGAAGACCAAGTTTGCCACAAGTTATAATTTAGACTTTTAATTACAAAATCATCTAGACAAGTAGAAGCTAAAGTTATACTTTACATACAAAAGCCTCTAAAAGAGTAGAAATCATAGTTATATCATAGTTACAAATGCTTCTAAATAAGTGGAAGTCAAAGTTATATTTTAGCTACAAAAGCTTTTATACAGGTAGAAGTTAAAGAGTTAATTTACCAAAATTCTAAAAACCGGCCGATATCTCATAATTAAATCTCATCCGAGATGTCGGGCGAGATACCATAATATCAGCCGAGATATACATCAGGCGAGATTACAACGAATCAACTAGTTTCGAATCCCTCAGGCTCGAAAACGAGATCTCGGCCGAGACGAGCGAGATTTAAAACCTTGTTTCATATACATATTTGTTGTCTAATGTTTTATAATATCAATGCAATATAAATGTATATATATACATAAAATTATAAAAGTAACTATATATATATTAAATAATTATATAAATTTAAATATAAAACTATTTAAAATCAAAATCTTTTAAAGAATTGAAATTATATTAGATTTAGATTTAAACTATCTTGTTTAATTTAAAATCAAAATTTAAATATTTTACATTTAATTTGTAAAATTATATTTATATATGTATATATGGAAAAAATGTTTTATTATTATTCAAAAATGTATAGAACAAAATTATATATATATATATATATATATTAAGTTATAAAATTCAATATATATATATAATATTATATAATTAAATATAGAAATAATATACATATGAATACGTTTATTTTCGACCGAAATTATCAACATTGATTTTTTTCAAATAAAATCTATAAGGATTAAATAATTTTTTATAAATTTAATATTAAATTTCCCCATACAGAAGAGAATTTTTTTTTCCTTTACATTTAACATTTTTGTATAAAATATGTTGTAAAATATATATGTGTGTGTGCATATATTTATTGGCCAATTATAATTTAATACATTTTAAATTAATTATATTATTAATACAATTCATTTTCAATAAAATATACAATTTTTTTATTTGCATGCAAGACATGAGCGAAATTTATTAGATTAAATTATAAACTTGTGTATATACATACATTTAACAATAGTTTTAAAAGTTCAAATTTAAACAAAAAATCAAGATTAATTTCAAAGTCAATTTTTTTATATATCATGGCCGAAAGCAACCGCACATGTATGTATAAAAAAATTATAATACATATATATATATATAAATCAATAACAAACACACATATGTATTCGTGATATAATTTCTAACATATTCATAAACAATAGCATAGATAATTACATACATATATATATATATATATTGATATGAATGAAATATTATATTAGTTATAGCCTAGTTGTAACACCATGAATGTTGAATCAAAAGAACTCTAAAAATCTGATTCGATGCTTTCCATAAAATACTAGTAATCGATAAGATCTACACATCTTTAATTCTATTTAATTTAATTTGATGTTGGTTTGAAAAATGAAAAGGGGAGATGTTTAAAAGCTTGTGACCAAGGGGGTAGCGGAGGCTAGAGAAAAGGTAAACTCAAAAACAGGGAGGGTAATGGATTTATATAAGAAAGGAAAGGGAGAGGAAAAAGGAATATAGATCTAATCTTTTACCCTTTCTTTCTCCACCAATTAAAATCCACATATCAAAATATCACACCCCTCCTAACCCCCATCCATCCGGCCATTCCATATAGGCTTATGAGCCTATTTATACTTTCAAACTCGATGAGTTTTTTCACATTTAAATCAGACGTAAATGTATATCAATATCGTATATCGATGGGTACATATATAACTTTTATATACGCAATATTTTCAATACTGATTCAAATAAATCAAATAAAATTTTATAGTTTATATTTTAAATTATAAATTAAGTATAATTTAATTTATAACAATTATATTTGATTGATTCATGTGGTATTTAAAGTATTCAACATTGTAGTTGCATGACTCATAGGTGAAAATTCAAACAGTGATTAATACTGTATAATTCAAATATTAACATTCACATGCCACTTTAGCTAGTGTTGTGATAATTTGGTTAAACTTATCGCTTATACGGTTTTGGTAGAATTCAGTTTTACTATACTAAGTGATCCTTGGTAGTGGCAAATATTTACACCAACTCTCTTCATCAAAATTTTATCACATTAGGACTTATGGAATTTGGGATTGGTCAAAATTCTAATCGCCCACATTCAACTTGTATAGTCCAAACACAAAGTCATTAGTTTAATAATAAAAATTATTATTAGTAAACTGCTCTGGCCAGAGGCTTTAACTTTAAGTTGATTATAGTTGACCGTGACACTAACTTTATATAGCTGAGGAAATGAATTCTCTATTGAATAATGTTTCACTTACAATGCTTTAACTCAGACTCAACTATAGGTATTCAATGTATTCCATGCCATGATTTTACTATAATCAAAGTGGAGTATCCATATTAAAGTTCAACGGTATTCTTAGGCAAAGAAAATTGTGTAATATTGTCACTTTGATATTCTTTGTTTGACCTTAGTTATATTAAACAACAGAAAACTATCGAGTGAGTGATTATGTAATTATCCAATAACTATCAACACGTAACCCCTTAGTGCCTAGGTAGCCATGCATAATGCATTGTCCAACGTTTGGAGAGCATTGTGTACTCTAGTCGCAATGGATATATCTATTTCCAGTCTTGAAGCATCTTGTCTAGAAATATTTGTAACGACGTGTTTATTTTCCTTATGATAAATTATTCATGATTACATCATATTGTAATTACTATCACAAAACATACCATTTATGAATTTTCTACTAAATATACTTAAATTAAATAAATATCAATATAGCACATTATAACAGGCATATCGTTAACTCTATTAAATCATACTTGCAATTTATCTTTTGTACGACAATTGCCACATCCACCGGTTCATTCTCTTTTATTTCCAACCGCCACCTTCATCATGAAAATGTTGCCGCCACATCAACTATTTCAACTGACCAACCTTGCCGCTAGCTCTACCTTGCCATGTGCCACCAAACCTGACCTACAACCACTCTTCCAATATCCTAAAACATCGCATTTTGCAAAATTTCTTAGCCATCTCGGTCACCTCATCCATGATCCAACCGTATCGATGAACTCTACTACACATGCTCCATGCAGTGGAAACCTCTAACTGTCCAATAGCAATAAACCATAGATTCGACGGTCCTCGTTTGTGACAATCCGATGTTAACAAGTAATTAATTAAAATTAATTATAAAGTTTGAAATAGCTAAATGTGTTTAAATTATAAGATATTGAAATTTAAGATGATTTCGGAATATTGAAATTTAAGATGATTTGGGAATATAGAAATTTATTTGATTTAAATGATGGAATATTTTTGTGAAGTTGGGAATTTTGATAACAAAATATCTGTTTGAGATTTGAGTAAGGATAAAATTTGGTTTGGAAATTTTAATTACATAAATTTATTTGATAAAATGGCTATTAAATGAATTCTTTTAGGGATAAATTTTTTGAAGCAATGAATTAATTGCATCCCAACATTGGACTGTTATAGATACCAATCCATATGTATCCATGTCGATCCGTGTTCTTAGCCAAAATTCCTATATTTTCCTTACGATCTATCCATCATGCCAAACTTTCACCAAGTTTGAAAAATGGTATGGATCGATGCTAATCTATATGGATCGGTGCCGACCCATATACTTAGTCAATTCGGCTAAGTTTTTCTCCTCGATCCATTCTACATGATTCTAACTCCTTCTGGCATCTTCAATATGTGTGCATCTCTCACTGTAGAAATCCAAAACACTCTAAAGTTGATCCATTGAAGCCTATTCTACGATGGTGGACCTTCTATCCTTAGTGTAATCGAATCCGAGACACCATCAAAACCGACACTCGAGGATCCTTTCCAATAAAATGACTCAACCACGTTTCACTCTATAGATTTTTTTCATCCATTCAACATAGCATGGAAAAGAAAAAACATATCATCGTATCAAAGCATACAATATATCCAAACATTCTAACATATCTCTAACATACATGCATCAATCTGTAACGTCAAATTGCATGATTAAAGCAACTTAAAATCATTTAAACATGTTTTAATTCTCGTTTTAAAATCAAGTCAGATCTGAAAAGTACAAATTTGATTGAAAAATGGATACAAAACACTTTTAAACGTATATTTGCATATATAATAAATAAGGGATCATAAATAACTCACCAATCGATGTAAAATCAATGAAACAAAGTGTAATAACTCTAATTTTATAATTAATTAAACAAGTTAATTAAAGGAACAAGATGGGTTAAATAAGAAAGGTAGAGAGAAATGAATTAATAAAAGCGGGTATGAGAGACCACGCCCAACTTATTGTGGGATATATAGTATACAATACTCATTTCTATTCTTTCATTTCATTCTACTCAAAAATAAAATAAAAGTTGGAGAAACTCTTTAATGGTGGAAACATATGAAGGCAAATAAGAAGAAGATACAAAAACTCAAGCTAGCAGAAACTAAAGAAGATTGAACACCCTACATCTAAAGATCTAAGGGATTAATACTTAACCCTTTTAATCCAATTTTTTATATAGGTATGGATCAGTTTAGATCTATATGTATAATGGGGTTCATACGGGTTTACATGCAAAAATATAAAAGGATTAATGAATGTTTGAGGGAAGGATGTGCATACACAGGATGTTTACATGTGTTTTCCTTACTCAAGTGATTTCAAAACTTAATGAAAGTTTTATATTTGGGAAGCGGGTTTACAGATAAGAGATTTCTTAAGCTTATGAATTTTTATATGAATTTTTGAAGTTGTATGACTTGAAATAAATAAGGAAAATACCCTAATAAGACGAAATAAAGTTAAACTAGGGAAGAACAGGGGTTTGGGTAATTTAAGGAATTTATCATAATTTTCTTTAATGAAATAGAGGTAAAACCAGCTAACACCGCATTGGGGTAAAGGGGTACTACGGGGGACGTAGGGGAATAAAATCCATGGAAAAATATATTAACAGGATTTAGGAAAAAAGGGAAACAATATCCAAATTATTTGCTAAAAAGAACACTGCAAATAACAGAAAGTGAAATAAGATCCAATAAGATAACGACACATGTAAAGGCGTTGTCAGGGATGTCAGAGTTGTCGGGTAATGGCATTGGGACGACAGCTCTAAATTTATAAGCAAGTACTGCGCTAAATATGAAGGAATCATACTAGACTAATATTTAGAAAAGAAGACTTAATAAGTAAAGTGTAGAGCGTACTGTGCGGGTCAAAGGGAGTGCACTAAAGGGGAGAAATGTATAATACCTAAAAAAGATAAGTTAATGGGACTCGGGGAGAGGCCAGGTCAGAACAGGATAAGGGATCCTGCGTTAGATAAATAAAGGCAAGGAGTTGAAGGGCTATTGATGCTAGGTGGGGACACTCACTAGAATGCACATCCAGG
Organism: Allium fistulosum; assembly: GCA_030737815.1. NCBI lineage: Eukaryota > Viridiplantae > Streptophyta > Magnoliopsida > Asparagales > Amaryllidaceae > Allium > Allium fistulosum. The sequence continues at coordinate 715,650,844 of CM060904.1, forward strand.
AAAGGTGAGGAGAGGCATTCAACTTCTAAGAACCGCGATGGGGAAGTCCATGTAGTTTTAAATTAAATATATGTTTAGAGGCTACATATGGGATTCTTTGCAGTTTAAGGCTACATGTGGGTTTCTTTGTAGTCTATAACGGAGGGGTGGCTTCGAGTAGTTTGAAAAAATTAAATAAGTAAATTACTACGGTGGGGTGACACCAAGTAGTAAGGAAATTTAGTAAATAAATATAAAATGATGCAGCCCAGAATGAAGAAGTCATAGGTCGTGTGCGACCTAACATGTTGATAGGTCGAGACCGACCTAAGAAGGAAGCTAACGAGTTAAGATTTGGTGAGAAATGGTGGAAAGTTGAAGTTTTAGATCGCAACCGACCTAACAAAGGTTATAAGTCGTTCCAACGACTTAGTGAAGATCACAGCCGACCTAACGAAGAGCTTAAGTCGTCTGAACGACCTACCGAGTCACACAGTGAAAAGGCAGAGCGATGTGGTGAAGTGTTAGGTCGTGAACGACCTAACGAGTCAAGAGATAGGTCGCTGAAGACCGGAGCCATGGATTTCTATGCCGCTTTAATCTGAGACGTAGATTTCTGAAGCCGCTGAAGTTTAACTCGTGAAGTCCTTAAGTCGTAAGTCGCGCAAAGCTCTGGATGCCGTTGATTCTCTGCCGAGTTAATCTCTGCCATTGATTTCCTTAAGTCACTGATCTGGAATGCCGCATGTTTTAAGTCTCTGAAGCTGTTGCCATTGATTTCCTTATGCTGAGTTAATCTAGACCGTTGATTTCTTAAGTCGTTACTAAGTTGAGTCGCGTAGAATTGTTAAGTCGGCAATGACTTAAGTGGTTGTCTGTTTGTATTTTTCTGTCGTATGTCGATTGTTTTAAGTCGTATGCGTTGTGTTGTAATGGTAATATTGTTAAGTCGCTATGTTGTAACTATTTGGGTTTGAGTCGTCACCGAGTTATGATAGGTCGTAGGTCGTAAGTCGGAACCGACTTAGGAGTTGTAAATTTTTCTGCTTTGCGTGTTGTAGCCTATAAATAGGCAAGTTGTTTCACTTGTAAAGGTTGTTGATTTTTGAATAAAATTCTCTTTTGTTAGCTTTGTGCTTTCATTCAAATTGGTAGTTGAGTGTAATCTCCTATCTCCTCTTTCGGTTAATCGAGTGCGCTCGATTCAACGATTGCAGAAGCCGATTTGCGGAATCAAGTGCGCTTGATCAACGCTTGAAGAATTGAAGATCTTTGAACCCGGTATCGTGCGCGATCAACGAGTTCGGGATAGCTAGAATTCGGTATCTTCGGATCAACGAATTTGGGCATTTCAGTATCTTCCAATCCACCGATCGCTACATTCATCGATCTACATTTATTTCGTAATATCCGCTGCGCCATAAAAGGACCGCAGGTGTTTGTAATTAGGCTTAACTAATTAAATAGTTAAATACTATGTGGGGGCTGGGTATATGTAGTTTGAATTAAAGAATGAATATAAAAGGATACTGCGGTGGGTGATTCGAAGTGGTATTACATAAGAGAAACTTGTAAAGAATAAATTTAAAAGAATACCATAGTGGGCGATTCCAAGCAGCATGAGTTAAGGGACAAGCTTTAACGGAAAGTTAAGTAAGTTCTGCACAGAGGTGTTGTACCAATACTAAAGTAACATATATAACGATTGCGTGGGGTGCCACGTCAGATAGCTTAAAAGAATGCTTTATAGATCAAAGAGGAATTTATAAAGGAAATCAGGTGGGTCTGCGTTGGGATCATAGTATTATATACCTGGATTCGAAAACAATCTAAACCAGGACTGAGGTGGGATCAGCGCAGGTGTGCAGTAGTAAAGAAAATCTGCTAAGGAGGCATTGAATTGAAGACGTAATAAGAAATAATTTGCGTCAGAAGTTTAAAGTGTTTCGCAGATGATTGGTTGAATAGTGAGGTGAAAACTTAACATGTGCTGTGCAAGTTGGTCTCATTATATGTTTGTTTTGAGGATGGTATTATTCACATCAGACTTCATATCTGACCCATGTTTTTATTATTGTTTTTCCCATAAACTCGTGGGTACTCATTTGAGTAGGCTGAAATTATAAGCTTAGGTAGGTTTGGAATAATGGCCATAGTACGAGGACCGAAGATGGAGTAGGAGGCTCTTTAGCTAATAAAGGTTTTATTTTCTTTGTATGATGGAGTGCGGGCCGCATCTCATATGTGGACCCCACTCTTTATGAAGTTATTTTCTATTATATTTAACTCATACATGGGCACGCGTTTGGTAAATATTGAACGAAATAATTGCATTGAAAATTAAAAAGATATTGTTGTGTAAGTTTATTCTGTTTACTTTACATGTGTTTTCATATTATACAGAACTCACTTTAGTCGTCAAAAGATAATTCTGGTGATGACTGCAGCTCATCGACGTTCACCTTTGGATTTCAAGTAGGGTATGTTACAGTTTGGTATCAGAGCACAGGTTAGGAACACCAAAATTAAACAAAGCTAATAAAAGGTAAAAAGCAGTACTTAAAATAAAAATAAACATTCTGACGAGGGGATGCGTATTACATTAGCTTATATATAAATATATCATATTTGTATGTTGCCATATATTTATATATGGAGATATATTTATTCTTCTATTGTGATTTCACTTCCTATCTTTTCATTCCGATGAAGATTTGCTTAACAGAAAAGCAAGAAGGATTTGATAAGTGGACGGGTTATAATAGAAGGGGCAAGGGTAATAGGAGAGACTGAAGGAGTGCAGACTAAGGGAGGAAATAAGGAAAGAATTCCAAGGGGGGTAGGGAGGAAGCCGAACCGCTAGCTAATAAAGTAGGTATAGATGTAAATATCTTATTAGACAGTTCATAGCCTAGATGATGTGAGGGGCTGTATCAGAGGTAGCACGACCGAGAGGTGCGGTGGTGAGAGCAAAGATTACAAAATGTTGGAAGGAAAGGCGTTTAAAGGGAAAGAGCATACAATAGAGTACTGAATTGGTTGAGAAGCTATGAACGTATATTTGGGGACTTAGGATTGAATGATACGTAGAATAGGAGATTGGCATCAAGGCAGATATAGGAAAATACGCTGGATTGGTGGGAGACCGTTATTACAGAAACCCCAGAGGAGGGAATCACTTAGGAGCAGTTCAAGGAGAGGTTTGAGGCTCAATTCATATCGGAGTCCCAAAAAAGTGTGTTGTTGACGGAGTTCATTGACTTGAGGCAGGGTGACCTTACAGTGGATGAGTACTTCTAGAAGTTCAATGTATTGGCTAAGTATGGCAGGGAGATCATTAACACTCCTATAAAGAAAAATAAGAAGTTTATTAGAGGCTAGAAGTAAGGGCTTGATCATAAGGTGATGTCTCATCTAGCATCTTCTTATGAGTTTGTAGTGGACATAGCTAGAAGATATGATAACATGTATCAAGAGAAGGGTAGAGACGAGGCCCAAGGAAAAATGGAAGAAGAAGTTCACTCTGTGCATTAAAGGCAAGAAAGAAGCGCTAAAGAGGAAGGGTGTAGTTGCCAATACTTAAGTTGCCATTGCAAAAGTAGTCTGCTACAACTACGAATAGAAGGGGCACTATGCTTCTAAGTGCCCCATGCCTAAGAACATTGCAAGGTGAAGTGCTTCAAGTATAATAAGATGGGACATCTTAAGAAGGACTGTCCATAGCTTAAAGCGTAGGTATATGCTTTTGAGAGATTAAGGAAAGGAGCGTCTATAGAAGAGAAAGGCAATGAGAAAGACTTAGAAGGTATCGCTTTGAATTATGATATTTCAATTAGAGTACCGTTTGATACTGGAGCTACACATTGATTTATAGCTAAAGATCTGGTAGATAGACTTGGGTTAGGAGTCTCCTATTTAATCACATCCTAATGTGTAGCAAATCCAGTATGAGGGTACACCACTCTCGGATTGAGATGCACTAACATAGATGTTGAGTTAGGTGGGTATTAGTTTTCTTGTGATCTTTATGTGTTATACTTCATAGGCTTTGAAGTTAGTTTAGAAATGGACTGGTTGGAAAGGTATAGCGCTAGGGTGCACTCTGAGTCATTGTGACCGAAGAGGTAGAGTGTATGTAAGTTTGGAAGAATATGGAGTAGTGCACAGGGGTGCTTTATTTGTGGATCTTTAGAGGAAGAGGAGCCCAGGGCAGTACGAGTAGTGAAGAAGCCCAGGGAGATGTTTGAACCGATCTCAAAGTTGCCACCTCAAGAGCGGTGGAGTTTCGCATTAACTTACTACCAAGGACCGAACTGCTTAGTCAACCTCCTAGTAGAATGCCTCCGAGGGAGATGGAGGAGTTGAGGAAGAAATTGGTAAAGTTAGAAGAGAAGAGTTTCACAAGACCAAGTAGCTCACCATAGGAAGCAGCGGCAGTGTTTGTGAAGAAATTCGATAGGTCTTTGAGGCCATGTATAGACTATCAGAAGCTGATATTATTTGCCAAGAATAGATGACCTTTTGATCAATTGAGTGGAGCTAAGGTATTCTTGCAGTTAGACTTGGCTATAGGGTTCCATCAACTGAGAGTTGCGGAGGAATAGTATTCCTTTGACTGCATTCAGAACTAGGTATGGTTCTTATGGGTGGTTGGTTATGCCATTTAGGCTAACCAATGCGCATGCATTCTTTATAGACTTAATGAACATGATCTTCTGAGATAAGCTGGGAAGATATGTGTTGGTGTTCATAGATGACATTTTAGTGTACTCTATGGGTGAAGAGAAACACACAGTTCAGCTAAGGTTTGTGCTGGAGATGTTAAGACAGCATAAGTTAAAGACGAAATTTTTTAAATGTCATTTTTGTAGAGAGGAAGTAAAGTTCCCAAGCCATGTAATTTCGAAAGAAGGATTAGCCGTATATCCAGAAAATGTGGAGGCGGTAATTGGGTGGAAGAGACTTGAGACTATGACCGAGGTGCGAAGTTTTCTAGGATTGACTAGTTATTATATAAGATTCATTAAGGATTTCCCTCGTATAGTTGTATAGATGACTTAGCTAACTCGAAAGGGAGAGCAGTACGTTTGGGCAAAGGAGTGTGAGAAGGCATTCCAGGAACTGAAGCATAAATTGACAAACGCACCTGTGTTAAGAATACCTAAAGGGAATGAAGGTATGACTATGTTTACGGTCGCGTTAGGATTGGGGTTAGGTGCAGTATTGATGCAGAAGGGCAAAGTAATTGCTTATGCATCTAGGCAGTTATGACCCCATGAAGTTAGATATCCAACACATGATTTGGAGTTGTCCATGGTACTCTTCACATTGAAGGTTTGGAGACATTATCTCTTAGGGGAGAGGTTTGAGTTGTATACTAATCACAAGTCCTTTAGATATATGTTCTCTCAAAATGAGCTGAACATGAGGCAGCAGAGATGGTTAGAGCCCCTAGCATCGTATGATTTTTGGACAGATTATACCCTAGGAAATGGCAAAAAAGTAGTTGATGACTTAAGCTGAAGACAATAAAGTTATGTTTTGGTAATGTTAGAAGAATTTACTGCGTTAGAAACATTGTTTGCGTGTAATGCGAGGTATCGGTCTGGTGCAGGATCAAGCAACACAAACAGGATATTAGCATGCTTAGAAGTTAGAACCGCGCTAATAGAAAGGATAGATGAGCTATACAAGAATGATAAGTTCTATGCAGACACGGTAAGTAGTTTGGACTTATGAGCCGAGTCGGTAAAACTAAAGGGGTTCAATGTGGATAAGAAAGGAATACCAAGGAAGAATGGCAGGTTGTATGTTTCAAGTACTGGAGAACTACGGATGGAAGTATTGGACAAATTTCATTATTCAAAGTCTACCATACATCCTAGAGGTATGAAGATGTACCGAGATATAAGAAGAAGTTTCTTCTAGGAAGGAGTGAAGAAAGATGTAGGAGAGTATGTAAGAAGATGTCTTACATGCAAGTGAAGGCAAAATATCAGAAGCGAAGTAGGCTCCTGCAGCCTTTAGAGGTTCTAGTATGAAAATGAGATTCAATATCTATGGATTTCATGGATGGGTTTCCAAGGACAAGGACAGGGAATGAGACCATATGGGTCATAGTTCATAGACTAAATAAATGTGTCCATTTCATTCTAGTAAAGGCTAAGAGAGTTGCACCGAAGTTAGCAGAAATATACGTGAAGATGATAGTGAGACCACACAGGGTGCTAAGCACTATTATTAGTGATTGGGATTTGTTGTTCACTATTGAATTTTGGAGAAGTCTATAGAAAGTATTAGGTACAGAACTGTGCATGAGTACTGCGCACCATCCACAGATAGATTGGCAGACTGAGTGGGTCAACAAGGTCCTAAAAGATTTGCTGAGAGCATGTATTTTAGACTTCGATGGATCTTAGGAAGATAATTTACATCTAGTAGAGTTCTCATATAATGATAGCTATTATAGCAACACTGGGATGGCTCCATTTGAGGCTTTGTATGGAAGGCTATATAAGTCGCATGCATGTTGGTTGGAAGTGGGAGATAGAGTTATGTTAGGACCAGATGTGGTGAAGGATGCTACTGAAAAGGTAAAGATAATTCGAGCAAGGATGAAAGCAGCGTAATCTAGGCAAAAGAGTTATGCTGATACAAGGAGAAAGGAATTAGAGTTTGCGATAGGCAATCAAGTGTTCATAAAGGTTTCTTCGATGAGAGGCATGATGCGTTTCGGGAGAGCTGGGAAGTTAGCATCCGGATATGTAGGACCGTTTCTGATCATAGAAAGGATTGGGAACGTGGCGTATAAGGTGGATCTACCTAGTGTTTTTGTAGGGATTCATAATGTATTTCATGTATCATGTTTGCAAAAATGCATTAGGGACTCGGGAGCAGTAATTGATTAGAGGGTAGTAGAAGACTTGGTTATCAAACCAGATACGACTTATGTGCGTGGATCGATTCAGATAGTGGATCAAGATGAGAAGCGACTTGGGAACAAGGTAGTGAAGCTAATATGCATTCAGTGGAGTGCAAAACGAGAGGACTGAACGTGGGAAAAGGAGGATAATGTTATGAGGACCTATCCAGAGTTGTTTGTCATATATTAGCACATATGATGTGTATTGAGTTCTGCTGATGTAGACATACACACACACACAAAATATTATGGTTGTTTTATGTTTTAGTAAGTAGTATTAATACATTTTATGTATGCATGGATTGGGAATTCATAGGGATGCTTAGGGTAAGCGTAAAAAAGAAGACTGGTATCTAGTTAATTTTAACTGAATTTAGGAGCGAAATTCATTTAAGGAGGGGAGACTGTAATAACCCTAAATTTTATAATTAATTGAACAAATTAATTAAAGGAATAAGATGGGCTAAATAAGAAAGGTAGAGAGAAATGAATTAATAAAAGCGGTTATAAGGGCCGAGGCCCGACTTATTATGGGATAATATACGATACTCATTTCTGTTCATTCATTTCATTCTACGCAAAACTAAAATAAAAGTTAGAGAAACTCTTTAATGGTGGAAGCATAAGAAGGCAAATAAGAAGAAGGTACAAAAACACAAGCTAGAAGAAACTAAAGAAGACTAAAAGCTCTATATCTAAAAGATCTAAGTGAGTAATACTTAACCCTTATAATCTAATTTCTTATATAGGTATGGGATCAGTTTAGATCTATATGTTTTTATGTATGATGGGATCCATACACGTTTACATGCAAAAGTAAAAGAGGACTAATGAATGTCTGGGGGAAGGATGTGCATACATGGGATGTTTACATGTGTTTTCCCTACCCTAGTGATTTCAAAACTTAATGAAATTTTTATATGATATTTAAGACCAGATTTGGGAAGCTAGTTTACAATTAAGAGATTTCTTGAGCTTATATAATTCTATATGAATTTTTGAAGTTGTATGACTCGAAATTAATAAGGAAAATACCCTAATATGATGAAATAAAGTTAAACTAGGGAAGAACAGGGGTTCGGGTAACTTTAAGAAATTTATCAAAAAATTTTATAACAAAATAGAGGTAAAACCAGCTAACATTATGATGGGGTAAAGGGGTACCACGGGAGACGTAGGGGAATAAAATCCATGGAAAAATATATTAACAGGGGTTAGGAAAAAAAGGAGACAATATCCAAATTATTTGCTGAAAAGAACACTACAAATAATTAAAAGTGAAATAAGATCCAATGGGATAACGACACATGTAAAGGCATTGTCATGGATGTCAGAGTTGTTGGGTAATGGTATTGGGGCGGCGACTCTAAATTTATAAGCAAGAGCACTGCACTAAATTTAAAGGAATAATACTGCACTAATAGTTTGAAAATAACACATAATATGTAAAGTGTAAAGCGTACTACATGGGTTAAGAGGACTGTGCTATAGGGGAGGAATGTATAGTACTTATAAAAGATAAGTCAATGGAACTCGAGGAGAGGCCAGGTCAGAACTGGGAAGGGATCCTACGTTAGATAAAGGCAAAGTGTTGGAAGGGCTATTGATACTAGGTGGGGATAGAGGCAAAGTGTTGGAAGGGCTATTGATACTAGGTGGGGACGCTCACTCGAATGCACACCTAGGAAAGGTGAGGAGAGCTATTCAACTTCCAGGAACCGCGGTGGGGAATGCCAAGTATTTCCAAATTAAATAAATGTTTAGATGCTACATATAGGATTCTTTACGGTCAAAGGCTGCATGTGGGTTTCTTTGCAATCTACTACGGTGGGGTGGTTCCAAGCAATATGAAAAAAATAAGTAAGTAAATTACTGTTGGGGGTAACGCTAAGCAGTAAGGAAATTTAGTAAATAAATATGCAAGGGCTGCAGGTGGCTGTTTCTTTATAGTCCAAGGCTTAACTGATTAAATAGTTAAGGAGACGGGTCTATGCAGTTTGAACTGAAGAATGAATTTAAAAGGATACTATGGTGGGCGATTCCAAACGGTATTAGGTAAGAGAAACTTCTAAAGAATGAATTTAAAAGAGTACTACGGTGGGCGATTCCAAGTAGTATGAGTTAAGGGACAAGCTTTAACGGTAAGCTAAGTAAGTTCTGCACATGGATGCAGTACTAATGCTAAAGTAATGTATATAAGAATTGCGGTGCGCACCGCGTCAAATACTTAAAAGAATGCTTTATAGATCAAAGGAGAATTTATAATGGAGACTAGGTGGGTCTGCATAGGAAGCGCAGTATTTTATACTTAGATTCAAAAACAATCAAAACCAGGACTCGTGTGGGGTCGGCACAGGGCGCGTAGTAGTAAAGAAAATCTGCTAAGAAAGCATTGAATTAAAGACGTAATAAGAAATAATTTGCGTCAGAAGTTTAAAGTGTTTCACAGATGATTGGTTGAATAGTGAGGGGAAACCTAACCTGTGCAGTGTAGGTTGGTCTCACTATATTTTTATTTTGGGGACAGTATTATTCAAACCAAACTTTATGTCTGACCTATGTTTTTACTATTGTTTTCCTCGTAAACTTACCAGTACTCGTTTGAGTAAGCTGGGTTTATGGACTTAGGTAGGTTTGGAATAATGGCCACAGTACCAGGACTAAAGATGGAGTAGGAGGCTCTTTAGCTGATAAATATTTTGTTTCCCCTGTATGATGGGGTGGGACTGTACCTTTATATGTGAACCCGACTCTTTATGATGTTATTTTCCATTATATTTGACCTCTACTTTGGCACATATTTTGGGAAATATTGACCATGGCAATTGTAATGGAAATTAAAAAGATACTCCTGTGTAATGAAATCATATTAGTTTTCTCTGTTTACTTTACCTATGTTTTCATACTATACTGAACCCACTTTAGTCGTTGGAAGATAATTATGGTGATGATTGTAGCATTATCGACATTTATCTTTGGGTTTCAAGTGGGGGTGTTACACAAAGTCAAATCTTGTTAGGAAAATGATTTTGGTATTTTGATGATAACAATATTACAACAATGCTACTGATGATTTTGTCAAGTTTCCAGGTTATTCAAGAAGAAAATACATGTGTGTAATCTAACATGATAATATACATATGCACAAATACAAGATATAAAGGATAAAAATCAATTATGGAGTATTTGAGACTTTAAAGATCATTTATGGTGTTTACAAAGCTATTTTAACTTAAAGCTATCTTTGGGTTTCAGGAGCTTTAAAAGAATGTATGTCATGTGTCGAGTCTATATCTAGTCGTTATAGTCTAGAATTGTTAAAACACCACAAACAAACTTCAAACAACTCCAAATTTCTATAAAACCTCTAATGTATGCTAAATAATTTTTGATATTTTCTATAGACTTTTTAGAAGAAATTTTGAACGGAAGAAATGGTTAGAAAAATGTCAAAAATACAAAATATTGAAGGCTGAAAACAACAAGACTTCCCATGACACTCATTTACAGCACTTATTGGCAGACTGCTATAGAAAGTGACAAAAACCACTATTGAATAGTGCGATCTTAAGTCATATGTTTGAAATTCATATACCGACTATTTCATGAAAAGTCACTTCTTTTTTCATCACTTCCCTTCAAAATTATCACTTTTTGAAAGAGTTGTGACGATTCAAATGGCATTATCACCGCTATATAAACTTCAAACATCTCCTTTGATCCAATAGCACTAACTTTGATCGAATCCATCGATTATGCTTTAAAATTGCACTTTGACTATTATTTTCTGAAATTTAAATACTAAATCGATTGTTTTCAATCATATCCTTTATAATAGATCTATTATTCATCCTTGCCTCTACATACGAACTACAATATCATCCGTAGGGGTTATAGGAGTTGTTGTACTATAGTGTGACAAGTTAGTGTATTGAGACACAAAACACTGTCAAAGAATTTTGTATTCTACTTTGTTATAAAAGTCTGAAAAGTTGGCAAAGTCAAGTCCTACAAGAGGGAGTCTTTAGGTATGTTTGCAAGCCTATTCCTCTAGGTGAAGTCAGGGTGTTGATAGTGAAAATCCTAAGAGGTGCTTAGGGATTGCCTATAGAAGAGTTGCTCCGAACTAGTATAAAATCAAATGTGTGATCTACTCTACTATTTCTGGCGCATTTACATTATTTATTATTATTGGTCATCTTCGATCCCATGCATAGCAATTAGCAAGTGGTATTAGAGCCCAATATTCTACCAATCGTCACAAATCCTATAACAATGGCAAGAAGAAGATCCAGTCGAAGCACTACAAGTAATGTAGACCATCATGTATGTTACACTGCTACAAACACAAATGCAAGTAGCATTATGGATGATTGCACCACTACACCAGACATCAATGAGGTACTAACTGCTTATAATCAATTATATAAGTTTTGTGGTGTTTATTTAAGAAGTTTAAAAACCTTAGAAAGGAGTATAAATAAAGTTTGGATAAAATAAATAAGTATAAGATAGAAGTTAATACGTTGAAAAATAAAAACATATTTTAGAAAATTAAAATAGCTCCTTAAAAAACTCGTTGAAAAATTACATTTCTATATTAGATCATCTTGAATAATTAACTAATTCATTTAGAAATGGAAAACAAAAAAAATTCAGCGAAATTTGATGATTTGAAAAATGATTTTGAAATTTCTTTAAATCCCAAATTTCAACTCTTAAAAAAGAAAATTATGCATTAAAGTCCGAGAATTTGGAATTAATTAAATAAACTATTACTTTAATAAAATTGAAATGTATGGAAAAAAAGATTGGTAAAGTAGAATATGATAAAATCGAAATGTTACAAATTTCAGGAAAGGTCAAAATGATTTAAACTTAATTTTTATCAAATTGTAGACCTCTAAATAATAAAACTGGATTAGGAATCAAAAAATTAATTGTAGAAATAGTACTGGATACATCTTTATGCATGGAAAATATGTTAATGTTGGTACTAGATTTCAAGTAAAATCCAAACCTATCTTTTAAAGAAATTCGTGTACTTCTGTAATCTATAACGTTTCCAATATCCCTAGAAGTATAAATACATTGTATTTAGGTTTCTATTAATTGAAGAAATCAAGAAAAATACATTGATAGTTATTTTGATATAGTGATTAATAATGAAAATTTTACTTTCAAAGGTTTTACCAAACTCTTCAGGGTATTTTGTTATCTTCGACCTAACCCCTTGGACCCTAATGTAGGAAGAGGGTATTAGAACACATTTCTTATTTTTTGCAGATCTGCCACGTATTGACGAGAAGATTGATTTTGAATTTACAGATGCATGTGGAAACGGCGCTACAAATGGAGAAAAATCAGTGAAATTTGACAACCTTATCTTTAAGTTCATAATATGGTTATAACAAAATATTACTTTTGACAAGTCATTACTTATTTTTAACAAAATTTTGGAATAGATATAAATAACTACATGGGTATTTTGACAAAAATTGAGATATTTTAGATTATTTTATACATAAAAGCGTTTGTCAAAAATAAAGGATCCATTTAATAAGAAAATTATATTTGTGTACATGTATAATGCGTTAAAAACAATATTGTTATGTATACCCAATAAAATTTTGATGATAAACATATAAATGAATGTTTTTATAGGGTTTTTAACATTCATATTTAAATGGAAATGTGTTTATACTTTGAAAAATGTTGTTAAAGGGACTTTTATGAATAAGCAATCATTTATATAAACCTAATTTTGCCAATATATATAAGACAATAAAGGGTTTCCATTGTTTCATTATAAAACAATTAACTAAATACTACATATCTCCTATAAGGTTTTTATTTTTAGAATACATAAGCATTTAAATAAAAGGAATACATAGGAAAAATATTTTATTAAGACTATACAGCAAATTTTCCGAAGTATTATTCAATGATTTACATTAAAAATTATCTTAAAAATTAAAGGGAAGAGCATCGTATATTACAAAATTAAGAGGGAGTCATGATTTAACTATATATACCTAAGTTTTATCTCTTCTTGATGATGCCAAAGGGGAAGAAATATGTGGCAAACAAGATCATATTGATATGGGTGTACATAGATATAGGTGGACCTTATATTAACGGGGAGCATAAATATATAAATTTTATTTCGTATAAGTTGTAAGATTGTCATCATATAAAAAAAGGGATAATGTTTGGAAAATGGTTTTAGTATTTTTATGATAACAACGTTACAAAAATGCAACTGATGATTTTATCAAGTATCCAAGTCATTCAGTAAGTAAATACATATGCACAATCCAACATGATAATATACACATGCACAAGCATAAGATATTAAGGATACAAATCAATTATAGAGTATTCAACCATTCAATGATCAATTGTGGTGTTTACAAAGCTATTTTAACCTAAAGGTATCAAGATGAACAGAAGAGAGAGAATAAAGGGCTTCAACAAAATGTATGCCATATGTCGAGTCTATATCGAATCATTATAGTCTAGGATTGTTAAAAAACCATAAATAAACTCAAAACCACTCCAAATTCTACAAAACCTTTAATATATGCTAATGTATTTTTGAGATTTGTTTTGTAGAATTTTCGAGAATATTTAAACATAACGAAAAATTAAGAAAAATGGCAAGAATACAAAATATTGAAGGTTGGAAGCAACATAACTTTTCATAGCACTTATCTATAGCACTTAATATCATAGTGTGAGAAAGCAACGAAAACTGCTACTGAATAGTGTTGTCTTAAGTCCTATGTTTGAATTCCATATAATGGTTCGATGAAAAGTTTCTTTGTTTTTCATCAATTCTCTTCGAATTTTTGACCTTTTGAAAGGGTTGTGACTATTCTAATGGCGTCCCATCCCATCTTCACTATATAAAGCACGAATATCTCCATTAATCCAATAACACTAATCTTGATTAAATTTATCTGCTTTGCTCTAAAATTGCTCTTTAACTATTATTTTATGAAATCCAACTATTAGATCAATTGTTTTCAATCACATCCTTTATAATAGATCTAATATTAATCCTAGCCTCTACACATTCACTGAAATATCATTTGTGAGAGTTATAGGAGTTGTTGTACTATAGTGTGGCAAGTTAGTGTATTGAGGCATGAAATATGGTCAAAGAAGTCTGTATTCTACTTTGTTACAAAAGTCGGAAAAGTCGAGTCCTTCAAGAGGGAGTCTTCAAGCGTGTTTGTAAATCTATTCCTTTGGGTAAAGTGAGTGTTCATAGTGATAATTCTAAGAGGTGCTTGGGACTGGACGTAGAAGAGGTGCTCCGAACCAGCATAAAATCAATTGTGTGATCTACTCTACTATTTCCATAGCATTTACATTATTTATTATTATTAGTCATCTTCCATCCCATGCATAGCGACTGTTATCCCGCCCTTTGGCAAGGCCGTGACACCAAGAACTTGACTAGAGATCAAAGACAGTTCGTCTAGAAAATCGGTTATACGCAGGCTCACTATGGATATCAACGAATTTTGTCCGAGTCCGGATCGAGCCATAATTGATATGACATGACAACCTAAGCTATGAGAGTCAACGTCCCAAATATCAGGTCAATCCGAGTTCGTATGCTCAAGTTGTGAACGATACAAAATTGGTCAAGAACAGCCTCCTTCGACTCGCTCCATTTCGACTCCATAGGGAGTGCACATTTCGACTCGCTTCGCAACAGACAGAGGTGACAATTTCGACTCGCTCCGCAACAGACAGAGGTGACAATTTTGACTCGCTCCGCTTCGCTTCCATCAGGTGCCTACTTCGACTCGCTCCGTTTGCTTACTTCGACTCGCTCCACCTTCTCCGTTTCGACTCCAACACAGAGTCACACTTCGACTCGTTCGATCAAAGCAACACTTCGACTCGATCAACCTCGCATCCATACAGAGACTTCTACTTCGTATCCATTGAAGCGAAGCAAAGCACACAACCGATACGAACAAAAGCCTATCGCCATCGATACAAACAAAGTGAGATTCAAGGATAACTCGGCCAAGGAAGCGGATCAACATGAGGAATGCTCGCCACGTCATCTGACAAACACTTTTAGCTATCGAATTGAACGAAAGCGAGTCGAAAGGGGAGCGAGTCGAACGCAACAGCCAACCGAGAATCCCATTTCGTATCGATCATATCTCCCAATCTACAAGTCCAAATGCTATGAAATTTTCATAGAAGACTACGTGCATGCTAAAGAATGCCCACGCCAAATTTCGACTCCATTGGATGAAATCTCGATCGAGTCGAAACCTGTTCGTGTCGATCACGGATCGGACCAAAACTTCACGGGCTTGGGCGTGCGGGCCTGGTCACATGCCAGAGAAGGTCTCCCAAGATCTGAGCGAAATATCAGCCTCCTACACCTATAAATAGACCCCCAAAGCCAACAGAAAAGGGGTTCTTCTTCTTCTTTGAGATCTTCAACGCCTAGACTCTGCCAAACACGGATCTGAACTCCACGGCTGCTTCTACCAACGAATTTCACTGCTGCAAATCATTGTTATTCATTGTAATTTGCTGAAATCAATTGTAAACATCAAGGAAAGATCAATAAAGCAAACTACTTCAGAGTGGACGTAAGCAAGATCGTCGAACCACTATAAATCTTGTGTCTCTGACTATTTCTATCTATTTTAAGTTTATTCTTCTTCATTTTTATCCTCTACAATACTTAGATCTGAGATCTGTGATCATATACTGCTGATTTGTGTTCATACACTGGTGCTTTCACGATATTTGGGGTTTGTGACCAATTTTGGCGCAAACAGCGACTAACAAATCTAAGAAAATCTAAATATGCAACAATAATCTCGAAATCCCCTCCCAAAAATAAGGTTTTGATAATCTCCAATTAATCCTTAAGCATACTTTGCTTTAATCTTATGTTTCTAACTAAAATAGTCTTATTTAATGATGATTTAGATGGAGGTAGGACTAATGGAGTTTAGATCTATTTTAAAAAGATAGATAGATGACTTGATGGCTACACTAACCCTTACGATTAACATAATTCTCAAAATCATTAACTAGTCCTTATTTATGGGCTTGGGCTTCATTTCTAAAATCTGCCTAAAAGTTATCTAACTTAAAAATGTGATGTCTCCTATATGGGTGAACTAAATTAATATTATGACCACTCTACGGAACAAAAAACCATCATATCTTTCATTTGGATTAAGTTTCAGGTTGAAATTTTGCTGCTATCAAAAGTTATGGTCATTGCAAGTTTTCTGCATCTAAAATGTCTACAATTTATCCTAGATGTCAATAATGTCAAGTTACTACATTACCCAAGATTTAGCTCATTGAGAGTCCATTTGGTTATGTAAATAATATTTGATCTACCTATATATATAGGTGTGGGTTTTACGTGGAATATGGTTAAGATAGAATAATTAGATATTACCTGTCCAATGCAATTTCTAGTGTTTTTAATTTCCTTTTAATACAACTTTAGTTGAATGTTGGATGCACCTCCTCACTTTTGCACATGTGAATCTATCATTTCAGCTGTCGGTATGCCAAAATTGTTTTCTGTTTTCATAGATTTAGAACAATCACTTTTATTCGGTTGGATCCTAATATTTATCTTTGACCTTCTTCTCTCCTATAAATTTCTTTACTTGCTTGAAAGGCTTCCATCGTTACTTTTAGATTAAAAATATAAGTTTTTTTGTTTGGGTGTACTCATCAATTCTACTTACGCTTCTTGATTTTTCAAACTTTTCTTTACTTCTTTCATTATTATTTATAAATGACGTAATTTAGGAATGCTCGGACATAATAATGCATCATTATTGTCTTGTCCAGTGTTCTTTCATACATGTTAAATTGTCACTGGAAGTTACTTTAGTATAAATATAAACTACATCACGCATGATCTACCACGATGAAGTAACTGAAATTATAAACATAACTATTTGATTATCAAATGCAGTAATAAATTACCTTGGACCAACTAAAGCTTGTATTTAACAAAACTTGGAAAGGAAAAAATAGCGACAATGTATGAAATTAAAAAGTTAATGCTAAACTTGAGAATTTCAAAATTTTAAAAATAACAAAACATTGAATAAAAAATACAAGGTTTATATGAAACATACGATGTTACTTGATTTTGTTTTACTTGTTTTCTAACTTTTAGATTTATTTTTTACTCATTAACTTTCAACTTCTTTTGTCATGTCTTGAGTTGGATTTGCAACGATGAACCGCTGACTTGAACCAAATAATGTTCCTATATTATTGATTTGTTTTTAAATTAGACTTTAGAGAATGAAAATAAACGAGTTTAATATTTTTTTGGTGTTAGTATTAGTTTTAAAATCAAAATTTTCTTTTATATAAGCCACTTTTGCAAACTTATTATGCAAATAAGGCAACTATCAACACTAATAGCAAATATATGCCACCTTTGGTCAGCACAGGGCCACGCTGGCCAAAAGTGTATAGGCTTCATTTCAAATGTCGCGTGTTATTTTTTAAACCATGGTTGGCAATTTTTAAAAAAGCACCGACTATATTTTAATGTAAAACATATGGGCACATTTTGGGAAATCGCAAATTAGCGATTTTGAGAATTCACCTTCTACTTTATGCCAATACAAAACATAATCATCTTTCCTCTCTCTACTCACTTCTACTTTACCAAACTCTAAACCAGAAAACCCAAAACCCTATCCACTCTTCTCTTCCACAATTCTATTTCTTTTCTCATTTAAATTATGTAAAATAGATTTGCTTCATAATCTAAGGTAATTTTCAATAACTAAAGTTGATTTATTTGCTGTATATTTGTTGCTAAAAGTTGCTATTTTTCTTCAGCTATTATGGATAATTGGGAAATTGATAATGAGACTTTGATGAAATATTGTGGCAATTTGGAGTCTGATTGTAATGTCAATGTGGATGATGTTGAATCTGTACCTGAAACCCAATTATCACAACAATCCCAAGATTATGGTATTGTACTCGAAACTCAAATGAATATCGAGGCGATTGAGCATAGGTCGGATAAAGAAGTTTGCGTTGATTCAGAATTAGTTGTTTGTATATTGGCCATTAAAGGTGGTAGTGAAACATGGCATGTCAATGAAAAAGAGCCTTGTGTTGATAAGTCGACAAAGTGCAAGAAAGAATTAGCTATTGGAGAGCACCCCCTCTGAAATGGTGCCACTACGGAGTTATGTGTGATGTGATCGTGTGCAAGAATTAAAAGAATACAAGTCGTAGGTTCTACAAATGTGCACATTATGTGCGGCATAGAGCAATGCCTAAAGTGTACGATTATTGTTATTTATTTCACTGGATAGATCCTCCAATGTGTCGCGTGATGGTTTAGTATGCTCTTGAGATGCATGTTTGAAGTTTCACAGTTGGAAAAACAACTTCGATTACTGAAAGACAATTCTTACTTGCAGTCAAAAGTCCCTTCAGAAGCACAATTTGATCATGCTACTAGGTATGCTGATGAGAAATTTATATTGCTTTTGCCATTGAAATCTATTGTTTATATAGTAATGATATGGTATGTTGTTCGTTATTGTAGTAAGAACAAGATTGGGTTGTATTCGATTATTGATTATTGAGTCTATTGTTTATGCAGTGCTGAATTTGTTTTGTAAATCATTGATGTTATGAGAATATGAAACCTATATTTGATTTTGAATATTATATGTGTATTGTTATCGTGTTTTATGACAAGATTGTTATGTATGGTATGGTATCATGTTGCAATTTATTTGAATGACTTATCTTATGTTTTGGTTTTGGTTTTGAATGGTATGTGGTAGGTGTGAATGTTGTTGTGTATGGTTTTAATTTTGTTAATAAACTGGCGCAATCTCGAAAGTCACATATTGGTGCTTTCTAAAAAATTGCCTATTGGCACTATTTTAGAAAGTGCCTCGTTGATTTGCTGTTGTAAAACAAGACAGCAATTTCCTCTCTCTGTTCACTTTATCCATTCACCAAATAAAAAAAGATGAAAATTTACCCGAATTTTTTCCAACTTCAAAATTTTCATTCAAAATTCATTTATTTCTTCATCGATTTGAAGCATGGCTTGCTTGTCATCACATGAAGCTCTTACCATTTTCATTTCTAATCTCAGTCCCCATTTTTTTTTACACTTTAGGGTTTTGTATAATTTGATAAATTTATTGTTTTGAACTTGTGTAACTACTTGTATGAGAATGGAACTGAAAATTTTGTTGCTTTTAGGTTGTTTAAGTAGATGTTGGACAATGTAAGTTATATTTGAAATAGATTTTATGTTTAGCAAATAGTTGAATACAGTGTAGACCACTCCGAGATATTACCAGAACCAATAGATGGTAGCATATTATACTTGCAAGAATTCCACCAAACGAGCAACCCTGAGTGGATGGAGGTAATACACTTTCATATCGAATAGAAATGTACAGCTATTTTTATTACACGCGGTGCTTATATTTTTTTGTTCTTTCGACAGCACACTACTCGAGGTGGGACCATTGATCGCTCATCGTTACTGAAGAAAGTCACTTTGTCTCATCCCGCCGTGTTAAAGCTCATTTATCGAGCCGGCTTTTCACTAATGAACATAAGATAAGTAACTTCTAATGAACATATGTGGGGTAATAAGATGATTATTACTACTTGGTTTAAGCGGTAACTTGCTAACAACATTCCAGCAGGTGCCTTTGAGATTCAGATTGCGCAGCGTGCTCAAGCCATTATCTTGCATATTATCACTTCACGTTTTATTTGGATCATACAAAGACCCATGTATGGCTCAAATGGCTTCCTTTTCTTAAGGACTTTGAGGTTTGCCAACAGTATTCGCGGGGTAGTATAGTTCTAACTCACACATACATGGAGCTGCCGAGGCTTGCTTTGCTAGAGAACCAATCTATTGGTGGTTGTTTGATTTTAGTATAGGTATTTTCATTATTACCCTTCATATGCATTTCTTTCGTCTTTAATATACATTACAATCTTATGTGCATACATGTTCGCAGTTATGGCGTTGGACGTAACCTCCAATTGGCAGAATTACGATGAAGAGACCAAATGTGGATGTATCTCTACCATATGGTTCTAGGTATATTTATAGCGTCATTTGGTTACATACACATGGTTTGATCCCGTAATTTATAGTAACTTCCTCTTTTAGGTGGGTTGGACCCAAGAGTACCGCGAAGTCTCTATGGTTAAATGTTATTTTCTACCGAAACGAGCTGGATGTACTAGACTATGATTTAGTGACATGGGCACCATACATGCCACAGGTGCTTGAAGAGCTTCCTAACTTATGCACCGTTTCTAGTCATTTATGGACTGCACGGGTTCCACTCATATGTATGAGTGATGTAGCGTATCATCTTCCCAATAGAGTGATGTGGCAATTGGGTATGCTATAATATTTTCCAAAAAACGGTCCTTTTTACAAGATTGATGTGGAAGCTAAGGAGTATGATATGGCGATTGAGACCTAGAATCATCGCCATATGCACACGCAAGAAGAGAGGGACCTCGCTTTAACTGTCGGAGAAGATAATACTTGGTACTAGAACATCACACGCTACTACATTCTACGTGGCAAAGAAATTCCCTTTGTGATAGACCCATACACGTCTAGAGCTCCTCTTGAGAGGAATGTATATGTACACACGTTGAACTAAGAGGAATAAATTGATATATGTACCGGTTACTTTTTTGCAAGCGGATGATATTTACCATGCACTGGAGTTAGTTGATGAGCTTTCTAAAGAAGCACCAGAGCGATCAAAGGTTAAATGCTTTAGTGTGAAATGAATTTTATAATCAATTTTGGGAAAGAACAAGCTATCACGACCCCAACCATCCCCTAGTGTTGTTCCACTCCTCCCGCACTCATAGAAGCACTGCTAGTAGATTACATGTAACACCCCACTCCGGCACCCTTGTTCGAAGTCGAGGATGCTACATCCAAAAATATGGTGTTATCACAATAGTATCACAACTTAACAAGAATATATCGAATATAAAATCATTTAGAGTACATGATTTTAAGCGGAAGTAATATTATAAATTCATATCTTCATGCAACAAGATTACATAAGATCCAAAAGTCTAGCCATCACATATTTATATAAGTACATAAAAGAGATAATATACATGATATAAATCTTTATTTCAATGCATCCAACTAACTTCTAGGGTCGAACTACTAACCATCTAAACCAGAAATGTTTAAGTGTAGCATCATGAGCAACACGGACCCAGTGAAAAAGCTATTTAATCTATAGTTTTCAAGCCATGTCATAATAGGTCGTATTATAAGGATTTTCATGTTTATCATCAAGTAATTTCATAGGGATAATACTATATCAAAAATTCAAAATGACATTCAAGATAAATTTCCAAATATTATCTATGAATAAATCAAACAAGTTTGCAATAGTAATTTTGGTATGAAATTCTTTTGTCAAAACCAAGATCATATTCATCAAATTCATATTGACACCCAATCATGAATCTAAATAGCACACTTAATTTGGTTTAGATCATAAGATATTTTATCCTATTGTGGTCGGCATCCGAACATCAAGTAAGGACGTACTCTACTTGTTGCAATACCAATATGTATCATATAGTAATAGTGCACTACCCAAGGTCTATTATCTTATATCACACATTCGAAGGTAACCATGATTGATGAAATGATCCATAAAAACTCTTTCATAAGTAGAAGCAAAGTATTCTCTCAAAATACTTTTACATTTTGTAAATCATCTTCTAATATAAGTAACCCTTTTCTTTTGAAAAACCCAAATTTTCAACTTAGGAAATCATTCAGGAGGCATTAAGTGTGAAAGGTTCATCCAAAGAATTATTTAACGGATCTCAAGAATATTGCATGAGTCAAAAGTTATGGTTTTGCATTGAAATGTATCGAATTTGAATTATAAATTAGGTCCAAAAACATAGGTCATTTTGCAATAGGTTTTTGGGGCAGTAAACATTCAAAATTTGAAAAAGTATATAGCATAAAAGTTGTAGATATTTAAACTAGCTTTCCAACAAGATAAATTTCGACAAAATCCATTCATGATATCAAAAGTTATAGTCAATATACTACAAGATGTTTTTGGATGGTCCTCCTATTCATTTCGGCCTGGGAATATACTTGACTTTGCACCTCGATTTTAGTTATAAAGATGTTCAAATTTGGAAAAGGAATAAACATAAAAGTTGTAGTTCTTTAAGCTAGCTTTCCAGAACATTAAAGAAATCTAAATTCTGATTAGATTTTCAAAGGTTATGACCGAATTACTAAGAGGTATTTAAGCAATTTCGAGCTAACATTATCAATGCTGAACAATTTTATTAGAATGACATAAATACATATATTTAAATAGCTTTTCTCAACCCAAATGTTGTGTAGTTTTTGATTTAATCCCCTTGATCCTTCTTAATTTCCTTAGCTTTGCATGTCTTTACTAAATTTATTTTTGAGACAGAACTCTGTTTGAATTTAAGAGGAAAGAAGAGATCTAAGGTGATTTAGGAATGAAGAGAAAGTAAGAAAGAAGCAAAATTGATGTGCTCTCTCCCTTATGTGTGGATATGTATCTATAGATTAACAAAGCTTCCAAGAGGAGCTACCAAGGCACTTATGTGTGGATATGTATCTATAGGTTAACAAAGCTTCCAAGAGAAGCTTATTAAGACAAAGCTTCCCCGAGAAGATAAACAACGTGAAGTGTATTGAAGAGGCCATGGTAAAATTAGCTTCCCTGAGAAGATAGCAACCAAAACAAAGTTTCCAAGCAAAGCTATTAAAACAAGGTCCACTAATGCGGTACTCCGCTACATAAATTCACGTTCGCATATGAACCATGAACAGAAAAAATACGAATTTTTAAATGAATTAAATATTCAAATTCGAAGAGTAAAAAATTATAGGTTGTTACATTACGAGCCTCCTCCTACCACTGTCACATATCAAGGACATCGGGGATGAAAAGATAGTTCACCTTCGCAACTTATGCGGGATGAATATAAGCCTGATCCTTCACAACCTCTATAGATAATACCATTGATGAAAGAAGAAGAAGGAGATAACCATGAGGAAGATTCACCGGATGATATTCCATTACAGTGAGGAGGCCAAAAAGAAAGACTCCATGTGAAGTTAGCAAACTAAGAGATTAAGATGTAGTTTTTTTGTGTTTGTATGGCCAAAAAGAAAGCCTTAGGGTGTATTCTATGGTATTTTGAGATATGCTATATTGGATGTTGAATTTAATGTTAGTATTGTGGATTAATGAATTTAATGAATTATGGTATTTTGAGTATGCTGAATTTAATGAATTATGGTATTTTGAGTATGTTGAATTTAATGAAAATGTAATATGTTGATGTTGTGGAATGTAAATATGCTAATGTTGAATTTGTGGTATGTAAATGATTTATGGTATTTTGGGTTATGTTTTGGTTGTTCCAAGTTTCTACTTTAAACCTGGTTTACTGGGGCGATATTTCAAATATCGCATGTGGGCGATATTTGAAAATATGCCTATTGGTGTTATTTCAAAATACGCCCCAGTAAAAACAGGTTTCACACAGAAACCTAGAACAACCAGACCAGAAACATTCTCGAATAACAATATAGAAAAATCTTACCTGCTGCATATCAAATTGACTGCTGGAAAATGTAAAACAACTCGAATAACAAGTAGTACAACAAACGTGCACTCCATGTCAAATAGAAAAACAAGTACTCAAACAAACATATTTAACACCAACTTAAACAAAGTCATTTACTATTTACTCAAACATATAGAACTAATCTAAACACTAAATTGTAGAAGTACAATAATTCTTCTTATAGTTGTGCGCTCCACATCTGCTACACCTATTTCCTTTTGGATCATGCATCTCATGTATGGTGCCTTTAATTCTTGTACAACTAAGCCTTCCTAGTGCTCTGCGGGCTGTTGGAATTAGAACCAATTGTCCTTCTTGTGCACTTCAATAACATTTATCGCGAATAGGATGAAATTCTAGTGAGTACATCGCCAAGTTGTTATGAATTGAGTACCAAGGTGATGTGAAGTCACGACGAGCTCTATTCGCACAATTTACAATTAACAAACAACCATCCATAACATGTGCACAAGGAAACTGCTGAAGTAACGGAATGTTGCATGTACAAGAACAAGTGTTACCATTAATTATTAATTTAAATTCATCACCAAAGTAGTGAATTACTTTCCATTCAACTTAACTGAATCAGACAAGCCTTAAACGTCTTACTTCACCTGCTCTCTCGTCTACCTTTGCTTCCAATTTTGGAGTTAAAAAAATTTGTCAAAGTTTTAGCAAATTCTCTTCGTTGACAAAAATAATTCATCAATCGAAAGAAGGGAAACCAAAGCTTTAACAAGTAACGATCCTGCACCTCTAAGTACATCACTAAAACTTTCTGACGCATTAGTGGTCATAACATGAAATCAACCACTATCGTCCTTACACAATGCCCAGTTTTCCTCTTTCCAACCCAAAATTCTCTTTATCTAGTTGTGCGCTATAATATTGGTGTTTTTAATTTCCTCTCGGATTTTATATACTCAACTTCCTCTAAAATACACGCTGCAACATAAAATAAACTTGTTAATCATTTGTCTCTAAATCCTACTGCTTGAAAATTTGTTTTCAAATGTCTAGCACAATATCTATGCTTATGAGGTAATCCCAATTGCTCTCCAACCCTACCGGTATTCCTTTCATTCTATCGAAAATGAAAGTAATACGTTGATCATTAACACTATGAATGGACCTTCACATGCAAGCAAAAAACCAACCCCAACTATCACATGATTTTGACTCAACAATTGCGTATGCCAAAAGGTAAAGCTGATCATTAGCATATACTAAAGTTGCAACAAGTAAGGTACCTTTGTGTTTTCTATACAAATGTGTGCCATCAATGTAAAGCAAAGGCCGACAATGTACAAAATCGTTAATAAAAGGCCCAAAAGCCCAAAAAGCATGATAAAATACCTCATACTAATCGGTTGTTACATGTCCAACATTACCTAGATTCGTTCTAGAAATTTTAGCAAAATATTATCATAGGTCGGTATAGGATTCTTCCTAATCACCATATATCTGTTTAGTTGCCTTGCTCAATGACCTCCATGTTTTTATATAACTAATTTTAATAAACAGTTGTTCTTCCATTAATACCCATACCATTCTAGTTGTTATATTCAAATTCTCTTTCACAAAAGGCATGATCTTCAAATTAAAAAAAGTAGAGTTGCTTGCTTATGATTATAGTTAACCGAGTCAGTCCGAGACATTTCAGGTTTAGGGACTATGAGGTCCACTTATGTTTTGAGCATAAAGGAAGCTAGTATTTAGTATAGTTGTTATCATCTTGCATTGTATTGTTTCATGTATGTATATTAGACATACTTTATATTTTTTTTGTATTATACATTCATCGATGCGATTGACTCTGTGATCTAAGATATTTGCTATGTATTATTCTATCTTGGAGGCACATGTGTTTATTGCTTTGTGTTGATATTGAATATGTATAGTTGAGTTGTTTATTCGATGTTTAAATACGTACTAGTGTTAGCCTAAGGGAATATTCACGTGTGTACCCCACATAGCTTCATTCTCTCTGTTATCTGGTAGTATTACTCAGTAATACTCTTGGATAGTATGGGTATACAAGTGGATTTGTTTCATTTGGTATCAGAGCAGGTTCAAAATAATGCATTTTATATAAGAGACATGAGTCAAGACCCTAGAGTTCCTATCCCTTTGGGTGTGTTGGGTAGTTACCCTATGTTATTGTAGGAATATATGATGATTACTTGGGTAACCATCTTAGGACATACTTATTATTTCCTACAATGTGTGTGTGTGTGTGTGTTATTTTAACCCTATTACATTTGTGTGTTAATCTCCATATGGAATTTAAATTGTTAATGGAGGTAGTGAAATAAAGAGTTGTTAGCCAGACCAGTAGTGTCGACATTGGTGAAAGTGAATATACCTTTGTTATGGCTTTGAATAGAGTAACATGATCCACTAGTGATCAGAGTGCGCAGCGGATGTTGATAAATAGCTTTCCACTGAAGGCGTTTGTTTGTTTGATGTGTTTGGTTGTGTTAATTTTTGTTTTCAATTGACCTAGTCTAGAATGTGGGAACTGAGTAGGAGTAATCACTTAAGTATTTATAAACCCATCTAAACCTAGACAGAGTCAAATATTAATAGGAGCCAGTGGTTTATCCAAATCTGAACCGCTAAGGGATAATTAAATCTATTTAAGAATAATAATAATAGGATATAATTAAAGATGTGTAATATGAAATTGAATTAAATTAATAGAATGTTTGATCGATATTATGGAGGTGTGATGATTTATAATGTTATTATGATTACTGAATTGAATGTATATATACGAATTTTGAAAATAAATATTCTTATTTAAACAAGCAATTGATTTGATAAAATATGAATAATATTTTATATATAGCAATTGAAAATATTTTAGTAATTCTAGTTTTAGTTTGTCCATAAAGTGGTTTAAGGATTCTAATCGATATGTCTAATCAGCGCTATCGATATGGATTCCTAAATGCTTATATGAGGCAGTCTGATATAATATTTTGGAAATGGTAAAAGAAATATATTTTTTCTGGAATGGTGTATTGTTTTATAAAGTAATATTCTTAAAAGTGGAGAATATTAAATTTTCTAGATATAAATATTTTTGAACAACATATGCAGCCATTGGTATTAGTGTGAAGTTGAGATCACTGGGGAGGCAAAGTTGATATATTATCTTAGGTAGTCAATATTGCAGCCAATTGACGAAATGAATCGCTAAAACTTATAGCGTGGCAACATTGTATAAATTAATATAAACTAATTTATGGACTACTGTATTAACTTGTTCTAAGTTTAAAATAAATTTTCTAAGGAAAAATAAAAATAAAATAAACATGTTACCTACCTTATTAATAAAGATTTATGAAGAAATTATGAGAAAAAAAGTTATATAATTTAATTATGTTTTTGGAAAATATATATTATGTAAAGATGGTTAAAATCATATTGAAAAGAAAAGGAAGTAAGAGTGTTCATTTGATTTTGGAAATGTATGTATAGGTAAAGAAAAAGATATTTTTTTTAAGTACCAATAAAATAAATTGGAAAAAATAAGCTTTTCAAATATGTAATAATGATGTTGGAAAAATAATAATAATAACTTAGGTATTTTAAGGTTTTGGGATGGGGTAAAATGGTGCCTATTTTCCCAGTTATTTCTCCTTTAATATATGGTTAGATCATATTAGGAACCAGATGAAAATGAATATGGTTAGATATTTGAAAAAATATATGTACACTATATCCTGATCACTCGTTCATAATCTTTAGATTTCTCATTCTTAACAAGAAGTTAATATTTGATATTTCTAAGCTTGAGTTCCACCAAATCGCCTATATTGAATAGGAAGAATAATTACCATTATAAAAGCAAGCATTTTCTGCAAGTTCAAGGAGTGTTTACAAGTTTATAAATATTTGGCTTTCTTACTTTCAATTGAAAAGAAATAGACACTAGAAAAATTATTATTTCACCGTAATGTTACGGTTATAACCTATTTTTTGATGCCATCAAACATTTGAAATTATTTCATGGCTTGCACTATGTTAACACATATCAACATCTCTGGAAACCAAACGGTAATCATTTTAATCCCAAACGGTAATCATTTTAATCCCAAATAGCAATCATTTTAATCCATTCTAATAATGCTTTTGCATTTAAAATCTAATTCTAAGATGTTCCTCGATCTCAAGAATAAAACTAGAAATTCATATTGTTGGTGTTTGTATAAAAGATAATTTATTGTCCATACTTTTCAAAGCAAGTGTGTGACATGAAAAATAAATAAACACACTGTTTGTACCAAAATTGGGCACAACACTCTTCGGATGTGTTTGAAGAGACAAAATGAAGAATATAAATGTAAAATGAAAACAAACACTCCAATAAACAGATAAGAAAATGGACAGAAACACACGGATTAAGAGTGGTTCGGCGAATTGCCTACGTCCACTATGAGTGACTGATGTTTATTGAACTTACTCGCTGATTACAAAAGGTTACAGCAGTACAACTGAAATTTAATGGTGATTCCGGCAGAGTATCAGCATAGAGAAGCCAAAAAGTCCATTTTCTGTAGGTCCAGGGTCACTATTTATAGGCGTATGCAGCAAATATCTCGCCCAAATCTCGGAAGACCTCTTCCCTCATGTGGGTGGGCCCACGTGATCGATCCCCGGTCGTTTGGACTCGATCCGTGATCGATACGAATGGAATTCGTATCGATCAAGAATTGATCCTTTTTGGCTGAAATTTATCTAGTACATTCTTGACGTTGTAGGTAAGCTCCTATGAAAATTTGGTGGCATTTGGACTCGTAGATCTCGAGTTATGATCGATGCAAGTTTGGATTTGTATGACATTGTCGTCTTCGTATCGATACTATTTCGCATCGATCATGCGTGGCTCTATTCGTATCGATGCTTGCAATCTACTTCGTATCGATGGTCGGAGGCTGCCTTCGTATCGATGGTTGGAGGCTGCCTTCGTATCGATGCCTCATGCTGCTTTCTTCGTATCGATTGGTGGTTGTTGCTGTTCGTATCGATGGTGGGAGATCGATACAAGATGGAGGGAGGGAGACTGATATGAAATGAGCATTTGTTGATGGATACGAAGTGCTGTTAACATGATGGATACGAAGTAGCTTCATTTTATGGATGCGAAGGAAGTTAGTAGGCGATGGATACGAACTGAATCTCTCTTGGGGAATGGATATGAAATTGGATGGATACGAATAGTGCTGGATTTCTCAACCGTGATCGATCAACATCTTGAGCATACGAACTCCGATTGACTTGAAATTTGGAACGTTGGCTTTTATAGCTCTGCTTGTCGTTTCATATCAATTGTAGCTCAATCTGGACTCGGGCAAAATTTACCAGTATCCATAGTGAACCTATGTATAACCGATCTCCAGGATGAACTTTCCTTGGTTTCCAGCCAAGTTCTTGGTGTCACGGCCTTGCCAAAAGGCGGGATAACATTTGCCCCCCAAAGTACGTCTTGTGTGAACATAACGTGCTTTGAAAAGCTGCATCCTTCATTCTGAAGAAGTTCTATCTGATTCGCTGAGTAGTAGCTATCTTTTCGTCAAAAGATGTAACCTTCGATTGATTTCCAGTAATATAAATGTTGATTTGTTGATTGCCAATGATTATGCAGTGCATTGTTGTAACTAAGTGTCGAGTGCTAGGGATTTGTTGTTCACTGTTGTAATTGTCATCAGGTGAGCATTCAACTCCTGTGAATTTTGAAAATTGAATGTTAGTCCATCATACATGCATGTATGTTAACCTGACTCCCGTCAATGTTTGCACGTTCATGGGTCGTTGTCAAGTTTTTTTTTCGTATCGAGTTTCGTATCGATCATCTCCTGGATCGATGTGAAATTCGAGTGGTAACAACGTTCGATGGTTGTTTTAAGTCCTTCCTTCGTATCGATCCTCTCCTGGATCGATTTGGGATGTTGGAATGCATGCTTCGTATTGATGGCTATCGACCACGAAATGGATAGTCCCTAGGAATGCTTCATATCGATGGAGTTGAGTGGCTTAAATTTGATCATGTGGTGACTTTCGTATCAATGGGCTTTACATCGATGGATACGAAGTTAATGGCTGGTCACTGATGGACACAAAATGTACAAGTGTTAACTCATGGGACAGCTTCGCGAAGGATATGTCATTTCTCATTCCTCTATTCAAGAAGAATTCCCCACAGTAGATAGCCTTTGATAGGAGTCATCCATGACCCCTTTCTTGGCTCCATCTCTAAGATCCAGTCGATCTTCATGTGTCAATGCTTGGAATAATAAGTATTTCAACTGGGACAAAGTCTATTTGTTGCACATCCCCAGAACTGGCTAGCTTGGCCAGTGACTAAGCTTTTTCATTTTGTTCTCCGAGGATGTGTGTAACGGTGTAATACTCAAAATCGGCTAGTAGCTCTTGGACCCAGCTGAGAAAAGGAGCAAGACGTTGCCCCTAGTCAGATAATCTTCCCTGACTTGGCGTACTACTAACCGGTAATCACATAAGACATGCAAAGTTTCCACTCCATGTTTTCTTACAATTTTGAGCGTGGTGTTCAAGGCTTCATACTTAGCTTCGTAATTTGTTGCAGTGAAGTTGAGTTTCAGGGTGTAGTAGATCGATCATTCCTCGGGAGTCATTAACGCAACTTCGATGTTAGAAAGCCGATTATTGGAAGTTTAATCTGTGTACGTTCTCCATCGGTTGGACGGTTCTCCACTATTCTTCGGATAATCGTCTGATTTAGTGAATTCAGATATGAAGTATGCTAATGTTTGACCATTGAGAGCTCTTTGAAGGAGATAAGTGATATCAAATTGGCTTAGCTCGATACTCCATTTGAGTAACTTTTCAGACATCTAAGGTTTCTATTGGACCTATCGTAACGGCTGGTCGATATAGACGTTAATGGGGTGAGCTTGTCAATAGCCAGCCTTCATCATATACTGGTCTTTGGATTCGTTTCTCTTCGCATAGCATTACGATGCTTATGGTGTGTGTTGACACGGCCCAATTAATGTATAAATCTTCGCGATCCAAAGGTTTGGGTAAAATGGGAGGTCTCTTTAAGCGATCTATCAGAGCTGGAATTGCATCAGCGTGGTTGTTAGTTCACTCAAAGGTTCTCTTTCCTCTCTTGGTCAGGTTGAAGAAGAGAATTCACTTGTAGATAGTCCTAGAGCGGAATCAACTTAGGACGGTAATCTTCCGACTTGGGCTCCCTACCTGCTTGGTTGTCTTCGGTACATGGGTGTCTCTAATTGTCGGAATTTTCGGGAAATTAGCCTTGATTCCACGAGAATTGATGATGAGAACAAAGAATCTTTCTGATGTAATGGTGAAAGAGCATTTCAAAGGATCGAGTTTCATCCTGCATTTTTTGGAGAGCACTGAATATCTCTGCCAAGTCATCGATGTGGTCGTTTGATAGTCGTGATCTCACGAGCATATTAACCACATCTACTTTCATCGATTCGCCGATCTGATTTTTGAATGATCTGTTAATCGTCCCTTGGTAAGTAGCATAAGCGTTCTCAAGTTTGAATCCGGGGGTTGCAACATAGCACTATAGGCCCAGTTCAGTAACGAAACTGTTGTATTCCTGGTCTGGGATATGCTTCAGTATCTGATTGTATCTGGAGTTTTGTGTCCATGGAAGTGAGCAATTCATGTCCAATGGTCGAGTCTACCAGTGGGTTGATCCTTGGAAGTGGAAGGTTGTGCTTTGTCATGCCTTGTGCAAATCTGAGTAGTCGGCGTACATTCGCCACTCTCCATTCGTTTTTCTTATAAGTAAGGGATTGGATACTCATTTTGGGTAGAGGAACCCATCAGTTTTGAGTAAATTCACCTCCTCTTTAAGTGCAGCAGATCTCTCCAGATCCATGTCGTATTGTATTTGTTCACCGAGACATGCCTTGGGTCGCTATTTAATGCAGGGTTCTCAATAGCTGGTGAGAGTCCATATGTATATATGAGGTTGAGTCCAAGCGAACACATCAAGATTCAGCCGGAGCAATGCAGTTTACTCTTTCATCATCATTGCGCTGAGTTGTGATCTAATCTTTAGTACTCGTGATGGGTTGTAGGCACTTTATGTGCTTATTTGCAATGTTAAATGATCAGGCTTGTAGTGACGTTGAATCAAAGGCTTAGTAGAGTTTAGCCGTGTATAGCGTGCTGCGGCATAGCTGGCTCCAGCTATGAGTTTGAATCTACTTGTGTTTCCGAGCAATACGCTTTCCATTCAATGTACCCACGATCCATTGCTCATCGGAAGGGTCAGAATGATGATCAGTTGCCTATAAGTCCGGGCGTCGATCTAATGATTCTATCTCTAAGCATCCTCTCGGTCGTAACTTCAAGTTGTTATAAATACTAGGCACGAGCTATAGGATTGAGTAGTCGTATCCAACTCTTAGACGATCAAACTCGTGCCCCCAGTCTTGGGTTGATGGACGTATTGTGCGAATGATCGAGCCTAGCTTCTGTTGTGTTTATACTGTAGTCCAAGCTGTAAGAGCCAGAGTTGTTTGATGAATGATCAAATTACATTCATCTTATTTCTCGCGCATGCCCCCAAGTCTGGGGAATATCTCAATAAGTGGCAAGGTAGATAATGTCCTCTTCAATTTCGCATTCTATCCCGTTGAACCATGGGATCGAGTTAACCGAAGGAAGGTTGGGTTGTGTCTTATCCTGCATTCTGTCCTAGTTCTTTTCTCTAGGTAGAATACTTCGTTGCCTCGCCGACATTCAAACATGAGCTAAGTTCTGGACGGTCAATGGCATTCACTTCGCTACTTATGTCGCCATACTCTGGGCAGAAACGGAAGAGTGAATCGTCCAGTCAGAACCAATGCGGGATTGATGCTTCCCTTGCCGAATCTAGGACCAGAATTGGTGTGCAGATGTTTAGGTTGCACTTGTTTTGAATTGCTCTTTTTAATCGAATCATGGTAAAAGTCAAAGAATGAATGGTCACATTGCATTCTTTTGGAGTTAGGCAATTAACTACATCCATTTCGGTTCACATTCTCCTATCGGAAATAGGGATAATGTTGCTCAAATGCAGTCAGGTCATGCCCATCCGGTTTCACGCTTTTCCGAACGGATCGAAGGAAGGCAACGGAGGACGAATGGTCAAGTCACACTCATTCATGGTTTATTCTTCTATCCATGCTCTGTTGGTCAAAGGTATTCGATGGACGTTCGGGTCACATCGATTTGTAGTCGAAGAGGATCGATATCGACCGTCGATTCAACGGCACAATGTAGAATGCTCAGACCTCATTTCCTGTCGATCCAATGGTATGATACGAAAGGAGCAGATCAATATTGCCCGTCGATTCGATGGTACGATATAATTGGTCGCCCAGAACTTCGGGCATCATTTTGATTGATTAGCATTAAGGCCTCCTTGTAGTCGTTGCCTTAAGTTGTAAAGGACGCTAAGCTGGAGATGTAGCGAGTCACCTTTCTCTTCTTTCTGCGATTTATGCCACTGTCCCCAGTCTTGGGTAAGCAGAGTGAATTTGTGGATGGTTTAAATGCATATGTAGTGAGTTTATACTCCTCCTATCGAGTTTAGATCAGAGTTGGCGAATGAATGGTTGAATCACATTCATTCGTCTGTCTATGCTCGTAGTCGCACTCTGGGGATCAGAGTCAACTGAAGGGCCATTCATCACACCTATTTGATGTTTATACCCCTGTCCACACTCTAGGGACTAAGATTTTAGCAGATAATGGTCGGACCGCATTTTCCTCGATTAATTCCTCTGGCACTAGTCAATGGAGAAAGTCGAAGTGTGGTCGGTCACACTACGACAACTTTAATTTAATGTTTCTCCTACTAAATTGTAGGAAGGAATTGATTGGTGGGTGGTTAGGTCACACCCGTCCATGTTGCGCACACAATCCGTCGGATCACATGCGAGAGTTAGCAGATGAACTGTCATGCCACGTTCATTTGCGGTTGGATGGTAGTAATATCAATTCAGGATAGGACATCCAGCTAGGTCTATTTTGCAAATCTGCATCTCCCTGTCGAATCAAGGAAGAAATTTTATCTTGTAGGGTTGGAGTGCATCCTTATAAATTTATGTTATGAGTCCCATGCTGAGGACAAGAGTTGATGCATGGACGGTCGTGTCGTGCCTGCTTAGTGCTGGATGATCGGATCGCATCCGATTTTGTGTGATAAGTGTGCCCCCAAGTGAGGGTAGAGTTGGAAAGCGGATGGTTGAACCACATCCACGTTTTATACTACAGGACTTGCTGAGGAATCAGAGTTGATAGATGGACAGTCGAATCGCATCCCTTCTGGTATTTATATTCCAATCCTAGCTTTAAGGACTAGAGTTGGTTGATGGGTGGTCTGTCACACCCATTTGGTCTTTCTATACTCCAATCTATGCTCTCAGAACCAGAGTTAGTTGATGGGTGGTCAGTCGCACCCAGTTGGTGTTTGTACTCAAGTCTGCACTCTGGGGACTTAGAGTTAGTTGATGTTTATAATCCAGTTCGCACTCTGGGAATCTGGAGTTAGTTGATGTTTATGCTCCAGTTCGCACTCTGGGAATCTGGAGTTAGTTGATGTTTATGCTCCAGTTTGCACTCTGAAAATCTAGAATTAGTTGATGTTTAAACTCCAGTTCACACTCTAGGAATCTGGAGTTAGTTGATGGGTGGTCAGTCACACCCATTTATGTTTATACTCCAGTCCATGCTCTGGGGACTTAGAGTTATTTAATGTTTATGTTCCAGTTCGCACTATGGGAATTCGAAGTTAGTTGATGGGTGGTCAGTCGCACCCATTTTAGTGTTTATACTCCAGTCCGCGCTCTGGGGACTTAGAGTTATTTAATGTTTATACTCCAGTTCGCACTCTGGGAATTTGGAGTTGGCCGATAGATGGTCAGTCACATCTATTTGGGCATTTGGATCCCGTTCGCACTCTGGGAACAGGAGGTCGATTAAGGTTGTGGATGGTCGGATCACATCCACCTTGATTTGGCAAGCGAAGTCCTAGATGGACGGGTCCATCCCCCACGAGTTTGGATTTATAATTTTGTACTCCATCTTGCACTCTGGGAACTGGAGTTTGTTCGAGGATTGTCGTGTTTCAATCCCATTTGATTTAAGTGTGTCGGCCCCCGAGCTCGGGTTTCACTTAATAAGTGATTAGTCGGATCTCGATCACTTTCCACTTATCCGCCCTCAACGAAGGATAAGCTTTAGTTGATGGACGGTCGAATCACGTCCATGTTCGTTTGGATTCCAGTTTTTCTAAGCCTAAGGAGTAAGATTAGTGTTCTGGCAAGCTTTGAGCTCGAGCAGAGGAGAGGATGGTCGAACTACATCCACTTTGAGCTATGTATTTTCCCTTAAGTCAGGGGTAAGAGTTGGAGAGCAAACGGTCGAGTCATGTCCACTTTATACTTTACACTCTTCCGGTCGAGTTGAGGAAGAGAGTCGAAATGATGGCTCATGATGGTTAGCGAGTAGGCAGTTAGTCATTGATGACTTTAAGTTGAGGCTTGGGCCCCGACGAAGTTGGTTTAAGGCATGATTGTTTTTGTCGAATCACAGACGCAAGCTGGAAGTGAATGGTCAAATCATATCCACTTTAAACATATGTTCTCAAATTACCCTAAGTTCTAATGTAGGGCTGGATGCATAGATGGTCATGTCACATCCACCCTTGGTGTGATTCCAATTTTACTGGGCATCAGAATTAGCATAAGTATTTTTGCGAGCTTAAAGTACGAGATGGAGAGTATATTGTTGGGACATATCACTCCAAGCATTTCCCAGGTCTCCAATTAAATTGCATAGGCGGATGAGTGGATGGTCGGTTGCATCCACTTTGTACTAGAGTCCTGACCCTGTCGGTCTCTTCCGCTTTGATGCCTTGCCTCCAGTCAGGGGCATATAGTAGCCGATGAGTGGTTGAATCATGCTCGTCATGATGATACCTCAATGATTTGATCATAGTCCGCGGAGGTTGTTTTGTACCCAATCTTAAGTACTCGGTTACCTGCATCATTTGCAAGTAGTTTAATTAAAGTCGGTCATATTTCGCAACATAAATGAAATTGAAATAGAAATAATTCAAAAGAGATCGGATTAAATCTCATTGATAAGTGAAGTGGTGTCGTATGCTCGCTATTGCACTTCGGTCCAGCCCTTCACAGTTGGAAGTGTAACGCAAATGGTTCAATTTGATCAAAGTTCTTGATCGATAGGGATCGGGCGTTCCCGGTCCTTCGTTTTATAGGGCTTGCACATATTGTCAGAGCTATCCTTTCCGGAGCAGCCTTATGGCATTGGCGTCCACAGTATCCATCTAAAGAAGAGGAGTTTTCCGATCTAGAGTATGGAGTAGGTTCCCTCCTTATCTCGCCATGTTGATCCTTCATCTGTTTCATCAACTCAATATTGGCCTGGACATGTTGGTGTATTCGTCGGTGGCTATCCACCAGTTCTCTTATCAAAGTCTGGAAATAAGCTCCGGTGAAGAATTCGTTTATGGGTATTGGCAGCAACTGGCTGTGGGCTTTGGATATATTTGTTGGCTGCCAGCTTCTTCATTCCCTTCAACAATATGAGAAGTAGAACTGGTATGTCTAACCACGATTGACAGTGTTCTTTGAGGAATGGAGGAAGACATCTGCATTTGATGGCAGTCATCACTCTTGGTCATAGCCATGCGCAATTCTCACTTCATGAGGTAGTGTCGGGGGTTGTATTTCCATAGTACACTAGCATAGTCAACATGTTGAATTTTCACTGGAAATTCTGCATGTAGGATGGTTTCAATGAATAGGTCTTGACTGAGAAAGATTCTCCAATCGACACTATGATCAGGTCCATTTTCTAGCTATGTGGTCTTGTAATACTGGTGAATGATGTATGCATGATTGCCCAACGTTCGAGTGGTTGGTAATGCCGATTGGATGGTGAGTTGGTTAAGATGGGCTCATAGATTGGTGATTATTTCTAATTTTCACCCAGGTAGGAGGCCCATATAAGGTAGTAAGGAAGTCCCCTTAAGGTTGTATGTCATGCTTCTAGTCATATGGACACGTTATGATTAAGATGCGGGCATTTGAAGATGGTTCAGCGATGACCAGCTATGTTTTGAGTTGGCAGAGTAGACAGTGTAGGGCAGTCGTCATATTAACCATCGTACCATAGTTGTCAATTCAGGAGTTTGAAAGCTGGTCAATTGGGGGAAGTTGCAGTCCACCTTAAAAGCACGATATATTAACCAACTCTAGTTCTTGGCGTATTAGCTAGGTTCTCCAGCCTCTGGGAGCACCGGTTGAGTAGTATTTCTTTACCCATTCCTTGATTGCAATTCATCATTTGTTGCTGTGATTCCCTATGTCTTGTTCAGTCATGGAACAATCAGAAGCGTGGATGGAATGTTCCTTCATTAAATTGAGCTTTGAATTCACTATGCGGGTGCTCTGTGCTGCGGCTAGGGTTCGGGTGAAATTTGGGTCGTACCCGAAAGTTTTTTTTTTTGAAATTTCGTATCATTCTCAGCCATGTTTGAACGATAAAAATGTTGGTGAAATTGAACGATTCAAAAAGTAGACACTTGGATCGATATGAACTGCATGTGAGTATCGATACAAATTGGACGCAAATGGATCATTATGAACTGCATGTGAGTATCAATACGAATTGGACGCAGATGGATCGATACGAACTGCATGTGAGTATCATACGAACTGGACGCAGATGGATCGATATGAACTGCGTGTGAGTATCGATATGAATTGGACGCGGATGGATCGATATTAACTGCTTGTGAGTATAGATACAAATTGGACGCGGATGTATCGATACGAACTGCATGTGAGCATCGATACGAATTGGACGCGGCTGGATCGATATGAACTGTATGTGAGTATCGATATGAATTGGACGCAGATGGATCGATACGAACTGCTTGTGAGTATCGATACGAATGCTGATCGATACGAAAACTGATTGATACAAAAAGTGATCGATACGAAAGTCGTTATATTTTCTGGATGCGAAAATAAGGATACGAAAATCACCATATTTTCTGGATACGAAAACATGGGTACGAAAATCACCATATTCTCTAGATTCGAGAATGTGGATACGAAAATCACCATATTTTCATGGATACAAAAATATGGATACGAAAATCACCATATTTTCTGGATACGAAAACATGGATACGAAAATCTAGATGAATGCAGTTCCTCTTAGATCTGGAGCAATCTGAATAGAATAGAAGGAACCACTTGATAATAGGTCTGGATCTCCTCCTTAGATTTTTGCAATCCAACGACGGTAGTAGATCCACAGAGCAGGAGAAAAGCTGGGTTTTCTTAGTGAATGCACCAAAGTGTTTGTACCAAAATTAGGCACAACACTCTTCGGATGTGTTTGAAGAGACAAAATGAAGAAGATAAATATAAAATGAAGCAGATCTAACAAACACACCAATAAACATATAAGAAAATGCACAGAAACATGCGGATTTAGAGTGGTTCGGCAAATTTCCTATGTCCACTATGAAATGACTGATGTTTATTGAACTTTACTAGCTGATTACAAAAGGTTACAGTAGTACAACTGAAATTTAATGGTGATTTCGGCAGAGTATCAGCATAGAGAAGCCAAAAGTCCATTTTCAGTAGATCCAGGGTCACTATTTATAGGCGTAGGCAGCAAATATCTCGCCCAGATCTCGGAAGACTTCTTCCCTCACGTGGGTGGGCCCACGTGATCGATCCCCGATCGTTTGGACTTGATCCGTGATCGATACGAATGGAATTCGTATCGATCAAGAATTGATCCTTTCTGGCTGAAATTTATCTGGTACATTCTTGACGTTGTAGGTAAGCTCCTGTAAAAATTTGGTGGCATTTGGACTCGTAGATCTCGAGTTATGATCGATGCAAGTTTGGATTTGTATGACATTGTTGTCTTTGTATCGATACTATTT
This sequence comes from Allium fistulosum, assembly GCA_030737815.1. NCBI lineage: Eukaryota > Viridiplantae > Streptophyta > Magnoliopsida > Asparagales > Amaryllidaceae > Allium > Allium fistulosum. The sequence goes on from CM060904.1 coordinate 715,689,492, forward strand.
CGCATCGATCATGCATGGCTCTATTCGTATCGATGCTTGCATGCTACTTCGTATCGATGGTTGGAGGCTGCCTTCGTATCGATGCTTCATGCTGCTTTCTTCGTATCGATTGGTGGTTGTTGCTGTTCGTATCGATGGTGGGAGATCGATACAAGATGGATGGAGGGAGACCAATACGAAATAAGCATTTGTTGATGGATACGAAGTGCTGTTAACATGATGGATAGAAGTAGCTTCATTTTATGGATGCGGGGGAAGTTAGTAGGCGATGGATACGAACTGAATCTCTCTTGGGGAATGGATACGAAATTGGATGGATACAAATAGAGCTGGATTTCTCAACTGTGATCGATCAATATCTTGAGCATACGAACTCCGATTGACTTGAAATTTGGAACGTTGGCTTTCATAGCTCTGCTTGTCGTGTCATATCAATTGTAGCTCGATCCGGACTCGTGCAAAATTTACTAGTATCCATAGTGAATCTATGTATAACCGATCTCCAAGATGAACTGTCCTTGGTTTATAGCCAAGTTCTTGGTGTCATGGCCTTGCCAAAAGGCGGGATAACACACACACACACACACACTAGTTGATGCTTATTGAATTTATATGCCATTCAATTTTTTCCCTACTCTCCCATGCATTGTCTATGTTCTTTTGTCTTTGATATTATAATTTGTTTACCTGTCTTGCAAAATAAAGAATATACCATGGATCTACCTTGAGTAGTAGTTTCATAAGCTTTAGGAAAATTAAGCAAAAGATCAATGGCAGAGATCCTAAATATAAATATGGACTAGTAAACATTTCTTTATTTCATTGCTGACTAACATGGTCTCCATAAATTCATACATTAATAGTGCATACAATTTCCTACCATCAAATTTGTTAATATTATGTTTCACAGCAACAGTAATAGACTGTATAATATATGCACTACAAGGTATATTTTGATATTAGTGATTTGTTTTGACCATAATTCTCAAACAATTTGTTCGTTTTAGACAATTTTGAATTCGGTAGAAAGCTATTTTATTATAGATATTATTTGAAAAATAATGTGAAATTTTGAAGTTAACTATGATTTAAACATGAATTAAAAACGATATAGGCTGCTATTTGGAAATCACAAACTCCACCAAACAACACAGAATTCATTTATTCATATCTTTCAAAGGGTTTGTCCGATTTCGACGATTTTGCCATTTGTAGAAAGCTAATAACATAAGCAATAAATTTGTTTTAAGCGTTTTACAAAATTTTAAAGTTTACTAGGCTAAAAATGCAGTTTTTAAGGTGGACCTGCTATGTATATTGAATTTCTTGAGATGGTTAGGTCTAGTAAAATGGCCATAAATTTTGCCACACACCATATTTTCATGACCCGAAAGGTTTTTCGGAAAGCTATTTGACTAGTATACAACTTCACATTTGAAACTCATTCATAATTTTGTGTTTTAGACCTCTTAAATTTAAATGGAAAAGTGACTAAATTTATAATGTTATAGTGTTTATTTGTTATATGGATGCAAAGCACCTTTACACTTTTATTTGATCTCATATGAGTTATTTAAGTTGAGTTTAGATACATGAAGATGACTAGTTGGATTGAGTTTGGCTACTTTGGCTCGCTTTTGCATGCATAAAAGTTAATAGCTCGCTAAAACGCTAATAAAAGGTATGCATTTACGACATATCGATATACAATATGATATTGTTCTTTTTCCCTGTGTTTCAGAATGCTCCATTTATTGGGATTTATATTTATTATGATATATTTTGTTTTGATTTTTTCGGAATGCTCTTCATATAAAGGAGACTCTGTCGAAATTTTCTGGAAAATCTAACACTTAATAAAATTTTCACAATATATATTGTATGCAGAAAATAGAAAGTCGCAAATTGAATCTATTTGAAATAGTAGCATACGATAAGATGAGTTGGAATGTAACAGCTGGATTGTGTTAGTTTGGTTTGATGGAAGATTGTAGATATGATGAAAGTCAAGATATGAGTTGTATGACGTCTCCCTATAGGAAATTGCGATGATGCAATTTTCATAAGGGAGGTGTATGTAACAACCTTGCTTTCTATGCCGAATAAATAAATAAATGTCAAGAATTTAATTTTAAATTTGAATGAGAAATAAAATAAAAATTAGATCGAATTAGAACTTGAATTGAATTGAATTAAACTAGAGCCCATAATGTAAAGCCCAAGCCCACTCTATTTCACTCCTTTCTTTCTTTTTCTAGAGCCTTTCCTTGATGCATCTGGGGTAAGCAAATCTACTCTTAGTAACATTCGAATGCAGCCCTAAAACTCCAAAATTGAAATCACAACTTCAAAAATTAAATTAAAAAAAGAAATCATGCAAGGCGAGCTCATTGCGTAGAGGTGGAAGCACTAACAATAAGTTCAACATCGGTGAGGGTGTGAAGCTTGATCATGGTTCGTGCGACCTAGGGTCGCGATTAAAGCCTGTGCAACGTCGACGTCAATGAAGGGTGACACGAATTTGATAACGATGAATATGCATCACGTTAGATCACGATGGGGATATAGGGCTCTACGTGCAAGCATGGTTGCATTATTGATGAACGTGGGGCGTTGGAGATGCTACCTAGTTTTGGATGGTTGAAGGTGGCAACGAGGTTTAATGCTGCTATGTGTTGTTGAGGGTGACGTCGGAGTTTCGTGTCAATTCTATAGTGTGAGCAAAGTGTTTTGGTATAAAGGGATGAAGCGACTAAGCTTGGTTTTGGGAATTTCTAGCTTCGATTAGGTGAGTTATTCTATTTAACTCATATTTCTATATCTAGAATAATTATTCCCCTTGCGTGCTTTTATTTGATTATAGTTTGCGATGAAATTTTGATTGTGAATGAATGAAATGTTGTTATGATTTCATTTGGTTTAGTAATTTGAATTGGCTAAATTGCTTGTTTGGTATATTATGTTGAAATTGGTAGATATGAGTAATTAATTGATTGTATTGGTTGGATGTGTCAATTTGCAAACGGAGCTTCGACCGATTGTGAATATATATATATATATATATATATATATATGTATGTATGTATGTATATTGAGTGTTGATGTGTGTATTTTATAGATGACCGGAGTTCAATGGAACTCAACTTAGGTCACACGACAAAAATTTGCAAATGGAGAATTTCGCTCCATGATTTATATTTTTGGATTTTCTTGTTTTAAAAGATACTTTGGAAGCTTTGAAAAATTATATAAGGGTTTAAAATTTTATTAAAGTATTTTATAAATAATTTACTCGATATTCACTCTATTGGTTATTTTCATGTTTACAAATCTATTTTGAATTTATATATAAATACAGCATTCATTTTGTTCAAAACCCTTTTCGAATCATTATTATAATAATATTATAAATTGGAACTATTTTAAAGCAATATATAAAATATATCACTATTGTTTAAAAATGTATATATATTTAACGTAATAATATTATTTTAAGTGATTTTTATTATAAAGGTGATTTAAATACTTTTGAAATGGTTTCAAACTTTGGAAAACTATAGAACTCTTTTTATGAAATAATTATAAGGTTATGGATGTGTTTTAAATAAATAAACATCTCTTACAATAATATGAAATTTTCAAATATGGTATAATTTAAAGGAAAATGTTTTGTTTGTAATTAGTTGTAGAATAAAGCAAAGATTTTGAATTATATTATATGGTTTGAAATAAATATAATTTTATTTTGTAATTTATAAATTTATTTTGAAATAGAATTTTATTATAGATGATTATGAAATGAATTTAAAACAATATTGGGATTAAATAAACAAAGTGAACATATTATTCAATATGTATATATATGTATATGTATGTATAAGTGTTTCAAAATGTTTTATTATTTTTTGAATATAAAATTGATTTAAGAAGTTTCATTATATATATTGATAAAAATAATCTCGTTTCTAAATTTATATTTGAATGTTTTGGTTGTCTTTTGTTCTGTTTAACGAGAAATTTGAATCTAAACAAATGGAGTTATAATACCGTTTGGTATGAGACTTTCAGTAATATTTCTCCGGTTATTTTTTGGACTCGTTATATAGAATATTGAAGGAGCGAGTGTGATGTATGAACTCTGAATAAGCAAACTAGTAATACGCGGTGGGACGTTGTTATGTTATTTATTCGGTTATCCTTTGCTCGTAAATGACACTCATACGGGGATTCATTGTGTATGATATGATACTTGCTGCGATGAGTTACGTATTTAGCCATGTGTCGACGATTGTATGGAACCGTGTGTCGGTATATGTATTTAGCAATGTGTCAACATACGTATAGAGTCATGTGTCACGTACGTATAGAGCCATGTGCCTGCGTACATATAGAGCCGTGTGTCGGTATGTGTATATAGTTATGTCAGATATTATATATATATATATATATAATTTATCTATCACTGTCTGACTCCCTTTATGGTGCGGAAGTGAATCAGATTGACTAGTATCCATCATAGCAGCCTGATCGCGGTGGTCGTGCCCTAGATCTATGGCATGTTTTTTCTTATTTAGCTGAGGCTGTGTGTCGGCCTATTATCGTGCGTCGGTATATGCGTTAGCCTCTTTGTGTCACCTAAGCCAGCAGTCTGTTACCATTTAGGGGGCGTGTGTAGGGTCTTGACCGAGTCCTTGCATTGTCGAGCACATTGATAGATATGAGTCACAATGTCCATCGAGGTAACCAAGACTGTACAAGTCGTGTTATAACGACCCGCAAATTTATCACTTTGATAAATTATATTTATATTTGAAATTTTCAAATACAAGATTTTATAACACAAATTATAATGTTTTGAACCATAAATAATGATGCTAAACTTGTTTTAAAGGTATATTAACAAATAGGAATATTTGGGGGTTTTCATCAAAAAATGATCGAAAATCGTTTTATCAATAAGAGCTTTTTAACCATCAAAAGTAGCGCATGATTTTTTTTACATACACTTATTTCTCCATTAAAGCAATAATATGTAATAAATTATTTATTTTATTTTTGAAAATAAAATGCCTTTATGACATCATTAATGATGTCATAATTTTTGAATAATAGATTTTTGAATTTAAATTAAGTTTAAATGATTTAATAATCATTTTAAATGATAATAATTCATTTTAATTATTATATAATGATAATAAGTGATTTATAATAGTTTTATAAAGATATATACACTTGTTTTAAAAATATAAGAAAATTCATAACGCTTTGTCGATACGTTAGCATTTTTTGTAAACACTTGTTTAATATTGATTTATATGGTTTATAATTCAAATGTGATTGTTTTAATTTATTATTAATAATAAGAAACTAGTTTTTAAATTTTATTTACATTTATATGTAATTTAATTAGTAAGTGAAAATGTGACCGGGAGTCGGCATTCCAGATTTTCAATGGTTTAACGAACGGAAGTTGTTTAAAGTCGTTGCAACGTTGTTTATATGTCTTGTGCACATATCTAACATACACATACATGCACTAACATATACATATACACATATATAACACACACACACACATATGCAGTTAATAAAGAAAATATCTAAGATCTTTCCATTTTCTTCATTCTTAAGCATCCTAAAAGCAAACTAACCATCACCTCCTTACACACCATAATCGCCCAAGCACATGGAGAGGAGGACAAAGGGGATGTTCATGCGTGTGGGAGGGGAATGTGGGTAAGGGTATTTTGGTAATTTTGCATTTAGATATTTTTCTCATATTTTTTTCTATAAATACCACCCTTCATTCTATCATTCCATTCACACTCTCTTCTCTTCATTTCTTAAGCTTCTTCATCTTCTTCCTCCTCTACATTAATGGCTTCCATAGCCTCTTAGGAAAATTCAAAAATATTGTCGAAGTTCTTTCAAAATAAGTCGTAAGATATAGAGAGATATACCACTTCGAGTTCGAGATCGAGTTAGTGATCTTCTCCTTCTTCTCTTACCAAGGCCGTACCCATCTAAGCATCCCACCGCCCTTGCAAGCCCAAGGTCGAACCCCCAGGAGTCTTAGTGTAGGATTCATAAGCTTCGATTTCGAAATGGCGGAGCTATAGTCAAATTTAGTAAATCTAGAAACCAATGAAGGAGAGAAACTCTACTGATTTATTTTATAAAATCAATAATAATATGATATGATTTCTATGCTTGTTTATGATGATTGTTTATCATGTTTGGATATGATAATATGTTTTTTTAGATATGAAAATAATTCACGTTAAATACACATCGAATTTACACAAAGGAAATTGGTTTCCTATATGAATTATAAAAGTGTTACGGAATAGTTAAACCTCTTTAAACATGAATAAAATGGTTTATACATGTTTTATAAACATTAAAACTCATTTCGGTAAAGTTTGAAAAACATTTGAACATGGAGTCAAAATAAGCGCGTCGTGTAATGGCAGTTCGCGATTTCACGCCATAAAAGTTAAATCAATGTGTAGAATGGAATATAGCTCAAAATTATTCGAAAAAAGAATTTTTTAAACTCTTATAACTATAGTTATCAAATGAAGAAGAAAAATCAAGATTTCATTGAATAGAATTTGAGTTATGTCCAAATCAAGTTTTAAAAAACACCGCGGTTTGACAATTTTGGGAACTAAAGTGGCAAATGCTTTAAAATTGATATTTTTAAATCTATAAAAATATGAAATAAATTCCATAAATATATTAAATTTTTTTAAAAGGGATTTGAGTTATAAAAATGGACATATGTGGAATGAAGTTAATGGTTTGATCAAAGAAGATTTTAAAAACAATATTCACAGCACTTCTTGCAGCAGTTTTTGGTAACTTTTAAAATTAAAATTTAAACTTGGGATTTTCTTCCCAAATCATTTTAGTAGTCTTTTTAGATGAATAATCAAGTATTATGAAGATGATTTGGAAAATTTATAATTATTTTAAAGGAGTTTTAAATTAATGGTTAAAGGAAAATTGTTTTAAACAATATTTGGAATTGTGTTAAGTAAATGAAAATCATCTCTAAAAGATCATATAAAAGTTTTTAGAGTTGTTCAAATAACTTGACCACCTTATGAGTGACAAAGAGATAGTCTCTAGACCCGAGCTTGGATAACCAGTGTTTCGGTTCTGCTCTAGCTATCCGAACTGGCCCGACGGAGGGGATAGTAAATTTGATTTACTCGGACCACATCTTCCTAAGATAAAAGAGATTTGGAGCTTTCCAAAAGTTAAACAAGATTTTAAATAGGATTTGGGTTGTTAAAGAAAACATTCTAGTTAAACTCCGTATTAAATTCCGAGAAGGGAACTCGTACTATTCGTATGAATTTAAAAGATGATTTCACCGTTATTCAATGAATAGTATAGGTTGAATACGGAAATTAGTATTGGGTATAATCAGTCTAAAATTTATGGATCCCTTTTATTCAATACTAACTGGTTTGGGTTTATAGTAAACGATGTCTTAAATAACATTGTTTTTGACCCATTAAAAATATATTTTGGAAAGGTGAAATCTTCATTAAGATTTGAATTATACTTTTCCTAAGTAATTAAAGATGAAATATTTTGGTATTTCCAAAGTTAAAAGGGGTTTTTAATTAATCAAAGGATTTGATAAAAGAGGTTTAATCATCCTATACATACTGAAACATAATATGTTTTAAAGATGTATATCTCTAAAGAGATATTTTACTTAGATAAAAGATATTGATTAATAATCACCTATATACTTGACATCTTTTATGGATAATTGGTTCGGAGAAACAGGGGTCGGATTTGGGTGATTCCTATCTGAAAACCACGTCGAACCAATATATGTTCGAAAGTGAAAACATGTTGAAAACAATAATTTTGAAGATGGAGATCTTCATAAGTAGGGCTATTTGTCACTAACCTCTAGGGTAATTCCATTATCATATATATGGTGGTAGTGGTTCCTTCAATTTGAAATCTTCAATGCAAGGACTACTCCCTACTAATCCTAGGGGTGATTCCCAAACATGATGTAGTAGGAGAAGTGCTTTCAGTTTGTCCTGTGCTTGGACAAATTATATGGACAAGTGTCTGACATTGCATTTCTAAGACCACGTACATTGATTTTTACAAACGTACATCTATTTGGTGGTGTAGGAGATAACCCCTCTTGCACTTAATACCCTTCTTACAAGCTCAGAGGTTGTACGTTTTATGGAAATCAATAGTGTATTGTTAGAAATGAAAATGTGGCATTTAAAGTGGGATTTGTCATGTGAAATGTAAAATGTTACCTCAAGCCTCATACATTGGTAATGGCAAAAACAAGGTAGATGCAACAGAGCTATGTGGGTCGCACCCATTAGGATATAGTCATCACCTTTCTAGATTACCATATATATTTCAGGTTGATTATGTATGTCGTGGCCACAGATAGGTCGGGAACGACTGAGGTGATGGCGTATTCGATACTATCTATGGTAGAGGTAGGCGGTTCTATGTTGGTAGAGGTTGGAGCCTCAGATGCATCCCTCTAGAGATGTACTGTCAGAAGGTAGTCCCTTACCTTGTCATTGTATGGAATCCATTCTCCAATATGAGCCTTTACGGTTTTAGTTATAGAATCTAGCATGCTGGAATTTAATTAATGTAACAATTTCGGCTAAGATTATATTTGAAAGAGTTTTCAGGGAATGTCATTAAAATAATATCTCTGAATTTGCGTAGCAAAAGGTTTGGTTATCATAAGGTAAAAACTCGTCCGTGTAGATGTGCGACGTGGTCTTATGAGATACCCTTTGTTTTCAAAAATATCTGTGTTTTGAGTTTTCTCACACCAATCCCATGACTGACCTGGAGTTTATTTATTTTTTCCTTAAACTCTAGGTGCCCTATTTTTTCGAGCAGCGAAGTAGTCCAGGTCTAGCTTGGAACATTTTGGAGGAGCTTAGAGCAGGAGCTGGAGTTTCCTCTATAGATGATTATCCATTTTCTATTTCCGCTGCATTTGTTTACTGTTTGTATTCAGCACTAGTAGAGACAGAGATTTATAACTGTCCAGGCTGGGATTAGGATAGACTCTGATGTATGTATTTAAAATTTTCGCTGTAAAGATTATATATTAAAATAATATATGTTATTCCATTCATGTAAGATTCTATTCTGTTCTTATTTTTCTTTTTAGCCTTCACGATCCGTCTTTCTGATACTTGGATTTGCGGCATAGAAATACCGTGGACGTATTAGTGTCGATTTTCAGGGGTCGAAATGGATGGTCGTCACACGCATCATATGGACACGTGTGAATCTCTTGGAACAAGTGTGTGTGCGCTGTCAGTCTCCCGTTTGGCTCTGGTGTTTGTGATATATATAGACGTATACTTATACTTTCACTTGAGATGAGTTGCGATTGTATCTGAGACTATGTCCAGTGTATAATCAATCCCCGTATCCTTCTTTGGTATGTGCCGCCATTTGTATATTTTCTTAGACCTGTGTTGTCATATATATTTTCATAGGCGTGTGTCGCCAACTATATCATCTATCGGCATATGTCGCCATTTATATATATTGAATATACAAATGATTGCTTATTATATTTCTATGAGTTTAACAGGTTCGAAAATGTCAATTTATATATGTTTTGGGTATTGTTGTGTTTTCCCTATCTAGCTTGATCATTTCTTATATATTGTGTTGATTTCATGTACGAATGATTTACCTATTTAATATTATTTCTCTAATTTATTGTTTGACTTGATTTACATGGGTGATGACATTTTCCTATGCATGGTTTGTGGTAGATGCCATACTTGAGAATGTGATGTGGTTTGAGATGTCATTATTTTATCATTTACCCTTTAAATATATAGTCTGACCCGTATGTTATATATAATACTAGAGTTAGTCCGAGATATTTCAAGTTCAAGAATAATGAGGCTAGCTTGTGTTTTAGGCATAGAGAAGGCTGGTATTCAGTATAGTTGTTATCATCTTGTATTTTATTGTTTCATGTATATATATATTCATGTGATGTATTTTAGACATACTTTGTATATATTTTTTATTATATATTTGCTGCTGCAATTGACTCCGTAATCACTGATATTTAATGTGTATTATGTATTGTTCTATCCTAGCGGCACATGTGTTTATTGTTTTATATTGATACTGAGTATATATAGGTGAGTTGTTTATTTGATGTTTAAATACGTACCAGTATTAGCCCAAGGAAATATTCACATGTGTACCCCATATAGTTTCATTCTCCACATTATCTGACAGTAGTATTCAGTAATCCCTTAGATAGTATGTGTATAGAAGTAGGGGTATTTCAAATACCATGCCAACTTTGAAACTATTTTGAACACCAAATAATGAGAATAATTCATCGTTGATTTGCAAATTTTCAACGACGGATCTAGCCATCATTTGTGCATTATATAAGTCATAATCCAAAGGTATCTCCATGTCTGATTCATCACTATCTCCATGTTCAGCTCCGAAATCTTAGTTTAGTGGTTCATTATTTACTTGCAGGTTATCGATTTACGTCATACCATTCTCCGGTCTGGTTACAACAGTCATGCTATCGAGAGTAGGATCGTCGTGTACATCTGCATCAACATCTATATCCATACCATCATCGGTTACATTTGGAACCCCTAAGTCAGTTGTTGGTTAAATGTTTGATTATGTATCAATATCATATGCTAGAAAGTTGCAATATGAATACACACATTTTTAATACAGTTACAAAATGCAACAAAATTTATTAGTATTACAAAACAAAACATACTTTTGGCTCATATGGTATAATTCGGAGGGTGTGAGCTGCATTGGACAAGACCTACAGCTATTCGGTGGTCCAACACTATTTTGCGTCGCATGTTGCTGTGGGATAAAGCTACAATTGAAAATTAAAACTTTGTATCAACTCTAATACAATGAATATAATATGATATAAGAAGATTAGCAAATATGTGTTACCTTTGACTTGTACATGCAAAACTACCATGCGTCAGATATAGATAGCTACATTGTACACTTTGTTGATAATTCATGAAAGTAAGGTATTCGAAGAATATTTGTTGATGCCCGTAGTTCGCTACATTTATAGGCGGATTACTGTAACTAGAAGACGCAATTCATTAAGGAATGTTTATGGTCTCTACCATTTTCACATAATCTTCAATACCATGGTTAAATACAAGTGCCGGTACAGGTTGTTCTACTGCCAACCTTCTAGTTTTTACAACAAACAACTCTATGTATTTAGCTACGGTAGAAAACATTAATTTAACGTCATCATTGTCAATAATTTTTATTGGTTTAAATCCGGAATCGATTGGCTAATTGCAAACTAAATCAATATCAAACTCCTTCAATTTTATCTTCATTGCTTTGTAAACTGATTCTTTTAATTGTTCCAAGCTAGAGCCTTTACGAACTTTTGCCGGTTTATAAGAACCACCAACATATTTTCCACACATTTGATCATCAATAACTAGTAAATAGCTGAAACAAAATTAGGAGCCATTCTACAATAACATTGGATACAACATCACACAATTTTCATTTACAAATAAACAAAAAAAATCAGGGTTTACAAATTCGAACAATGATTGGTTCGAAGTAAAGAGATGTTGTTATTCTTAAACTAGACCACCTCAAACACAAGTTTTGATTGTTTTTTATGCAAATGGTAAGAGATTTCAGCAAAAGATAAAAGGGAGAGTATTATGTTTTTATAATAGAAGTTTGGATAAGTTAGAGTGAGAAGGGAAAGGAGGGCTACTGTTTTTAGAGGGCTGGGAAAATAGGTGATATTTCGAAAATCATCCAAGTGCGCTATTTCAAAACGCGCCATCTTATTAGAATATAGTGGAGTAACTTCTTAAAACCCGTCCACTAGCACTATCTCAAAAGGCGTCCTTATGTTTTATATTAAAACATAGTTGGCGATTTTTCAAAAAACGCAGCAATATTTTAATAAAAAAACATATGTGACATTTCAAATGCCGCTTGTACACTTTGGTCGGCTTGACGCTTAGCTGGTCAAAATTGGGTTATATTCATAATTAGTTTGCAAACATGCCTAAGAGCGTAATATGTTTTAAAAGTGGCTTAAATTGAAAAAAAAAATCTTTAAATCAGATGAAAATAGATGTGTCATTTTTACAATGGGAGTAGGCTTAATTTAACATTGGTAAAAATATGGTTTCATAATTTTCACCCAGGCTATAGCCCAGGTTAAGGAATCGTTGTCAAGTCCCTGGAATTGAAAGATGATGTAAGAAAAGTCCCTCCCGAATAAGTTATGAAAATTAGGTCCCTATTTTTAGATTTTGGCTAATTTATACCGCTTTTACCCCTGAAAAGAATGCTAAGTCGATTTTCTAGAAGAGGACAATTTGGTAAAAAATAGCAAAATAGAGACCTAATTTACATGTGTTTATGAGCAGAGACTTTTCGTGCATGAGCTTTGAAAATAGAGACCTTTGGTCCAAAACCCCAATATTATAACTCAACCCAGTTGCAACTCTACCCAGATATAACAATTCATATATACAATTTTAAACCAGTTGTTAACCCAATTCAATCATAAGTTCATAACTCAATCCATTTATAGCAGGTCACCCATCACAGCTTAACCTAATTAATAAAATGTATCACTTTACCCATTAACCAAATTATAACGGCCCAAACCCATTGAAAGCTAAATTCCCACTCATTTCTCATTCCATGCATCGAGCTCTGGTTCTCTAATTATCCTTTTCACGTTTGTTTTCCCGACCCTAAACCCTAAAAAAATCACAACTCTCCGAGCCCAAATCTGCTTGCTTTCCCGATTCCTCTTCTCGACAGCTTCAGGTATGCCCTTTGGACAGTAGAAAAATTGTTTGATTTTCGTTTAAGTTGTTATCTTTGTCGTTTGGAATACGAGATGTGAGGTTATAGTAGAAATTTGATTCCCCTGTTTCACAACATGAATTTTTTTTCTTTTTTTTTCTCTGAAAAGGTTGGAATTTGAATTGATTAAGATAAAATATTCTTCAAAAAGATGCTTGTTTTCACATGATATTGATTTATGGGACGTTCACTGCTGTTTTTACCAAGTTTTTGGCTATTTTTAGTGTCAAAAAGGTAAACTGAGTTTTCATCAAACTCTGGCCTGGTTCTAAAAGCTGGAACCATATAGCCAGAAGGAGCTTGGAACCTTAAAGTATACTACAGGAGTAATTAATGGTCGAATAACAAATTAGATGTTATACATTTAAAATGTCCTATTTAATAAGGGAAAGTTTATTGAAACCAAAAACAAATCAACAGTAATAAATAAAATAAAATAAAACAAAAGTACACACAAAATTTGATACAATTAATGTCAGCTGTTATATCCCATGATTTCAACCTTATATGTAAACGCAGTGAGATCCAATGTTCAAGATATATTATGACAAATTTCGTGTTTCAATAGCCGCTCCTATTTACTAATTTGTCAATTGATTTTATATATTCTCAGATAATAGGAAAAATGGAGCCAATTGAACATTAAGTTTAAAATTACTAACAGTGTAAACCATGTGTTTACTTTTGGTTTTTTTTTGATAAACCATGATTTTCGATTCCATTTACAGTGTGCTTCTTCTGAAAGAAAATCCTGGATCCACCTTTTCTCTTAGTATATTTTGTTATACTAATGGATTGTGCTTTTCTTATCCAGCGTAATAATTAATTTTTTTTTCCACATTTGGGTGCAGCTTGAACTGATAGCTGGAGTTTTGAAGCAAAGCAAGAACTTCCCCTGTTCAAAGATTTCTTTTGCAATTGACAGTATTTCACCTTTTTGGGGAAATTTAGGCTTACCATCAATGGCTTCTTGATCTTGTATAGGTTTCTTTTCCTTTGAGCGTATAAATTGCAATATGTGGGCTGTAAGAAGATTACACAGGCAAATTTTAAAGCCTTTGCCACTTTTATATGATGGGTAAGATATCATTGCAGCCTCTTTTGTTTGTATAAATATATTCTTGCTATATGGAGCAATAAAAGAAAATATTCTACATCGTATATCAATTAAAACTCACATCATATTAATTTAATCGTTTTCACTGATAATTGTCTGCATGAAATGAAAAACATGGATTCGTGTACCCATGATTATGAAATCGAACATATGGGCTTCATTGGGTATATGGTAGGAACACCTAACCTATATTGTTATGGTGTGTGTTGATGCTTTGTTATCTTTCATGGCAGTGTTATGCACAAGGAGTTTCCCTTGCAACTGAGATCCCAGAACTTGATATTGCCAAGTCATTCTAATAGGCTATTAGGTGGAGTTAATGGGAATCGGTTGATGTCAACAACAAAAGGAAGAAGTATGAGGAGCAAAGTAGAAAAAAGAATGAGAAAGGAGACTGGGAAAACTTTGAGGGAGATTAGACGAGCAAAGAAAATTAGAAAGAAATTGATGACTGAAGAAGAGAGGCTTATTTATAACCTGCGAAGAGTAGGTTTCTTCTATACACACACACACAGTTTTTATTCTTGCCTGCTTCCATTATGTTTGAACTACTTTTTCGTGTTCCAGTTTGCTTTTAATATCGGATGCTGGAATGTTATGTTTGATAATAATGGGAACAAACTAAGCTAGTTAATGCTTTGCTGCTCATTGGAATATGAACTGTTGACGATTTTATTGTATCGCCGTGTCAAGGAAAATGATAGTCATGAAGATAGTGGCATATTTAATTGTTAGCTGTCACTCATATCTATTAGAGACATATAGAAGCTGCAGCGCTTGTTTTTAATAATTACAGTGCATGGGATCTTTTAAGAGCAAGCTATAGATTATTATCTGATTAATGTCATAACCAAAAAGCTACACGTCTGACTGTTTTTGTTATCCTAGTAGGGTAAATGCATTACTAAGATTATTATCAGTGCCAATGTTAATATCAGTGCCATAGATGCATTACTAAGAAGTTGCTTAACCTGCTGCTATATACACAAACATACACTACTGCAAACATACATGTGTGGGAGCTTACACTCACAGACTGCTTAGCAGTTGTTGCAAGCTTACACTAAACCTACTTGTCTTGTTTACGAATGTTAATATCTGGTTCACCTCGAACCAAGTACAGTTACCAGTGAATGTTTTCCAAATGAGTTGGTGTTAAGAAGTCAACTCTATTATCAACCCCGACTATATTCATCCAGTTGACTGCTTTAAGAGTTGATAAATTGATTCATCAATATCAGTAGATTCAATACTTAAATTGCTTCATATGCTTTTTACGAATTTATCATGCATGCAATGACCTGCAACACTGAATCGTACAATGCATATTTGTTTCTCTAGTAGTCATGTTGCATTCTATGAGTAAATCACTTCATCCCTGTCTAATTTTGTACCTTTAAACTCATAAGTAAAGTTTCTACCAGTTGATGTACTTCAAACCTAACCTCTGAAGTAAAATATAATGTTTTCAATAGAATACACATGAATGGTCAAACCCATAAGTCTGCATAAAAGATGATGAAAATTTCAAAATATTCATCTGCTTTACTTTGATGAGTATTATCACCAATCAACTCGTACTAGTATCTATGCATTTTAAATTTTTAATGCTTAATCATTCTGGTCTTTTATTTCCATACAGGCTAAGAAAAAAGTGGCACTGCTTCTTCAGAAACTGAAGAAGTATGAATTGCCAGAGCTTCCTACACCTCGACATGATCCTGAGCTATTTACTCCTGAACAACTTCAGGCATACAAGAAATTAGGTTTCAAAAATAAAAATTATGTGCCTGTTGGAGTTCGTGGAGTTTTTGGAGGAGTTGTTCAAAATATGCATCTGCATTGGAAGTTTCATGAGACGGTTCAAGTTTGTTGTGACAATTTTCCGAAGGAAAAAATTAAGGAGATGGCAACTATGCTCTCTAGATTAAGTGGTGGCATTGTAGTTAATATTCATAACGTGAAAACTATTATTATGTTCCGTGGAAGGAACTACCGACAACCAAAGAATTTGATACCTATCAATACTCTGACGAAAAGGAAGGTACGTAGGACAATCTTCATGCAGCTATGGTTAAAAATTAATATCAAAACTGACACCTGATTATGCATCTATGTATACTTCACTATTGGCTCATTTGCATACATCAGCTTTCCTCATCATAACTTTCTGTATTTTAATCGATGTCATGTTATGGAAATATCGTAGCTTTCAACTGGGGAACATTAAGATCAATGGATGCACTAACTTGTTTTCTTCGTTGGAAAAGAAAGCGTTCAATACAATTTATTGATGATTTTGTCAACCAACTTGCTATTACCTGCTTCTAATATATCATGCCATCTTGTTTATTAGTCAAACCTTCTTTCCTAAATTGCAAGTAGATAATGTAATATAATCAATTGAAGCTTACTTCATGGATCTTCATTATATCACTTCATTGAGATTTTAAATTCCTCCACATGTAGCCCATTCTTATTCTTGTCCACTCAAAAGCATTCATATTGTTTTTTTTTTCAACACATGCAAAAATAGTTCTTATGCACGTTCACTTGAAAGCTTTTATATAGCTGCAAGTGTTGTTAATTTGTTATACAAACCTTTATGATTTTAATTCCATTACAAAAGAATCTCAATTATGATTTAATTTTCAAAATCTGATTCAAAACTCAGTTAAAGTTACAATCGAGCAAAGTCATTCAGTTCATACTAAAATAAATAAAAATGTAAAGATCCATGTTTGATGTAAAATAAATTTTATTGTTATTTAACTAAAATGATATAAGAAGGAGAAAATTTGATTTTAGACTTAGGAGGGAAAGTTCAATTATCAAAATATTTCTACAGAAATATAAATTATAGCATGAAAAATGAATTGATGCTCTTATACAAGGGTGAACGATATTCGGCTAGAACCAAATTCTCCGGATTGACTCATTTCGATTGCTAAGTTAAATCGATTTATATTTGGTTTGTTAATTAGATTTAATCGAAATTTATCATGTTATCTAATTGATGGTGTTATAATTATTTTATAATTTATTTATGTGTGCTCTATTATAAGTATCACTCTTGTTATCAAAAAAATTATTTTAAAATTATTTTATAACTAACTTGGTAATAAAAGTAGACCTTTTATATATGAAAATTGGATCAACATTGTTTATAAAAAATGGCAAGTACTTAATGAAAACTCCATAATTATAAATTTTTCTTTAGGTAAATTGAATGCGCTAATTTGAACATATGATAATGTTTCTGATTTACCTTTTTATTTCCGTTAAACCCGTTTCTAAGTGAATTTACAAGAATTAATTTTGTTTGGTTCGGTTTCCAACTCTTTAGTTTTCAATTTGGGTCGACATCTTTTTATCTTCAAACCAACCGAATCGACTGACCACTCATCCCTACTATTATATACTCTTAAACGTCGTCTGAAAACCTACGTAGAGCAAAATTTCTAGCATATACATTATTCTTTTAATCCAAATTATTGATTGCTTCTACTAAACAACATGCATATCTACAATCCTAGGCACTATTTAAAGCTAGATTCGAGCAAGCCCTCGAATCCCAAAAGCTCAACATAAAGAAAATAGAGCAAGAACTAAGGCGCAAGGGAGTGA
The DNA here is from genome assembly GCA_030737815.1 of Allium fistulosum. Classification (NCBI taxonomy): domain Eukaryota; kingdom Viridiplantae; phylum Streptophyta; class Magnoliopsida; order Asparagales; family Amaryllidaceae; genus Allium; species Allium fistulosum. The sequence goes on from CM060904.1 coordinate 715,707,160, forward strand.
ATCCGGAAGACCCAGTTGCCATGGCCAGCATCCAAAGAGTCGCTTCCACGTTCTTCCGTGCAATCGATGAAAAGCAAGGAACTCCCTACGTGTTCCGTGACGCCCACCAACCAACTTCTACCACCACCGAAGACATCATCTCGTTCAATGACGATCAATCACCGACCACCGATCTCTCCCCCGAAGACAGTGATCAAGAGGAGCTTGACCGCTTCATTGCAGAGATCGAAGATGCGGCCGACAGAGAGTTCGAGGAAGAAGAAGAGGCGGAAAAGGAAGAGGTTACTCGAATTAGGTACTTAGGAAAGGATGATATTAATAATATGGGAATGATGAGAGGAAGAGAGGATTATAGGAGTAGAATGAGAACTATGGATGTTAGAAAATGGGATAGTGGGGATGAAGATTCTGAAGAAGATGACCATGAGCTTGATGACGACGTTCGATCTAGGCCAAGAAGCGATAGACCAAATAAAAATGAAATGTTTAGAATGCAAAGTGCTTCAGAAGGGAATGGTAATATGGGAATGATGAGAGGACGAGATTATAGAGGGAGTAGAGCGAGAACCATGGATGTTAGACATTGGGATAGCGGCGATGAAGATTCTGAAGAAGATGACCATGAGCTTGATGAAGACGTTCGTTCTAGGCCAAGAAGCAATAGACCAAATAAAAATGAAATGTATAGAATGCAAAATGCTTCAGAAGAGGGTGATAATATGGGAATGATGAGAGGAAGTAGAGGAAGAGTTATTGATGTTAGAAAATGGGACAGTGGCGATGATTCTGAAGAAGATGAAGATGTTCGTGCTAGACCCGAAATGTATCAAACGAAGAATGTTTCAGAAGAAGATGATGACAGAGTTAGATCAAGAGGTAGAAGACCATACAAAAGAGAGATGAATAAGTTTAGGGATGTTTCAGGGAGTGAGGATGATTCTAATGAAGATGTTCATATAAGACTGAGAAGCAACATGCATGGTAAAAATGAGATGCATAATGGATTAGGAAGAGAAGAGGACTGTTCTGACAGTGAATTATATGGTGGGTCAGAAGGTGATAATGGGTTGTTTGATTCTGAAGATGAGATGGATGCTAAAGCTAGAGTATTGAAATCTGAAGACGATTCACGTATATCATAGTGGTAGCGAAGATGAATGGAACATTAGAGAAGCAGATGAGTTTAAGAAGAAGAAAAATATTGATGAGCATTGGGATAGTGATTAAATTATTGATTGTTGACCTATTTGCTTATTTGGGGAGATGGAAATTTATTTGTAACATCATAATGGGTTTTGAGTCAGAAGGTGATAATGGGTTGTTTGATTCTGAAGATGAGATGGATGCTAAAGCTAGAGTATTGAAATCTGAAGACGATTCACGTATATCATAGTGGTAGCGAAGATGAATGGAACATTAGAGAAGCAGATGAGTTTAAGAAGAAGAAAAATATTGATGAGCATTGGGATAGTGATTAAATTATTGATTGTTGACCTATTTGCTTATTTGGGGAGATGGAAATTTATTTGTAACATCATAATGGGTTTTGAGTTTGTATTTTTATCCATGTGGATAAACTTTGTATGATGTTGCTTATGCAATGACTTTTACAGTGTTGTAAGCAATACATTTTATGGATGTGGTCTTCTACTGTGGGGTTGTGTTGATTTTTCTGTGAAAATGTTCTGCTTTGAAGGGCTTGTTTATTTTCATTTTCTTCTTCGATTTTTTCCTTGTTTTTTAGAAAAAAAATCGTGATTCATATTTGTCTTTGGTTTGGTGTGTGGTTTTTTCCTTTTTTTTTTATAAGCTTTGTTTTGATTATTATCATTTTCAGGAAATATGCTAGCTAGCCTACAGTGCATTTGATATCCCCGGTATCAGGTCTGTCAATGGTATGGGTTTAGGCCCGAGACCGGTCCGAACCCGCCCTATTAATGTGGGTAAGGGTTTTGCGTTTTACTATCCAAGCCCGACACGGGCCCGACCAGCGTCGGGTCGGGTACGGTTTTATAAAAACTCGGCCCGGTTAGGATCCGACCCGATTATTTGTTTTCCGTCGTATCAAAACATGAGTGTGTATGTTATTTGTTTACCATTTTGTTTGTTTACATCTACATATTTTTGCATACTTTTGTCGTTAACTTGACTACCACTTTATATGTTAATATTATTTGTATACAAATTTTACTAAAGTTGCAGTTTTAAAATATGGATTTAACATAAATATTCTAAGTTAGGTATTCGGTTATTACCCAACGGGCCTAAAAAGTCCGATGGGCCAGGCTCGAATATTGGGTTGAAATACCCTGCGGGTTCGGGCTGGGCTCGTGTTTTAATTATTGTAATCAGACTCGGGTCCGGGTTTTATAATACACGGATCAAACCCGGCCCATTGACAGGTCTACCTAGTATAGAGTACAACAGTTATTAAGAGCACTCCAAATATTGTCATGCATCATTGAGTTGGCTGACCCTAATAGAGTCAGTAACCCTAAAACTGGGTGAGTCAGGACTCACATGGTCACTTTGGCCAAGTGTACAAACCCTACTCTTGTATACTCTGTTCTTATCATTAGCATTTTCAAATTCTTACTCAGCTTGTAAATATTCGTTTGAAGTGAAAAATAGGTGCGTACGTTTCAAATTTATTAGACAACTTTCCCACCTCCCTCGAAATCTATTTTCACCAAATACCTCTTCTAAGTTTTATGATTATTGTTTTATTTCCAGAATTTTGATCTGTGCTGTTTTATTGTTTTTATTGTAAATATTTTAAGAAGAAAAATGAATTTTTTTTCCTAAAAAAGTTGCTTAAATTTTGTGTGGGCGGTTCCAAAATGTAAAATAAATAGCCTTTTGTTTTAAATTATTAGAGAGGTGACTAGTGGAATGCATTTTTTTGAAGAAAGCTGTCGTGCATTTTGAAACTTAGCGAAGGGTTCCTTTTTAAAACTTCATCCTTATTTGTAAGGAAATTTTACCAATATAGGCTTGTTTTAGAAAGTAATAACAAATATAACCCAGTTTTAAAAATAATTACAGAAATAGACCACTTTTTTTTTTCTGGTCTATTTAGTTGGCGATTTTTCAAAAATCGCCCAAAGAAAAAAGCTTTCCTACGTTGGCGATTTTCTAAAAGTCGCCAACTAAGAAATATGCTATTTTCTTTCAGCGATTTTTGAAAAATCGCCAGTTGTCGACTTTTGAAAAATCGCCAACTAAATAGACCAGAATAAAAAAAAGTGGTCTATTTCTGTAATTATTTTTAAAACTGGGCTAAATTTGTTATTACTTTCTAAAACAAGCCTATATTGGTAAAATTTTCTATTTGTAATAAATTACCCTCAGCTACTACTTTTTGCCTTTTGTTTTTTTTTTCAATTTTTTAAATCAATCAATGATGGCATATTTGTTCTCTAGTTTGAATGCGTTTTCAATCAAAATAGACCAACCTGAATTTTTTTTCCTATTAAAAATACAAGTTTTACTTTGACTTAGACTTCATGAAAAACAAATTATTATTGTTATTATTCTATTTTTGTTCATCTTAAACTATAATTTTAAAAAAGTTAAACCATGAGAAAATTATCACAATATTAAATAATATATTATTTCTAAATATTCCAAGTCAATGTGTTTAGAGAAAGGATATTAATATATTAGTTGAGACCAGAGTACGTAATGTTCTCCAAACATTGGGTAGTTTATTACTCATGACAGTTGGAGGCCCAAAAGGTTACATACTGATAGTTATTAGATAATTATGAAATGACTCATTCGAGAGTTTCCTATTGGTTGATAACAATTAGGTCAAACGGGAAATCTCGAAGCGACGATATTACACAGTTTTCTCGATGAGAATACTATTAAACTTCAGTGTGGAACTCCATTTTGATTATAGTTAAATCGTGGTCCAACGTCCATCGAAAAACTATAATTGGGTCTGAGCATCAGAAGCGACACAATATTCAATAAAGAATTCGTTTTCTCGGTTTTATAAGTTTAGTATCATGATCAACTATAGTCAACTCAAAGTTAAAATCTCCGGCTAGACTAGTACGATCAATAATAAATATTATTATTGAATCGCTGACTTTGTTTATGGACTAACGGAGTTGGATGTCGACGATACTAGAATTTTGACCAAAAACTAAATTCCATAAGTTCTAAAGTGATATAGTATTGATAAAGAGAATTGGTGTAGATTATCATTACTAAAGGGTACCGCTTAAAACTACAAAATTAAAATTTACCGATAAAGATATACGCATAAGCGATAGATTCGACCAAACTATCACGCCACTAGTTAATGTGACATGTGAACGTTAATATTCGAATTGTTCGATATTAATTACTGATATTGATTGCCAACCGAATTTACACTTATGAGTTGCACAACCACATTGGTAGATTCTTCGAAATACCACACATTTTAATTGATTTATAGCTGTTATAAATTAATTTATATTTATGAAATATTATTTATTTATTTGATGTATTGGGCGCCATTAATATTTTCTGGGTACCATTAGTAATTAAGTTTATATATAAAATTTATATATGTATGAATCGATATACGATATCGATAACATTTAAATTAGAGTAAAGTGTGATTAATTGCTAAATAGGTTTGGAACGTTTTTTAACGCATGTATAGCCTTATAATATGGCCGACTATAGGTGAGCAAGGAAGGAGCAAAAAGTCCAAAAGTAGGATCTTGAAATGGTAATAAAGGATCAAGTAAACCAAGGAGAGAATATCCTCTTTACTCTCTCTATAAAAGCCACACTACCCCTCCTTATTTTTGGAACTTTTTGCTCTCCCTTTCCTCCATCATGGTTGTAAGCTCCATTTCCCCTAGGCCGAAAATATCAAATCCAAACAACATCAAAATAAAATCAAAAGTGGTCCTCTAAGTAGTTGCAAAGCTAGAGCTCGGATCGGGATCAAGTCTAGAGTTATCTACCAATAAGGTGTAAACCTAAGACTTCAACTATAAGGTAACATACCGTTAGGAACTGGAGATAGTGGTTTTGATGACAACAACCTTTGTAACTTATTTTATTATAACTTATATATTAACACTATTGTCTAGATATATATGAATGTTATTATGTAGGATATATAATGCATGTACTGATTATTGAAGACTGTACAGTATAAAGATCAAGAATGAAGAAATCAAGTTTGAAGACTCATGAGTATCAAGATCAAGATTTCAAGATAAGTGTCTAGTTTTGTTAAAACTTCGTAATAGCATGGAAATCTTCATTTGGGATGGAACCCATTTCTACCTTCTTAGTGGTTTACAAACCCACGACAAGTAGCTTACAAACCTACGACAAGTGGCTTAAAAACCCACGAACATCCTGGTTTTGTACAAGTTCTCGAGTCCTGATGTGATGAGATATTCTGTAGGAAGAATCTTGCAAAACTACTTCAAAATGGTTTTTCAAAACTGCTTTTCAAAATGTTTTAACCTTAAAAATTATCTTTTCAAATGATTTTCAAAAAGATGTTTTAGCCTTAAAATATTCTTTGTTTTTGTTTTTAAATAAACTCTTGTTTTAAACTTCGTTTGTTTTTAAAAATATCTTCTGATTTTTAAATATTCTTTTATAATATATATATACTTGAGATTTAAAATCAAATTTATATATACATTCTAAAAATAATATTTTTCTACTCTTCTTTATTTTAAATCATAGGAAAATTAGTTTATTTTACTCCAGAATCATTTCATCTTGTTTTCCTTTCAATACCATTTTCAAAACAAATTTTACATTGTTTTTAACTAAGGGATGTCGACATCATGGGATACCCCATGTCGACATGATGGCCGTTAAATTCAAAAGTTTCAATTTTCAAAAGAAGTGTCTATTCGTTTAAATCTCTTCACGAATGGTTATGACCGTTACTGGTCTATAAATAGCCTTCAAAAACGAATTTTTTAACTAACTATTTTCTTCACTCCTTCTTCTCCACAAATCCATATTCTAAAATTTTCATATTTTTAAGATCGTGCCGAAATTCTGCCGAATTCTCAAGTGAATCAAATTAGAATCTCATTCTTGTTTGATTCTTTGCCCTCTCTCGAAGATCAAAGTGCTATTCAGAGTTATAAGATCAGTTTGTAATCAAAAGTTTATTGAGTCTCTCTATAAGGTGTGGTTGTGCCTGGAAATCAATTGGGTGATCTTGTGTCCCGTAAATCAAGAGAGTTTGCCCCGGACTCGAAGACCGGAGGGTACCTCAAGGCCTTTAGAAATTGAGGATTGTAATCTCGACATTGGTATAATAAAAATATGTACGAGGTGTTTGCCTTGGTGTAGGACTGGACGTAGGGTAACTCCGAACCAGTATAAAATTCGGTGTGTTCTTTCCTTTTACTGCTTTTTATTTACTTTCTGCATCTGTGTTTGATTCTGTGATTATTCTGTGATTAAGTTCTGCATTTGTTTGTGTCATAATTTTAATTTAGTCCATATAAGTCTTGAATCCATTAAACACTATTCACCCCTCTAGTGTTCAATTAGCCTTAAGATCCTTAATCCGCACTCCCTTTCAATTGGTATCAAAGCATAGGTTTTCATAGTTTTCATAATCTGAAACTTGAAAGGTTAAAAATGGCATTTTTAGGAAATTTTGTTAATACTAGTTTGAATTTATGCATTTCATCAAAGTATCATAAGTCTGCATATAGGTTTTATGAAAAATCAAGTTATCTACCAAATTGGTTTGTTATGCAGGAACAGACATGTTACATGGCTTTTGAAGAATCAACAACCAATGGACAAAATGTGCAAATTGAGAAAGATAAATGGATACTTGATAGTGGCTGTTCAAGGCATATGACTGGAAATCTCGAGATACTCAATGACATTATATATCAAGATGGTGAATTTGTCAACTTTGGAGATAACACAAAAGGATATGTGATTGACATCGGCAATGTCGGTAATTCTAAAACTCCTCTTATTTCTGATGTTTTGCTAGTTAGGAATTTAAAACATAATTTGCTTAGTATAAGTCAACTATGTGATAAAGGATTTAAAATTAAATTTGGAAAAGATAAGTGTCACATCGAAGATAATAAGTCAAATATTATCTTTGAAGGAATTAGGAAGAAAAACATTTACATCCTTAGTATGAAAGTTTCAAATGATAACTTATGTCTTTTGGCTAATACAAGTGACCCTTGGATTTGGCATAAAAGATTTGGTCATTTAAATTTCAAACTGTTATTTAGGTTATCAAAACTTGACTTAGTTAAAGGTCTTCCCAAGTTAAACTTTAAAGTAGATAGTATATGTGATGCTTGCCAATTAGGAAAACTTAAGAAAAGTTCATTTAAATTAAAAGATATGATTTCTAATTCTAAACCTCTAGAATTACTTCATTTAGATTTATTTGGTCCATCTCAAGTTCAATCAATTAATCACAATGAATATGTTTTTGTAATTGTAGATGATTATTCTAGATATACTTGGAAATTTTTTCTTAAACTTAAAAGTGATGCTTTTGAATTATTTAAGAATTTTGCTAAAAGAATTCAAAATCAACTTTCTTTAAAAATAAAAACTATTCGTAGTGATCACGGTGGAGAATTTGAAAATGAAAATTTTGAGAATTTCTGTAATCAAAAAGGGATTACTCATAATTTCTCTTTTCCAAGAACTCCACAACAAAACGGAGTGGTAGAACGTAAGAATAGAACGATTCAAGAGTGTGCTAGAACAATGCTTTCTGATAGTAACTTACCTAAAAACTTTTGGGCTGAAGCAGTCGCTACAGCTTGTTATATATTAAATAGGATTTCAATTAGACCATTAACTAATAAAACACCATATGAAATACTTTACAATAAGAAACCCATAATAGCTTATTTTAAAGTTTTTGGTAGTAAGTGTTTTATTATTAATACAAAAGATAATTTAGGTAAATTTGAACCTAAATCCGACAAAGGTATCTTTATCGGATATTCTAATAGAAGTAAAGCATTTAGAGTTTATAATTTAAGAACTAACACTATTGAAGAAACAATGCGTGTATATTTTGATGAAAATTTTAAGGATACTGTACAAATAGAAGATGAAGTAGATTTTGTAACTTTAAATAATGAACCTAATGAAACTAATTGTGAAATAATTCAACCTAATAAAAAAATTAGGCTATTAAAAGATCATCCTGTAGAAAATATACTAGGAAATATTGAATCTATAATTAAAACAAGAAATCAACTAAATAGTATGAGTAATATAGCTTTTATATCAACTATTGAACCTAAAAATCCAAAGAAAGCATCATCTGATGATTCATTGATTCTTGCTATGCAAGAAGAATTGAATCAGTTCACCAGAAATGATGTTTGAGAACTTGTTCCTAGACCCAAGGATAAAAGTATAATTGGAATAAAATGGGTTCATAAAAACAAAATGAATGAACTTGGTGAGGTCGTGAGAAATAAAGCTCGTTTAGTCGCGCAAGGTTATTGTCAAGAAGAAGGAATTGATTATGACGAAATCTTTGCACCCATAGCAAGACTAGAAGCTATCAGGATTCTACTTGCTTTCGCAAATTACAATAATTTCAAATTATATCAAATGGATGTTAAAAGTGCTTTTCTAAATGGTTTTGTAAAAGAATATGTTTATGTTGAACAACCTCCACTTTTTGAAAATAATGAATTTCCAAATCATGTATATAAATTAAAGAAAGCTTTATATGGTCTGAAACAAGCTCCTAGAGCCTGGTATGAAAGACTAAGATCTTATTTGCTACAATCTGGTTTTGAAATTGGTAAAATAGATACAACTTTTTTTATTAAAAGAAACAAAAATGATATTCAATTAGTACAAATATATGCAGATGATATAATATTTGGGTCAACTATTAACATAATGAATAAAGAATTTTCAGATATAATGACTAAAGAATTTGAAATGAGTCATATGGAAGAACTAAACTTCTTCTTAGGACTTCAAATCAAACAATTAGATAAAGGAATTTTCATTAGTCAAGAAAAATATGCTAAGGATTTAATTAATAAATTTGGATTGACCACTTCTAGTGGGAAACCAACTCCAATGACAACTAATGTAGCTTTAAGTAAAGATGATAAATCAAAAGATGTTGATCAAAAATTATATAAGGGAATGATTGGTTCCCTGCTTTATATAACAACAAGTCGTCTTGACATCATGCATAGTGTCTGTCTCTGTGCAAGATATCAATCTCAACCTAAAAAAACTCACTTAAAAGATGTTAAAAGAATTTTAAGATATGTAAAACATACTTTAGATTATGGTTTATTTTATCCTAAAAATGATGTATTTGATTTAATTTCATATTGTGATGCTGATTACGCTGGTTGTAAATCAGACCGAAAAAGTACAAGTGGAACTTGTCACTTTCTAGGACATTCTCTGGTTTCCTAGTTTAGTAAGAAGCAAAACACTGTATCTTATCAACAACTGAAGCAGAATATATATCTGCTGCTTTGGCTTGTTCTCAAGTTATATATATGCAACAAACTTTAAAAGATTTTGGATTAACTATAACTAAATCACCAATTTATTGTGATAATACTAGTGCAATAAACCTATCTAAAAATCCAACTCATCATGCTAGAACAAAACATATTGATATTAGACATCATTTTCTTAGAGATAATATAAGTAAAGAAGTCATAACTCTTGAATATATTAATACTGAAAAACAAATTGCTGATATATTAACCAAACCATTAAATGAACAAAACTTTACTAAATTTAGAAGAGAATAAGGTATATGTTCATTAACTGAAATATGAATTATAAATAATACAAGTATAGTTAATAATTAATATAAATAAAAATTTCTCAAAAATTGAACTGGGCATGTCGACATGACCCATCCCTCTATGTCGACATATAGGCCGAGATTTTCAAATTTAAATTTTCTTCTAAAATTAGTTATTAAGTTATATACTTATATATTTTGACTTTTACTCCTTTTCTCTGTTCTATTCTCTGTAATAAACTTCTAAAAACAGTAAATTAATGGCTTCCTCTTCTAATAATGAACCTTCTTCACCCACTTCTCCTCATTCTGGCCCTTTTCAATGTTCCACACACGTACGAGTCATCAAATTATAAGAGAAGATGAAAGATTTGCTTCATATGATGATGGAAATTCAAGTAAGTCAATTGAGAATGGCTAGAGAACAAGATAGGCAAGGCAGAATCCTTAGGCATTTACAAAAATTCCTTATGGATAACCATGCCAATCCCATTGTAATCGAAGAATCATCACAAGCCATGGATTCTGAAGAAGAAGAGCCTCTAGAAGAACCACAAGAGGATCAAGAAGAAGAACATCCTTTGCCAAATCCGGATGTTCATATGGACGAAGACGATGGCGTAATTTGCGTTGGAGAGGTCATTTTTGATGCTAATGGGAACTTGGTCGAACAACGTGGAAACTTTTGTCTCCACTATCCAAATTGTTCGGTCCATAAATCATGTAACAACCCAAAATTTTGTAAATATTTTTAAATTTATTTTAATTAGATGCTTTGATTTTTTATTCACTTAAATTTGAATTTTTGGAATTTTTTTCAATGTAAATTTTGATTTTGTTTGCAATTTATTTTCCAAATACAATAAAATAAACACTTTCTGAAAATCTTATATTTTGGTCAACTTTGGTCAAACTTTGACATTCATTTGAAAATTTTAAATTTAAATTTTTGAATTTTAATCTTTTTATTTGAAGCTGGATATAATTCTGATTTCCGTTTTGCTTTTCGTTTCGTTAAATTCTGAGTTATACTTTTTAAATTGGATAAAATACAGCGTTTTACATGTAATTAATTTCTGTATTTTATTTTATATTTTTCCTATGTCCACCTCTTTATTTTATTTTCTATTTTGTTTTGTCTATACTTTATTTTATTTATTGGATTTTACTTGTGTATATCTTTTTATTTATGGCTTGAGAAAATCAAGGAGACATACGTTACATTGTTTTAACTCTTGCCTTTTTATTGCCTACCCTCTTTATTATTTTCTAACCGTTCATTCTCTTTGGCCGTGTATTCCCAAAACCCTAGCCGCCTCTTACTTTTGCAAATCACGTACAAAAACATCTCATCCCATCTCATTTCTCATTTGCTTCCTGAAGAAAAAAATACAGTAAGTTCCATGGCCTCCTCCTTCTTTTCCTCTTTCTCTTTTATTTTGTTTGTTTCCCCTTTGCTATGCTCGGCCTCTACCTTTCATCATCAACCCCTAGCCGACCATCACCTCCTCCACCATCACCTTCCACAACCAGCACCACCTCCTTCAATCATGGCCGTGACCCTTAGATCTAGATCCACCAACAAAACATGACCAAAACCCTAACTTATCACTATATTGTCCACCCACTTCTTTTGTAGCCTCGGCCACCAAACGAAACTCCACCATCTCTTGCTTGCCGTCACCAAAACCCTTGCCTAGCCATACCCTATGCACCACTTGACCCAAGCATCAAGCCATAACCGAACCATTTAGACCATAGGGTCGAGCCCACTTGTTGACTAAACCAATGTTTACTTCACTTTGTTTCAAATTTTATTTATTTGTTTGTGTTGAATCATATGTTTATATTTGTTTATTTATTTGTTTACAAGATTTGGATTTGGGTGCTACTTCTCCTCGAATCTAGTTCGTGCTTTGTCGTGCCTTTCTTTGTTGTTGTGTGTCTCTACTTCGTAATCTCTAGCTTTAAAAGGTGAGTTTATCACTCTCGACATTCGTACCTATATAATTGTGAAATGATGACAAGTGAATGTGTAATATTATTATGCTATGTTCATATATGCCTGTGATATAATTATATGATGTATAACCTGATTTTATGCCTGTTACATCACCTGATATGATATTATATGCTATACTGTTATTTTATTTTCTCTTTCTCACGTTGCAAGTTTCCTATAGAATAGAATCACTATGGGTTGAAATGATACATACCCGAATGGACATTAGAATAAGGAAAAATCGTTATGAGCTGAAATGATAGGCTCAAGCGATTTTTATCTATTTTGTTTAACTTGGGATTGCGGGTTTGAAATGATAAAACCCGGATTTTTCTTTTAATTTACGGGTTGAAATGATATATTATCCGTATCACTTGACCTAGGTTAGAAAATATTATATAGACTCGTGGTTATTATCTATATTTTCTGAAAATTATTAAGTATTTTCGAATGTAAAAAATATATATGATATTTTAACTTAAATTTGGATTTAAAGGATTTAAATAAAGCTATAGTGATTTTTGTAAGTTGAAATGTAAAGTAAATAAATGGATAAAATTCACCTTATATTTTGACTTATTTTGATAATTGGAAATTTAGTTTTAAATGGAAATCTAGTTTTATTTATGGAATGGGTATATTAAAATTAAGTACTGAGATTTGTAAAAATAAAAGTTAAGAAAACAGTGTATTTTGACTTAATAGATGAATTATGGTTTAAATTGGATATTCATTTATAAAATTTTATTGTATTTAAATCATAAGTTAAATGATATCCAAACGAATATTTTTGAAGCATGAAAATGTGCTTTCATAAGTTAAAAATGGTAAAAATTGAAGTTTTAATGTTTCTGAAATGTTATAATAAATCTGGAATTAGTATTTGTAGCATTCCAAAATGTTGTGGTTCTAAGACAGTTTTTGCTAAGTGCTGTCATTTCTGAAAGTAAACTATATTCTGAAATATTAATATACCTACTATAGCACTTTGTAAGTGTTGCTGTTTCTGAAATTAAACTAAGTTCTGAATATACTAATATACCTATAGCACTTTGTAAGTGCTGCTGTTTCTGAAATTAAACTAAGTTCTGAATATACTAATATACGTACTGTAGCACTTTGTAAGTGCTGCTGTTTCTAAAATTTGAACTGTTTTGAAACTAATATACCTACTGTAGCACTTTGTAAGTGTTGTTGTTTCTGAAATTGACAATGTTTTGAAATATTACTATATCTACCATAACATTTTATAAGTGCTGTTGTAGCTGAAATTTACAATGTTTTGTGAATTTTATGATTGAATGAATGAACTCGGAAATGCTACAACTTTGAAATAAATATTATTTGACATTGAATTTAAATGGTTTTAAATGAATATGTTTTGAAGAGAAATATAAGCCATCTTTGAAATTTATAACCACGGGTTATAATAACGGTTGGTTGTTAAAGAGACCGGGATCGGATATGGACATACTCTTTGTCGATACCGAAAACCACTTTAACAACTGTGTACGCGATGGAGATTCCAGAATGAAGTAGGATGGTGGCGGCGATTCTATTGAGGTATATACGTGGACCCGACTCCCGTGAGTTGGCATAAGGTGGCTAAACAAAAGCGATCGACGGGCCAATGAGGTAGCTCCTCTGATTGGACACACTTCTTCGATACCATTCTATTACTTTGTGATTGATTGGGGGTACCCCTTTGATTTTGGGAGTGTGGCTCGAGGTGGGCGGTAGTGGCTGCTATGCGTTTCCACCAGTCCGGATGCGTAATTGGTAAATCTACCCTGGCATTGCCTAGTTGTGCCGTGTCACCTACCCTAGCGCGCCTTGTACGAGTTTGGTTTTGTGCCGTAGCCTGTGGAGTATTTAGGGTAGCCTCCCGATCTGGAGGTGCGCTGATACTGGATAGACTATTGGGACTATTATGTGTTAAGGGGGATATGGGTAACTCCTTAACGCTATTTAAAAGTAAGTTTATTTTACTATTAGACATTATTATAATAGCGAATATTACTACATAGTAAATAGTTTAACGGATCCTTAAAGAATGGGCGATCCCAAGCATTCTTTAAGTTACTTGTGCATTTCTACTACAGTTCACTTGAGTTGGTTTACATTGTATAAGTATGTATGTCCTGACTCGAGTGTTTGTGTTTTTGCTTTACGCTCGGGTCAGCCTGAGTATCACATCTTTGGATTCACCTTCTGGAGCTAGAGATTGCTGGAGTTTATCTGTCTATCTAGATGTCTTTCCATTTCAGTCATTTCATTCAGCTTTGCTTATGTATTGGTGAACTTATGTATTCAGACTTCTGTTGTATCTGTTTTCAGGACTATGGTATTTTGTATCTGTTTTGAGACTGTATTGTAGTGGCTTCATGAACCACTATTTATTTTAATTTCCGCTGCGAGTTATTCTGATATTCTGTGCCTGTGATTCTGTGATTGGTTTTATTTTCTCCAAATTTATTTACAATCTATTGTTTTGAATTATTCAAGTCCGACATGTGTGGATTTATTATCGATTTGAATGGTCCAAAATAGTGGGTCGTTACAAATCACCAATGGTTAAGGGTCCTCGTTAAGCGTTTTTCGTTTTTCTCTTTCTTGATTGTATATTGGTTTGTTAATTTGTATATAAGTGTTATCTTAATTAATATTCTTCTAAAAACAATCTTGGTGTATAAAATCTTGAATTCCATTTAACTTAGGATGCTATGTTTCACTCATACATAGTTATTATTCTTATGTCATATGTTTGTTTATCTCATTTTCTGTTAAGTTCAAGGTTTATAGGTTATTTTTGTTGATGACAAAGAGGGAGAAGTTACATAAAATATTAGGCTTGGAGTAAGGGGGAGTTGTTGGTGTAAGGGGGAGTTATGGTATGATCGAAGTGGTAAGTATATTTTAAGGGCGTCATCATCAAAAAGAAGGAGATTGTTAGGAACTGGAGATAGTGGTTTTGATGACAACAGCCTTTGTAACTTATTTTATTATAACTTATATACTAACACTATTGTATAGATATATATATATATATATATATATATGAATGTTATTATGCAGGATATATATAAGGCATGTACTGATTATTGAAGACTATACGGTATAAAGATCAAGAATGAAGAAATCATGTTTGAAGACTCATGAGTATCAAGATCAAGATTTCAAGATAAGTGTCTAGTTTTGTTAAAACTTCATAATAGCATGGAAATCTTCATTCCAAATTTCATTTGGGATAGAACCCATTTCTACCTTCTTAGTGGCTTACAAACCCACGAAAAGTAACTTACAAACCTACGACAAGTGGCTTACAAACCCACGAACATCCTGGTTTTGTACAAGTTCTCGAGTCCTGATGTGATGAGATATTCTGTAGGAAGAAGCTTGCAAAACTACTTCAAAATGGTTTTTCAAAACTGCTTTTCAAAATGTTTTTGCCTTAAAAATTATCTTTTCAAATGATTTTCAAAAAGACGTTTTAGCCTTAAAATATTCTTTGTTTTTGTTTTAAATAAACTCTTGTTTTAAACTTCGTTTGTTTTTAAAACTATCTTCTGATTTTTAAATATTCCTTTATAATATATATATATATACTTGAGATTTAAAATCAAATTTATATATACATTCTAAAAATATTTTTTTCTACTCTTCTTTATTTTAAATCATAGGAAAATTAGTTTATTTTACTGCAGAATCATTTCATCTTGTTTTCCTTTCAATACCATTTTCAAAACAAATTTTACATTGTTTTTAACTAAGGGATGTCGACATCATGGGACACCCCATGTCGACATAGTGGCCGTTAAATTCAAAAGTTTCAATTTTCAAAAGAAGTGTCTATTCGTTTAAATCTCTTCACGAATGGTTATGACCGTTACTGGTCTATAAATAGCCTTCACAAACGAATTTTTTAACTAACTATTTTCTTCACTCCTTCTTCTCCACAAATCCATATTCTAAAATTTTCATATTTTTAAGATCGTGCCGAAATTCTGCCGAATTCTCAAGTGAATCAAATTAGAATCTCATTCTTGTTTGATTCTCTGCCCTCTCTCGAAGATCAAAGTGCTATTCAGAGTTATAGGATCAATTTGTAATCAAAAGTTTATCGAGTCTTTCTATAAGGTATGGTTGTGCCTGAAATCAATTGGGTGATCTTGTGTCCCGTAAATCAAGAGAGTTTGCCCCGGACTCGAAGACAGGAGGGTACCTCAAGGCCTTTAGAAATTGAGAATTGTAATCTCGACATTGGTATAATAAAAATCTGTACGAGGTGTTTGCCTTGGTGCAGGACTGGACGTAGGGTAACTCCGAATCAGTATAAAATCCGGTGTGTTCTTTCCTTTTACTACTTTTTATTTACTTTCTGCATCTGTGTTTGATTCTGTGATTGTTCTGTGATTAAGTTCTGCATTTGTTTATGTCATAATTTTAATTTAGTCCATATAAGTATTAGAATCCATTAAACACTATTCACCCCACCCTCCAGTGTTAAATTAGCCTTAAGATCCTTAATCCGCACTCCCTTTCACATCCTACTGTTTGTAATCTATATTCTATCATATTAGTATAGATCAATAAATGAATCTATATGCATATATAGTTGTTGTACCCCTTATCAATATATTATTATACAACTTTGTGCGCGCGCGTGTGGGTGTTGATTTGCAAGTTTCGCTGTATATGTTATCTTTGTTTTGATTATTTTTTAAAATTCATATATAAAAGGTACAGAATTTTTACAAAAAATGACTAAAATAATAATAATCCATTTTAATTAATTTAAATTTTGACTCTAATTATAAATATAAATATATATATATATATATGTGTATGTGTGTGTATGTATGCATGCATGCATGTATGTATGTAAAACTATTTTATACTGCAAATAATATTCGATAAAAAATATTGAAAAATAATTGTATTTTTTTAAAATGGTACTTCATATACAACATGTCACTAGGAATACATATCACATGTCAATAAACGTTCGAATCACGTTACGCAAGTTTCGAACTTGTGACCTCTCGCACCAAAGCCGAATCACTTAATCACTGGGACAATGGTGCTTGTCAAAATGTTACTTTACTTTTTTTTGAAGACCTAGAGAACCAAGCTTTGCTTGTAAACTCTAAGGAAGTATGCACCAAACCCACAACACATACTTTAGGCAATTCATAAGGATATGTAGTTAGCGGGGGTTGAACCTTCGACCTTTAAGGTGAGCGCCGCATGTCCTAACCACTGCACCACCTTGGGGGTTTAAAGTGATACGAATATTGTTTTTATTTATAAATATAAATTTGTATATTGTTTTTAAAGTGATATGTATATATGTATGTATGTACTTATGTATGTATGTATGTATGTATGTATACATACCTACATACATAAGTACATACATACATACATACATATGTATACATATATACATACATACATACCTACATACATACATATACATACCTACATACCTACATACATACATACATATATATATATACATACCTACATACATACATACATACATCAATATGTATATATTCAAAAATTAATAATTTTTATTTTGTAAAAGTATATCTTACCACATACAGATTTTATAGAAAAAATTATTTGATCGAATGCCATTTTACTTTTATATATTATATTTTATTTAATAATCGTTTTAACATAAAATTAATTAATAAATGTATAATTTTTTTTTAAATCATATATTTTTTAAAATATTATGATAATTTTATTTTAATTTCTAATATTATATATATATATATTATATTATATTTATAGATCTAGATCTCTTTTTAAACCATTTTACTAATTTTTTTTATATATTTTGGAAATACTTCTGAATTTCAAAATCATTGAATTTATTAAAATAAGTTATTTTTATTTTTTAAAAAGAAATTTCAAGTTTTAAACACATACATATATGTGTATGTATATGTATGTGTGTGTATTTAAAATTGTTTTAGACAACAATTATACAAATGACTGTTGTGTCGGTTGCGGTGTAAATCCTAACACATATACACGTATCATTAACCATTTACACAATATACATTATGTTAACAGACACAACACACATATGAGTATATTTGGATATACTCATATAACTTAATAAAATATAAATTTAATTAAAAATAATTTATCAATTAAATTGTGAAATTAAATAATAATTAGTTTTATTTAATTAACTATATTGGATCTAGAAAAACCTTTTAGACTTCATTGGCCCAACATGATGCAAAATAGGATAAAAAAATTAAAATCTACTTATTTCACTCACTTTTGACTAACATAATTCCAATTATGTATTAGAGTCTTAATGGTTTATGCAATCTAAATTAGCAACTGTGGGCCTAACTAATAAAGCATATCTATCATTTTGATTGTCCAGAATAGTAATATCTAGGCTTAAGCTTGGATAATCAAGTATTCTCCCCTTCCTAGCTTCTAACCTAACATGGTGATAGATGTCCAAACGGTTGGCTCAATTGTAACTATCCAAATTAATATGGGCCTTGGGTAATTTCCAAAATTCAATTTGAAAATTTAAAAATATATTTTGAATTTAAAGGTAAATGTAAAATAACTTGTATAATGGTTATAAAATGTTTTTCAAAAACTATTTTGAAATTAAATTAATAATTTTGAAATTATTTAATAATTTAGTTAATCAAATTAATAAAATATATAATTAATTAAAAGTTAATTAATTAAAAAAACATATATTACGTATATCTGTAGGTATTATATTTGAATATATATATATACTAAATTGTTTAAGAATATTATAAATAAATTTTTTTGAATTTATTAAATTATTTAATTAAAAATTATTTTTAATTAATTCAAATAATTATTAAATAAATATAAGTTAATTGTTAGTTAATAAAATAATATATATACACATACACACACACATACATATGATATATGTATATAAAACTATAGGCGTTATAGTTAATATTCATCTTAAATTGTTTTGATGAATAAAATAAAAGTCGAATTGTAAAATAATTTAATTAATATACTAATTAAATCAATGAATTAAATAGATTAAATATAATTTAACCAACGATATACACTATAATATTCTATCAGTTAATTAAATTATAAACAGTTATAAATGAATTAAACTTATATAATATGAATGTATAAAACTTAAGTGTAGCTGTAAGATACCCAACTTAGGTTTAAGGAATGAGTACATACATATCATACGTATACCGTGATTTTAGATGTGTTCGACACTTGAATCGTGAGGGTATTTTATAGAAATACACTGTTCCCTAAATTGATATCACTCAAAGTACATATATGTTAAATATTATGAATCCTTATATACAAGTTGTCCTCTACCACTTATATATTGATAGATTACTTGCATATTAATTAGTTGTTGATCTTCCTTAAGCAAGAGATGTTATGTGTATTGCTATTAATAATTTTGCTAGACGAGGTAAGATACATGCGTGTGTTTGTTAATTTTACTTAAGGTATGTGCATTATACTTAAGCCATTGTGAAATGGTGGGTACGAGCGAATAATATTGTTCTATTTGTTGATCTTCCTCAAGGTCGAGATGAGATTAGGACAAAGACCACGGGTTAGGATTTGAATATGATACAATCGATAGAGTGTTATCCATTACTTGCAAACTTATGGTTTGTTGATCATCCTCAAGGTCATAATCCCAAAGCAAGCGAATCCTAACGCCCAATAAAGAAATCAAACGATTTATATTTTTTTCTTAGGGGTTTGAGAAACAAAAAATATATAATGGGAGCCTTATGAGAAAAATTACATGAACACATTTAACGTTTATAATACTCTATGAATATATACTATAAAAGTTAAAATAACCTACGTTGATAAATTATGCAACTAATATAATTGATGAAATGTTTATAAACTAAAATATACAAATGAACTGAATTAGGATTGACATAGAAATATAAAATACATTTATTAGTAAATCTTTCGCTATTTTGTCAATTCAAGGCCCATTAACCAGATTGTACAACTACAAAATACATTCTTATCTTGGTAAATAAAGGTTTTGCTTGCTTGAGGCTGTGTTTTGTCCTCTATGAGTTTTGAACTCTTAAGCAATACAAGAATATGGATATTTGATCCATATTCGATCAAATATGAATGTTATATGGTGAACATTCATGGTTTGTAATGTACGAAACCTCGATGAAATTAGTTCAATTGAAATAAGAAAGTAAAACATGATGTAAGATCATGCATTTAATATGATTGATTGTAATAAGGACCTTGTTGTTTTAGATGTAACACTAGCTAGACCAAGAGCTACAAGGGATCTAGGAATTCAATCACTGAAATATCAGTTTAATTAGTTTATGTGCAACTTATTTGATATCCTTAAATGTTAAGGATGACCGAGTGCAGTTTTATAAAAAGTTCATTACGGTCATGTAGTAAAGATTTCATTTGAATGGTTCGACCATTTGTAAAGGAAAGTGAATGTACGATAGCAGAAATAATTTAGGCACAGTTGGGATGTAGATAGCAAATGGTCACCTTTGCTTCTTGAAGAGACATTAGAAACAAGATTTGTACAAAATACTAAAAGATAGTTAATATGGAATGAGAAATGTGATTTTTGTTTTAAATATAATTTTATACAGAAAATTATTTTCTAAGAGTAAGATATTTTTTCGAGTTTAAGATATTTGATATGAAACTCTCAACTATAAACTAGTTATGGTATATGAACTAAAACTTGGTAATAAATGGTTGAATGACGCTTCATATTTCATAAGCTATTATAGTAATGAAGGACTAATGGGAGCATACCATATAATACTTCTTAGTGGCTGCATTAAGTTACATAAAATTGTTTTCGTAAACATACTAAATAGTATTTGTGAAATAATAACTATTTTCAGTGCTGACTGAAAATAGATATAGTTTTATTTCAGTATGATTATTATGAATATTCATTATATAATAAAACTACAATAATATATGTTTTTATAACATAAATGATGCATTAGAAAAATACAGAAGTATTTGAAATTTTAAAATTATTTTGGGATTATGGACTACGCATAGATTTGAGATAATTTTTAATCATAATTATGAATCATATGGTACCGGTGAATTGTTTCTCAAACAATTAAGTAGGAACTTCTATTCAGTGGGAGCGACATAAAAGTTGGTGAACTCTTTGGATTGATACATATAGATGTATGTAGTCAAAGTCTAACAATACCAATGTGGAACTGGCTTTCTAAGAAAACACAAATTCTGACTAGTTGAAAAATAACCAAAATCACAAAATACTATTTCAAGCTAGATTCGAGCAAGCCCTTGAATCCCAAAAGCTCAACATAAAGAAAATAGAGCAAGAACTAAGGCGCAGGGGAGTGAATCCGGAAGACCCAGTTGCCATGGCCAGCATCCAAAGAGTCGCTTCCACGTTCTTCCGTGCAATCGATGAAAAGCAAGGAACTCCCTACGTGTTCCGTGACGCCCACCAACCAACTTCTACCACCACCGAAGACATCATCTCGTTCAATGACGATCAATCACCGACCACCGATCTCTCCCCCGAAGACAGTGATCAAGAGGAGCTCGACCGCTTCATTGCAGAGATCGAAGATGCGGCCAACAGAGAGTTCGAGGAAGAAGAAGAGGCGGAAAAGGAAGAGGTTACTCGAATTAGGTACTTAGGAAAGGATGATATTAATAATATGGGAATGATGAGAGGAAGAGAGGATTATAGGAGTAGAATGAGAACTATGGATGTTAGAAAATGGGATAGTGGGGATGAAGATTCTGAAGAAGATGACCATGAGCTTGATGACGACGTACGTTCTAGGCCAAGAAGCGATAGACCAAATAAAAATGAAATGTTTAGAATGCAAAGTGCTTCAGAAGGGGATGGTAATATGGGAATGATGAGAGGAAGGGATTATAGAGGGAGTAGAGCGAGAACCATGGATGTTAGAAAATGGGATAGCGACGATGAAGATTCTGAAGAAGATGACCATGAGCTTGATGAAGACGTTCGTTCTAGGCCAAGAAGCAATAGACCAAATAAAAATGAAATGTATAGAATGCAAAATGCTTCAGAAGAGGGTGATAATATGGGAATGATGAGAGGAAGAGATTATAGAGGGAATAGAGGAAGAGTTGTTGATGTTAGAAAATGGGACAGTGGTGATGATTCTGAAGAAGATGAAGATGTTCGTGCTAGGCCCGAAAAGTATCAAATGAAGAATGTTTCAGAAGAAGATGATGACAGAGTTAGATCAAGAGGTAGAAGACCGTACAAAAGAGAGATGAATAAGTTTAGGGATGTTTCAGGGAGTGAGGATGACTCTAATGAAGATGTTCATATAAGACTGAGAAGCAACATGCATGGTAAAAATGAGATGCATAATGGATTAGGAAGAGAAGAGGACTGTTCTGACAGTGAATTATATGGTGGGTCAGAAGGTGATAATGGGTTGTTTGATTCTGAAGATGAGATGGATGCTAAAGCTAGAGTATTGAAATCTGAAGACGATTCACGTATCGATCATAGTGGTAGCGAAGATAAATGGAACATTAGAGAAGTAGATGGGTTTAAGAAGAAGAATTTTTTTTGATGAGCATTGGGATAGTGATTAACTTATTGATTGTTGACCTAATTGCTTATTTGGGGAGATGGAAAATTATTTGTAACATCATAATGGGTTTTAAGTTTGTATTTTTATCCATGTGGATAAACTTTGTATGATGTTGCTTATGCAATGACTTTTACAGTGTTGTAAGCAATACATTTTATGGATGTGGTCTTCTACTGTGGGGTTGTGTTGATTTTTCTGTGAAAATGTTCTGCTTTGAAGGGCTTGTTTATTTTCATTTTACTTTTCAATTTTTCCTTGCTTTTGAGAAAAATTTAGTTATTCATACTTGTTTTTGGTTTTTTGTGTGGTTTCTTCCATTTTTTCATGGGCTTTGTATTGATTATTATCATTTTTAGGAAATATGCTAGCTGCCCTACAGTGCATTTGATATCCCTAGTATAGAGTAAAGCAGTTGTTAAGAGCACTCCAAATATTGTCATGCATCATTGAGTTGGCTGACCCCAATAGAGTTAGTAACCCTAAAACTGGGTGAGTCAGGACTCACATGGTCACTTTGGCCAAGTGTACAAACCCTACTCTTATATACTCTGTTCTTATCATTAGCATTTTCAAATTCTTACTCATCTTGTAAATATTTGTTTGAAGTGAAAAATAGGTGCGTACGTTTCAAATTTATTAGACAACTTTCCCACCTCCCTCGAAATCTATTTTCACCAAATACCTCTTCTAAGTTTTATGATTATTGTTTTATATCCAGAATTTTGATCTGTGCTGTTTTATTGTTTTTATTGTAAATATTTTAAGAAGAAAAATGAATTTTTTTCCTAAAAAAGTTGCTTAAATTTTGTGTGGGCGGTTCCAAAATGTAAAATAAATAGCCTTTTGTTTTAAATTATTAGAGAGGTGACTAGTGGAATGCATTTTTTTGAAGAAGGCTGTCGTGCATTTTGAAACTTAGCGAAGGGTTCCTTTTTTAAACTTCATCCTTATTTGTAATAAATTACCCTCAGCTACTACTTTTTGCCTTTTATTTTTTTTCAATTTTTTAAATCAATTAATGATGGCATATTTGTTTTCTAGTTTGAATGCGTTTTCAATCAAAATAGACCAACCTGAATTTTTTTTCCTATTAAATATACAAGTTTAACTTTGACTTAGACTCCGAGAAAAACAAATTATTATTGTTATTATTCTATTTCTGTTCATCTTAAACTATAATTTTAAAAAAGTTAAACCATCAGTAGATAAACGATTAATTTCTATCTATAAACCTACTAAAATCCAAACCAATTAAAGATATGTTAAAGATGACTAACCTTTTTGTTGCTTGCTTGATTAAATTTTAGCTTAAAATAGATAATATTCTAACGTGATCGATTGATGGAGGTGATGTAAGGTGTGAAGGAAAACAATGAAAACTAGTTAAGGAAAAATGTAATCAATTAATATAATAATTTAATGTATTGGATCTAATTGATTAATGCGATATTCACTAATGGGGATGTCTTTATATAGTTGAGTAATAACTCTCACATTATGTATGCTAGTAAAATTTTTGTGATGCTATTTTACATATCGCGTTATAGCGTTTTGTTCAGAATTGATTGTTCATGAAGCAATTTTAAATATCATCCATAATGACAAGCCTCATTGCATGCTAAGAACCACATTATTAATTACAGTGTAACTCCCATTCCCATATAGCATTTCATGAATTTTGTTTTTTAATTATGTTTTCATACAACATTCACATAACATTTTCACAGTACGTTTTATTTAATGCTATTTTCACATAGCATTTCCTAAAGTGGTAATTGCCAATACTGGAGGTAAAGATCTACGAGGAAAAAAAGAAATCTAGGATGATGATGGAAGTGAGTAATACAAGAAAGACAATAGAAAAATATTAAATTTGCCATAGTAGAGCAATTTTCAGTTGTGGCGATAGTCGATTATCGAGGAAAAAGAGAGATATATGGAGGCGAAAGACGAAGGAAAATAGAAGGAAAGGGAGCAATGTTATATCGACAAGGGTGGCCGAGCAACAATCAAGCTAGAAAAGCAATAATCAATGACGAAATAATAGTGGTAAAGTAGAAAATATATGAGATTGAGAGTTATTTGGAACTAGAGAAGAAAGAAAACCTATTGCTTTTGACACATATTAATAAAAGTGTTGACGTATACGTGGAGCATCAATGATTGTTTTTGATGATAACAAATATACATTTGATATGTTTGTTGATTGTGACATAAATATAGATTTGTACAGATAAAATTGTGCACAACTGTGTTATGAACTAGCAGTCTAGTTTCAGTCAACCATGACAATAAGACAACATCATAATGTGGTTCAGAATGAATTTTGGTCAATTATAAAACATGGCCTAATAATAAAATTCGGTTTGCATAATGTGATGACCCTAATTTCACTACAACCGGAGACATTAAATAAATTTGATCGAGTTAACGACTTTTTGATAGAGTTAGGGCTACGCCACTAAGGAGCACCTTTTTAATTTATTGTAAATTATTAACTCTGTAGCAAAATCTCGATCGAAATAAAAGATGTTTGTTTTCTGTAATATGTGTGTGTGTGTTATAGTATGATATATTAATTAAATAATTAATTTTTATATATTTAATAGAAAATCCTTAAATAAAATGTTATGCGATAATAATTAAAAGAAGTTGTAATCATGAGAAAATTATCACAATATTAAATAATATATTATTTTTAAATATTCCAAGTCAATGTGTTTAGAGAAAGGATATTAATATATCAGTTGAGATCAGAATACATAATGTTCTCCAAACATTGGATAGTTTATTACTCATGACAGCTGGAGACCCAAAAGGTTACATACCGATAGTTATTAGATAATTATGAAATGACTCATTCGAGAGTTTCCTGTTGGTTGATAACAATTAGGTCAAACGGGAAATCTCGAAGCGACGATATTACACAGTTTTCTCGATGAGAATACTATTAAACTTTAGTGTGGAACTACACTTTGATTATTGTTAAATCATGGTCTAACGTCTATCGAACAACTATAATTGGGTCTGAGCATTGGAAGCGATACAATATTCAATAAAGAATTCGTTTTCTCGGTTTTATAAGGTTAGTATTATGATCAACTATAGTCAACTCAAAGTTAAAATCTCTGGCTAGAGTAGTACGATCAATAATAAATATTATTATTGAATCACTGACTTTGTTTATGGACTAACCGAGTTGAATGTCGACGATACTAGAATTTTGACCAAAAACTAAATTCCATAAGTTCTAAAGTAATATAGTATTGACAAAGAGAATTGGTGTAGATTATCATTACTAGGGTACCGCTTAAAACTACAAAATTAAAATTTACCAATAAAGATATACGCATAAGCGATAGATTCGACCAAACTATCACGCCACTAGCTAATGTGACATGTGAACGTTAATATTCAAATTGTTCGATATTAATTGCTCATATTGATTGCCAACCGAATTTACACTTATGAGTTGCACAACCACATTATAATATGGCCGGCTATAGGTGAGCAAGGAAGGAGCAAAAAGTCCAAAAGTAGGATCTTGAAATGGTAATAAAGGATCAAGTAAACCAAGGAGAGAATATCCTCTTTACCCTCTCTATAAAAGCCACACTACGCCTCCTTATTTTTGAAACATTTTGCTCTCCCTTTCCTCCATCATGGCCGTAGGCTCCATTTTCCCTTGGCCGAAAATATCAAATCCAAACAACATCAAAATAAAATCAAAACTGTCCTCCAAGTAGTTGCAAAGCTAGAGCTCGGATCGGGATCAAGTCTAGAGTTATCTACCAATAAGGTGTAAACCTAAGACTTCAACTATAAGGTAACATCCTACTATTTGTAATCTATATTCTATCATATTAGTATAGATCCATAAACGAATCTATATGCATATATAGTTGTAGTTCCCCTTATAAATATATTATTATACAACTTTGTGTGCGCGCGCGTGTGTGGGTGTTGATTTGCAAGTTTCACTGTATATGTTATCTTTGTTTTGATTTTTTTTAATTCATATATAAAAGGTACATAATTTTTACAAAAAATGACTAAAATAATAATAATCCATTTTAATTAATTTAAATTTTGACTCTAATTATAAATACAAATATATATATATATATGTGTGTGTGTGTGTGTGTGTGTGTATGTATGCATGCATGCATGTATGTATGTAAAACTATTTTATACTGCAAATAATATTCGACAAAAAATATTGAAAAATAATTGTATTTTTTTGAAATGATACTTTATATACAACATGTCACTGGGACAACATATCACATGTCAATAAACGTTCGAACCACGTTACGCAAGTTTCGAACTTGTGACCTCTTGCACCAAAGCCGAATCACTTAACCACTGGAACAATGGTGCTTGTCAAAATGTTACTTTACTTTTTTTTGAAGACCTAGAGAACCAAGCTTTGCTTGTAAACTCAAAGCAAGTATGCACCGAACCCACAACACATACTTTAGGTAATTCACAACGATATGTAGTTAGCGGGGGTTGAACCCTCGACCTTTAAGGTGAGCGCCGCATGTCCTAACCACTACACCACCTTGGGGGTTTAAAGTGATACGAATATTGTTTTTATTTATAAATATAAATTTGTATATTGTTTTTAAAGTGATACGTATATGTATGTATGTATGTACTTATGTATGTATGTATGTATACATACATACTTACATACATAAGTACATACATAAATACATGTGTATACATATATACATACATACATACATATACATACCTACATACATACATATAAACATACATACATACATACATATATCAATATGTATATATTTAAAAATTAATAATTTTAATTTTGTAAAAGTATATCTTACCACATACAGATTTTATAGAAAAAATTATTTGATCGAATTGCATTTTACTTTTATATATTATATTTTATTTAATAATCGTTTTAACGTAAAATTAATTAATAAATGTATAAAAAATTATTTTTTTAAATCATATTTTTTTTTAAAATATTATGATAATTTATTTTAATTTCTAATATTATATATATATTATTTTAAATTTATAGATCTAGATCTCTTTTTAAACCATTTTACTAAAAAAAATTATATATTTTGAAAATACTTCTGAATTTCAAAATCATTGAATTTATTAAAATAAGTTATTTTTATTTTTTGAAAAGAAATTTCAAATTTTAAACACATACATATATGTGTATGTATATGTATGTGTGTGTGTATTTAAAATTGTTTTAGACAACAATGTGCATATAAATGACTGTTGTGTCGGTTGCGGTGTAAATCCTAACACATATACACGTATCATTAACCATGTACACAATATACATTATGTTAATGGACACAACACACATATGAGTATATTTGGATATACTAGTATAAATTAATAAAATATCAATTTAATTAAAAATAATTTATCAATTAAATTGTGAAATTAAATAATAATTAGTTTTATTTAATTAACTATATTGGATCTAGAAAAACCTTTTAGACTTCATTGGCCTAACATGATGCAAAATAGGATAAAAAATTAAAATCTACTTATTTCACTCACTTTTGACTAACATAGTTCCAATTATGTATTAGAGTCTTAATAGTTTATGCAGTCTAAATTAGCAATTGTGGGCCTAACTAATAAAGCATATCTACCATTTGATTGTCCATAATAGTAATATCTAGGCTTAAGCTTGGATAATCAAGTATTCTCCTCTTCCTAGCTTTTAACCTGACAGGGTGATGGATGTCCAAACGGTTGGCTCAATTGTAACTATCCAAATTAATATGGGCCCTGGGTAATTTCCAAAATTCAATTTGAAAATTTAGAAACATATTTTGAATTTAAAAGTAAATATAAAATAACTTGTATAATGGTTATAAAATGTTTTTCAAAAACTATTTTGAAATTAAATTAATAATTTTGAAATTATTTAATAATTCAATTAATCGAATTAATTAGATAAATAATTAATTAAAAGTTAGTTAATTAAAAAAACATATATTACATATATTTGTAAGTATTATATTTGAATATATATATATATATATATTAAATTGTTTAAGAATATTATAAATAAACATTTTTGAATTTATGAAATTATTTAATTAAAAATTATTTTTAATTAAATTCAAATAATTATTAAATAAATATAAGTTAATTGTTAGTTAATAAAATTATATATATATACATACACACACATACATATGATATATGTATATAAAACTATAAGTGTTATAGTTAATATTCATCTTAAATTGTTTTGATGAATAAAATAAAACTTCGAATTGTAAAATAATTTAATTAATATACTAATTAAATCAATGAATTAAATAAATTAAACGATATACATTATAATATTCTATCATAAACAGTTATAAATGAATTAAACTTATATAATATGAATGTATAAAACTTAAGTGTAGCTGTAAGATACCCAACTTAGGTTTAAGGAATGAGTACATACATATCATACGTATACCGTGATTTTAGATGTGTCCGACACTTGAACCGCGAGGGTATTTTATAGAAATACATTGTTCCCTAAATTGATATCACTCAAAGTACATATATGTTAAATATTACGAATCCTTATATACAAGTTGTCCTCTACCACTTATATATTGATAGATTACTTGCATATTAATTAGTTGTTGATCTTCCTTAAGCAAGAGATGTTGTGTGTATTGCTATTAATAATTTTGCTAGACGAGGTAAGATACATGCGTGTATTTGTTAATTTTACTTAAGGTATGTGCATTACACTTACACCGTCGTGAAATGGTGGGTATGAGCGAATAATATCGTTGTATTTGTTGATCTTCCTCATGGTCGAGATGAGATTAGGACAAAGACCACGGGTTAGGGGTTGAATATGATACAATCGATAAAGTATTATCCATTACTTGCAGACTTATGGTTTGTTGATCATCCTTAAGGTCATAATCCCAAAGCAAGCAAATCCTAACACCTAATAAAGAAATCAAATGATTTATATGTTTTTCTTAGGGTTTTAAGAAACAAAAAATATATAGCGGGAGCCTTATGAGAAAAATTACATGAACACATTTAACGTTTATAATACTCTATGAATATATACTATAAAAGTTAAAATAACCTACGCTGATAAATTATGCAACTAATATAATTGATAAAATGTTTATAAACCAAAATATACAAATGAACTGAATTAGGATTGACATAGAAATATAAAATACATTTATTAGTAAATCTTTCGCTATTTTTTCAATTCAAGGCCCATTAACCAGATTGTACAACTACAAAATACATTCGTATCTTGGTAAATAAAGGTTTTACTTGCTTGAGGCTGTGTTTTGTCCTCTATGAGTTTTGAACTCTTAAGCAATACAAGAATATGGATATTTGATCCACATTCGATCAAATATGAATGTTATATGGTGAACATTTATGGTTTGTAATGTACGAAACCTCGACAAAATTAGTTCAATTGAAATAAGCAAGTAAAACATGATGTAAGATCATGCATTTAATATGATTGATTGTAATAAGGACCTTGTTGTTTTAGATGTAACACTAGCTAGACCAAGAGCTACAAGGGATCTAGGAATTCAATCACTGAAATATCAGTTTAATCAGTTTATGTGCAACTTATTTGATATCCTTAAATGTTAAGTATGACCGAGTGCAGTTTTATACACTACACCATAAATGACAATTTGATACGGCTTATAGCTGTATCAAAATTTGGCGAGCTTATAGTTTTGATACGGCTCAAAGCCGTATCTAATTGTCAATTTAGGTACGGCTAAAAGCCGTATCTAATAGTCGAATTAGATACAGCTTGTAGCCGTAGCTAATAGAACAATTAGATACGGCCTAAGGCCGTACCTAAGTGAACCTCGAACTGCGTCTTGTAGGTCATTTAGATACGGCTGATGGCTGTGTCTAACTTGTTAGTTAGATACGGCTTTTAAGCCATACCTAATGACCTGCTCCTACGTACCTGTTTAATTTGATACTAATTCTAGATTTGGGATTAACCGTATATTCAGCACATATAGGCACATTAAGCACAACAAAGATCTCACGCATAGTTTTGATAGTTTATAATTCTAGCAACATTAATCCAACAATGCATAGTTTAGATAGTTTACAATTCTACCATATTTCAGCATACGGTCTGAGCTTGAGCTTAATACAAATAGCTTAATACATACAGTTTACAATTCTAGATTTTAGATAGTCTCTTAAATCATTTAATTACATTCATAGTTTAATAACACATTAATAACTTAATACAAATAGTTTGGAGATTGAAATTTCCAAGTTTCCATAGCTGAGCCTGAGCTTCAAGTGACCAAGTCCATCCCTTTTTCACTACAAAATATAAGCATAACTATTAACTATGTTAAGCATAACTATAAACTATGTCGTTACATGCAATAACAGTGCATAAGCAAAGTAAGTCCACTTATGTTGTCACATTTAGTAATTAGTAGCACATTTAGTATGTATTATGCAAGTGTATAACTGCACATTCTATCTTAAACTGCACATGAACATATGTGCATGCACTGGTATAAAGGCAGTAGAAGTAGTTATATATGCAGGGTAGTGGGATGTATGGTATTACTGTCAGTGAAGTAAGGGGGATGCACTGAAATGTTGAGGCAGTGTAGTGTATTATGTAGTAAGGAGGAAGGCAGTATGTCAGTGTTATGACAGTAGTTTTTTATGAGGCAGGTGAGATGACTATTGTAAGGCAGATTTGTGGTGAATGGTAGGTGATCAGTAATGATTGTATGTGATGAAAAAGGGATGAAGTAGGGTTTTTTATTGTGTCTGTAAGGTGAAGCAGAAATATGGCAGAGGGGTGAATGGTGTTGGCGGGTGAAGTATGGGAAGGTGGTGGAAGTTATGTAGGCAGAAGGCAGTTGATAGTAAGTACAAGATGTTGTTGACAGTAAGTAGGAGGTGAATTTAGATGTAGCTGTTTGTAGAAGGGGATTTGCACAGTTGTGATGGTTTGTAGTGATCAAAGGTTTGTGAGTCACTATCAAACTTTATTAATAGAAAGATAAAATAGTTATATCACTAAAATAAGTGTATAACTATTCTGAACATCTGGACACATTAGGTTAGTCAAGTTGCTGTTTCTAAAATTTGCGGCCAGCATTCTGTTTCTGTACATCAAATTAATTAAATAAAAATCTAATAAGTAAAACAATTAAGTGGTCTATATTTACAAATAAAATAAAATATAATATAATAAAAGCTATAGTATTTATGAGAAAGAACCACAGTGGTGCAAACTTTGAAACTAAAGTCTGGTATCCAAGGTTTTGAACCAATTCTCATTGCATTTTGATACAAAGATTGTAAGCAATGCTAACAGAATATTTAACAAACTTTGTTTGTAACTTTGTATGCAATAATTCAAACTTACTTGTTTTCATAGTACATAAGTACCAATATTAAAGCACTAAAACAAATCGCATACATGTCAATTATACAGTACGTTTATAATATCCATTTTTTCTAACCATGTCATAAAAGATGAAAAGTATAGTATTAAATATATAAGTGAAAAATCCTCTTGATTAAATCCTCTAACTTCTGAAGATGAAAACAACATGTGGTATTCTTTTTATTCAGCTAACAATTAATATATGGTTCAATTATACACATGACAGCTAAACACGTCGGTATTCCCATACAGTAGGAGAAAGTTGAAGAAATCCTTCACAACCTTCTATATTAGGTTTCTGAGATTTAACAAAATTAACACCAAGTTTGAAATGGAAAAATATTTAGATGGTGGCAATTAGGAAAGGAAGAAAATATACATGTGACATGTCATGTATATAGTGGAAGAGGTTTCAAAAAACAATACATAGTAAAATATTAACATAAACAGAAAATATACCTACTCCAACGTCTAAAGAAATTGAATAAGACCCTTCGGATGGCACACATACCCACCCACTCCAACTTCAGCAAAGGTCTCCACAAATTGATGATTTATTTTGCTGGTTCTCTCATCTGGTAGCAGTATGTTGTCCAACACCACTTTTTCATGTGTGGGTGGTACAGATTTCCCATGGATTTTGGACGATGTAGAATCTCGGCATACAATACCTGTTGCAATAAATATGTTTAGATCTATCCAACAAAATATCTGCTCGAAAGCAACTAAAAATAGAAATCTTGTAATAAATACCTTTTGCTATTATGTCTAAATCAGAGTTGAGGATTTCACATCTTTGATTGTTCGCTACATCGGTCGAATTCTGGAACTGCGAAGCAACGAATTCAGGAGCATTGAATTGTGTGGCGCGTCCTCCATCAGAAGAATCGACCGGTGCGCGAATTCCCTGTTCGATGTTTCCCACCATGTTGATCAGAACCTCCATTTGCCCAGACAAATTTCCCACTGTACCCTCCAAACTTCCCACCCTCATTTTCAACTCATCATGCTCTCCATGAACATGTCTGAGTCGTTTTGTGCAATGGCACAAGCCTTAACTTTATTCATTGGTATAACGGTCCCAACATCGCGGCTCCTACCCCTTGCATCCTTACCAAGCACTTGTGATAAGATGTCTTCATCCACTGTCAATTTTTCTTCATCACTATCAGTGATCTTTTCCTTTGCTTTTGCAATTTGATCCTGAAATATGATAATACTTATATGAATAAGGAATTTTAAAGAATATGCAAGTTAGTATTTGTTATAAGTATGAAGAAGTGGCATACGCATATTTTAGCATCTGATTAGTATTTGTTTAGCTTACAAAGTATGAAGAAGTGGCATCTGATATGCTACCATCTTTTTTCCTGTGTGTCTTCTCCCATACTTGACGACGACTGATGTTTGTTGATGGACTAGCAGCGATCTGCAATACAAGTACAAATTTGATTGAAATAGTTGATGTTTGTACACATGTTGATGTATGTATGTAGAATGTAGATACAGTGGATACTAAAGCATATGAATGAAAATGGATATAAATTACCATTTTTTGTTCTATTTTAGCATGACTTTTACGTCCTGCATGGTGACCATAACTGAGCAATGCTCTGTTCTTTTTGCCTGTCTCCCTTCTTCCGCTCGCTTCAGGCATTGCTTCATTTTTTATGAACTGTTCCCAATCTTCTTGAGCAACTGTAGGTGGACAATTTTTCAACCGTTCTTCTTCATTTTTGAAAGTGTCATAATAAACCACTCTCAAGTTTTTCTTGTATCTCCTAAAAGCCTCGGCCATTCTCTTTAAAAACATTTCCTTTGTAAGCATATCGAGCTCATAAATTTTCTGCAAAAATTATATTAAATTAGAAAGAAATGAGGTAGTTAACATTAGCACCAAACTGTTTCCAAAAATTTTGCCATTACAACGGCGCTATTTTGTAGCACCGGAGTAATGTCTATGCATTACCCCTCTCCTGACTTGGCTTGCACCATTAACAGCAATTTTATTCCTAATATTAACACGCTGACCATTTACAACACATGAACAAAAAATCTTCATTCCTAATATTCATAACGGGATCATGGTAAATGCATTCAATTGCATCTAGTTTTATAAATATCATTCTAATAACATCATACATATCGACATATTAAATGAGTTTTGAATCCTACTTTCATTTCAACTTCTGTCCTACAAATAAAAATATTGATTGCATGCAAACTGAAATGTTAAATTTATGAACTCTGTAACGACCCTGAAATTTCAAAATTTCAAATTGAAAATATTTAATGAATTTTAAATATTTGAACGATGATTTGACTTGAATTTCAAATTATCAGAATGAATTGGCGATTAAATTTTTGAATTTAATCTATTGAAAGTTGAATAAAATTTGAATCTTCAATTTTAAGCCGGTTAAAAATAATTTAAAGGCTTGGAAAATTCATATTGATAATACTGAAGGTAATAGAAGCTTCAGAATTGAATTTGAAAGCGATTTGTTCCGTTTTGAAATATTATCGTTTAAGTTGAATTTAAAAATAGCCTTCCGAGGCACAGTCTCGGAATTTGACGAAACCAGTTTCATTGGGTCCGTAATATTGAATTATTACCGGATTTCAATTTTCGTATTTATCGGAATTGTTTTATGAACATACGGCGTATAAGTGCGTATAAAATTTAATTGAATTCAATTTGCATTTCTGTAACAACTGGGGTTTTGCCCGAATTATAATCATCAGTAAACGATCTATGTTGACAGATAATTTGCTGTTTATTGTTGGAAATTTTATAACGATAAAATCTTCGTCAATTGGCAATGTAAAATGGTTGTTAAATTTTATTTAAACTGTAAATCAATTGGAATTCTCTTATTGAATTTTATTTGTACGAAATGAATAAATACACCTAGTAAAATTTTAACAACAAGTTTAAACAAAATAAATTAAAGAAATTATCTAGACAAAACAAGACAAAGTAAAAAAAATAAAAATAACATAAAAACAAAATTTAAAATAAAAAGAAAAAAAATACCATACCTCTAGTACAAGAAATCACGTTCAACCATACCTAAACCACGTTGTCTTCTGCAAACCCACGATCCCCTTCCCCTTTCTCTCATAAAATAGCCGGCCCTTCCTTTATTATTATACGACCTGATCCTCTTCCTTACTCTGGAAAAATAAATGGCGGCCTTCTTCTTCGTTCGTTCCTCCGATCTGAAAATTAGGGTTTGATAAATTTGTTCGTGCTTGGCTTCGGCTTCTTCTTCACTAGCTCGTGGAGGCTTACGAGATTTAGGGTTTTTCAAATTTGGGGCTTTGTTCCCTTAAGCGCTCGGCTTTGCTTGAGAACTCGATTCGTGCTTTGCTCGCGCCGACTCCATCTGCTCCGATTCGTCGACAAAAGGTGAGTGAATATTTACACTCACATCTAATTCATCCTACCGTCTGAATTGATTCGAAGTTCTTGATTTTTTTTTGTTTTGTTTGTCTGAATTCCTTCACGTAATGATTTGGTTTCTGCGATTTCGTCTGCTATTTTGTGTTTTCGGCCATTAGTAGCGGTTTTAATTTCTGGCACGGTTTGATTTCTGCTGTCTATAGCTTGATGATTTTAAGGTTGTTCGACTTGGCCTCTCGACTTTGCTTCGGTATCGATTTTTCTGTGACTTTGATTTGTATTCGAACTTGCCATGGTTTTATCACTTGAGCAATCTCGGCCTTGTACTCTTTAATATTTTGTTGAATTCGCCAGTGATTTTGCTCTGGCAGTTGATATTCGTTTGGATGTGAAATTGATCTCTGACTTTATTATCTCGACCGTATGATTTTATTTGAAAACTGCAAGCATGATTTTGGAAAAAAAACAGTACATTTTATTTGTTGCACTTAGTCGATCCATTGCAGATAAACTTGAGCATTCTTGTAGTCTTCACTGCAACCTTTGGTTGCATATTTAATATGCAGATGCACTTGATAATTTTTTCTTGGTTAAGATAAATTAAATTTTGGAAACTGCTGTTGTTTAAAAATATTTCGAATGTTGGTTGCACTATCCAGTTTCACTCAGTTGTTACCGTTGCCTTGAACTGTTGCCATCACATTCATGTGCATTTTCTATTCAGGTTGCAATCTTCAGTTCCATGCCTTTTGGTCTGCATCATTGTTTCACATGTTGCACTGTTGTCGACACTGGGTTGCATACCTCATTGCATTCACTCCAAGTAAATTGATTCTCTTGACAATATACATTTGTAGTTGTTTCACCTGTTGGACTTCATTGTGGTTTCATGTCTGTAGTTGCATTCCATTTGTGTTGTTGTCACATTTGGCTGGTAGTTGATTCATCTGGCCTGTCTGCATTGCCCTACTTCATTTTGTATTGTTGCATATATTCTTTGGTATAGCAGTCTTCACTATCGCATTATGTTTTAGCTTTTGCACTTTGAGGTTGTAGTCTGCACATCTGTTGCATTTGGTATACTACTGAACTGTATACATTGCTTGACTCATGGTTGATTTGTTTTGCATCCATATACTTGAGTCTTTGCCTTTTGTGTCTGCACTTGTATCTATTGTATACTTGTAGCTGTTGTGTTCACCTGATCACTTCCAGTTGTACTGCTATTTGAATTGCAGTGCTTCATGTTGTAGCTTCACTTGTATCTCTTGTGATATCTGTTGAGTCTGTTTTGTTGT
Source organism: Allium fistulosum (assembly GCA_030737815.1). NCBI lineage: Eukaryota > Viridiplantae > Streptophyta > Magnoliopsida > Asparagales > Amaryllidaceae > Allium > Allium fistulosum. The sequence goes on from CM060904.1 coordinate 715,743,762, forward strand.
CCAGTTGCACTGACACTTGTGATATTTGTATCAACTCGAATTGTTTACTTGATCCACTTGAGCATTTTTTTCATCTGGTTCTTGTTGCACTTCACCTGCTATGTCCTTGTTCATGATTTAGTGTACGTGAATGTCTACTGTCTCATTTCTAGTTTGCATTGCCTTTGTGATCTTCACTTAGGTGTAGTCTGCACTTTGATAATCATGTAGCCAGGCATGTGTATAGATATGTACATATTCTATATTACTTCGGCATTAAATCAGATTTTGAGCCTGGTCCTTGATGATGTTTGACTACTTGTTGCATCGAGAGTACATCTGAAATTTTGGCGAGGCAGTGCACGCGTGCGTGCACTGCAGCCACCTAGAATTGACAGTTTTGAATTGATATTTTTTTTTCTTTTCTTTGCATCGTGATGCATTGATCTTTTATGCTGTATTGGCGAGGCCGTACACGCGTGCGTGTATGGCAGCCAATCGAACTCTGATGGTTTTAAAGTGACAATTTCAATTGTTTTAAATTGATTTAGTCGATTTGATAAATTATTTATTTATCTCTGTTGATGATTTAAATCTGCTGATTTATTGTTTAACACTGTTTAGTGTTAAAATTTTCGTTATCCGATTTCTTTGTTAAAAGGATTGGATAGACGGGAATTACTGTGACTGTCGTCTATTTAAATTATTACTGCCTATATGCACTCATAACTGGTTTGAATTAGACTGACCTGTGTATTATTTTCTTTTGAATGTAATACTCGGGTCAGACCGAGTATTTTTACAGCTTGAAGATTTTCGAGCAGCGAAGTTAGAGAGAGAGTAAAGAATCACTTTATTTTTTCAGAAGAAAATTATATTTTAAGATATTCCGCTGTATCAGTATTAAAATTGTATAAACTCTGATGTATATAAAAAGATTTATAGTAATGAAATAAAGATTCATTTGCTTAAATTCAGTGTTATTATTCTGTGTTTCTGTGGCTGATTCTGTTAAACGTTATAAACTAAATAACAATTCGCCTTTTTGAACGTTTCAAGTTGGTTTAATTACCGACTGAGGACGGTCAGAGGGGGGAATGTTACAGAGTGGTATCAGAGCTTTGGTTTACACAAAGCTTAGTTTATGATGTTTAATATGAATAGTTACTAGAAACACTTTAAAGAAAGCGTTTTTCAAATCTAAAGAAGTATAAAATTGTTTTTGAAAATAAAGATTTTTAACTTAAGAAAAGTTAAATTGAATTGAATTAGTATTAATAAATATATGGATTTGAAATTTAACTAAAAGGAAAGTTAAATAAATTTAACAGGATGAGATAAATTATTAAAATGGAAATTTAAACTTAAAAGATAAGTGATTATATAATATGGATTGGGAAGTTTAAATTTAATAAGTTGTATAACTTATAAAATGAGAAATTTGAATAAAACCAGTTGTTAAATGGTTAAACAGTTTTGTTAAGTAAAACAAAATCTGAATTTTTGAAATGTGATATGAATTTGACTTTAGTAAAAGTTAAATAAAATAGAATTTCAAATGAATTAAAGACGAACTTAAGCTGTATAGTGAAAATAAATGCAAGTGAAGATAAAATGAAATATGGCTTAAGTAATATTGAATCAAATTTAATTTGATATCAAAATGAATTAATAAAGTGAAGTAATGAATATGAAATTGAGCTATATAAAGGAAATTCAACTTTAATAGTAAAAGTGAATTAGTGAATTAAACATGAAATAGAAATGTTGTTAAAAGTTGATTGTATGGAAATTCATTAAGTATTAATGAAATTGAATTGATGGAAATTGAAAGTTAAGAAATTGAATTCAAATTGAAAGATAAGTAAATCTAAATAGAATCAAATTTGATTGGAATTGAAAGCAAACTAACTTGAATGTAAATTAGTGAATGTGAACTAATTGAATATGAATGAATGTTAGTAAAATCCAATGTGAATGAATCAAATGCGATTAGATTGAAAAATCAATTCAATGAATGGCTTACTAAAGAACTAGTTGATTATTTTGGAAATAGGAAGTGGATGCAAAGTTCAAATGGGAAGTAGATTTGAAAATTTTGACGTTGTCAACATGACAATCCATAATAAATTTAATAGATTCAGTGATGAATTTAAATTTGAACTTGCAGAGAATTAAGTTAAGTGGAAAACTTAGTATTGGAAAATTTGAAGTTGGTTTAAAACCAATATTGTGAAAAGTATGCGGAATTCAAACTATAAATTGAAGTCTTTATAAATAAGAATAGAATTTATAAACGTTGTTTATAAATTCGAAACTGACTTATTTTGATAAGTAAATTCGTATAGCTTGTTAAATGAAGTATATTCACGATTTTGGACAGTGAATATATTATTGAATAAAATGGATATGTTTTGGAAAAGTGATATTTTAAAACAAAGTTAATTGTTTTAAAAGATGTTTTAAAAGGCATTGAATATCGAAACCATAGATTTCAACATTCATTGTTGAAATAGACGTTTTCGAATATAAGGAAATGATGGACTATAACACTGTTGTTATAGTAAATGATTTCCGAAAGGAAATGTTTTGTATAGTATCGGGATTTATACATCTATCTAAATTTCGAATCCCTATACTAGTGATTTTGAGTTGTCGTAACGATGTTTTACGTAACATTCGTTTTTGACTCAAATAAAAATGTGAAAGAGAATGATTTCCTTAAAGATGAAATATATACTTAATTTTGATTTAAGTATATCGAATATTTTCAAATGTTGAAAATAAAATGGATTTGTGAATTACTTATTTTTAAATAAGTATGGAAATGTTTTTCCAAATATGAAATGTTGTGAATATATTCCGTAAGGAATAAATGATTTGAAATTCATTTTTGAAGTCGAAGTTGAAAAGTTAAATGAGAATTTGAACAATTTGTTCAATTTGAAATTTTTCAAAAAGATTGAATCGTTGAGTTAAAATTGAGTTTAACTTCGACATCAAAGACAATATAAGTTGAGCTTTGAATTTCAGATGATGATTTGGATTGTATGTCTAACATTGTGAATTGATGACATAGCAATTGATCTCTATTAAATATATATCTGTTGGTGGCGGAGAATTTATTCTCTTAGCTTAACACCTTTCTCTGAGACGTACGAGCTCAGAGGTTATATATCGATAGACATCAATTCTGTGTTGAGAATTGACGATGTAACGTGTAATTCAAATCAAGTGTGAAAGTCGATAATAGATTGGAATTATGAATATGAATTAGGTTTGAGATAACCTTAAATTTCTAAATCGACTTAGAGGAAAATTTTGAAATCCTCTATTTTGTTATGAATATGGAATATGTAAGTTTTAGAACTTATATATATATATATATGAATGCGGTAAAATTTGAAACCGTTAGTTTAGAAAGTCATTGTTATGGAAATCTTATGTAAGCTTACATGGATATGATATGTACGAAATGTGAAATGAAGTACTACATATATATGATATTATGTTTTCCAAACTGAGGATATGGAAAAGTACCTTCCATTTATTATTGGAGAAGGTATTGGAACTCGTGATGAGTGTCCATTTGAAATTCGTAGCTACGTAGAATTTTCCATAAGTTGGAATGTCCATTTGGACTAGAATCCCTCGTGATGGGATCATGTTGATTATGATGTATGTTAGCGTAATTTGAGGGGCGTGATGCCTACAGTTACAAGCGATTCCATTGGGATAATGGCGCAACCGCCGAGTAAACTGCAATCTAAGCGCCAAAGCGAAATTTGAGGGGCGTGATGCCTACAGACACGAGCGATTCTACTGGGATAGTAGCGTAACCGCCGTGTGTACTGCAATCTATGGCGACAACCATGGCGAAATTTAAGAGATGTGAAATCTACAGCCACAAGCGACTCTACTGGGATAGTAGCGTAACCGCCGGGTGGAACTGTAATCCATGGGGGAATGTGCTTTCCATATCCATTTTTTAAAAGAATTTTTAAAAGAATTTTCACTGGGAATTGAAGCAAGTATGTTTAGTACTTGGAGATTTTTAGACCTGCGCCTGGCCAGCGTATGCCTAATGTCTGTGAGAACGAAGATGGACTTGTTAAATTTCGAGTTAGCAAGTATTTTCAAACTGTAAATAGCAAATCAATAGTTTGAAATTAAAGTTTCAAAATTCCTACCTAATGAACTAAGGAAGAGGATCTTTGAAATGTTTTGAAAGTCCACAGCTTTGGAAGATATATATTATGCAAATCTCTAACGTGAAGAATTTTAAAGTTTAAATCTGAGTTTTGTAAGTCGAAAATTTTGGTAAAAGACTTTTGCGTTTTGATTGTAGAAATCAATGAACAAACGAGAAGATAAGCAAAACTAGTGAGATTAAACAAATGAAATGAATCCTATATTCATCTATTTGTAATAAATATCGAGCTTAGAAAAAAAATTGTGTAGGGTATAAATATTAATGAAATTTTAACAACCTTTCCTTTTCGTGGACGAAAAGTTTTTAAAGAGGGGAGTTTGTAACGACCCTGAAATTTCAAAATTTCAAACTGAAAATATTTAATGAATTTTAAATATTTGAACGATGATTTGACTTGAATTTCAAATTATCAGAATGAATTGGCGATTAAATTTTTGAATTTAATCTATTGAAAGTTGAATAAAATTTGAATCTTCAATTTTAAGCCGGTTAAAAATAATTTAAAGGCTTGGAAAATTCATATTGATAATACTGAAGGTAATAGAAGCTTCAGAATTGAATTTGAAAGCGATTTGTTCCGTTTTGAAATATTATCGTTTAAGTTGAATTTAAAAATAGCCTTCCGAGGCACAGTCTCGGAATTTGACGAAACCAGTTTCATTGGGTCCGTAATATTGAATTATTACCGGATTTCAATTTTCATATTTATCGGAATTGTTTTATGAACATACGGCGTATAAGCGCGTATAAAATTTAATTGAATTCAATTTGCATTTCTGTAACAACTGGGGTTTTGCCCGAATTATAATCATCAGTAAACGATCTATGTTGACAGATAATTTGCTGTTTATTGTTGGAAATTTTATAACGATAAAATCTTCGTCAATTGGCAATGTAAAATGGTTGTTAAATTTTATTTAAACTGTAAATCGATTGGAATTCTCTTATTGAATTTTATTTGTACGAAATGAATAAATACACCTAGTAAAATTTTAACAACAAGTTTAAACAAAATAAATTAAAGAAATTATCTAGACAAAACAAGACAAAGTAAAAAAAATAAAAATAACATAAAAACAAAATTTAAAATAAAAAGAAAAAAAATACCATACCTCTAGTACAAGAAATCACGTTCAACCATACCTAAACCACGTTGTCTTCTGCAAACCCACGATCCCCTTCCCCTTTCTCTCATAAAATAGCCGGCCCTTCCTTTATTATTATACGACCTGATCCTCTTCCTTACTCTGGAAAAATAAATGGCGGCCTTCTTCTTCGTTCGTTCCTCCGATCTGAAAATTAGGGTTTGATAAATTTGTTCGTGCTTGGCTTCGGCTTCTTCTTCACTAGCTCGTGGAGGCTTACGAGATCTAGGGTTTTTCAAATTTGGGGCTTTGTTCCCTTAAGCGCTCGGCTTTGCTTGAGAACTCGATTCGTGCTTTGCTCGCGCCGACTCCATCTGCTCCGATTCGTCGACAAAAGGTGAGTGAATATTTACACTCACATCTAATTCATCCTACCGTCTGAATTGATTCGAAGTTCTTGATTTTTTTTGTTTTGTTTGTCTGAATTCCTTCACGTAATGATTTGGTTTCTGCGATTTCGTCTGCTATTTTGTGTTTTCGGCCATTAGTAGTGGTTTTAATTTCTGGCACGGTTTGATTTCTACTGTCTATAGCTTGATGATTTTAAGGTTGTTCGACTTGGCCTCTCGACTTTGCTTCGGTATCGATTTCTCTGTGACTTTGATTTGTATTCGAACTTGCCATGGTTTTATCACTTGAGCAATCTTGGCCTTGTACTCTTTAATATTTTGTTGAATTCGCCAGTGATTTTGCTCTGGCAGTTGATATTCGTTTGGATGTGAAATTGATCTCTGACTTTATTATCTCGGCCGTATGATTTTATTTGAAAACTGCAAGCATGATTTTGGAAAAAAAACAGTACATTTTATTTGTTGCACTTAGTCGATCCATTGCAGATAAACTTGAGCATTCTTGTAGTCTTCACTGCAACCTTTGGTTGCATATTTAATATGCAGATGCACTTGATAATTTTTTCTTGGTTAAGATAAATTAAATTTTGGAAACTGCTGTTGTTTAAAAATATTTCGAATGTTGGTTGCACTATCCAGTTTCACTCAGTTGTTACCGTTGCCTTGAACTGTTGCCATCACATTCATGTGCATTTTCTATTCAGGTTGCAATCTTCAGTTCCATGCCTTTTGGTCTGCATCATTGTTTCACCTGTTGCACTGTTGTCGACACTGGGTTGCATACCTCATTGCATTCACTCCAAGTAAATTGATTCTCTTGACAATATACATTTGTAGTTGTTTCACCTGTTGGACTTCATTGTGGTTTCATGTCTGTAGTTGCATTCCATTTGTGTTGTTGTCACATTTGGCTGGTAGTTGATTCATCTGGCCTGTCTGCATTGCCCTACTTCATTTTGTATTGTTGCATATATTCTTTGGTATAGCAGTCTTCACTATCGCATTATGTTTTAGCTTTTGCACTTTGAGGTTGTAGTCTGCACATCTGTTGCATTTGGTATACTACTGAACTGTATACATTGCTTGACTCATGGTTGATTTGTTTTGCATCCATATACTTGAGTCTTTGCCTTTTGTGTCTGCACTTGTATCTATTGTATACTTGTAGCTGTTGTGTTCACCTGATCACTTCCAGTTGTACTGCTATTTGAATTGCAGTGCTTCATGTTGTAGCTTCACTTGTATCTCTTGTGATATCTGTTGAGTCTGTTTTGTTGTCCAGTTGCACTGACACTTGTGATATTTGTATCAACTCGAATTGTTTACTTGATCCACTTGAGCATTTTTTTCATCTGGTTCTTGTTGCACTTCACCTGCTATGTCCTTGTTCATGATTTAGTGTACGTGAATGTCTACTGTCTCATTTCTAGTTTGCATTGCCTTTGTGATCTTCACTTAGGTGTAGTCTGCACTTTGATAATCATGTAGCCAGGCATGTGTATAGATATGTACATATTCTATATTACTTCGGCATTAAATCAGATTTTGAGCCTGGTCCTTGATGATGTTTGACTACTTGTTGCATCGAGAGTACATCTGAAATTTTGGCGAGGCAGTGCACGCGTGCGTGCACTGCAGCCACCTAGAATTGACAGTTTTGAATTGATATTTTTTTTCTTTTCTTTGCATCGTGATGCATTGATCTTTTATGCTGTATTGGCGAGGCCGTACACGCGTGCGTGTACGGCAGCCAATCGAACTCTGATGGTTTTAAAGTGACAATTTCAATTGTTTTAAATTGATTTAGTCGATTTGATAAATTATTTATTTATCTCTGTTGATGATTTAAATCTGCTGATTTATTGTTTAACAATGTTTAGTGTTAAAATTTTCATTATCCGATTTCTTTGTTAAAAGGATTGGATAGACGGGAATTACTGTGACTGTCGTCTATTTAAATTATTACTGCCTATATGCACTCATAACTGGTTTGAATTAGACTGACCTGTGTATTATTTTCTTTTGAATGTAATACTCGGGTCAGACCGAGTATTTTTACAGCTTGAAGATTTTCGAGCAGCGAAGTTAGAGAGAGAGTAAAGAATCACTTTAGTTTTTCAGAAGAAAATTGTATTTTAAGATATTCCGCTGTATCAGTATTAAAATTGTATAAACTCTGATGTATATAAAAAGATTTATAGTAATGAAATAAAGATTCATTTGTTTAAATTCAGTGTTATTATTCTGTGTTTCTGTGGCTGATTCTGTTTAAACGTTATAAACTAAATAACAATTCGCCTTTTTGAACGTTTCAAGTTGGTTTAATTACCGACTGAGGACGGTCAGAGGGGGGAATGTTACAAACTCCATAAGCTCTCAAATAGCAAAATGGTATTAAAACTGTTTGATCATTCAGGATGTATCATTATGATAGTTCCTTGCATTCATAACAAAATCTCAGCTGCACTTTCACAGATCAAAATCAGACAGTTAAAATTTGAAACTGCCTACATTTTCTACTGCCACATCAATAGTCATTCTTTCCTATTTCAAATGAACGTCGCTCACTTGTCCGTTCCAAGGTACCTTCAATTTCTTATTATTATTAATTTCTAGGTCTGAAATATTCTAAAAACAAACTCATATTATTACTTTTCACATTATTTCACAAACAAGATGCCTAGTTACTGCAATATATACAATATCTGAAACTTACTCTAAAAATAGAAAACAAAGGATAAAAGCCAATCGGCTAAAACTTACTCTGAAAATTCGAGGACAAAGAGATGCCGATGATGATGGCTACCAGTTCTCGTCCACTGACTACAGCGTGAACTAGGGATAATGGTCCCTTCCACTAACGAGCCTGCTACGAGGACGGGGATGAGACCAAACGGGGACAAGCGCCAATCGACTACAGCGAGAAAGGCGAATTTAAATCGAAAAAATTTACCTGCAGATGAAGCTCTCAGCAGGTGGATTGAGGGGAGCTAGCAACGATTTGCGATGGGATGGGAGAGCACGAGATTGATACGAATTGGGAAAATTGAGAGATTAATATGAATTGGGGAGCCAGCAACCCTATTGTAGAAGAAATGGAATTTGGGGAAAATGATAAGTATGGTGCGTGTTTTGCCTATAAAAGTTTCGCACCAAAAATAGGCACAACAAGTGATACGACTAAAGACCATATTAGATATGATACAGCTAAGACCCGTACCTAAACAAGAGGGAAAGCGAATTAATTTGGAGGGAACCATGCGTTTTGGGTGTAAAAGTTTCTGCCAATAGTAGGCACGGAATTGGATACGGCTGCAAGCCGTATCACATTTGATACGGCTATTAGCCGTGTCCAAACAATTAGGTAGGGCTTGGAGCCGTATCATATTTGATACGGCTTTAAGCCGTATCTAAGAAGGCGGATGGAGGGGTGGCTAAAACTGTTTTTTGGTGTAGTGATAAAAAGTTCATTATGGTTTTGTAGTAAAGATTTCATTTGAATGGTTCGACCATTTGTAAAAGAAAGTGAATGTACGATAGCATATATAATTTAGGCACAGTTGGGATGTAGATAGCAAATGGTCACCTTTGCTTCTTGAAGAGACATTAGAAACAAGATTTGTACAAAATACTAAAAGATGGTTAATATGGAATGAGAAATGTGATTTTTGCTTCAAATATAATTTTATACAGAAAATTATTTTCTATGAAAGTTATTTTTTCGGGTTTAAGATATTTGATCTGAAACTATCAACTATAAACTAGCTATGGTATATGAACTAAAACTTGGTAATAAATGGTTGAATGATGCTTCATATTTCATAAGCTATTATAGTAATGGAGGACTAATGGGAGCATACCATATAATAGTTCTTAGTGGCTGCATCAAGTTACTTAAAATTGTTTTCGTAAACATACTAAATAGTATTTATGAAATAATAACTATTTTCAGTGTTGACTGAAAATAGATATAGTTTTATTTCAATATGATTATTATGAATATTCGTTATATAATAAAACTATAATAATATATGTTTTTATAACATAAATGATGCACTAGAAAAATACAGAAGTATTTGAAAATTTAAAATTGTTTTGGGATTATGGACTAAGCACAGATTTGAGATAATTTTTAATCATAATTATGAATCATATGGTACCGGTGAATTGTTTCTCAAACAATTAAGGAGGAACATCTATTCAATGGGAGCGACATAAAAGTTGGTGAACTCTTTGGATTGATACATATAGATGTATGCAGTCAAAGTCTAACAATACCAATGTGGAACTGGCTTTCTAAGAAAACAAAAATTCTGACTAGTTGAAAAATAACCTAAAATCACAAAGTACTATTAGTATGAAAAAATAAAATCACACAGTAAAATGAAAAATCTTCCATCACATTACAGTTACCATCATGAATTTTGTCTATTGTTAGCACTAGTGGACCCATCCATGCTGCAGTCAATGACCATTGAGTTTTTCAAGTCATCTCGGAATATTGGTATTGCAAAACAAATTAGATAAAATAAACATACTTGCACACAAACTATCGTAGGAAAGACATCTTTATTAATGCACACAAAAATATTATTTCAGCTAGTAGACCCGATACCATGCATAATGTATGTCTATGCGCAGATATCAACCACAACATAAGGAGACACACCTTAAAGCTGTAAAACACATCTTGAGATATGTTAACAACACATTAGATTATGGGATTTTCTACCCAAAAGAAGATTCATTTGACTTAATTTCATATTGTGATGCTGATTATGCTGGATGCAAATTTGACCAAAAAAGTACGGGTGGAACCTGTCACTTTCTAGGACACTCACTTATATCTTAGTTCAGTAAAAAGAAAAATTCTGTATCTCTATCCACAATAGAGGCATAATATATATCAGCAGCATTTTCATGTTCATAGGTTATCTATATGCAACAAACTTTAAGAGATTTCGGTTTAAATTCAAAACAATCACCAATATATTATGATAATACTAGTACAATAAATTTATCAAAAAATCAAACATATCATGCTAGGACAAAATATTTAGATACAAAATACCATTTTCTAAGGGATAACGTAAATAAAGGAATTATTACATTGGAATTTATAAATATAGAAAATAAAATATTTGATATTTTACTAAACCATCATCACAAAATAATTTCATTAAATTAAGAAAAAAGCTTGGAATATATTCATTTACAGAAATATAAAAGTAATAACTTTTATGAAGAAAAATGAAAAACAAAAATATCCTGTATATGTCGACATATCTAGGTAGTCTATATTGACATTCCTGGCTATTTTCGAAAAACCTACTTTTCCCTGATTCTTTCAAATTTTAAAACTAACTATATAACCACCTAATTTCGATTCCAGACCCACTTTCTCATCATCTTCCCTCTAAAAACTCAAAATAAAATAATCAAAAACAGATCCATCTCATTCCAAACACCTTAGAGAAGAATCTACCCCTTCCGTGACTTCACATTCTCTGAACTTGGCAAAATTGAAGAAGAATTAAAGCATGTCCTCACCATGCTTATTGAAATTGAAGTCTTGTAAATTGTTTCAAAAATGAGAAAGAAAGGCAAGGGAGAATATTAAGGAAAATACAAAGGCATGCATTGGATAATGAAGCAAGTCCAATCATCACCGTAGAGGACTCTCGAGTGAATCTTGGAATTCATAATCCTTTGAATCAAAATGATAAAGAGTATGGTCTTAAAGGCAAAAATCTTAGGCCTAAGGCAAGACTAATGAGTCTTATTTTACAATAAAGTATTACACCGAGGATAGAGAATTACAACAACTCCACTCAAAAAGTTTTCAAAGCTCCTTTTGTTATTTTTGAAAAATATGATATAAATTGGGCTCTAGTGATTTTAGATGACTTTATTCAAAGGAAAATATTTAGACATGAAAACAAACTTTACAATGGTGTGTACCTCCCTATAATTTTCAACTATTTTGGATCTAAAAGGATAGAACATTTTGCCCCATAAAATTTTGGCAAAATCAACCTCTCTCTTATGCACACCCCTCTCGAATTTGAACCCTGTGAGTCTCTTATCGAAAAAGAAGAAAGCGAGGTTATGGAAATCAATGAGAAGAAAGAACAAGAAGAGGAGGAGGAAATGGACACTTCCCTAGAAAGCTTTGACAAACCATCCTGCTATTATAACAAAGAAATTCTTAAAAATCAAGAAAAGCTTCTTAATAATCAATAGAAACTTAAACGTTCCTTTAGTAAAAGTTCACTAGCCTCTCCAACAAAGTGGACAAATACTTTGGGAAGATTATTAGAAAGCTTGGTGGAATTCCTTCCATCATTCTAAATCTATTTATCTATCATGTTTTACAACTTTTACTTATGTTATTTTCATGTATTTTTCATTATGTTTATATATCTCTCTAGTTTATTAATGAAATTTGCTTAGAGACTTTAGTTCTAATGTCAATAATGTTCTTTTGCTCTCTCGAATCATAAACTAAAATAATATAAAATATAAACCAAAATCTATAACAAAAATAAGAACATGCAAATTACTGCATATATGTCGAAATATGTCACCTATGTATGTCGACATATACTGGCAGTTTTTCAGAATTTTCGAATTTCAAAAGTCGGCTAATTTTTGGAAGGATTAGTTACTAATCCGACTTTTCACTTCTATACAATGATTTTTCTTCCAGAAAAACTCAAAAAAAAATTCATCTTCTTATCTTATTCATTTCTACACATTTCTTTTCATAAAAACAAATTCAAACAACAACTTTTCAAAACAAAATCTAAGTAAAATCTAGAAAAAACTCTTCAATCTCTCAAAAATGCTCTTCGCTTCATTCTTCGCAATCAACGATACTTGAAGTTGAGTCAAATGCAAATGATCAAAGAACAAGAAAAACAATTCGATTCTCTCAACGTTTTATTTCTAATTTCGTTAAAGAAGTTCAAAGCAACGGTGTGGAATGCTTGAACTCTAAAGCGAAAGAGGATAACAAAGCTTGGAAAGTTATCAACACCAATCCTATCTTCGAATCCTAAGAATGGGTCGAAGTTCCCAAGAAAATCTATTTTTATTTTTCATTTGTAATTTATATTTCTAACTTATAATAAGTATTGCATATTTCAGTCTGTATAATTGACTATGGTTATATTTGTATTTTTTTAGTGAATAAATATTAAATTTTTGATGTATGGTTAAAACACATGTAGTTATAATTATATATATAGTTAATTATAATATTTTTCTGCACTTAATGATATTGATACTGTCTGCAATATTATCAGATTTAATAGTATTTAATATACGTCACATTTAAGGAGAGTTTATTTTTCTTTACCCATTTTCGTTGATGACAAAGGGAAAGGAAAATATAAAATATAATATATGCATATACTAAGGGAGAGTTATACAAAACAAGGGGAGTTATATTATATTTTATAATAAATATATTTACATGATTGTCATCATCAAAAAGGGGGTTATTGTTAATACCATAGATATTGATTTTGATGACAACAACCATATAAATATAGGTACTGATGATTTTCTTAGTTGTATAGAATATTTAGCAGGATATTATATAGGTTTATACAAGTACATGATAATTAAGATTGAAGACTGATCAATTAGAGATCAAGATTCAGAGATGATCAAGATATTTGAAGACTCATGAGTTTAGAGACAATACATGAAGAGTTCAATACTATAGCTATAGTTAATAGACAGTAAATTAACTTGTTAAAGTCGTTGAATGGAAATTTTCTCTTCTTTGAATACTCTCTTATCACATTATTTATTTTATTATCTAACTATTTATTTATTTTCAAAATATATTTATACAAATATTTTATAAGATTTTTATATATTAAAAGTATCTAAAAACTAAGTTTAGAAGTTTTACAAATTATTAAAATTTTATAAACACTTTAAATAGATTGTTGTTTTTCAAAATTAACAAGGGTATGTCAACATAGGCTTAAAAGGTACGTCGACATATGACCGTTGAAGAGGTGTCTTTTGAATTTTGAATAATTGTGATTTTTGGTTACATCTCTTTGTGAATAGACACATCCCTTCATACATTATATAAAAAGGACTGGAAAACAAATTTTATTGACTACATTCTCTACTTTCTTCTTACTCCAAATTCTCATTATATATTTCACAAAACTCACTTTCTATACTCTTCAAATTCACTCAAATTCAATCTCTACTTTACTACATTCATTCTCTATAATTTACTCACTGATTTGAATGTACTCTCTCATCAATTCAATTACCAAAGTACTATAAAAGGACTATAGATATTTTGTATTCAAAATACAACCGTTTGTATTTAGAATCAACAACTCTACACCATTATTTGTTTGGGTGAGCTTGTTGCCCGTTCAAATCAAGTAGGTGTGCTTTCTGCCCGTTCAAATCTATATTTAATTAATTTTAAATATTTGAATGATAATTTAATTTGAATCCCGAATGTAACTTTGAATTTGACGATTAAATTATAAAATTTAATCTGTTGAATGTTGAATAAAAATTTGAACCTTCAATTTTAAGCTGAAGAAAAATATTTCAAAAGCTTTTAAAAAATTCGAAATGATAATACTGAAGATAATTGAAGCTTCAGAATTGAGTTTGAAAACGATTTGTTCAGTTTTGAATTAATGTCGTTTGAACCGATATTTAAAAATTAGCCGTCCGAGGCACAGTCTCGGAATTCGACGAAACCAGTTCCATTGGGTCCGTAATATTGAATTATTGCCGAATTTCAAATTTCGTGGCATTTGGAGTTGTTATGTGAGAATGCGACATATAAATGCATTGAAATTAAATCAAAATCAATTTAAATTTAAAATTTAAAATTTTGGTCAACAGCAGCACGACATCTCCTTCATCCACGCCTTTAAACACACCGAGCATCATAAAGAAATCACGCAACCCATGTCTTCTGTCTCCCTCCTTCTATTTTTAAATAACCGATCAACTCAGATTCAAAACAAAACAAAAATCATCTCGTTCAATTTAAAAATGGTCGCGAACGAACGAAATCAAAAGAGGGAGAATAAGAGGGCGCTGTCTTTTGAATTTAAATTGTGAGCCTATCTCCTTTCATTTCTAGTCCTCATTCAAATCGAACTCAAATCGACAGCGACGCTCGAAGTTTTGCACGCGGGGGAGGTTGTTAGGGTTTCGGTTGGGGGAAAAAGTCAGGCGCGACGTCGCGACTTAAGGCTTCACGACCGGCTCTGGCGTGGCACTCGTGTTGAAGTTCTCTTCGTGGTGGCGGCCGAAGTCGAGCTCGACGCATGGCCTCGAGATGCAGTGAAGTGTAGAGGCGCACGTGAAGAGAGGATCGAAGTTGGTGGCAGCGACGTGGTAGCACTTGCGTACGATGAAGTGATGATTCCAGGAGAGGGCGACTCGACAATTGGGGTATCTCGTGACAGCGTCGACGAGGTCAGGGGACAAATCGCGAGGTAGCAGCTAGGGGGGTAGGGGGTTCGAGGGCGACGACAGACAATGTTCCAGTTTGGGTTGCTTTCGATTTGGGTAAGGTTATCAGTTTAAAATAAAATTTATTTGCAATTTAATTTAATTTAAGTGTATATAGACTGAAATAATATAGATACATACAGTTTAAAATAAAATTTATTTTATTTATAGTACATTTAAAATGTTGTAGGGTTCACTCAAGGTTAACTGAAAATTTATTTGCTGAAGGAAACAATCCTGTTTACATATCTATATGTATATGTAAAGAAAAGAAAATATATATATAAGGTTATATAAAGATTGGATTTTTATAAAGTGTAGTTATATATATATAGATAAACTTTGAAAGAAAAAAATAGGTATATTAGCAGAAAAATTTAGTTTTGAAAAGTAAAATTTTAGTTAAATGTTAAAGGAGAAAATTTGTTTTAAATTTAAATTCTAGTTAAGCAAATTTATTAAAAAGAAATTGGTTTAAAGTCAAAGGTATTAGTTGAAATAAAATCAATAGTTGATTTAATTGTTAAAAACGAAATAAATTGTTCGATTATTCCAAATATTAATAAATTGTATAAAATATTTATACAAGGTCTGAAATCGAGAAAACAAACTGGATGGAAAAATGGATTACTAATAAAAGCCAAGATGAGATTTTTCTCACTCAAAATGAAAGTGGAATTTTCAGTTATTTATTGATTGATTTGATTGCTATTGGATGTGATATTAGATATAGTAGGATATATCTATATGTATATAGCAATATATACATATTGGCATATGTATATATTGGATTGATTGATTTCCCGCCTCGTATAGCGGATGAGACCCTATTGCGCCGTTAGTAAGCGGATATATTATAAAAACCCATATACCGCGATATTCCACCTCGAAGTGGAATTGGTATTATGCTAACGTCTTTGGATGCAGGGAAACAGGTTGGAGGGATCCAACTGGACCCCTCACATTGATTGAATTTATTTCTACTGTGATGTGATAATCTGTGAATGATTATTGATGTTATTGAATTGATGTCTGGAAATTGTTTGAATGCTAAAATTTAGCTGAATGGATGTTTGATATCATTGGATTCCAAAAATAAACGAAATTGAATTTTTGAAATCAAAATAGAAATTTCTAAGTGAATTAATTTTAGAAATTGAATAAATTTTGAAGAAAGGAATTTTTAAAGTATAAAAAGTTAATTTTTATAAATCGTATCGAATTAATTCCAGAATCAAGTGAAAATGTTAAATAAATGGATTTCGAAAAATAGTGATTATAAATTAAGAATTTAATTTAAGAATTTGGATTTTTAAATAGATTGAAAGAAACAAATTGAAATTTATTTTCTTCAAGAGGAATTTATTTAAAAGGAAATAAGTTGGAAGTCCAACTATAAATTTAATTGGAAAATTGAAACGAATTTGGAAATTCAATATAAAATGTGAAGATATGAAATTTATAGATTGATAAATTATGAAGTTATAAAATGGGAAGGAAATTGTGGAATAAAATATTTATAAGAAAATTTACTTATAAATTAGATTTTTGCCCTTAGATGGAATATAAATAGAAATTGCTAATAAAATGATTTTTGAAGTTGAAATTGTTATAAAGTATAAAAGCAATTTATAAATGTTGTTTTATAAATCTAGAATCACTCAATTTTGATAAGTGAATTATAGAAGGTTATTAAAGAAGATTTATAAATCAAAGTTGTTATAAGAGAGAAATAGAATTTATAAACGTTGTTTTATAAATTCGAAATCAATTGAATTTGATAAATTAAATATAGAAGATTTTTAAAGAAGATATATTCACGATTTTGGATAGCGAATTATCCTTGAAATAAATGTGTAGAAAAGACTGAAATTTGGTTAGTGAAGTATATTCACGATTTTGGACAGTGAATATATTGTTAAGTAAAATGGATTTATTTTTGAAGAAGTGATATTAAAAATGAAGTTAAACATTTTAAAAGATGTTTTAAAATGTATTATGAATCGAAAGCATAGATTTCAACATTTATTGTTGAAATAGACGTTTTTCGAAAAATAAGGAAATGGTGGACTATAACACTGTTGTTATAGTAAATGATTTCCGAAAGGAAATGTTTTTATCTGGTATTGGGATTTATATACCTATCTTAATTTCGAATCCCTATACTAGTGATTTTGAGTCGTCGTAACGATGTTTTACGTAACATTCGTTTTGACTCAAATAGATCTCCTAAAAAAAATGAAATATATACTTAACATTGATTTAAGTATATCGAATATTTTCAAATGTTGAAAATAAATAGATTTGTGAATTACTTATTATTAAATAAGTATGGAAATGTTTTCCAAATATGAAACGAAACGTTTTTGAGAATTTATCTTCTTACAGATAAATTAAAAGTGAATATTAAAAATCGATTTGAAAAATCGTATATCAGTAAATATAAATTCAATATGGAATTTATAAAAGAAATGAGAATTTGTTTTGAAAATAAATATTGATTTATTTTTGAAGTGTGGAAATTATATATCTAGTAAAGATATTTTGGAAAATAAAATAATTTGGAAAATTATTTGGAATCTGATGATGTTGCGCATCTTTATTGATTGTTAAATAACCGACTATCAGTAATTACCTTGAATGGTATTTGTTGTGAATTGGATGAATTTGAATGCCACACTTATTTGTAAATAAGCGCTCACTATTCGGGTTAGCCGGGAAAGGACCATGGGGTCGTATAACCCATTCTGAATATGTGATACGTCGTTATGAATTGCATTTGAAGACCGGTGTTGAAGACCGGATATTTTTGAAAACGGAAGGATTACCGTCGAGTTACTCTACATCGGCTGATCTCCGATTTAGAGGTTTTTATCACCCTTAGTGACGGGAAGTCCGGACGTGATTGAAAATTATCCGGATGTGCAAGGGCTTCGTGAGAAGTGCCTTCAGTTCTGTTCGATCCCGGAACAGACTTGTATGGATTGTGTGTCTGACGTTACAATTTGAGATATAAAGCTGATTTCTTTCAAATACATTTCTGTTGGTGGCGGAGAATTTATTCTCTTAGCTTAACACCCTTCTCTGAGACGTACGAGCTCAGAGGTTATGTAGTTGAAATTTATCAGCGATATACTCCCAATTTGGTAACGTGGCATACTAAGTGTTGCTGTGAAATGATCAGTGTTTGATCATTTGTGATATGATCATTTGTTTGATCTTATATCTTTGTGATCATAGGTTGATCATTTTTGTTTGACCCGAAGCAGGGCTTTGTAGAAAGCGTAGCTTTGTGGACGAGACTTCGTCGAGCCTCACACCCCGGAAATGGTCGAAACAGGAAGGATGCAGCAAGGTTTTAGGGAGTAGCGCCCCTTAGTGTATGTCATTTCTTCTGGATAAAGGTGGTATCATGGTATGGAGCCCAGATACTTAACCTCTGTGGTTGCTGCAAAAAAAATTATTTCTTTGTGGTTGTTGCGAATCGGGGATCCTCGGGAAGATCGGTGACGATCGGGGGATGGCATACGCGTGTCAGTAGTTACCTATTTTTGCAGAGGTAACCCGGCCTTGTGTTGGCAGAGATCCGGTTAGATTCTCGGGTCGTCTATTCCAGGGACGTACCCATCGTGGAAAAGGAAGTTCCTTAGCCTGACCATTTGTTGGAAATCCAAAGAAACAATACGAGCCTTTACGATTTCAATTGTATAACCTGTCTCCTCAGGAGGCAGCTATAGCAGGCATAATATAATGGTACCTATGCTGGCTAAGATTTATATTATACTTTCGAAATGATTTCTACACTATGCACTAATAATAATATCAAAAAGGATTTGATTTTGCGTAGTAAGCATCTTTGACTATCATAAGAAGAAATCTCCTCCAATTCTGCGTTTGCATTGTGTGTGTGGCGGGAGGTCTTATGGTAGTTTCATTTTCCAAAAGCATTTCGAATTGACTTTAAAAATTATTTTGTTGTTATAAAGAATAACTGTTTTACGATCTCACACCAGTCACCATGACTGACTCGGAGTTTATTGTTCCCTTCTAAACTCTGGGTGCCCACCAATTTCCACACGGGCAGCCTAGAGTTATGTTATCAGGATATTCTGGAGCTTTGGAGATAAGCTGGATGACGAGATGTAGTATTTGTATCTGATAGTATTTATTCCGCTGTGTATTCTGTATGAGGACAAGTTTATATAACTGTCCATTGTTGTATATCGACTCTGATTGATGTATATATAAACTGATATAGTTCTTTGTTTTAAAAGACTAATGATTATCTATTATATATTGTTCCGCTGCGATATGTGAGATTCTGATATTGTTTTCTGTTCTGATGTTGTTCTGTGTTGTTCTTCTCTCTTTCTTGTTCTTCTCTATTTTCTTCTTTCTTCTTCCTTCTTCTTCTGCCTTTTTCTTCTTTTTAAAACCCTCACTATTGGAGTTTCCGACACTCGATTTCTCGGCAGTCGATAAAGTGAGTATCGAAGTCGAATTTTCGAAAGTCGAAAATTTCGGTACGTGACAGCGTGGTATCAGAGCATATGGTTAAGCGACAACCCTGCTCTGTTGGGTGTTACTCATTAGAGATAGAGTCAGTAGTACTCTAGAATGAGTTGAGTGTAATAATAGATATGAGCGCGTATTTGTTAGTGAATATATAAAAATGTTTTATATTGTGTTTGCTTATCCGTTGAGATGTTTGTGAATTTTGGTCGGTATGTAGGACGCCATATTATCGATAGAGATTTCTAAACTCTTAAACGAGGCAAGACGACACAGTATTATTTTAAATAGGGTGAATGAAATAATTTTACCCAAAACTATTTTTGTATAGAAAAGAAATCATTTTCTATGAATTATTATAGTATATGGTTGCATGGATGTTAGAAGTGATAATATTAATCTATTATCATTGAAATTGAATAAGAAATTCAAATCGTAACTCCAAAGTTAAGAAATAAATTCACATATAAATGAAATTTGAGAATATAAATTGTTAATGTGACTTATAATTTAAAATGGAATTCCAGAGAAGTTTTTGGAAATGTAATTGAAAGAATTTGTAAATTTTGGAGATTTGGAAAGTTTAAATCTTTTTGATTTGAAAATGAATTTCAAAGGTTTTGAAAAGTATTTTAGAGAGATGAAAGCTCTAAACTCTTTTCGGTCGCTGGAAAATAATTCCGATGATGACCGCGACATCGTTGGTGTTCATTTTCGGGTTTCCAAAAGAGGAATTGCTTCCAAATTGTTTTAAATACGAAAATGTTTGGAAAATTTGGATTTTGTTTTAGAAAATTCAAAAGATAAATTTGAATTGTTTTCAAAAATGGTTTTGAAAAGATTGAAAAGACTCTGGAATTGAGTATTGAATTATGAAAATAAAATTGTGAATGAATGAATCAATTTGCAATTGCAAGTACATGAATGTAAATTGAATTCGAATTGAAATCCAGTTTAATATAAGTGGTTACAAACCAAATAGTGAATTGTAAATAAATTTTGGGAGCGAACAAAGGTGAATAAAACTGGAATTGAAACTGAATACTGAAAACAAATTTGAATAAGTGGATTAGAATTTGAAATGGATTAGTAACTGAAACTAATTTAAAATGGTGCAGTTATGAATGAAAGATAATCGATAAAATTCAATATTCGGAATTGAAGATAAATTGAATTCCAATAGAATTAAAATTGAGAATTGAATTCAAATGAGATTAGAAATGTAAAATTGAATGGATATGAATATGCAACTTCAATAGTGAAGTAAAAATGTATAAGCAGTTTATATTGAAAATTTTGTAATAGAATTTGCAAAATGGATTGAATGTTGTAACTAGATATTATGGCTAGTAGGATATACAGGTATAAAGGAATTGGAATTTAATTTCGAAGATAAATTTGAATTGCTTGACAAAAGGTAAGTATTTAAATTTCGATATGAGATTTGCTGATTTCTTGTCTTGCCGCTTGGCATTTCTCTTTTCTTTTTGAAATCTGAGAGTCTGTAGGGACGTTTTGTAGTCGTGCCGTATTAGCCGTGCAAAGGAGACGCTGGCGAAATTTTTCGAAAATTTCGAGTGTTAGAAAATTTAGAAAGTTTAAAATTTGAATTTGAATTTGAATTGTTAAGTAAACAAAGTTGTTTGAAACTTATAATTGAAATTAGAAATTTAGTTGAAATAATAACGAATCTTTAGTAAAAAGATTTGTTTAGATAATTTGATAAAATTATTAGATGTTGAAAAAGAGTAGACGAGTTAAGGACTTTTTTTCCCTAACTTGTAATTTCGAGGACGAAATTCTTTTAGGGAGGGAAGTCTGTAACGACCCAGAATTTTGAACAAATTAAATTGAAAATATTTAATTAATTTTAAATATTTGAACGATAATTTAATTTGAATCCCGAATGTAACTTTGAATTTGACGATTAAATTATAAAATTTAATCTATTGAATGTTGAATAAAAATTTGAACCTTCAATTTTAAGCTGAAGAAAAATATTTCAAAAGCTTTTAAAAAATTCGAAATGATAATACTGAAGATAATTGAAGCTTCAGAATTGAGTTTGAAAACGATTTGTTCAGTTTTGAATTAATGTCGTTTGAACCGATATTTAAAAATTAGCCGTCCGAGGCACAGTCTCGGAATTCGACGAAACCAGTTCCATTGGGTCCGTAATATTGAATTATTGCCGAATTTCAAATTTCGTGGCATTTGGAGTTGTTATGTGAGAATGCGACATATAAATGCATTGAAATTAAATCAAAATCAATTTAAATTTAAAATTTAAAATTTTGGTCAACAGCAGCACGACATCTCCTTCATCCACGCCTTTAAACACGCCGAGCATCACAAAGAAATCACGCAACCCATGTCTTCTGTCTCCCTCCTTCTATTTTTAAATAACCGATCAACTCAGATTCAAAACAAAACAAAAATCATCTCGTTCAATTTAAAAATGGTCGCGAACGAACGAAATCAAAAGAGGGAGAATAAGAGGGCGCTGTCTTCTGAATTTAAATTGTGAGCCTATCTCCTTTCATTTCTAGTCCTCATTCAAATCGAACTCAAATCGACAGCGACGCTCGAAGTTTTGCACGCGGGGGAGGTTGTTAGGGTTTCGGTTGGGGGAAAAAGTCAGGCGCGACGTCGCGACTTAAGGCTTCGCGACCGGCTCTGGCGTGGCACTCGTGTTGAAGTTCTCTTCGTGGTGGCGGCCGAAGTCGAGCTCGACGCATGGCCTCGAGATGCAGTGAGGTGTAGAGGCGCACGTGAAGAGAGGATCGAAGTTGGTGGCAGCGACGTGGTAGCACTTGCATACGATGAAGTGATGATTCCAGGAGAGGGCGACTCGACAATTGGGGTATCTCGTGACAGCGTCGACGAGGTCAGGGGACAAATCGCGAGGTAGCAGCTAGGGGGGTAGGGGGTTCGAGGGCGACGACAGACAGTGTTCCAGTTTGGGTTGCTTTCGATTTGGGTAAGGTTATCAGTTTAAAATAAAATTTATTTGCAATTTAATTTAATTTAAGTGTATATAGACTGAAATAATATAGATACATACAGTTTAAAATAAAATTTATTTTATTTATAGTACATTTAAAATGTTGTAGGATTCACTCAAGGTTAACTGAAAATTTATTTGCTGAAGGAAACAATCCTGTTTACATATCTATATGTATATGTAAAGAAAAGAAAATATATATATAAGGTTATATAAAGATTGGATTTTTATAAAGTGTAGTTTTATATATATAGATAAACTTTGAAAGAAAAAAATAGGTATATTAGCAGAAAAATTTAGTTTTGAAAAGTAAAATTTTAGTTAAATGTTAAAGGAGAAAATTTGTTTTAAATTTAAATTCTAGTTAAGCAAATTTATTAAAAAGAAATTGGTTTAAAGTCAAAGGTATTAGTTGAAATAAAATCAATAGTTGATTTAATTGTTAAAAACGAAATAAATTGTTCGATTATTCCAAATATTAATAAATTGTATAAAATATTTATACAAGGTCTGAAATCGAGAAAACAAACTGGATGGAAAAATGGATTGCTAATAAAAGCCAAGGTGAGATTTTTCTCACTCAAAATGAAAGTGGAATTTTCAGTTATTTATTGATTGATTTGATTGCTATTGGATGTGATATTAGATATAGTAGGATATATCTATATGTATATAGCAATATATACATATTGGCATATGTATATATTGGATTGATTGATTTCCCGCCTCGTATAGCGGATGAGACCCTATTGCACCGTTAGTAAGCGGATATATTATAAAAACCCATATACCGCGATATTCCACCTCGAAGTGGAATTGGTATTGTGCTAACGTCTTTGGATGCAGGGAAACAGGTTGGAGGGATCCAACTGGACCCCTCACATTGATTGAATTTATTTCTACTGTGATGTGATAATCTGTGAATGATTATTGATGTTATTGAATTGATGTCTGGAAATTGTTTGAATGCTAAAATTTAGCTGAATGGATGTTTGATATCATTGGATTCCAAAAATAAACGAAATTGAATTTTTGAAATCAAAATAGAAATTTCTAAGTGAATTAATTTTAGAAATTGAATAAATTTTGAAGAAAGGAATTTTTAAAGTATAAAAAGTTAATTTTTATAAATCGTATCGAATTAATTCCAGAATCAAGTGAAAATGTTAAATAAATGGATTTCGAAAAATAGTGATTATAAATTAAGAATTTAATTTAAGAATTTGGATTTTTAAATAGATTGAAAGAAACAAATTGAAATTTATTTTATTCAAGAGGAATTTATTTAAAAGGAAATAAGTTGGAAGTCCAACTATAAATTTAATTGGAAAATTGAAACGAATTTGGAAAGTCAATATAAAATGTGAAGATATGAAATTTATAGATTGATAAATTATGAAGTTATAAAATGGGAAGGAAATTGTGGAATAAAATATTTATAAGAAAATTTACTTATAAATTAGATTTTTGCCCTTAGATGGAATATAAATAGAAATTGCTAATAAAATGATTTTTGAAGTTGAAATTGTTATAAAGTATAAAAGCAATTTATAAATGTTGTTTTATAAATCTAGAATCACTCAATTTTGATAAGTGAATTATAGAAGGTTATTAAAGAAGATTTATAAATCAAAGTTGTTATAAGAGAGAAATAGAATTTATAAACGTTGTTTTATAAATTCGAAATCAATTGAATTTGATAAATTAAATATAGAAGATTTTTAAAGAAGATATATTCGCGATTTTGGATAGCGAATTATCCTTGAAATAAATGTGTAGAAAAGACTGAAATTTGGTTAGTGAAGTATATTCACGATTTTGGATAGTGAATATATTGTTAAGTAAAATGGATTTATTTTTGAAGAAGTGATATTAAAAATGAAGTTAAACATTTTAAAAGATGTTTTAAAATGTATTATGAATCGAAAGCATAGATTTCAACATTTATTGTTGAAATAGACATTTTTCGAAAAATAAGGAAATGGTGGACTATAACACTGTTGTTATAGTAAATGATTTCCGAAAGGAAATGTTTTTATCTGGTATTGGGATTTATATACCTATCTTAATTTCGAATCCCTATACTAGTGATTTTGAGTCGTCGTAACGATGTTTTACGTAACATTCGTTTTGACTCAAATAGATCTCCTAAAAAAAATGAAATATATACTTAACATTGATTTAAGTATATCGAATATTTTCAAATGTTGAAAATAAATAAATTTGTGAATTACTTATTATTAAATAAGTATGGAAATGTTTTCCAAATATGAAACGAAACGTTTTTGAGAATTTATCTTCTTACAGATAAATTAAAAGTGAATATTAAAAATCGATTTGAAAAATCGTATATCAGTAAATATAAATTCAATATGGAATTTATAAAAGAAATGAGAATTCGTTTTGAAAATAAATATTGATTTATTTTTGAAGTGTGGAAATTATATATCTAGTAAAGATATTTTGGAAAATAAAATAATTTGGAAAATTATTTGGAATCTGATGATGTTGCGCATCTTTATTGATAGTTAAATAACCGACTATCAGTAATTACCTTGAATGGTATTTGTTGTGAATTGGATGAATTTGAATGCCACACTTATTTGTAAATAAGCGCTCACTATTCGGGTTAGCCGGGAAAGGACCATGGGGTCGTATAACCCATTCCGAATATGTGATACGTCGTTATGAATTGCATTTGAAGACCGGTGTTGAAGACCGGATATTTTTGAAAACGGAAGGATTACCGTCGAGTTACTCTACATCGGCTGATCTCCGATTTAGAGGTTTTTATCACCCTTAGTGACGGGAAGTCCGGACGTGATTGAAAATTATCCGGATGTGCAAGGGCTTCGTGAGAAGTGCCTTCGGTTCTGTTCGATCCCGGAACAGACTTGTATGGATTGTGTGTCTGACGTTACAATTTGAGATATAAAGCTGATTTCTTTCAAATACATTTCTGTTGGTGGCGGAGAATTTATTCTCTTAGCTTAACACCCTTCTCTGAGACGTACGAGCTCAGAGGTTATGTAGTTGAAATTTATCAGCGATATACTCCCAATTTGGTAACGTGGCATACTAAGTGTTGCTGTGAAATGATCAGTGTTTGATCATTTGTGATATGATCATTTGTTTGATCTTATATCTTTGTGATCATAGGTTGATCATTTTTGTTTGACCCGAAGCAGGGCTTTGTAGAAAGCGTAGCTTTGTGGACGAGACTTCGTCGAGCCTCACACCCCGGAAATGGTCGAAACAGGAAGGATGCAGCAAGGTTTTAGGGAGTAGCGCCCCTTAGTGTATGTCATTCCTTCTGGATAAAGGTGGTATCATGGTATGGAGCCCAGATACTTAACCTCTGTGGTTGCTGCAAAAAAAATTATTTCTTTGTGGTTGTTGCGAATCGGGGATCCTCGGGAAGATCGGTGACGATCGGGGGATGGCATACGCGTGTCAGTAGTTACCTATTTTTGCAGAGGTAACCCGGCCTTGTGTTGGCAGAGATCCGGTTAGGTTCTCGGGTCGTCTATTCCAGGGACGTACCCATCGTGGAAAAGGAAGTTCCTTAGCCTGACCATTTGTTGGAAATCCAAAGAAACAATACGAGCCTTTACGATTTCAATTGTATAACCTGTCTCCTCAGGAGGCAGCTATAGCAGGCATAATATAATGGTACCTATGCTGGCTAAGATTTATATTATACTTTCGAAATGATTTCTACACTATGCACTAATAATAATATCAAAAAGGATTTGATTTTGCGTAGTAAGCATCTTTGACTATCATAAGAAGAAATCTCCTCCAATTCTGCGTTTGCATTGTGTGTGTGGCGGGAGGTCTTATGGTAGTTTCATTTTCCAAAAGCATTTCGAATTGACTTTAAAAATTATTTTGTTGTTATAAAGAATAACTGTTTTACGATCTCACACCAGTCACCATGATTGACTCGGAGTTTATTGTTCCCTTCTAAACTCTGGGTGCCCACCAATTTCCACACGGGCAGCCTAGAGTTATGTTATCAGGATATTCTGGAGCTTTGGAGATAAGCTGGATGACGAGACGTAGTATTTGTATCTGATAGTATTTATTCCGCTGTGTATTCTGTATGAGGACAAGTTTATATAACTGTCCATTGTTGTATATCGACTCTGATTGATGTATATATAAACTGATATAGTTCTTTGTTTTAAAAGACTAATGATTATCTATTATATATTGTTCCGCTGCGATATGTGAGATTCTGATATTGTTTTCTGTTCTGATGTTGTTCTGTGTTGTTCTTCTCTCTTTCTTGTTCTTCTCTATTTTCTTCTTTCTTCTTCCTTCTTCTTCTGCCTTTTTCTTCTTTTTAAAACCCTCACTATTGGAGTTTCCGACACTCGATTTCTCGGCAGTCGATAAAGTGAGTATCGATGTCGAATTTTCGAAAGTCGAAAATTTCGGTACGTGACATTGTTGCCCATTCAAATCAAGTGTGTGTGCTTGCTGCCCGTTTAAATCAAGCAAGTGATCTTGTTGCTTGATTAAATCAAGAGAATCTACCCTGAACTCGAAAAATCAGGAGGGTGTATCTCGTTGCCTTGAAATTAAGACTGTATTATGGTTTGCTTGCTACCTGTTTAAAGTAGGCATTGGAAATGAAATATGTACATACACTATACATGACTGGACGTTGGGTGAACTATTATAAAAACTTCTGCTGTCATCTCCCTTACTTTTACTTTACTTTTACTACATATATCTATGTGTGTGTGTGTGTTTGTGTGTCTTACTTCCTATCTATATTTATTACCTATGTTTGAATTTAAATCTTGAAATAATTCAAAAAAGTTTCATATAAATTGTAAAACACTATTCACCTCTCTCTAGTGTTAAAGTAGCCTTAAGATCCATTCACATTAGTACTACACCGTTTCCCACAATCTTAAATAAGTTAAATTGCACATAATCACCAAGTTTAAGTCATTTATTGATCACAAATGAACTCCAACTGGTTGTCAAAAGATGCCTCACAAACCCTGAAAAATAAAGAAAAATGAATTCAAATATGAGACAAAAAGTCAAAAAAACATAAGTTAATGTGTACACATAAACCTCTATAAATGTGATGAAATGTCTAGATGTAATCATGTATGTCAAAGTGTTCTTAAAATGTAGATGAAGCCAAGAACAAAATAAAAATAAAACTCAAGACTTACATATAGAAATACCAAACTACAAGAGTACAACAAGACTTAATACTAACATAAAATTTCAAACAGTCAGAAGTACAACAAGACTACATAAAAAATAGTATCCTAAGCCTAAAGGTATCAAGTAGTATTCTTTATGTGCACACATAACCACCGATTCCAACTTTAGCAAATGTCATTACAAGATGATGATTTTGTTTGGTGGTTTTCTCGTTTGGTAGTAGTATAGTGTCCACCACCAACTTCTCATGTGTTGTTGGTATAGCTGTACCATGCATAATGGATGCTGTCGAATTTCTGCATACAAAAGTTATTGTGATGACCTCTAGGTCATAGTTCAAAATTTCACATTTTTAATTGGTCGCAGCGGATGAATTTGGTTGAACAGCAATGCCCGTTGTGATTTTCGATATGCAATTTAGATGATCAGCATCATTATCCTGACATGCACTACTTCCTCCATTGGAAGCAACATCCAGTATGTGATTTCCTTGACCTTGTACCCCTTTACCAAATCGACCAAAGTCCTCAATGTACCCTTCACATTTTCCTTCATAGCATCAAATTCTCATGCGTCACCTTGAGCCTTTTGAGTTGTTTACATGCAGGGGTAGAAGCTTAACCTGGGCCTTTGAAATCTTGGTCATAATACTTCGGGTCTAGCCTCTTCCATCCTTACCAAACACTTCTGATATATTGTCTTCATCCAATGGAAATTATTCTTTATCACCATCATTAATTGTTTCCTTTTCTTTTGCAATTTTTTCCTAAAATATGATAATACTTAAGATGGTATATTTATTATGAAATTTTACACAATTAGCGAGTTATTATTTGTTTAATATACGAAGTACCAAGAAGTCTTATCTGATATGGTACCATCCATTTTCGTATGCATCTTTTCCCATGCATGACGTCATGTGATATTTTTTGTTGGATTTGTTTTGATTTGCAAATTATCATATATATATATATATAGTTTTAAAATTATGGATTGGTTATGCATACATAATAATTTTAAAATGATTTAAGAAGATAGCATTGACATATCATTTCATGTTATATTACAATGTGACTAGTACATCTAGTATGATGAGCAAAAGCTGTACAGTGATCTGTTTTTTGCATAACTATTTTCTTTCGCTTGCACCGTATTTTGCTTTATTTTTCAAGAATCCATGCCAATCTTCTTGGCAAATTGATGGTGGATTAATTTTGGATCTATCTTCATCATTATCTCCCAAATGACGGCCCTTTTTACATACAATGCTCCTTTGCTTATGACTCTAATTCGAAAAAGTCTACGAAAAATACGAGTTATTTACTAAAAAGATAAGCGATGTGGTATAATTCGATTTTAACTTACTAGTAGTTCAGTCCAAACATCATCCTTATATTCTTGGGGTACTTTATCCCAACTTTCATATGAGACTAACATATGAATTCAGACTAATTTTCCAATTCGGCTGCCTATTTTTCAGTATTTTTTGAAATGGAACACCATATGTGTTTGCCTTAACGTTCTCAAGTTGGGTAGAGGATGAATCAAAAACTATATGGAGTGACAGTTCTACGGCTTCTGACATTTTCCACCAAATATTTGCACTATAAATTTTTGGTCAAAATATGAGTTACATTGAAAGTTATATTGCTAATCTTTTTGACAAAAAACTAAATATATGATGCAACTTTCTACCTTATTTAATTCAAAATGATAGTAATGCATCAACTTACTAGTTTATTTTAAATTATAAGCCATTAGCAAAGCAATCTATTATATAGTGCTTTAGCTACAAATACAACTAAGCTTTGTGTGAGAAAAAAAAATTACAGATAAAATTTTCTGAATTTTATTCATTTTTTAGACATCCCGACCATCAAATTTTGACCTAAATTTTAAGCATTCAAACCTACATAATAATTCTTGTTCATTATTATACTATATTAATATATTAACATTATACCATATTCCTGGTATTATTAGTATATCAACATTGTAACACATTTCTTGTTCATTGTTACCGCTTAACTTATCAAACATGTCATTTTACAGTCATCCATTTATAGAGTAAAAAAATAAAATTCAAAACCGAAGTATAATTACAATAAAATTGAACTGAACTACAAATTTCACATATTTATAGAATAAAAAATGAAAGTTTATAAACATTCTTTCATATCTTTATACTATATGTTATTTATATTTTAGTTTTATTTCCGTTTTCTATAGCACTTGTTCCAAAAGAAAATCTCAGAATTTTCCAATAAACATCAAACAAAACAAGAACTCGGTTTCAATATAACAAATCAAGTGAGTTGTAAAATATCTATCTTATATGCAAAAAGAATAATTCTAATTCAAAAAACACATGTTATATTAACATATGCATTTGGTAAGGTCTTATAATTTTTCATTGTCTTCAAAATATGATTGAGAGGAAGTATGGAACTCAATATCATCCACATCCATAGTTAACCATTTTGGTGTATGCAAAACCAAAAAGCATCCGTTCTTTTGTAATTCTTTTGAGTATAACCATTTTGATGTATGCAAACCATAAAGCATCCATTCTTTTTTAAATCTTTTGAGTAGAACACTTGACTCACTTGCGATGCAAAATAAATTGCTCAACATTCACTCTTTCTTTTCTATTTAATTTTCCTAAGTTTACAGTGAACAAATTTGAAACAGGATCTATTTTGCAACCACTGATCTTATCCTCGACTTTTACCCAATCACAGTAAAAGACTATTTGTTTAAAGTCAATGTAATCAAACTTAATTATCTATTGAATGGCTCCGTAATACTTTTTCTCTACTTCCTTATAATTTTATCCTCCCCGCTCACTCTAAATTTTGTAGTCGCTTTCATGCATACACCACTATCTTGTGTTACCATCAGCTCTTCATAATTTTTTTGGAGAAAATGTAAAACCGTTAACTTGGTATTTCATATAACCATGTGACTTAACTTGGGCCCACTCACTAGTTGCCGAAGAACCGAATCAACATCGTTGGTCTTCACTAATTACAAAAAATGTACAATAACTGAAATGCATGGTCATTAATGTGTATGATCCACTTACAAACATGTGAAATACTTATGGTGATATAGTACCTCACCACGTAAACATAGAGTAAAACTCAGACTAGCATCCACAGATATAACCCTACTTTAAGATTTAGTATTTTCACATAAGAGTTATACCTCTGGTGACAAACGCATATCAAAATGTATATATGAATTGAATTATAAGAATGGAAATTAAGACAAATTCGTGAACTTACTTCGTCTATTCATCCAACCTATCATACTTATCAAGGACCCATCTACGCACTTGTTCAAAAAGCACTTAGGTAAACATGATACATTTACCATTATCTAAAGGTAGCTCACCAGCAAACTCATCATCCTCATCTAAATAATCTTTATGAGTGTGTTTATGAGTGTCATCCCCTCCATTTGACATATACTCCGTATAGTAAAACTAGCTTCTTGTACTATACATCCTTCTATAATACACATTTCAATGTATCTTTTGTTACACACATATCCTTTATATGTTTTCATCAACTTATGAAGGTGATCAATTGTAAATAACTAATATCTGTTTATATCGAACAACGATGTAAATAACCAAAATTAATAATTTATTGTTTAAAAGGTTATATTCACCTATATCGAACATGGCCGCAAATCAATGCTTCATCGCCTAAATGATCCATAATGTGGATACTGATTTTTAAAAATTGCTGGTGGAAAATGTTTTTCAAAAACAGACATTGCTTTTACCAAACTAGCCTTTGCTTTTAAAGATGTTTTCTGTTGACCGTCTTTAAGAAAAAAATGTTAAAGAATAGACTTGTATGATGTACAATATTCCACAGATCCTTATGTTAGGCATAAGATTGTTGAATTAGTACTGGAAGTATCTGTTGCATTTACGAGGTGATAATCATGTTACTTCATATTTCTTAATTTAGGAGGATTGATGCTCACCTTGTTGTGGAAGTTAGAACAAAATTTGCTAGGCACTTTCAGGTTTTCCAAAACGGTGCAAAAACGTATCTTTGCTCAAAGTGAAAGTTACCTTTGGCATGGTTATTTTGTTTGTTTTAGGGTCTTCCATCAACCACAGTTTTTGTTTTATACCCATAGTTTTCAAATCCTTGTGTGCAATAATGTCATCTTTTGACTTGTCTTTATGGCCAATAATTGTGCTGATGAGGTGCTCCATGACATTCTTCTTCATATACATAACATCAACATTATGTCTGACCAAATTTGCTTTCTAATATGGTAAATCAAAGAGGATGGACCTTTTATACCTTGCATGAAAATTACGAACTCTCTTCATCGGTTTTATTTTTCCATTTTTGACCAATTTGTGGTGGTTCTTTTTTTTACCAACTTTCATCTTTATATTTGCTGCCTGCTCTTTGATTTGACAACTAGTCAATGGCTATGGATGATGAGATGTTCTTATTTATTATTGAAGTTTGTAGAACTTGTATTTGGGAGGAATAAATCTTCGATGTCCCATATAACAAATCTTCTTACTTTCAGAAAGATGATAGGAATAAGTATCTTCTGCATAAATATGACATGCAAAGTAGCCGTAATATGTGCATCCCGATAAAGTTCCAAGAGTAGGATGATCAGGAATTGCGCACAACATCCTAGCTCTCATTGTGAACTATGATTTATCAAATGAGTCAAATGTAACTACTACTTCCCATAACTACTTTAACACATCTATTAGCCATTGTAAATAAACATCAACAACCTTCCATGGTTGTTTTCGCCTATAAATCAACGATATCAGCATAGAGAACTGCCTTTTCACACATATAGATGAAGGAATATTATATGGTACTACAATTACTAGCCAACAACCATAAGAACTACACAGAGAAGCATGTGGCATGAAACCATCTATTTCTATTTCAAGCAATACGTTTCATTACTCGGCAGCAAACATTAGGTCAAAAGAATGTGCAGCTCGTCATTAAGAACTGTCATATAGATGATGCATCATAGTTGGACCAGATTTGGCATGACCGTGCCTAGTCGTCGTATCTGCTATCCATAATATAGTATACAGTCTCCTCAATCTAGATATTAAAGGGAAATGTCTCAACGTCTTGTGAGGTACTTTGATGGATCTTCTCTCTTCATTGAATTTTGCCATATATCTTGGTTCACTGTAATTTATATAAGAAACCCTATTTGCATCATTATTCAGTACAAAATACAATCATTAATGCACGCATCATAGGTTTTGTAATTCATCCTAACTTGTTTAATCATCTTCTTTATGTCGGGGTACTTTGCTGGTAGCATGTTACCTTCAAGGAGTAACTCCTTTATAAATTTGAGGAGTGTAGTTAACCATTGTCTAAAAAGTTGTATTGGGCCTTCAAGCTATTCAATTTCATAATGACATACAACTTTATAACCCCTTCTAGACATGAAGGATACAATGGCTCTTTTTCACTAGCAAAAAGTGATTTATACTTCTAACTTTGATTGGCCAACCAATCGACATCAACTGTAGGCGATTCCCCAGTACTATCATGATTAGGCAACAAACTTATAGGTTAAAATTGATGGAATCTATCAGCATCATTGACCAGATCTTTCATCCTAGGATGTTCACACTCATCAATACTTATGACATGACTAACTATTTGTAGTTTTTTCTTCTCCGCCAACTCTTTTCCATGAAAATGCCGCATCGGTATATGATTGGATAGTACTTCACCTAAGTAAACAAAAATGAATGTCATCTAATTTGATCTTTATCTTCATATTTTTGCACTGCATGCAAGGGCATGATTGGATTTCCTTACTACTATCATTTTATACAACAAAATCAGTGAGCTTCTGCACTCCATCCACATATCATGTAGTTCTTTGATCAGATTCTTTCATCCATTATCTGTCTATACTAAAAGACATATTGCTTTGCTTTATCATATACAAAATGGCATCAATTTTTACAGTACTATAACAATCTTATAGCATCACAAATAGTTGTGTTTTCCTTACTTTATTGAATCTACTATGATTCTTTAACAAACTAAATTATTAATAGAGTTGAGATGATTAACTATTTACTTATTTATTATTAAAATATGGTTTACAAATCAAAAAATCCTATGGTGGAGTTATCATTATCATTATTCCGATATGACATATTTATGAATAAATACCAAGAATCATTTAAATAACATTTATATCCCTAATGACATCAAATTAATTAGTAAGGATTAATGCGAGATAATAAAGAGGTTGCATTATTTTAGGTTGAGAAGAATAATTTCAAGTACCTCAATATACATACTAATCAATTACCAACCATTCTATAGCACAAAATCGTTAAATATATAAATCGTCAAATTTATATACATGAAGTTATCGAATCAACCATTTTATAGCACAATTCAAAGTACCTCAATATATAATCTTGTCTTGGGAGATTCGTGAACCATATGTGCTTTTTTGCAATTATTATTTTAGTAGAGATATTTATACTACCAGCAAATCATCTGTTTTCAAGGAAAACTGCAATATAGTTTTCAACCAACCTTATTTAATGTTTACATTTCACCACACCATGATTTATCTAACTTAGTTAATCTTCTGGCTTTTATCAACTGAGATAGTTAAGGTCAAGTGAGATAGTCACTTATGTCAACATGTACTTTTTTTAACTCGATTAATAAATTTTGAAGCAACCAATTGTAGGAGCTGTTAACTTTGAGAGGAAACACTAAAGTAGAATAAAATAAGATTTGAAGAAAGTGAAACAAAGATTTCATAATTTTTTCGCTTATTTTATTTGGTATATTATACATTTTATACACATAGAATCAGACAAGATCCTAAATCAATGAAAATTTG
Organism: Allium fistulosum; assembly: GCA_030737815.1. Lineage (NCBI taxonomy): Eukaryota > Viridiplantae > Streptophyta > Magnoliopsida > Asparagales > Amaryllidaceae > Allium > Allium fistulosum. The sequence continues at coordinate 715,778,580 of CM060904.1, forward strand.
TCTAATTTAGATTGTCAAATCTTATCTACAAATGATTCATTTCCATATTGGTGGAATGTAAGAAACGAAACAATTTAGAGGTAATGATCAATCTGATATTTATGTTAACTTTAATAAGAACATGAATATTATAAAATATAATACACAACTATCCAACGTAGGTACCAAGTCCTAGTATAAACATCATATACTAGTTACCAAAATATTTTGCATGCTTCTCTTGGCTTAAATATACTATAGTCTATGCAAACTTCATGCATAAAAATTGTCAAATAACATTAATTTTCTATAAAATAACACATTCATAAACAACAATATGAATATTCAAAACTGAATTTCAACAAATTTATGTATTAGAAAGTATGGTTTCAATTAAGAGGAAGAGTTGCATAGATATAAAACTTCATAATGGAAGAGTAGAACATATCTGAGTTTCGACCAAGGTTACAATAGTAAACTTTTATGAAAAAATTATTGATGATTACCTGAATCGATTTCGATGTAATCGAGTTTAGGACGGAGCGGGAGGATAAAAATTTAGGAACGTGAAATGATTAGGGATGTAGTGTAGGCGTTGCGTAGTACAGCACTAGCTAGAGCATTGGAACATTTGGAATAGCACATAGTCGTTGCTATTTTGCAACGGACCAAAACTATTGCTAATTATTGAATAAACATTTCTAAACATTTTCAACGGTCCACAGTCGTTGCAAAATTGCAATAGCCCAAAGCCGCTGCAAAATTGCCACATTTCTCTATTGTGACACTACCATTATGGTGTAGTGGTGACTCTTGGCAAATTCCAACAACAGGCTATGTACATCACCTTGAATAACATTACAATAAAACAATGTGTGTATATATAAATGCATAAATTTATAACTTAGCTTAAGGTGATTTCAAATGTTGATAACCCCGTAACATTGTTATACAATAACAATGTCGTGATATAGATCATGAAAGAACCTAGAGCTCACTAGAAGTCAAGAAATATACTCCGAAAAGTTCCATATAATAAAGGCATTTTATCAAGGTCGGAGAGAGTTGATTGATAGAGTAGATAATTAAAACAACATAGCATATCCATTCACTAAGGGACAAGCTTGGTCGTTTTCAGAAAAGTAATTGAAGTGAAGGAATAAGATTCCATAATTGACCCCAAATGCGAATGGAGATCGAGAGAGTTGGTATATGCCCTAGGGAAAATTATGTAATTCTTTGCATATATCTAACTTTATAACCGATCTTGTTTGTAATAAAGGTATTTGATTTCTATAATATACTTTATTATATAGAGATATAATTAAATAAATAAATAAATTTGAAGTATATTAAAATAGAAATTTCTTTAATGATATGTTAAGTGGTAATAATTACAAGGAGTTGTAATCATGAGAAAGTTATCGTAATATAAAATAACATATTAGTTTAAATATTCCAAGTCAAGATGATTCGAGAAAGGATATTGATACATCTGTTGTGACTGGGGTACGTAACGCTTTCCAAATGTTGGGCTATGTATTACTCATGGTTATTAGAGGTACCAAGAGATTATGTATTTATAGCTATTGGATGACTATGGAATGACTCACTTGAGAGTTTTTAGTTGGCTAATAATAACTAGGTTAAATAGTAAATCTCATAGTGATGATATTACACAGTTATGTCAACTTAATAGTACCGTTGAACTTCAATGTGGACACTCCACTTTTGTTATAGTAAATTATGGCATGGTGATCCATCGAACTATTGGTGTTTCTGAGTAGAAGCATAGGAAGTAAACATTATTCAAAAGAGAATCCGCCTCCTCAGTTGTGTAAGGTTAGTATCATGGTCAACTGTGGTCAACTCAAAATCAAAATCTCTAGCCAGAGTTGTATGGTTAATAATAAATGTTACTGTTGAACCGAGGACTTTGGTTATAGGCTAGTCGATTTGAATGTGGATGATATTGGAATTTTGACCAAAATCAAATTTAAAAAATCCTAAAGTAATATAGTGTTAACGAAGAGAATTTGTGTAAACAATCATTACTAAAAGGTACCGCTGAAATTATAAAATTGGATTCTATCGATAAGATGTATAAACAATAAATATGGCCAAATTGTTACTCCGCTAGCTAAGGTGGCAAGTGAACTTTAGTACTCGGATAGTTCGATATTATTCTTTAACTGAATTTACTCCTATGAAGTGCACAACTATTTTAGTGATTAATACAAAATATCACATGATTTTGTTGATTATAATTGTTATAAATTAATTAAATAAAATAATATTTATGAAATATTATCTATATGTTTATTTTATGTACTGGGTGCTACTAGTGTTTTTCTGAGTGTCATTAGTAATTGATTGGGTATGTATAGAAAAGTTATATATGTACGTGTCGATATATGATATCGATACACAATAAAATACAATTTGAATGATATTAATTACTTAACATATTTGAAGTGATTTGATGGCCCATGAGGCCCATATCATTGTCAGCCGTAAGCATTACGAGATATGATTGTTTTTTGTTTTGAAATTCTGGATCAGGAATTGGTAATTAAAGAAATAGTAAAAGGAGGAGAATTTTTCACCACCATTTTCTTTATTAAAATGAACATACCCCCTTCATTTTTGGATGCTTCATCCTTGCCTCCCCCTTCATGGCCATGAGTAATAGACTCCATCATGATCGAAAATAAATTGATCACATACACATTAAATCAAGTAATTTCTGTAGTACTCTAAGCCATTGCAGTGATAAGAGATCAATTTAAGGTGGATCTTGGAGGATGCATCAATCAACTTGTGTTTAAAGGCAGCATCTTAAAGGTATAAATTCTAATTTACAATATATTATATCTGTCATATGTCTCTTATAGAATGATTTTATGTAAGCAATTGCGTTCATATATAATTATTTGGTTTTATATATCACTGAGTCATCTATATTAATTGAAATTGTCATTGGATCAATGCATCCTTTTGGTGATGTATACTATTACTAATTTAATTTTTTTTCTTTTTTGAAATACTATTTAAATAATTTAAAATACTATTTATACTAATTTTAAACACACACGCACATACATACACACATATATATTATATGTATATATTTTTATGTTTAACAATATATATAATATAAAGATAAAATGCTTTTGGCTTTACAAATTAATTTTTATTAAATCTATATTAAATATAATTGTATTTAAATTGATAACTATTTAAACAATGTTATAAATTATTTTAATACATATGTACGTTATGTATTTATTTTATAAACAAATTAGTTTTGGATAAAAAAAATTATTCTTCAAATCTATAGTTTAAATATAATACAATTATATTTAAATTAATAGTTGTTTTTACATTGCTTTAAATTATTTTAAAATAGGTGGTATGTATTTATTTTATAATAATAACAATAACAGTTTCACTTTTTAAAATTAGAAATATATTCGTTGACCTAGCCAATTTTTTTTAAATATATAATTTTTTTAATAATTATTTATTATAAAATGTATATATGTTAATTTTTTCTATAATAATTTGGTTATATATTTAATAATAATAATTAAATGCTTTTATTTTGGTTATATAATTATTGTATAATATATACTATTAATATTTAAATGGTAATTTAATTATTTTATAAATTTAAGTTATAATTTAGAATAATTTACTTGGTAAAATCATATATTTTGGATATTGAATTTAAATCAAAATTTATTTACTTGGTCATAGTCTACTCAAATATTTTAAATTGTTTATTTCATTTAATATATATACTAATTTTTAAATTTTTACATATTTACATATAAATATAAAATATGTTTTGTGATCACTATACAGATAAACGATGACTGCTTATGTTATAAATGCAAATCCAAATATCTATATATGTACAAATTAAGTACGTACTTATTATTATGTTGCACGTGCATATTCTACACATATGAGTACATAATGAAATACTTATAAACTATAAATATAAAACATTATATAATTAAGTCATTAACTAATTAGATTAGAAATAATAAAATTTTATTTAAAAAACCTAGATTGAGTCTAGTACTATCCACTAGACTTCATAGGCCCAATGCAATTCAAAACAGGATTTTTTTTTGAAATCCACATATTTCACCTGCTTCCGACCATCTTGATTCCAATATATTATTATCATCCACATACTTTTAGTTTTTTAATTTTTGGATATGATGAAAAAAATATAATAGGTTATGGTGATAAAAACATGGATTTGTAATATAAGATCATTTAGATGCTTTTAAGAATTTATATGTGGAAGTTTTATCTTAAAAGAAGAGTTTTCGAATTTAAAACCATAGGTAATGACCTCTAAATTATCTGAAATTTGGATATGGGTTTAATAACATTATGTTAAAGATGGGTTTTAATTTCACTATTTTTCGAATTAATATGAATTCTTTAAGTTGGAAAAGAGTGTAATTTCAAGTTTTTTTTATTAAAATATGAAAATAATTACTTAAAACTTTATATGAGATAGAAAATCGAACACTTGATTTTTGAGAATTTTTTATATTTCTCCCATGGAATTATGAATTTCTATGAATTAACTAGATAGGGAAAAAATGGGCAAAGATGGTAAGTAATGAATTAATTATAGAATTACTTAATGGTTGTAATTAAAGGATAAATATTCTCAGAAATTTCCTGTAAAGAAATATGTAAAAGAGGTGATTGACAAATAAGAACTTAACAATAATTTAGTTAAGGATATTTTCTGTAGAATGAAATAAAACTGTTTTAAAGTTAATTAAAAATATCCCACTAGAACTATGATAACATATGAATTTATGGACATGACGGCTTGCTGTCATATACACTCGATAAGAAGATATGCAAAAGTTCCAATAGAATGTTATTGCATGCATACAATAGCATGATAAACTACAGATCTATCAGTGTTTTATTCTTCAGACACAATAACTACTCATTTGATAACTAATATGTTTGAGATCTATATACATGATATTTATTAGCACAATAGCCAAGTTTTGTGAACCGGATAGTCATTTCCACGATAACCAAGTTTTATAGACTTGATAGCCAAGTCCCCTTAGCTATTGGCATGATAGCCAAATTTTTATAAACTCAAAAGCAATAGAAACTATAGTTAAGTCTTATAAACTCGATAGCTATAGACATGATAGCTGTCAACCTGATAACCCCTGTATTCGATAGTTGTAGCCATGATAGATATAATTTAAGAGCTTATATAGCTGACAACAAGCTGAAGCATGTTCATTAACTAATGGGCCATTCTTTATATAATGCTGAAATTGGGTTTAATTACTTTGAAAATTCATTCAAGAAGCTCTTCCAAGGAAGGAACATTGGAAATGCAATTGTTTAAGATGGAAATTGGTAAAGAGAAATTTGGCTGTACTTGAATTTACAAGCAATAAATTGCATGATTATTTATATATGACTTATGTGCAAATGGCTATGATAAGAACATATTCACATTGTCGAAAATACTCTAATAACTTTATATGTTCAATTGAACATTTGGATCAGTTTTTTTATTGCCTGTATATTTTGTTGATGTGCTCACTTATATAAAAGTACCAAATATTAACGACATTAGGGACTGGGTATTGATATACATGTAGGGTTGTTCAATTAAGGGGTATGGTCAGTTAAACTCTTATGTGAGTAGAATTACATCTAGGAGATCAGAAAGATCCAAATGTGCTAGGATGTTTAAAACCGAATATGAGCTAATGATTTGTTCAACATCTAAAAAACCAGGTTAAGTTTTATAGGACTAGTATCTGGATAGCAAACTGCATTGAACTGATTATGCATCTCAATCATCAAGGTCAATGATCCTAATGCATAGTTCTTTGCCAACGCTGAGGCAAAAAAATTTGCGTATGCATCCAGGGATCGAGTAGGAATGCTCATTATATTTTTCTTTTGTCATGGGGATATCATGGTATCCATATGGGAATAAAATCCATGGTTTCTCCTAGTTTTGGTCTAAGTCAACATAAGGTTTTATGTTGGCCTGGGAAAAGGTTTGTAATGACCATGTTAAAACTATATCGACGTATTTATCCTTAAAGAGACATGTCGATAAAAAGGAATGTTAATACACTGGGTAAATATAGGGAATGTGTGACACATGGGCCCTACTGAATGAACTGATATATTTATCTTTAACCTATTTTGTATGATATTTTGGTTATGTCCTAACCTTTGTGGTTGTTGGTGGACAAGGAGATCATAATGTTTTGGGCTTGTCTTGTCATATCCCATGATAGTTGTGTTTAGAATTTGACTATTATAATACTAATGAGGTGAAAAACCATTTCGCTTAGCAACGTGGTCTTACAATGTATCTGTTTTATTTTAGGATGGATAACATTATTCATACCTAACTTTTTGTCTGACCCAAAGTTTTGATTTTTATAAACTCTTTAGTACTCATTTGAGTAGGTCGAAGGTAGAGATTTTCAGGTTATAGTAAAATAAAATTTTCTGGAGATATGTAGAAAGCAAGCTAATATTAATTTTAGTTTTTGTTCCATTGTGTAGCATAGCACAAACTTGTAGTTAATGGTGGGTTTAATAACCGTCTTTAGTTATGACTTTGATCACCTAAGAGGGCATCATCATATGCTGCTCTTGAAAATGTATTATTTTTAATTATTATATATTTTCAAAACATTGAAATCATGGGGTTATGTATTGAAACATGTAAAGAATGAATGAAAATGTTTTGTTAACGTTTTGAATTCTCGTGCTCTTAATATTGATGGTACAATAAGATCTTATTTTGTCATTGGAAAATAATACTAATGATGACTGCAACATCATTAGCGTATATTTTCAAGCCTTAAAATAGGGAATGTTACAACTTGGTATAGAGCAAATGGTATTCAAAACTTATAAGATTTTTTAAAAACACTTAACCCAAATAGAGATACAAATATTAAAAGTGGGAATGGGATAGCGCTACAGTATCGTATTTATTATTTGATATATATAAATACGTGTATTTATTTCTTCCCTTTATCTTTAGTCCTTTATTCTGAATCATATGAAGACTCTTATGTAGATTACGAGAAAAGAAGTTATATACACTGGAAGTGGAAGGCAAAATTTGGGAGGAGGAAGCACTGCATCAAATGGATAAACGCAAGAGGGAATGCTAACTAAACAACCAATGCAAATGCAAACATGGGTGCAGGAGCACTATCAGTTGATAGGGGAATGATGTATTAATTCTCTATAAATATTTTGCAAGTTAGAGCAGTGGCTAAATGAGTGGAGGAAACATTAGACTTCTATTGGCTAAAATGCAAAAGATGCCATGCCTGAAGTGGCTACTCATAATTTTTTTCGTTGCTAAATAGAGACTATACCAGCTTAGGTGGAAAGCCATTTCTAGGAATGGAGAATACTATTGAAGGGGTGGAGAATACTATTGAAGGGGAGGATTGGCTTATCCACTATGAAAGGATTTTTTGCTGATCTTGGTTTGGATGATGAACAAAAGAGAAGTTGGCTTCTAAGCAATTGCAAAGAGCTACTTTGTATTGGTGGAACACGTGACTGTGGATGTGCCTAAGGCAAAATTACTTTAGTTGATTTTAGAGGAATATATGAAGAATAGTTCTTGCATGAAACATTGAAAGATACTCTGTTCAGAAAGTTTGATGATTTAAAACAGGGTGACATAATAGTTCTAAAGTAGCGACCAAGGTTAATGGGATATCAAGACATGGGCAAGCTATCATTACTACTTTGGTCAAGAAGAATGAGAATTTTATATAGGAGTTGAAACCTAAGATGATAGTGCAACTAAGCCTCACCTTAGAGATCCATTCAATATTGTTGTGAACATGGCACCAAGTGAGGATTATTTGGAAATAATCATGAAAGGTAAGTCAGACATAGAAGAAGAGAATCCCACTGGTTTTCAAGGCAAGAAGAGGTAATTATTGAACGAAAGGGGAAGAAAGGAAATAAGAAGTGTGGAGTTCCCAAGAAAGGAAAGTCTAAAGTAACTTGTTACCGATAGTGTTAGGGGTATGCCCTAGGGGCAGTTATGTAATTTGTTACATATATCTAACTCGATAACTAATCTTGTTTGAAATAAAAGGTGATTCTTTTCTATTATATAATTGATATAATGTGTTATTAATTAATTTAATTAAAAGTATATATAATAGAAAACCCTTAAATGATATGTTTATGATAGTAGTTACAACATGTTGTAATCATGAGTGATTTATCATAATAAAATAAACATATTGTTTTAAATATACCTTGTCAAGATGTATCGAGGCTGGATATCGATACATCTATTAAGACTAAAGTATATAACACTCTATAAATGTTGGACAGTGTATTACTCATGACTGTTGGGGGAACCAAGGGGTATGTATTGATAGTTATTGGATAACCATGAAATGACTCACTCGATAGTTTTCTATCGGTTAATATAACTAAGATCAAACAGAAAATATCGATATAACCAATTTGCATAGATCTTTTGACTTTAGAATACTATTGACCTTCAAATATGAAAGCTCTCTTTGATTATATTCAAATCATGGCACATAGCCCATCGAATGACCATGGTTGAGTCGAGTGGAAGTACTGGAAGTAAAACACTATTTCAAGAGAAGATTTGTCTTTTGTTTATATGAGGTTGGTATCACAGTCAACTTAAAGTCAAAATCTCTGACCAGAGTAGTTTGGTTAATAATAATTGTTATTATTGAATCAAGGACTTTGTATTTGGATTATAGAGTTGAATATGGACGATATTGGAATTTTGACCATTACCAAATTCTATAAGTCCTGAGTGATATAGTTTTGACGAAGATAATTGTTGTAAATAACTACCATATTAACTGGTAAAGCTTACAATAAATAAAATTGGATTCTTACCAAAAAGATGTGTAATTGATAAATTCAGTCAAAATGTGACACTACTAGTTAAAGTGATATGTGAATGTTAATATTTGAATTTTTCAATATTAATCGCTGACTGGATTTACACATATGAGTCACACAACCGAAATGTTAAAGGTTCTGAATGAACCACATGATCTAATTGATTTTTAGTACATGAAAATTAATTCAATTAATCAATATTTATGAAATATTAATTATTAAATTTTATTTATTTTATTTGAATACCACTAGTATTTAGTAAAATGCACATATAAAAGTTACAAACGCACATATCGATATATGGTATCGGTAGAATGTTTAAATTTTATTTAAATAGAATAAATACTAAAAAAGGATATAAATAAATTAAATAAGTTAATATTTATGAAATATTAATTATTAAAAACTTTCTTATTTGATTTGTTTGATTTTCGTTAGTATTTAATAAAGTGCGTATATAACAGTTATATGCGCACATATCGGTATACGATATCGATAGAAAATTTAAATTAGATTTAAATGGAAATAATAGTAACCTTGTTTTTGGAATGTTTTGAAGCCCAAACAGCCCATGTAATGGACGGCCTTACTTTGAGGAATAAGAGTGGTCTTTTGTTTTGAAATAAAAAGAAAATCTTATTAAAAGGAGAGGAATCAGCATATATTGAATGCTACATTTATTTCCTCCTCTTTTAAAATTTTCTCTCTGTTATTTGCCTCTCTCATTCTTATCTTCTTAATGTCAAATTTTCTATAGGGGTGTGGTTCTAAAAATTTCAAAACAAAACAAAAGGGGAAAATGTGGTTATCTCTAGATAATTGCAGATCTGAAGATCGATTTGTATAATCTAGGAATTCTTCTTCATTAAAGGTGTATTCTATAGGCTTCATCTGAAAGGTAATTATATATATATATATATATGTATATGTATATGTATATTATCATGTTCACATGCCTATAATTCTCCACGTCTTCTATTCCTTCTCCTCATATGTCTTTGGGTTATGTATGATTATCAAAGTTATACTTTTGAATCATTTATTTTATCATCGTGTTGAATTTGATTTCCCTTTTATCTGTTACCAATGTGATATTAATAATATCAATCATAGATTAAAAATAACTAAGTTTCAATGGCGATTTCCAATGGCGACAACAACTAATTTTACGACTGCGATATTCTCCCTTTCGTCTTAGCCAATTCGTCCTTTTCCCCTCGTCAGTCCCTGGTAGCCGCGCTTCTGCCTTGACTTTATGCCTCTGAAGAAAAAGCCTCTGCCTGCTCCTTTGTTGCCAAATCTGGAAGGAGCAGTTACACGATCTGCTTCGCTAATTCGAGCTCCTCCTGCTGCTGCGCTATCTGGTGCTCCAAATGTCGCTTGTAATACTTCTCAGGTCACAGCAACTGTCCCCGCCTTGGTATCTGTTGGCGATGGCAACCATCTCTCTGGTCTAATTTATAACATGAACACTACTCTTCAAGCTGCTCCAAAATTTCCACGTTGTCTTATGGATCCAGGTGAGCATCCTCTTTCACCGATGTTATCTTCTACAAGTGGCTCCTCTTGGACGAAAATTGCAGTTAACGTGAATCTTGTATCTCCAGTTGGAGATGAAGTTATTGAGCACTCTGTTGGTCTGAATGATAAGACCTTGATAACAAAGTAGTAAGCGATGATGTACGTGATATTGGTGATGAGGAGGTTGCTTTTAATTCAGCTCAGTGTGGGTTTAAAAGTGCATGCTCTCCTAGTTTTCGTGATAATGACGAGCAAAATTTACCCACTTCCATTTTATTTCCCACCATTCCTGCTACAAATGTAACTTGCACCGTTCCTTTGGATTCTTCCCCTTCGGCTGCTCCAAAATGGTCATCGTTGTTCTCCAAATTGCCAAAAAATACGAGATTGCATTATCCTTGTTGTTTTGATAAAGTTGAGATCGATGGTGTAATGATTCCACCGTCGGAAGTGATTGATGCCGGAGTTGATTATTGGAAAGATTATTTGGTGGGATTCTTCCTTGACTCCAATACCTCCTATCAGCTAGTTAAGGCGAGATGCAATCGGGTTTGGAAGCCTAGAGGTTGGCTAGCTGTTCATTTTGATAATGCTATGTTCTATTTTAAATTCTCCTGTAGTGATGAACGATAGCATATTCTAGAAGCCGACCCTATTCTTATTGAAGGGAAACCATTCATTATTACTACCTAGAGTCCTTCTGTTGATAGGGCTGTTGACCAGGTTTTATCTATTCCTGTCTAGGCCCACTTTTCGCATATACCATCTGTCCTTCAACCTCTCATCGAGATTGATTGGCTAGCCGGCCTGGTTGGTAAGGTTATTTGTTATGACGCTAACACTGTGGCCAGAAAGAGACTTGTTTATGCCAAAGATTTGATTGAAATAACTCTTGCCAAGCCTTTTCCTACGGAATTGAAAGTCAGAATCGATGAGGGCCACTTTGCAAAGGTCAGGGTTCGCTATAGTTGGAAACCGGACATCCATACATCCAGTCAGTCCATTGGGCATCTGTCGGATGCGTGTTATCGTTTGGCCTCTGCTGTCCCAGTTCCTTTATCTGACCGGATTCCACTTCCTCGTCCTCCTGTCAGGAAGTGGGTCCCTAAGGTTGCTCATTACCCCTTCTGCTGACCTTTTCCCTTTTGCTGTCGCTACTCCTTCTGTTGACCCTGTCCCCTCTACTGTCGCTTCTCCTTCTGCTGATCCTATCCCTACTGCTACCGCTTCTCTTGGAGTTGCTCTGATTGTTGTTGCTCCTATTATTAGGGACCAGATTGAGAGTGCATCTTCTGTTCTGTCCGAATCTATTATTTGGAACTCTGAGGAGCAGGCCTGGCTACATGTTACATCTGAGATGCATTACTCGCCGGAGAATGACACTTTTACGCCTTTATCAGTGATATTGAAGGTGAGAGCCGATTTCTTATATATCAGATTGACGGTGAGGGTATGTCCCTTATTAGGGATGGTGAGATATGTGAGGAGAATAAAAGTAAGTTTTATGACGTCGGTTGGGATAGGAAATTTATTTACTCTCCTTCTTCTGAAGGTTATGATCCGCATCTGGCTGCTCTTTTCTCTGGGTATGTTCATGTTATTTGCCCGGCGTCAGTTGTTGGCAGCGGCTGTTCTTCTTCGAAGGGCGCACAGTCTTAGTTGTTTAGTAGATTAGGCTCCTTTTGCCTAGCTCTTGTACTTTATATTCTCTTTGCTTTGAACTCTTTGAATCCCTTTAGCTGTTCTGTGCATGTGCAGGACGCCTGTTTTCCCCATTATCTATACAGTGGCACGGCCCACTATAAAGCCGGCTAGCTTTGCTAAAAAATACCAATCACAGATTCTCTTATGTTCTCTTTTGTTTTGATCATGATGTATACATGTTTGATAAAATTTTGGAATCATTATATCAATGGATTATATTACATATCACAAAGTTATGGATTGAAGGATGTTTTATAAATTTTTTGAAATATTTTTTAGTATTGTTTACATGTAAATTAATTGAATTTGAATTTCATATGTTGTTTCCAAAAGGAAAAAAAGGAAAAAGGGAAACCTTTAAACTTCCCTTGATTTGTTTCTTAATTTAATGTTTGGGCTTATGGCATGTAACGACCTGTAAATTTTTAAGGTTTTAAATAACGTAACTAACTGAATTTTTGTGAAATTTCAAATATTTGAATTTGAAAATGGAAATTTAATATTTGGATTACGTCTATTCAAACATAGCCAATGGTAAATTTTCACATTATAACTTGGAAGTTCATTTTCCTGCGTAGTTTAATTTTAAATTTAATCAGTTAAAATTGATGATAATAAAATGTTTTCCAAACCTGAATATTTTTATACAGAAAATTTGTAAATCATCTTTTGAGTGAGACGTCATATTTCGTTTCTCCAAATTTGGACTGTTATTGCTCGGTCAATCTTATTTTCGGCGAAATAGCAACATTTTCGGTACCGATTGTCGACTTTGATCGGATGATTGTACCACTGGTATCTGTATACCGTTTTGATCGTCTTGTCGTGCTGATCTCCGCAGTATATTCGTTTGTTTATTTCGAAGTTCGAGAGACAGCGAAATTGGCAGAACGACTGCCATATCGGTTCCGCAATTTGACCTTTTAGCTTCACACACCCTTTCAAATCCACCGTGAAAATGAATAGCTGTAGCATATTAATATTCCCACTATTTGATTATTTATATTGGCTGTTCATTTCATATCCGACTCTTCATTTTCTCTACGTTCTATTTAGAAAAATAAGGAATATACATTATAATATATACATGTCTCTTCATTTTGCATGGTTTCCACCAGATACCTCCATAGCCTGTTCGTTTCTTTGCAAAGTTTTTATGTTTTGTGCTACCTCCATCTCCATAATACTCCATGGCCGCCTGTACTCTACATCAAACCCATCGCCTACCACATCCTCTCACCGTCCGACCCAAACCACTAGACCGAGCCACCATAACAGCCACCATCGCCTATTTCTTCACTCGCTGTCACCTTTTTTCGTCCTCTATGACAGATTATGCCAGAATTCTCACCAAACCAGCCGACCACCAAGCACGCAGCAGCCCAATTCCTCCTTGCTTGCTTGTCCAGGTTTGCTTAAGCATGTCACTCATCTGTTTATATATATGTGAGTATGTCAGTTATATATACTGATATATATATAAGTTCACGTGAATTGCTTAATAAGTTAGTTTATATATATGGTTACGTAAGTGATATATGTAGTCTGTTGTCTGTGAACAATATTTTATGTAAAGAAGTTTATATAAATTTTGTTTGTAGATAACTTTTATAGATGGGTATATATAACAGTTTTGATTTTTAAATATATATATATATCAGTTTTGTTTATATGTTATAGTATATATATTTTATAAGGAAGTATTATATAGATGGGTTTTACAGTAATACGTTGGTATAAAAGCCGTCACATATATGTTTATAATTATATTGAGTTTACATAACATATTTCTCTTGCTTTATTTGTACGATAATCTTTAATTCTACTAATATATATGTTTTATTTTATATATATTGTTCCGTTTTTGTATACATATTTTTACTTCAGGTTAATGAATAAGTGCTTATATATATATATTATAATATACGTATGTATATTGTAACTAAGTTGCTTTTATTTGACCTGATAGCATGTATACTTGTTCATGTTGAGATCATGGTCATATATTTTTGAAAGGAGTATTTTATATAGAGTTTAATATAAAGTATATAAATGATACGTGTTTAACTTTAAATTATATATATATGTGTGTGTGTGTGTGTGTGTGCGTGTGTGCACGCGCGTGTTTTAAGTTTAATATTGATTTTTAAATGTATATTTAAGATTTTGTTTTAAATGGGTGTATTATATATAAAGGTTTTAGTTTGCTATGTATAATGGTTCATATATGAAATCTGCAGTTTACTGTTAGTTTGCATGTTTTATACAAGGTCTGTACATTGTTTTAAACTGCCTAGTATATTTATATGTGTATCTTATATACTAGTATGCTTATGCTTTGTGTATTCTGAGATGAATATATGGAAGTTGATTGTATACATGTAGATATGTTGCATTGAATTTTTATTATGTGTTGAATGGTAAATGCGAATTTTAATTATTTATGATAACATTTTTTTTATATACGTGGGTTTTGATATATAAAGTGATAGTTTATATATGTGTTCTAATTTGAAACAATGGATTTTGAAATATATATATTCAATTTAAAATGTGTTTGCATTTAGAATATGTTTTATATATGTAAATAGTTATATTTAGTTATATATATATTCACTTATATAACTGATCTTCATCAATCCAGTTTTGATTTGATTTCGACTGTTCCTGTTATCAGCTTTGATCGTTGAATTCGTGTCAATTCTGCTTTGCTTTGAAATTCGTGCTTGGATTCGTAACTCATTTCAGTGACAAATCTCTCTAGCCTCGAAAGGTGAGCAATCACTCATGATTAATGTTCTTTTATTTATTAAATTTGATTTCAATTGAAATGACAAATGAAATATACTGCTGTTAGTAATTTAAATTTTTATATATATGCCATTATTTGTACCTGTTCACCTGTGACATCTAACACCATTATCTGTTATTTATATTGATGATATATGCCTGTTATGTTATTATCATATCTGTTATCACTCTGCAAGTTCCCTGTTAGTATAGAATTCCCTATGGGTTGAAATGATACATACCCGAACGATCTGTAGAATTGGAGGAAATCGTTATGGGTTAAAATGATAAACCCAAGCAATTTTCATTTGAATTAAATTTGGGATTGCGGGTTGAAAGGATATATACCCGTATATATTTAAATTGCGGATTGGAATGATAAAAATCAGTATCACTTGACCATAGGGTAGAAAATTATATACAGACACCGTTGGTCTATATATATAATATTTTGAAAATGATTTCTATGGTTTTGAAAAGAAATCTATGGTTTCAATCAATATTGATTTTAAAGATTTATTAAAGTTGATTTAATAAAGTTGATAAATAATATGTTAAAGTATTTATTTAATATATATTTTCAAATATAGAGTTTATAATGATTTGAAATTGATTTGAAAGTATATTCATTTAAGAATTTTACTTAAATAAGTTTGATTTGAAATTTATTAAATTTGAAATTCTAAAGCTATGATTTTATAACTTGAATTTGATTAAAAGTGACTTAAATGAATATTTCAAATTTATATAAATTTAAATGGGATATTTTGTTTATTTAAATTTGTAAATTGAAGCTGTATTTAGATATTATTGAAATGGTTAAGTAAATATTTCAAAACTAATAATAGTAAAGTGAATTTGATATATATATAAAATTATTGAATTTAGTTTTGAAATGTTGAAAATATTGACTTTGATATATATTGAAATTTGAATGGATTATTTTATGGTTCAAATATGTATTTGAAAATCGATAATTTGAAATGGTTTATTGAGAAACTGAATTGAATTGAAATTTGAGGATTTGAGATTGGATTAAATTGAATGGATTATTTTGGAATCCGAGTTGATTTTGAATCGATTTGTGAAATTTGAGGAAACTATTTTATTATATAAAGTATTTTAAATTATATTTAAAACTATTTTATATTATTTTATTTTATAAACTATTTTTAATATAACTATTTTTAATATAAACTATTTTTAATATAAACTATTTTAAATATACTAATTATTTTAATATTAATTATTTTATAACTATTTTATTTTATATACTATTATTAATATCTAAACTGTTTGAAGGAAAGTGTTATGATTTCAAAGTGTTATGATTTCCAAAGTTATGAATTTCAAAGTATTATGATTTCCAAAGTATTATTATTTCAAATTGTTTTGGTTTCGAAAGTATTATATCTTTGAAAATACTATGATTTTGGAAGTGAATATTCTTGAAATGGAAATGATATCGTATTGATATGTTTTTGAAATGGAAATAATATTTTAGTTTTGAAGTATAAACTATTTTGAAATGACCGCGGTGTTATAATAACGATTGGTTGTTAAAGAGACCGGGATCGGATATGGGCATACTCTCTGTCGATACCAAAAACCACTTTAACAACTATGTACGCGGTGGAGATTCCAGAATGAAGTAGGATGGTGGCGACGATCCTAAAGGTATATTTACGTGAACCCAACTCCCGTGAGTTAGCATAAGGTGGTTAAAACAGGAGCGATTCCGGGCCAATGAGGTAGCTCCTCTGATCGGACACACTTCATCGTATGCCATTCTATTACTTTGTGATTGATTTGGTGCGCACCCTTGATTCGGGAGTGTGGCTCGAGGTGGGCGATTGCTGCGGCTCTGCTTTACCTCTAGTCCGGATGCGTAATTGGTATATCTACTCTGGCATTGCCTTGTTGTGCCGTGTCACCTACCCTAGCGTGCTTTACTACGAGTTTGTTTTGTACCATACCTATGGAGTGCCCTCTGATGACGCCCATTACGGGGGAGATTACGGTACCGTATAGACTATGGGAATATATAAAATGTGTTAAGGGGGATATGGGTAACGTCTTAACGCTGTTTTGATAGTTTACTTTACTTTAGACATTATTATAATAGCGTATATTACTACATAGTAGATAGTTTAACGGATCCTTAGAGGATGGTTATCCCAAACATCCTTTAAGTTACTTGTATTTCAATTGATATTTCACTTGAGTTGGATTTATTGATATAAGAATGTTAATCCTGACTCGAGTGTTTTGTGTTTGCTTTACGCTCGGGTCAGACTAAGTGGTTCAGTGTTCGAGACTCACCTTTGGAGTTGAAGCTTCGATTGGAGATCCAGCTATCTATCCAGCTTTCAGTTATTCAGTTGATTCCAGTGATGTATTCTGACCTTGTAATTGACTATTGTATTGAGACATCTATGTATTCGAGACTTCTGTTGTATCTTGTTTAACTCTGTTATATATATATGGTAGCTTCATAAACTACTATTCTTTTGTTTCCACTGCTTATTTTTATATTACTCTGTGTCTGTGATTCTGTGATTATTTTATTTACTGTATATGCTGAGTTTTTTCCAAATATAAAAATTAACAATCTGATATTTTGAGCAATTCAAATCCGACATGTATGGATGCGAATGGTTGAAAATTTCAGGATGTTACATGTGGTATCAGAGCTCTGGTTTTAGGCAAAACTCAGCATATAGAGTAAATTTAATTACGGAATCACTTTCCTTCGAGCTTGAATCCCTTCCTTTTTGATTCGGTTTCCTTTGAATTTTGGAACTCCCCTATTCGTTCTGAAATCCACTCTTGTCTTCCTGTATCCAAATTCTTCTTGACCCTGGAGTATCCCATAGCTCCACTGAATGATTGTAAAGGGGTGAAACTCCTTTACAACAAGCATTGATTCACCGGAGATTTTTGCATCCTCGGTTTACGATGTTGTTATCTTTTACTATACCCGAATTCTATCTCTGACGATCGAATGTCGATTTGCTCCTGAATTCTACCTCGATCTTATTCTTGTAGTCACGGTTGACCTGGTTAAGGTTGCCCGCAATTTATATAAGTCTATCCATTCTTTTATCTCTTTGAAATCTATTTATCTCCCTATCGAGCCTATTTTCTAGTTGAATTCTTTTGTTTAGGATTCCTCTATATTTGGATCTCTATCTTTGCTTTGAAATACATTTTTGTATAATCGAGTGAGGGAGTGTATTTGTATTAATATTAAAATGTTTTATATATTGTGTTGTTTGAGTTGTTGATGTTGATTTGGGGTTTCGATCGATTCGTCTGATCAGCGCTATCGATAGGGATTCCAAAACACTTGAACAGAGCAAACTAACACAATATTATTTTCAAATTTGGTAAATGAAATAAATTTGTATGAATATATTATATATATATATAAGTAAAATTTTCTGGATAATTAATTTGGTTGTTTGAAATGATAATATTTGATTACCATTTATTGTTCTATAAATGAATTTATAAACATGATTTATAAATTAATTTGGAATTGAAATAAATTTAAATTAGAAATTTGAGGATTTAATTTCCAGTAATTTCAAACTTTGGTTTTAAAGTTTTAAGGTGTATATCATTTAAAATATTCTCAAATAGAAATCGTTTCAAAGAATTTTAAATGTTCAAATCAGTACTCTCTTCTTTTGTCGCTGGAAAATAATTTTGGTGATGGCGGCCGCATCATCGACTTTCATTTTCGGGTTTCGAAGTGGAGAGACCACAGTGTAGCTGTGCTACACTTTTGTTTTGGAAATTGAATTTGATTTGAATTTCTGAAGAATGATTTGATTTGATATATATAGTGTGTGTGTGTGTATATATATATTTATCTATAAAATGGTTTGAAGTAAATCGAAAATTTAACTATTAAATTCATGAATAAATATTTAAACCTGAATAATGGAATTGAAAATTTTACTTGTATAATACTCAATTACATTCCAATATACCTTACATAAATCATTCAGAAGTTGAATATGAAATTGAATAATTTACAATGTAAATCGATATTAAATGATTTTATAAATAAAATTTGAGTGGTTATAATAAATGCTATACACTTAAATTTTAATTATAAAAATGTTAATTGAGATAAATAGAATAATAAGTTGATTGAATAATGAATAAGACAAATTTAAATAAAATTTGTTTTGAATAAAACCATTTTTGTAACAAACATTAATAAACTGAAATTAAATCAACTTATTGAAATACCTTGAAATTAAAATCAAATATTGAGTATTAATTAAGGTAAATTGAAATTTATATGGTTTAAATTAATGGTTTTATTTTGCTTATCAAATCTAATTTTCTTTCCGGTTGTTTCTATTCTCCCACCTCATTCCATTTCGGGGAAGAAAAGTTTTGAGTGGGGGAGAGTGTAACGACCCGTAAATTTTCAAGATTTTAAATAACGTAATTAACTGATTTTTTGTGAAATTTCAAATATTTGAATTTGAAAATGGAAATTTAATATTTGGATTACGTTTATTTAAACATAGCCAATGGTAAATTTTCAACTGATAACTTGGAAGTTCATTTTCCTGTATAATTTAATTTTAAATTTAATCAGTTAAAATTGATGATAATAAAATGTTTTCCAAACCTGAATATTTTTATACAGAAAATTAATCATCTTCTGAGTGAGACGTCTTATTTCGTTTCTCCAAATTTGGACTGTTATTGCTCTGTCGATCTTATTTTCGGCGAAATAGCAACATTTTCGGTACCAATTATCTACTTTGATCGGATGATCGTACCATTATATATGTATACCGTTTTGACCGTCTCGTTGTGCTGATCTCCGAAGTATATTCGTTTGTTTATTTCGAAGTGCGAGAGACGGCGAAATTGGCAGAAAGACTGCCATATCGATTCCGCAATTTGACCTTTTAGCTTCACGCACCCTTTCAAATCCACCGTGAAAATGAATAGCCAATAGCATATTAATATTCCCACTATTTGATTATTTATATTGGCTGTTCATTTCATATCTGGCTCTTCATGTTCTCTACGTTCTTTTTAGAAAAATAAGGAATATACATTATAATATATACATGTCTCTTCATTTTGCATGGTTTCCACCAGATACCTCCATAGCCTGTTCGTTTCTTTGCAAAGTTTTTATGTTTTGTGCTACCTCCATCTCCATAACACTCCATGACCGCCTGTACTCTACATCAAACCCATCGCCTACCACATCCTCTCACCGTCCGACCCAAACCACCAGCTTAACCATAACAACCACCATCACCTATTTCTTCACTCGCCGTCACCTTTTTCGTCCTCCATGACAGATCGTGCCAGCATTCTCACCAAACCAGCCGGCCACCAAGCACGCAGTAGCCCAATTCCTCCTTGCTTGCTTGTCCAGGTTTGCTTAAGCCTGTCACTCATCTATTTATATATATGTGAGTATGTCAGTTATATAATACTGATATATATATATATAAGTTCACATGAATTGCTTAATAAGTTAGTTTATATATATATGGTTACGTAAGTGATATGTATAGTCTGTTGTTTGTGAACAATATTTTATGTAAAGAAGTTTATATAAATTTTGTTTATAGATCTCTTTTATAGATGGGTATATGTAACAATCCTAGATTTTTGTATATTATTTAAATTTGACTTTATTTTATTTTAAATTATTTTAGACTTATTTTATTTTCAAACATTTCATTTTTAAATATAAATGTTGATTATTAAGTGATTTATAGTTCAAACTAGTATAATTTGAATATTTTACTGTAAAGTGAATTTCTGGTCAAACTGTTCAAGCTTTGACTTTTAAACTTAAAATTCAAATTATTTAAAATCTCAAATTTTATCTTTTATTATGAAAATAGATGAAATAACTTTAACACTGCTTTTTGTTTCGTTGAAAACGGAGTTAAACTGCAAAAGATATGTACATTTCAATTTTGAGTATAAATTGTTTATTTTGCAATTGTGTTATTTTAAATTGTATAAATTTTATTTTCTTTGTCATATTTCATTTTTATCTGTTTAATATGTTATATTATGTATATTTTGATTTTTAAATATTTTAAATTGATAATAGAATTTTTCCAATGTTTACTGTGTTGATTTCCTATTTTTAAAGGCTGTTTTCTTATTTTCTGCTATTTTCTTCATTAAAATTATATTTAAATTAAATTTTATATATTTATTTTGTGAATGTATTTTTATTTTATGTTATTATTTATGTTTAAAAATATATTACAAGCTCATATGAATTTTCTAAAGTTTATACCATTTATTTTCAAATTTTCTAGCCTAGTTGACCAGTTTTGCTATTTTCTTGATTTAATTATTTATAATTAATATTTATTTATTTATATTTTTTTTATTTTTTTTATTTTCTTATTTTAACTGAATTTATATATGTTTTTCAGTTATATAAAAATTTAAAAAGAAATAGTGAATATATGAAGAGTTTGAAACTGCTTTTGAAACCGAAGCCTTTTCATCTCCGAAACTCTTCATTTCCATAACCTTCACTTTAATTAATTTTGCTGCCCACTCCTTCAGTTTTTGCCATGAGTTATCACTCACTTTTCACGAATTTTTTTGTTTCTCAATTCATTTGTCACGGCCTTACAAAGTTCCATGGTAATGGCCTCCTCTCTTTTCACTTTTCTTCAATTTTTCATACTTTTTTGCCTTGTTTCCTCTTCTATTTGCACGGCCTTCTCACCATAGCCTTGACCACCATCCCCTACCACTCTTCCTTGGCATCATCTCCAGCCATCATTTCAGATCCATCCATGGCCATGACCTCCCCTTGAAGCTAGCACCACAAAACAATGTCAAAACTCCACAAAACGTTGCCTAGACCACACATATCATCACCTACCCTCCATATCTTGCTTTGGCCACCCCCTTAGCCACCACCACCACTTGCTACATGACCTTTGGCTGCTGTTGCACCATCACCCTCCACTGTCCAGACCTGTACCATGCAAGGGCCGAGCCCCACTTGCTTTTGGATGAGCCAAAAATGCACAAAAACTCCACTTATTTTGCCTTGACCCTTTGTCTTATTCATATGTAACTCCTACCATCATCATCTCCTTGTTGCCATGCTATTTTGATGCCATAAACTAAGATTATGTCCAGCTATGGCTGAGCAAAAGATCCCATTGGTCAAGCTCTTGAATGGTTAAAGAAAGGTCGAATCACTTTGCCCTTTGTTGCTTTTTATTTCAAGTCATTTCGATATTGTTTTGTGTTACATATTTATGTATCATTGTCTTGTTTTTTTATATGTATACAAGGCAATTATATTTGGCTCTCCACTCTCAAATCATATTCATGTTGTCGTGCCTTCAAAGATTCTTTGTTGTGTGTTTGGTCGTCATCTCCAGCTTAAACAGGTGAGTTATTCTCACCAGACAATATGTACCTATATAACTAGTAAATTGACACCCTGCGAATCTGTAGAAATATATTATCATGTTATATATGCTTATATTATTATCATATGATGTTCACACCTGTTATTACACCTGTTATATCATATGTTACTGTTATTTAATGTTATTCTGTTATTTATATCTGTTATCACACTGCAAGTTCCCTGTAGATTAGAATCACTATGGGTTGAAATGATACATACCCGAACGGACTTTAGAATAGGGAAAAATCATTATGGGCTGAAATGATAGGCCTGAACGATTTTTATTTAAATTATTTTAACTTGGGATTGCGGGTTTGAAATGATAGAACCCGGATTTTCTTTTTTTTAACTGCGGATTGAAATGATACATATCCGTATCACTTGACCTAGGTTAGAAAATTATATACAGGCCCGTGGTTATTTTATAAAGAGTTTTGGATATTTTTAAGTATTTTAAAAATTATAAATTTATGAAATTTGATTTAAATAGATTTTGAAATGTTTTGAAATAAAGAAATTATGATTTTTCTATGTGTTAAAAATGTAATTAATGAATGGTTTAACTGGATTTTTGAAATATAACTTAAGTTGGAAATTTGGAATTTTGGTTAAAAAGGATATTTAAGTTATATAAATAAAATGGATATTAAATTTTATTTGGAAATGGTAAATATGATAATTTGATTAAATTTGAATTTAAGTGATTTAATAAAGTATTATTGATTTTTCTATGAATTTAAGTGGTTAAATAAATGAATGTTTAAAAGTGATCTTTTAAAATATAACTTAACTAGGAAATGTGAAATTTGGTTTTAATTAAAGGTTTAAGTTAATTAAATAAAATTGGAAATTTAGTTAAAGTTTGAAATGGTAATTTAAATTTGAAGTGTTAAGTTTATTAGTTGAAAAGTGAAGAATTGGACACTTTTATACTTAAATTTATTAAGTAAATTGTTGAAATTGGATTTGATTATAAGAAATTTATTGTGAAAAGATATATGTTAAATGATATGTAAATGAACATTTAAATGTTAAAATATGATTTTTAAAAATGTTTATGTGTTTTAAATTAAAGTTATTTAATTGCTGGAAATACACTAACACCTGAAATTAACTTTTAATAGCATTCAGAAATGCTATAGATTCTGTTTTGAACTAAAATTGTGTAAAAAGGAGCTATTACAGCATTTCTGAAATGCTGTAGTTGCTGTAGTTGAACTTATAGGCTAATATTGAACTCAGGCCTATTATAGCATTCTCTGGAAATGCTATAATGGTCTGCAGTCTTTGCTGAAACCAAATTTAACCCTTTTTTTTGAAATCTGAACTACCGCAGCACTTCTGAAATGCTGTCTTTTCTATTTTGAACTATAATTCAACGAAAACTGAGTTTTAATAGCAGTTTTAAGTGCTATCTTTGCTGAATTAAAAATGTTTTCAAATATAACTTATAGCAGTTGTTTTTAAATGCTATGAAATGCTGAAATTTTAATAATTAGGGTTTTTGACTTAGTAAACGAACTCAGAATGGTTTGAAACTTTGGAAATTGAATACTTGATTGAAAATATAATAATTACACTTTTAAAAGGTTTAAATGAATTATTTTGATTGGAATATAAACTATTTAAAGGTGATTTGAAATGATAGTAAATGAACGATATCTTTGAATTTAAAAGGTATTTAAAGTTGAATATTTGGATTTGAACTGATAGGATATTTTATTTTATTAAAATGATTGGAAATGAAGTTTTGTAAGGATATGATATTTTATTTTATTAAAATGATTTGAAATGAAGTTTTGAAATGATATGAAAATTTAATATATGGAAATGGTTTGGAATTGATTTAATCTTTATTTTGATAAAGATATGGTTTGAAATGATATTTTATTTTGAAGTAAAGTATTGTTTTTAAAAGTTATAACCACGAGTTATAATAACGATTGGTTGGCAAAGAGACCGGGATCGGATATGGACATACTCTCTGTCGATACCGAAAACCACTTTGACAACCGTGTACGCGGTGGAGATTCCAGAATTAAGTAGGATGGTGGCGACGTTCTTAAGGTATGTTACGTGGACCCAACTCCCGTGAGTTGGCATAAGGTGGCTAAAACAAGAGCGATCTCGGACCAGTGAGGTAGCACCTCTTCTCGGACACATTTCTTCGATATTATACTCTTACTTGTGATTGATTAGATGGCCATCCTCCGATTTGGGAGTGTTGTTCGAGGTGGAACGGTAGTGGCTGCTATGCGTATCCATCAATCCGTGTGCGTAATTGGTATATCTACCCTGGCATTGCCTAGTTGTGCCGTGTCACCTACCATATCGAGCTTTACTACGATTATGATTTTAAGATCCGACCGCGTTAAGGTTCTCCATCCCCTTAACGCTATTTTCTATATGATTATACTTTACTTATTTAGACACTATTATAATAGCGAATATTACTACATAGTAGATATTTTAACGGATCCTTAGAGGATGGGCGGTCCCAAGCATCTTCTAAGTTACTTGTACCTTTATTACAGTTCCCTTGAGTTGGTTTACATTATATAAGTATATATTGTCCTGACTCGAGTGTTTTGTGTTTTGCTTTACGCTCGGGTCAGCCTGAGTTATTCACAGATTTGGATTTCCACTCTCTTGGAGATTTGAATCGCTGGAGATTATCTGCTTGTCATGTCCTATCTATTTCAATTCCGTTGTTCTACTCAGCTTGTACTTGGTTATTATATTGAGACTTTTGTTGTATTCTATTTCTTCTGTTATATCTCATGTAACTCTGATATATTTTTATAGTAGCTTCATGAACTACTATTTCTTTTACTTCCGCTGCATTATTTTACTCTGTGTCTATGATCTGTGATTATATTTATTTACTGTATATTCTAAGATTTGCCAAATTTAAATTACAACGTGGTATTTTGAGCAATTCAACTCCGGCATGAGTGTCTACCTATACACTTATAATGGATGCGAATGGTTGAAAATATCGGGTCATTACAGTTGGTATCAAAGCTTTGGCTTTGAGGCAAAACTTAGAATGTATGGTAAATTTATTTACAGAATCACTTTCGTTCGAGTTTGAATCTATTCCTTTTGATTTGATTTCCTTTGAATTTTGGAACGTTTCCTACGATTCCAAAATTCATTCTTGTCCCTCACTATTCATCTTCTTTTGATTTTGGAGTATTACATAACTCCACTTCGAATGATCTTTATAGTGAATTGGTGGTCTCGCCAATATTCTAATTTTCTTGTAAAAGGGTGAAAATCCTTTACAGTCAGCATCGATTCACCAGAGATTTTATTTATCCTTGGTTTAGATGCTAATATCTTTTATTATTCCAAACTCTATCTCTTGAGATCGAACGTAGATTTATCCCAGAAAAATCCACATCGATCTTATTCTTTAAGTCACGGTTGACCCAGTTAAGGTTGTCCGCGATTTACCTAAGCTTACCCATCTCTCTACTCTGTTTAACCATCTTGTCTTTTGTTTCTAAACTATCTCCAAACATTTTGAATTGTACTTGTAAATCTATGTTTTGTTTTATATATAGTGTTGTTTGAGTTGTTGATGTTGATTTGGATTTTCGATCGATTCGTCTGATCAACGCTATCGATAGGATTTCTAAAACACTTTGACAGAACAAACTGACACAATATTATTTTAAATTTGGTTAATGAAATAAAATTTTGATATATAAGTAAATTTATGGAACTTAATAAATTGATTTAAATTGATAATTTGAAATGATAATACTTGATTTATCATTTATTGTTCTACAAATGAATTTATAAATAGTTGTTTATAAATTGATTTGGGAACTGAAATGAATTTGAATCAAGAATTTGAGAATTCAAGTTTCCGATGGATTTCAAACCTTGTGTTTAAAATTTTTAAAAGGATATAATTTAAAGTATTTTTGAATAAAAAATTTGTCTCTAAAGGATTTTAAAGTTTAAAAATTAAGTGCTCTTCTCTTTGTCGCTGGAAAATAATTTCGGTGATGACTGCAGCATCATCGACGTTCATT
The DNA here is from genome assembly GCA_030737815.1 of Allium fistulosum. Taxonomy (NCBI): domain Eukaryota; kingdom Viridiplantae; phylum Streptophyta; class Magnoliopsida; order Asparagales; family Amaryllidaceae; genus Allium; species Allium fistulosum. Next base: position 715,805,040 of record CM060904.1, read on the forward strand.
TTCGAGTTTTGAACTGAAGAGACCATTCTGTAGTCTTACTACATCTTTGTTTTGAAAGATTTAATTTATTTGAATTTCTAAATATGATTTGATTTATAATATATATAGATATATGATTTAAATTGATTCGACATATTATGTACATATATTTATTTATCTCTAACTGGTTTGAAGGAAACCGGAAAATTAATTCTTAAATTTCATCTTAAAGAATAATTTCAGTTATAAAAAGAAAAATTAAAATTTTTGAATAAATGATTCAAACTTGAGATAATTGAATTGGAAAGTTTTATTTGTATAATACAATTGCATTCAAATATAACTTACCTTAAATTTTTTTAGAAGTTAACAATGTAATTAGATAATATACAATATAAAAAGGATTTTATAAATAAAATTTGAGTGGTTATAATAAATTTTATACACCTAAATTTTAGTTATAAAAGATTTACAGAGGTAAGTAGTGAAAAAGGAATTTAAAGTGATTTTATTTAAATAACTTAATTTTTGATTTAATATGGAACCTTAACTCTAACCTAGGAATTTTAATAATGGTTATTTCCTGAAATGAATATGTTGTATAATAAATAATGTATCTTTGAATAGATAAAATAAAATACATTGGAATTGGACATTTTGTAATAAAGTTTATTTAACTTGAATTCATAGTTTAATTGATGTCTAAATGAATAAATGTGTAAAGAAATTTGATTGTTATATTTTCTATGATAAATATTTTATTTATGAAATTGATATGTCTTGAAAAATGAATAATTATGATAGTTAAAATGTATTTTAACATCACTAAATTTGATAATTGAGAATTTGGTTTTCAAATGGAAATTTTAAGTGTAACTTATTGAAGGAATATCTATTTATGAAATGGGCATTTTAAATAAAGTGTTAGGTTATTTGTTAAATGAAGAGCTAAGTAAAATAGTGAGCTTTTGACTTAATAAACGAAGTATAGTTTAATTTGGATATTCCATTCATAAAAGTTTGTTTTAAATAAGTCATAAGTTAAATGATATCCAAATGAATATTTCTGATATTGAACTGATTTGAAATACTAATATATCTACTGTAGCATTTTATAAGTGTTGTTATTTTGAAAAGACAATGTTTTGGGAATTTTTATAATTGAATGAACTTAGAAATGTTACACCTTTAAAATGAATATTATTTGACCTTGAATTAAATGGTTTAAATGAAGATTTTTTTTTAAAAGGAGTTTTGATTTTCTAAGTGTTATGTTTTTTTATAAAAGAAGAACATTTCCAAAGTGTTATGATTTTAGTAGTGTGATTTCCAGATGATAAACATCCCTAAATTATTATGATTTTCAAAGCATTATGGTTTCAAATCTATTATCTTATTTTGTTTTTCAAACTATCTTTTGGTTGTCCTTATTTCTCTTATCTTGTTACAGAATGGAAAGGCTATTGCTTATACCAGTCTGTTTAGAAACCTTTCTGTAATCTTGATAATCTTTGTTACTCATCTGGATCTGAACACTGTTTTTCCATTTATAGACCGTCGGTCAAGTGAAAGGAAGATTCAGACTTTAGAGGATTTTTTTTCTTTCGTGCTTGTACTCTTGATTTAATTACCTCCATCTTGTTAAACTTACCTATAACAAAAGTTATCAGGTGTAATTCCAATCTTCTTATCATCTTGTCTTAATTCTATTCATTCTATCTTTTTATGTGCTTTCCCGTACCTCGTTCCTTTTCGGGGACGAAAAGTTTTGAGTGGGGGAGAGTGTAACAACCCTAGATTTTTGTATATTATTTAAATTTGACTTTATTTTATTTTAAATTATTTTAGACTTATTTTATTTTCAAACATTTCATTTTTAAATATAAATGTTGATTATTAAGTGATTTATAGTTCAAACTAGTATAATTTGAATATTTTACTGTAAAGTGAATTTCTGGTCAAACTGTTCAAGCTTTAACTTTTAAACTTAAAATTCAAATTATTTAAAATCTCAAATTTTATCTTTTATTATGAAAATAGATGAAATAACTTTAACACTGCTTTTTGTTTCGTTGAAAACGGAGTTAAACTGCAAAAGATATGTACATTTCAATTTTGAGTATAAATTGTTTATTTTGCAATTTTGTTATTTTAAATTGTATAAATTTTATTTTCTTTTTCATATTTCATTTTTATCTGTTTAATATGTTATATTATGTATATTTTTACTTTTAAATATTTTAAATTGATAATAGAATTTTTCCAATGTTTACTGTGTTGATTTCCTATTTTTAAAGGCTGTTTTCTTATTTTCTGCTATTTTCTTCATTAAAATTATATTTAAATTAAATTTTATATATTTATTTTGTGAATGTATTTTTATTTTATGTTATTATTTATGTTTAAAAATATATTACAAGCTCATATGAATTTTCTAAAGTTTATACCATTTATTTTCAAATTTTCTAGCCTAGTTGACCAGTTTTGCTATTTTCTTGATTTAATTATTTATAATTAATATTTATTTATTTATATTTTTTTTATTTGTTATATTTTCTTATTTTAACTGAATTTATATATGTTTTTCAGTTATATAAAAATTTAAAAAGAAATAGTGAATATATGAAGAGTTTGAAACTGCTTTTGAAACCGAAGCCTTTTCATCTCCGAAACTCTTCATTTCCATAACCTTCAATTTAATTAATTTTGCTGCCCACTCCTTCAGTTTTTGCCATGAGTTATCACTCACTTTTCACGAATTTTTTTGTTTCTCAATTCATTTTTCACGGCCTTACAAAGTTCCTTGGTAATGGCCTCCTCTCTTTTCACTTTTCTTCAATTTTTCATACTTTTTTGCCTTGTTTCCTCTTCTATTTGCACGGCCTTCTCACCATAGCCTTGACCACCATCCCCTACCACTCTTCCTTGGCATCATCTCCAGCCATCATTTCAGATCCATCCATGGCCATGACCTCCCCTTGAAGCTAGCACCACAAAACAATGTCAAAACTCCACAAAACGTTGCCTAGACCACACATATCATCACCTACCCTCCATATCTTGCTTTGGCCACCCCCTTAGCCACCACCACCACTTGCTACATGACCTTTGGCTGCTGTTGCACCATCACCCTCCACTGTCCAGACCTGTACCATGCAAGGGCCGAGCCCCACTTGCCTTTGGATGAGCCAAAAATGCACAAAAACTCCACTTATTTTGCCTTGACCCTTTGTCTTATTCATATGTAACTCCTACCATCATCATCTCCTTGTTGCCATGCTATTTTGATGCCATAAACTAAGATTATGTCCAGCTATGGCTGAGCAAAAGATCCCATTGGTCAAGCTCTTGAATGGTTAAAGAAAGGTCGAATCACTTTGCCCTTTGTTGCTTTTTATTTCAAGTCATTTCGATATTGTTTTGTGTTACATATTTATGTATACATTGTCTTGTTTTTTTATATGTATACAAGGCAATTATATTTGGCTCTCCACTCTCAAATCATATTCATGTTGTCGTGCCTTCAAAGATTCTTTGTTGTGTGTTTGGTCGTCATCTCCAGCTTAAACAGGTGAGTTATTCTCACCAGACAATATGTACCTATATAACTAGTAAATTGACACCCTGCGAATCTGTAGAAATATATTATCATGTTATATATGCTTATATTATTATCATATGATGTTCACACCTGTTATTACACCTGTTATATCATATGTTACTGTTATTTAATGTTATTCTGTTATTTATATCTGTTATCACACTGCAAGTTCCCTGTAGATTAGAATCATTATGGGTTGAAATGATACATACCCGAACGGACTTTAGAATAGGGAAAAATCATTATGGGCTGAAATGATAGGCCTGAACGATTTTTATTTAAATTATTTTAACTTGGGATTGCGGGTTTGAAATGATAGAACCCGGATTTTCTTTTTTTTTAACTACGGATTGAAATGATACATATCCGTATCACTTGACCTAGGTTAGAAAATTATATACAGGCCCGTGGTTATTTTATAAAGAGTTTTGGATATTTTTAAGTATTTTAAAAATTATAAATTTATGAAATTTGATTTAAATAGATTTTGAAATGTTTTGAAATAAAGAAATTATGATTTTTCTATGTGTTAAAAATGTAATTAATGAATGGTTTAACTGGATTTTTGAAATATAACTTAAGTTGGAAATTTGGAATTTTGGTTAAAAAGGATATTTAAGTTATATAAATAAAATGGATATTAAATTTTATTTGGAAATGGTAAATATGATAATTTGATTAAATTTGAATTTAAGTGATTTAATAAAGTATTATTGATTTTTCTATGAATTTAAGTGGTTAAATAAATGAATGTTTAAAAGTGATCTTTTAAAATATAACTTAACTAGGAAATGTGAAATTTGGTTTTAATTAAAGGTTTAAGTTAATTAAATAAAATTGGAAATTTAGTTAAAGTTTGAAATGGTAATTTAAATTTGAAGTGTTAAGTTTATTAGTTGAAAAGTGAAGAATTGGACACTTTTATACTTAAATTTATTAAGTAAATTGTTGAAATTGGATTTGATTATAAGAAATTTATTGTGAAAAGATATATGTTAAATGATATGTAAATGAACATTTTAAATGTTAAAATATGATTTTTAAAAATGTTTATGTGTTTTAAATTAAAGTTATTTAATTGCTGGAAATACACTAACACCTGAAATTAACTTTTAATAGCATTCAGAAATGCTATAGATTCTGTTTTGAACTAAAATTATGTAAAAAGGAGCTATTACAGCATTTCTGAAATGCTGTAGTTGAACTTATAGGCTAATATTGAACTCAGGCCTATTATAGCATTCTCTGGAAATGCTATAATGGTCTGCAGTCTTTGCTGAAACCAAATTTAACCCTTTTTTTGAAATCTGAACTACCGCAGCACTTCTGAAATGCTGTCTTTTCTATTTTGAACTATAATTCAACGAAAACTGAGTTTTAATAGCAGTTTTAAGTGCTGTCTTTGCTGAATTAAAAATGTTTTCAAATATAACTTATAGCAGTTGTTTTTAAATGCTATGAAATGCTGAAATTTTAATAATTAGGGTTTTTGACTTAGTAAACGAACTCAGAATGGTTTGAAACTTTGGAAATTGAATACTTGATTGAAAATATAATAATTACACTTTTAAAAGGTTTAAATGAATTATTTTGATTGGAATATAAACTATTTAAAGGTGATTTGAAATGATAGTAAATGAACGATATCTTTGAATTTAAAAGGTATTTAAAGTTGAATATTTGGATTTGAACTGATAGGATATTTTATTTTATTAAAATGATTGGAAATGAAGTTTGGTAAGGATATGATATTTTATTTTATTAAAATGATTTGAAATGAAGTTTTGAAATGATATGAAAATTTAATATATGGAAATGGTTTGGAATTGATTTAATCTTTATTTTGATAAAGATATGGTTTGAAATGATATTTTATTTTGAAGTAAAGTATTGTTTTTAAAAGTTATAACCACGAGTTATAATAACGATTGGTTGGCAAAGAGACCGGGATCGGATATGGACATACTCTCTGTCGATACCGAAAACCACTTTGACAACCGTGTACGCGGTGGAGATTCCAGAATGAAGTAGGATGGTGGCGACGTTCTTAAGGTATGTTACGTGGACCCAACTCCCGTGAGTTGGCATAAGGTGGCTAAAACAAGAGCGATCTCGGACCAGTGAGGTAGCACCTCTTCTCGGACACATTTCTTCGATATTATACTCTTACTTGTGATTGATTAGATGGCCATCCTCCGATTTGGGAGTGTTGTTCGAGGTGGAACGGTAGTGGCTGCTATGCGTATCCATCAATCCGTGTGCGTAATTGGTATATCTACCCTGGCATTGCCTAGTTGTGCCGTGTCACCTACCATATCGAGCTTTACTACGATTATGATTTTAAGATCCGACCGCGTTAAGGTTCTCCATCCCCTTAACGCTATTTTCTATATGATTATACTTTACTTATTTAGACACTATTATAATAGCGAATATTACTACATAGTAGATATTTTAACGGATCCTTAGAGGATGGGCGGTCCCAAGCATCTTCTAAGTTACTTGTACCTTTATTACAGTTCCCTTGAGTTGGTTTACATTATATAAGTATATATTGTCCTGACTCGAGTGTTTTGTGTTTTGCTTTACGCTCGGGTCAGCCTGAGTTATTCACAGATTTGGATTTCCACTCTCTTGGAGATTTGAATCGCTGGAGATTATCTGCTTGTCATGTCCTATCTATTTCAATTCCGTTGTTCTACTCAGCTTGTACTTGGTTATTATATTGAGACTTTTGTTGTATTCTATTTCTTCTGTTATATCTCATGTAACTCTGATATATTTTTATAGTAGCTTCATGAACTACTATCTCTTTTACTTCCGCTGCATTATTTTACTCTGTGTCTATGATCTGTGATTATATTTATTTACTGTATATTCTAAGATTTGCCAAATTTAAATTACAACGTGGTATTTTGAGCAATTCAACTCCGGCATGAGTGTCTACCTATACACTTATAATGGATGCGAATGGTTGAAAATATCGGGTCGTTACAGTATATATGACAGTTTTGATTTTTAAATATATATATATATATATCAGTTCTGTTTATATGTTATAGTATATATATTTTATAAGGAAGTATTATATAGATGGGTTTTACAGTAATAAGTTGGTATAAAAGCCATCACATATACGTTTATAATTATATTGAGTTTACATAACATATTTCTCTTGTTTTATTTGTATGATAATCTTTAATTCTACTAATATATATGTTTTATTTTATATATATTGTTTTGTTTCTGTATACATATTTTTACTTCAGGTTAATGAATAAGTGCTTCTATATATATATATTATAATATACGTATGTATATTGTAACTAAGTTGCTTTTATTTGACCTGATAGCTTGTATACTTGTTCATATTGAGATCCTGGTCATATATTTTTGAAAGGAGTATTTTATATAGAGTTTATTATAAAGTATATAAATGATACGTGTTTAACTTTAAATTATATATATATATAGATGTGCGTGTTTTAAGTTTAATCTTGATTTTTAAATGTCTATTTAAGATTTTGTTTTAAATGGGTGTATTATATATAAAGGTTTTAGTTTGCTATGTATAATGGTTCATATATGAAATCTGCAGTTTACTGTTAGTTTGCATGTTTTATACAAGGTCTGTACATTGTTTTAAACTGCCTAGTATATTTATATGTGTATCTTATATACTAGTATGCCTATGCTTTGTGTATTCTGAGATGAATATATGGAAGTTGATTGTATACATGTAGATATGTTGCATTGAATTTTTATTATGTGTTGAATGGTAAATGTGAATTTTAATTATTTATGATAACATTTTTTTTATATACGTGGGTTTTGATATATAAAGTGATAGTTTATATATGTGTTCTAATTTGAAACAATGGATTTTGAAATATATATTCAATTTAAAATGTGTTTGCATTTAGAATATGTTTTATATATGTAAATAGTTATATCTAGTTATATATATTCACTTATATAACTGATCTTCATCAATCCAGTTTTGATTTGGTTTCGACTGTTCCTGTTATCAGCTTTGATCGCTGAATTCGTGTCAATCCTACTTTGCTTTGAAATTCATGCTTGGATTCGTAACTCATTTCAGTGACAAATCTCTCTAGCCTCGAAAGGTGAGCAATCACTCACGATTAATGTTCTTTTATTTATTAAATTTGATTTCAATTGAAACAACAATTGAAATATACTACTGTTAGTAATTTACATTTTTATATATAGCCATTAACTGTATCTGTTCACTTGTGACATCTGACACCATTATCTGTTATTTATATTGATGATATATGCATGTTATGTTATTATCATATCTGTTATCACTCTGCAAGTTCCCTGTTAGTATACAATTCCCAATGGGTTGAAATGATAAATACCCGAACGATCTTTAGAATAAGAGGAAATCGTTGTGAGTTGAAATGATAAACCCAAGTGACTTTCATTTGAATTGAATTTGGGATTGCAGGTTGAAAGGATATATACCCGTATATATTTAAATTGTGGATTGAAATGATAAATATCGGTATCATTTGATCATAGGGTAGAAAATTATATACAAACACTGTTAGTTTATATATATATAAATATTTTGAAAATGATTTCTATGGTTTTGAAAAGAAATATATGGTTTCAATCAATATTGATTTTAAAGATTTATAAAAGTTGATTTAATAAAGTTGATAAATAATATGTTTAAGTACTTATTTAATATCTATATTTTCAAATATAGAGTTTATAATGATTTGAAATTATTTTGAAATTATATTTATTTAAGAATTTTACTTAAATAAGTTTGATTTGAAATTTATTAAATTTGAAATTCTAAAGCTATGATTTTATAACTTGAATTTGATTAAAAGTGACTTAAATGAATATTTCAAATTTATATAAATTTAAATGGGATATTTTGTTTATTTAAATTTGTAAATTGAAGTTGTATTTAGATATTATTGAAATGATTAAGTAAATATTTCAAAACTAATAATAGTAAAGTGAATTTGATATATATATAAAATTATCGAATTTAGTTTTGAAATGTTGAATATATTGACTTTGATATATATTGAAATTTGAATGGATTATTTTATGGTTCAAATATGTATTTGAAAATCGATAATTTGAAATGGTTTATTGAGAAACTGAATTGAATTGAAATTTGAGGATTTGAGATTGGATTAAATTTAAATTTTGGAATCCGAGTTGATTTTGAATCAATTTCTGAAATTTGAGGAAACTATTTTATTATATAAAGTATTTTAAATTATATTTAAAACTATTTTATATTATTTTATTTTATAATCTATATTTAATATAACTATTTTTAATATAAACTATTTTTAAAATAACTATTTTTAATATAAAGTATTTTTAAATATACTAATTATTTTAATATAAATTATTTTATAACTATTTTATTTTATATACTATTATTAATATCTAAACTGTTTGAAGGAAAGTGTTATGATTTCCAAAGTTATGAATTTCAAAGTATTATGATTTCCAAAGTATTATTATTTCAAATTGTTTTGGTTTCGAAAGTATTATATCTTTGAAAATACTATGATTTTGGAAGTGAATATTCTTGAAATGGAAATGATATCGTATTGATATGTTTTTGAAATGGAAATGATATTTTAGTTTTGAAGTATAAACTATTTTGAAATGACCGCGGTGTTATAATAACGATTGGTTGTTAAAGAGACCGGGATCGGATATGGGCATACTCTCTATCAATACCGAAAACCACTTTAACAACTGTGTACGCGGTGGAGATTCCAGAATGAAGTAGGATGGTGGTGACGATCCTAAAGGTATAATTACGTGAACCCAACTCCCGTGAGTTGGCATAAGGTGGCTAAAACAGAAGCGATTCCGGGCCAATGAGGTAGCTCCTCTGATCGGACACACTCCATCGTATGCCATTCTAATACTTTGTGATTGATTTGGTGCGCACCCTTGATTCGGGAGTATGGCTCGAGGTGGGCGATTGTTGCGGCTCTGAGTTACCACTAGTCCGGATGCATAATTGGTATATCTACCATGGCATTGCCTTGTTGTGCCGTATCACCTACCCTAGCGTGCTTTACTACGAGTTTGTTTTGTACCATACCTATGGAGTGCCCTCTGACGACGCCCATTACGGGGGAGATTACGATACCGTATAGACTATGGGAATATATAAAATGTGTTAAGGGGGATATGGGTAATGCCTTAACGCTATTTTGATAGTTTACTTTACTTTAGACATTATTATAATAGCGTATATTACTACATAGTAGATAGTTTAACGGATCCTTAGAGGATTGTTATCCCAAACATCCTTTAAGTTACTTGTATTTCAATTGATATTTCACTTGAGTTGGATTTATTAATATAAGAATGTTAATCCTGACTCGAGTGTTTTGTGTTTCCTTTACGCTCGGGTCAGACTGAGTGGTTCAGTGTTCGAGACTCACCTTTGGAGTTGAAGCTTCGCTTGGAGATCCAGCTATCTATCCAGCTTTCAGTTATTCAGTTGATTCCAGTGATGTATTCTGACCTTGTAATTGACTATTGTATTGAGACATCTATGTATTCGAGACTTCTGTTGTATCTTGTTTAACTCTGTTATATATATATGGTAGCTTCATGAACTACTATTCTTTTGTTTCCGCTGCTTATTTTTATATTACTCTGTGTCTGTGATTCTATGATTATTTTATTTACTGTATATGCTGAATTTTTGCCAAATATAAAAATTAACAATCCGATATTTTGAGCAATTCAAATCCAGCATGTATGGATGCGAATCGTTGAAAATTTCAGGATGTTACATGGCAGTCAATTTTGTTGTGAAAGTATGGTTTTGAATTGCAAATTAGTTAAGTATAATTTTGTGTTGTTTGTTTCAAAATATTAGTTTAATTTGTATACTATAAACATATGTATGTATTTGAATATGGTGTGTATTTTTAAGTTTACAAATTAGCTTTAAAAGTAATGTAATGATATCTGAACTACCTTTATAATTAAAACTAATTTTAGATTTCCTTCTATATCTTTCATACATATATATTTTCATCTATATACATATGCACATGTAAACAAATAAAAAAAAGCTTTTTTCCTTTGGATGACAAAGACATATATGAAGGGGATATGTGACCGTTGTGGTGTAAATCCCAACACCTAAAACATTCACATTAGCTATGCATACATTCTATGTGTACACTTACACATTCATATATAGGCGCATTAGATGCACCCATCAAATAAATAAATATGATAACACAAAGAATTTAAAATTAAATCAAACTAATTTTAAAATATTATAATAAGATGAACATTTTATTTAAAAGAAAATTTAAGAAAGTTCTAAATGAATTTAGACTACATAGGCCCAATGAAGATCCAAAAGGATTTTTTTTGAAACTTACCCGATTACCTAGCTTCTGAGTAGCCCGGTTCCGATAGTTACAAATGTGATAAGAAGGGGCACTTTGCTCATTAGTGTTATGCAGCATTCAATAAGAAGGTTTAGCGATAAGAAAGGTTTGAGATTCTTTAACTGTAACAAGTTAGGACACTTTCGAAGGGGATGTCTACAATTTTTAGACCTATTTCTTAAAAGAAAGAAAAAGCTATGTTGGGAGGTATGCTTTTTATACATAACATAACTGTTACAGTATTATTAGATACTGGAGCATCGCGTTCTTTTATAACCTGGGAGATAGATTAATCTTTAAACAACATACCTTATAACCGCAATGAGGTTTGTGAATCTAATCAGAGGCTATGCAACTCTTATAATGAAATGTGACCAATTATAGTCTGATATACTAGGTCATAAGTTTACCTGCAACTTGCGTGCATTTGATTATGGGGGTTTTTGGTCAATTCTATAGATGGATTGGTTTAATCTATACGATGCTAGAATATTTTGTTGGGATAGAGTTATATTCTTAAGATATCCTAAGTGCACTGATCAAATCTTGTATACACAAGAAGAATCGAGTTCTAATGTATGTGCATTATGGATAAGGCGAAGAGGAAATTAATCGGGTTTTTGTCGTAAGGGAATATGCTAATGTATTTTAACTGATTAAGGGAATACCACCAAAATAAGCAATTGAGTTTCAAATTGATCTCATAATAGGATCTAAACTCATAAGTAGACACATAGCAGGATGACACCCGATGAAGTGAAGGAATTGAAGGTGTGCACCTGCGGAATTTGAAGGGAAGAACTTTATAAGATTAATTATCTCACTTTGTGGAGCTGCTATGGTGTTTGTGAAGAAACCAGATATGTCCCTAAGACTATGTATTGAATATAGTAAACTAAATGAGAAGACCGTGAAGAATCGATATCCTTTGCTTGGAATGATGGCTTGTTCGATCAACTGAGTGCAATCAAGATGTTTTTGCAATTGAATTTAACTATGGGTTTCCGTCGATAGAAGTGGCAGAGGAAAGCATACCGTTAATGACATTCTAAACAAGATATCGATTGCATAAATGGTAAGTCTTGCCTTTCGGACAGACCAACGTGCATGACTTCTTTGTAGACTTAGTGAGTTGAATCTTCCGAGAGCATTCAGATAGATTCATTTTAGTTTTTATTGATGACATTTTCATATATCATGTAACACCCCTAGTTTTAATTAACATTATTCAGGATATTTAATTAGATAAATTAAATAGAATAATGTGATGATTAAAGGGACAAGGGAATTAAGATTTGAAAATAAGTAAGGTCGTGCCTTAACCAAATAAATCTATAAGCTTGTTTTATAACTTAAACACATATTTGAATAGGGAAAGGGTAAAATAGGAATAGATCTTATAACCCCTAAACCCTTATTCCATTCTATTTATGTTTTCAAAAATTAAACAAGCAAAGAGCGCTAGCAAGATCGGCCATTAACTACCATCCAAATCATGAAAATCAAGTAGAGATTCAAGAGGAAATCTAGGAAGAATAAGCAATATTCAAATCTCAATCCATTATCAAACCAAGGTGAATAATGATCTATACCATTTCTTATTGTTTTATTTTGAATGATTTAATTTGGTTTTAAGATTTAAATGTATAAATGACGATGATATGCCATGATTAATGTTTTCCATGTTTTTATCTAAATGATAAGTTATGAGAATTTTACATAGCAAATTAACACGGTTTTAAGAGTAAAATCATAGTAAATGATTTCCAAACGCCATGATTTTCGACTATGTTGTTTAAAATATTATTTTGGTGATGATTTTTAAATTTGAGAATTTTCCAGAGCATAAGGAATATCCTATGAATTTTTAAAGGGGAAAACATGTTAATTTAGGTCTAAATTTAAATAGGTGGTCAAATAATGATTTTCGGTCCGAAAATTTTGCATGATGAAGGAAATGTCATTTTGGTATTAATGTGAATTTTTGAGATTTTTCCCAAACATAGTCGAAGAGATATAGATTTAATCAGAAAGATTATCATTTAAATAGTTACTTAAATTAAAGAGGATAAGTAATTTGTTAACCTATACCTTTGCTTTGAAAAAATAAAGTGCGGTGGCGTTACTAAAAAGAATTTGTAAAGATTGGCCTAAGCCAATCACATTTTGACAAGCATAAGAGATTTGGTGAAAAAACACATCTTATTTATTAAAAATTCAGTTTTAGTGATAATTATGATGATGCCACTCCCCATTATGATGTCGTCGCGCTTGTCAATGCCTTCGATGTCTACGAGATGAAAACACAGGGCGCTATTTCAAAAGTGCGGAGCGGTTTCAACCTCGTTGAGGTTAGGTAAAGGCGTCAGTTTCATTGCGTCGATGAAGTCACTTCGCACATCCATATCGCGTGTTCTCATCGCGCTTATGAATGTTCTAAAATATAGGGAGAAGGGTCATCGCGCTTATCCACATTCAATAGCATCGGCATGATTCATGTCGTCGCATTTCTAGTGGTGCCGCACTCGTTGTGTCTTCGCATTTATCATAACGCCGCATTACCACGTCGCCGATAAACTAAAGAGTCGATGAGGCCATAGCACATGTTTAATCACCAAGTAACGAAGGTTATGTCACCGAAGTTAATGATGTCGATGTTAATAGAAAGATGGGCGAATAACCTATGAAGCTCGACGTTGTCATCATCGACGAGGCATATGATGCCGCATATGTTTTTTTTAAATCTTTGGATAGAGGCGGATATCCTTAAGTATTGACATCGACACGATATGATGTCGAGTTGATCAAACTAAAATGTTTTGAAAGCAATAAACCTTATACCCTTTTTCATTCAAGTACTTGGCAATATAAAAAGGGTTTTACAAATGGCATTAGACTTTGAAAATACAAAGAGACGATTTCCTTGTTTAAATTATGGGTTAAGGGTATTACCCATACATCATTAAGAAAATGATTGCAAGGACTTTAATTATGGATGTTTATGTTTGGTGTTCACTTGATCAGTTATTATGTATACTATTATTATCATATTATCTTCGTTTATGACCCATAACTGCATTTTGGGGTATTAAGGGCATGATAACTAGCTAAGTTGACCCAATAGTGAATATAAATTTATTTAACTCCTGTATGAGTAGATTTACATCCAGCAGGTAAGGTAGACCAGAATATGGGATGCCCAGAACAGATCAAAAGATTATTGAGTTAGACGGGTTCTTAGTTAGCCCATGAAAACTATGTTATGAGAAATGTTATTGGCAGAGGCCATCGGGTTCTTAGTGATCCCATGGAAACTATGTCCGGAATATGTTATTGATAGAGATCAATAGGTTCATAGTTAGCCCATGAAAACTATGATTTGAGAGATGTTATTGAAGAATCTAATAGGTTCATAGTAATCCTAGAAAAACTATGATTGGATAAAGTTATTGGTAGAAACCCATAGGTTCACAGTGATCCCATGAAAACTATGATTGGATAAAGTTATTGGCAGAAACCAATAGGTTCTTAGTGATTCCAAAAAAACTATAAAATCGAGCAGATAGTCCATAAGATTATAACATGTTATTAGTCTTCCCATAAAAACTAATAGGTCAATAGTAACCCTGGAAACTATGAACTGAGACATGTTGTCAAATAAATTGGATAGGAAATCCAGGGCATACTACAGTTTTGAATATCATCATATTATGTTATGTTTTAACCATTATGGATGCAGGTACACAGTATATGGTTATTGTATTATGGTTAAGATACTGGTGAGGGGAAAACTCGTTCCGCTTAGTGGTGTGGTCTCACTAGATATCTAGTTGGTCCGAGATGGTATTTATTCACACCGGACTTTTTATCTGACCCGAAGTTTGTCTTTCCCTTTAAACTCTCGGGTGCTCATTTGAGTACGTCAAGAGTAAGGGTTTTTCAAGTTCCCTTTAAACGAATAAGCTTCCGAAGACATGCAAGAGGCAATCTAGCTAGTAGGAGCTATATATCTATTTTCCGTTGTGTTTTGATTCTGCTTTTGTGTTGTATAGCATGTTGTATTAAATGCCAATAATGTAACTTTGATCATTCAAAGGGGCATCTTCATATGTCGCTCTTGGGATATGTTGTAATAATCATATTTTCTCTGAATGTGGTTTACGTATGATATTATGTAATGAATCTGAAATGCTATCGTGAAATGAAATGTGATTTTTTTTTTAAATTGTGTTTGAAATTTTTTGTATTCATGTGCTTCTGGTATTATCAATGTATCTAACATAGCCACATTTTTTCATCGGAAATTAATAATTATGGATGACTACAGCATCCGTAGCACTTAGTTTCAGACATCAAAATGGGGGATTTTACAGTTTGGTATCAGAGCATAGGTTTATGTAAACTTAAAAGGAATTTAAACCTAAAATATTTTGAAAACATAAACCCATGAATCAAAGAATAAGGTGGGGGTTGGGTTAACGCAATAATAACGTACTTGCATTTTGCTATATATAGGTATGTATTCCCCTCTCTATTAGATCGTTCTTCTATATCTTATGGCTCGTATGCATATTTACTAGAAAGAAATGTATGGAAGTAGGAAACGGAGGAGTAAATATAGGTGAAGGAAGCACCACAACTAACGGAAATGCTCAACCCAATACCAGGAGAAACCGGGTCGACAAGAAAATGCTAATCAAAATGCAAATGCCAACGTAGGTGTTGGAACCCCACTAGTAGATATGGGGATGATGTATCAGTTCTTCGTTAACTTGATGCAAGCTGGAGCGGCTGTAGGAGTAGCTGGAGGAAATGTTGTGAATGCCGGAGAAGCAAATCCCGTGGCGCCAGTTGGCAATAACTATGCCAAGCTGAGTCGAGATTATACTAGTTTGGGTGGGAAGCGTTTTCTTGGACCAGTGGATGCTGTAGAAGTGGAGAATTGGTTGTTGCATTGCGAGAGAATCTTTGCTAATCTTGGTTTGGATGATGAGTAGAAAGGAGACTAACTTTGAGGCAGTTGTAGGGAGCAACATTATTTTGGTGGAATGGAGTCACCGTAGGTGTGCCTGAGAAGGAGTGACTTAGGCAAAATTTCGAAGGAGGTTCAAAGAAAGGTTCTTGTCTGAGGTTGCTAAGTTGGCATTGCTAAGAAAGTTTATGGGCTTGGAGCAAGGAGCAATGTCGGTGATTGAGTATGCCACTAAGTTTGATGAGCTATCTAGATATAGATATGGTACCATTGACACCGTCATTAAGAGGAATGAAAAGTTTATTTGAGAATCGAAGCCAGAGGTTGCTAGGTCGACTATGCCATATCACCGAGACCCGAGCAATGTTGTAGTGGAGATGGCAATCCGGAATGAAGAGATGCTTTCTACTTTTGGAAAAGAGAAGCAGGGTGAAACTCGGGATTCTTAGGGTAAGTAGATAAAGTTCTTTAAGAAGAAAGGAGCTTAGAAAGGAGGAGCTGCCAAGAAAGGGAAGGCTGATCTGGTTTGCTACAAGTGTGATAAGAAGAGTCATTTTTCTCATGAGTGTCGGTCTGGCAAAAGAAAGAAAGTTGCTAATAAGAAAAGAGTGAAATGCTTCAACTGTGACCAGATGGGGCACTACTAGAATCAATGTCCAAAGCCAGTCAGAGCAGACAAGGGAAATTTTTTTGCTTTGGAACCATCATCCTATAGACCAACAGCAGCCGAGAAAGGAAAATTTGTGATGGAACGTATGCTTTTGATCCAAGTATACCAATTAGGATACTATTTGATATCGGTGCATCGCATTCATTTATATCTCGGTGTTTAGTAGATAAGTTATGCTTACATCATACCTTGTTACTTCCCTAAGGGTTGCGAATCCAATAGGATGGTGTGCAACTCTAGGGATGAGATGTGACTAGTTAGAACTTGATTTATTAGGTCATAATTTTGCATGCAATTTATATGTCTTTGATTTCATAGACTTCGAGACCATATTGGGTATGGATTGTTTAGATAGACATGATGGTAGGATATTTTGCCAAGATTGGGAAATATCATTGAGACATCCTAGTAGTAGTGACCGAATAGTATACTCAGTCGAGAATTCGAGTCCTGAAATTTGTGCCTTGTTGGGTGCTATGAAAGTTGAAGAAGATTTGAATCGAGTTTTAGTAGCAAGAGAGTTTGCAGATATTTTTGAACCACTTACAGGACTACCGTCGAAGCGAGCCATTGAGTTTTGAATAGATCTTGTGCCTGAGGCAAAACCTATAAATACGCTACCTAGTAGGATGACACCTACCGAGATGATTTGTACTTTAGATTCAGATTTATAATTACCTTGGTTTTGGCGATTTGGTTTGAACCTATTCTCTTCCTCGATCATCTTCTATGATTCTGCAATTGTATATACATATAAACTAGAACTATTTCTAAGAATTTAGAACTTTGGAGGAGAAGAGAGAATGACAGACTCCGACATCCTCCGAAAATATGAGTTTAGAAGTGAGGGTCTAGATCTATATTAATAGAGATTCAAATCAATGTCAGTCATTCGATAATACTGTATTAAATCTGGGCCGTTTAGGCCATTCTTTACTGTCGATTTAACATGGGCAACGGTCAACCGCTACTGGTCGACCTGGGAGCATCCTGGGTCAACACATCCTTTGTTTAAACGGTGATTAATTTGTCGTTGTAATTTTTTCAATTTTGTTACTTATTTAGCCGATCGTTATGATTTATTTCCACTTAACATTTAAGCAAAATTAACCGTCGTTAAATTTACCAGACAGTAATTAAGGTTAATTAATTGTTTTTATTCCCTTAATTACATATATAATTATTTCTGATTCTAAAATGTCAAATGTTAATAACTTTCTCGTTTGAACTCCGATCTGAAATTTTTATATATGAAAATTGATCAGAAAATCGCCACAAACCAAATGGTGTAGTTTTATAGTCATATTTTGACATTTGTAAAAATTCTATTTTTTGGCATTATTATCTATTAAATTGTTTATTTTAAATTAATTATCATAAAATTATGGGGCATTGCATTCTTCCTTCCATAAAAGTATTTCGTCCCCAAAATTAATCAAGGTCTGAACAATGTAGCATAACGTGCAACCATTCTAAACTAACAAATCAATTAGTGTTCAAACAACTTTGCAACCAATTATGTACTAGTGCATGGTTTATTATAATATATACGATATGTTTGCAGGATAATTCTAATCGGCGCCTCCTATGTGAATACATTCTTTTAAATCAGTTTTTAAAAATATGGTGCAAACAACATAAATATACAGGCAGTTCTATATGCATGCAACTTTTAAAAACCAAAAACTTGTTTTTGCAACCAAATTTTCCCACACTTCTACTAAAGGAAGAATAGTTCAACCAATTTCGCATCCAATCCCTATCATCCAAAACCCTAGTACATCGTTGCTAACATCCAAGTTTTAAAAATCAAAATTTCTAAACCTATTTTCTTTATGCCGAGAAGAGGGCTTAGATGGAAAATTCCATTTTCCATCATTTCTCTCTCAGTACCCACTTCCCACTATACTTTGGAATTTTCTCTTTTACCCAGATATCTCCTTCCAACTTTTCCAAGTGCAGCCCCCATGTGTAATTATTTTTAAAGTTTTAAAAATAGGATTATTTCAAAATCAACTTTTTGTTCATCTATCGATAAGCTATATAGGAAAAGATTCCATAGCTAAAACAGCTTCTTTGTCTCTAGCCATATTTTATTTTATAGTCACTTTTGCTGCACAGCAAAACCTATACTAGCTAACCTGTCAACTATTACCCCACATCAAGTATGTCGTATTTCAAAAATTAGAAAGTTTTTTCATTTTCCCCAAAAATATTTTTATATATTTTTAAATATTGATAAAAATTTTAGATTTTAAAATTTCTTTCTTTTCAAAATTATCAAAAACTTTTCACAAAGGTAATTTTATTTTCCAAAAGCATACATATATAGCTTTCAAGATAAATTATACCATATCTCATGAAATCGGGGTCTAGTCAACAGCCTAACGTATATGGTGGACTTCACTTGCTTCATGGTAAATTTTAAGTTTCAAAACATTTTCTTTTATTCTATAATATCAACCACCACACATGTTTATTTATAAATTTCAACTTCTAAATCACGTGGATATCGACCCGTGGCTACGCAACATCCTTTCCCTGTCCTCCGCTCGCTGAAATTGATTCATTAGAAATCTTTTTTTTTAGGGGGACTTAAAATCTTATTTCTTTTTTAGTAGATAATTAAACAAAATTTCTTAATTTATTTTGACCTTCTAGCCTTTACTATCTTATTTTCTTTTGCATTAGTTAAGTGTGTTTCCTGAAATTTCCTTATCTTATTGTTTTCCAACTAATATTGCAGTCCACACAAAAACACATAAAAAGAACACTTCAATAAATATCGTTTACGATTTTTCATAACAGAAACAACTAATATTTACAACCTAAACAAAAGAAAGACAAATGTTGGAAGGAAATACAACAACTACTACTAAATACTACTTATGGACCGGGAGATGCTCCTCCTCGAGAATTAGAGCCACTGTTGCACTCAAATGATCGAATCATGGCGGCTATGCACTCTAACTCATGCCCTTAGCGTTGTTGCCCCACCTGCATCTCCCCTGCCTCTCCTGCATCTTCTGCTCTTGCTACTGCATCGTTCGAATTTTGGCCTCTAGCCAGAGCTGGGACAATCTGATCTCTCCACAGTCTGAAGCCTGCTACTGATGCCCTATGGCCTGCTAGTCGGGCCAAGGGTCCCACTCCATATGTGCCAGCTCTGCCTCCTCTTGCTATGCTCCAAAAATTGCAAGCGCTTCTCTATCTTCATCCTCTTAAGAGTGGTCTTGTCCAATGATGGGGATACATCACTCTGCGTCGTCTCACCTCGAAGGATCACCCCATACTATCTGAAGATGGCGGTGAAAAGATAACAGTAGGGGATGGATCTCCTCTGGGTCCTTGCTCCCCATATCCCCGCAAAATGAGCCATAATCACCTTGGCGCGGTTCATCAGGATACCTCCTCTAATGATATAGGTGGCCTTCTGGATGAGGGAATAAATCCAATTGTAACTCCACGTCTTGGGGATGATGTTATGTTGATGTGAACGACCAGATGGGCTTGGGCCCGCAAAATATCTGGACGTCAAATACTCATCCTCTGTGGAATAATCTGATTTAATATGGTAGAATTAGTCATCTCAATATCCCTCAAATCATTTCCTACAGCTCTGATACGTAGGATCCCACCAAACTACGTATTTGTCTTTTTAATCTTCATACCCTTCACTTTGGATGAGAATGTGACCTCATACCCACCAAAATCAGACACTAAATTGGCATTGAATAGACGCACGCACCTTAGATGGCATACTTCCTAAAATTGTCATGGCATAGAATCTGCAACAATCCAGTAGCAGTGAGCAAATCCTTCAATCCGCAAGCAATGAGATCCTAAAAATTCATTGATCGCCCTTGTAGAAACTTGAAATGGTTTGATTCCTCATAATTTCTAACAATGTTTTCATGGTTTTGGCACCATGCTATCTCTTACGGGGTCAACCCTGGATGTCGGTCGGTGATGGTGCTACGATGAGGTGCCATAAATTTTGGATTTGAGGAAGATCTAGACTTTGGGGTTCCGAGAGAGGGAAAAAATGGTGCTACTTGGGAGCTAGAAGATTGACATTGCTTACTTTGTGGCTTAGTTGGTAGGGTTGATAGTGGTTGAGGTGGTCAGCGGTAGCTAAGAGAGGGGGGGGTTTTCAAAAATCACTTTGGCTGAAATGCCATTTGGGATGTAAATGAATCGACTCGACCCTAGAGCAAATATGTCAATTTTACACAGCAATGGTCGACCCCTAGGGTTCGATGGTCGACTGCTACCGGTCGACCTTGGGGAACCCTAGGTCGACCGCTCCCTGTGTATTTTTCCAAATTGAACCAGGACCCATTACAGGCCAAACTGAATACTTTTTTATTACCTATAAACTACCGTTACTCTGTTCCATCTCTGTCTTCTCCATCTTTCCTCTGACTTCTTTAAGGAACTCCAGTCTACCTATCACAGTGCATCCACTTATTGTTTTGTCCTTAAGTTCAACTATCGAGTTTTAAATTTCCTATTCCTTTGTTAATTGCCCCAATTAAACTAGTAACATTCCTTATTGTCTTTTCTAAAATAATTTCTCAACTTTTTTTTTAATTTTCCTTCTTCACAGAGAAACTAGTGAGCTATATACGCTTTGTATATTTTCAACAAAATACCTTTTGTAAAATCCGTTTTACGAAAATTTTCAATTCAACTAAATATTTATTTTTATATATATTTTCTAATAAAAACTTTTCTTCTTTTTTTGAAAAGCAATGGGCTAAGGGAGCCCTGCCCAATATATTCATATACTTCCTAAAAGTACAAATGATATACATGCTGATACATCTCCTATACAATTAAACTACCACAACTTATACAAAGAAAAAACTGAAACAACAAAACTGAAAGCAATACAAAACTGATAGCAATACAAAACTAAATCAACAAAACCTCTACAACTCCTACACTTAGCAAAAATCACTTCAGCCTACCAATTCTCTTGCAAATCCTTTTATATAATAGACTAAATATCACATTAGCACTCTCCATTTTCTGTTCAAAAATTTGTCTATTTCGTTCAGTCCACATTTCATAAACAAAAGACTTCAGTATGATCAACATGATATCGGATTTTCTACACTTCCATCTTGTGGCCTTGAAGATATTAAACCATTCAATTCGAGAGTTTTTCACTGGTCTATAGAAATTTCCAACAGAAAGTAACCTGCTCCAAACTTCATAAGTAAAATAACATTCAAAAAATAAATGCGTATTGGATTCAGGATGGGAATGGCAGAAAACACAGTCTTCATTGTTTAGAATGCCAAGCTTAGTCAATTTCTGTTTTGAGTTTATTGCATTTGCCATGATTTTCCAGAGTAAGAAGTTTTCTTTAGCAGGAGAATTGCTCTTCCAGATTCTAGATGCCCACGGGAAAGATTCCAAGTTATCACCAATTAACATAGCTTTGTACACAGTAGATATAGCATGTTTCTTCCCTTTTACTGTCCAAAGAACCTTTAAATTTGAAGAAGGAAGTGATAAAGATGAAATGTTCTGCCATAAGTCTCTGACTTGCTTAGAACTGCAATAAGGTAGATTAATAGAGCCATCACATATATAAGAATTAGCTTTAGCATTAAAAGGAATGCCAGTAAGAAGTTGCAGAGGATATGGAAGAATGTCCTGTAATCTCAGACCAATCTTGGACCAAGGTGAAGTCCAGAAGTTTATACCATAGTTAGCCATAGGATTACATTGTATAAAAGGTAAAAATGTTGATCTTAGCTTCAAAATATTACGCCAACTCCAACTGCATAAATTTGGGATTTCAATGGACCAAAAATCCTTGCCTTTTAGTAAATTCTTTAAAATCCATTGAGACCACAAATCCTGACTATTACAAAGGATTTTATCAAAGTATAAAGACATAGCAGCTACATTCCATAATCTCAAATTTGTAATGCCCAGACCACCCTTGTTCTTTGGAAGTTGAATTTTCTTATAAGAGATAGGAATTAACTTTTTCGAGAAAGGATCTCCATGCCATAAGAATCTATTCAGAGCACCATTTATCATTGTAACAAGTTTACATGGAAGAATGTAGTGTCTCATCCAATAATTGACCATAGCAGTAGCAATACTTTGCACTATAACAAGACTTCCAGCTTGTGAAAGCTTTGTGTTAGGCCAAAGTGTTAATTTCTTTGTGATTTTTTCATATAGAGGCAAACAATCTGTAGTGGAGATTCTTGCCGTGATGATAGGAAGACCAAGATATCTTTCATTTTGTTGCATCTCACTAAGACCAGAAAAAGATATAATATCACTCTTCAAAACATCATTTATACCTGCTATCAGAATGTGAGATTTGCATAGGTTAATTTTCAAACCAGTGATAGTGTAGAATTTATCCAGAATTTCAATTATAGTAGTGATATTTGATATGGTTGGCTTTGTAAAAATGATAAGGTCATCAGCAAATAGAAGATGAGTTATTTGCGGATATTTACATTTAAGGTGCAACTCAATCTTCTTATTAATAACTTGCTCAATAATTAAAGAATTAAACACCTCCATTACAGTAATGAACAAAAATGCATAGATCGGGTCCCCTTGCCTGACACCTTGAGTACCTTTGAAAAAACCTCTGGCACAACCATTTCTAATAATTGAGAAATGAGTAGAAGAAATACAAGTGTAAATCCAAGCAAGCATAGGCTTTGGAAAGTTCATCCGAGAAAGAATTACTATGGTAGAGCACCAAGATACTGAATCAAAAGCTTTTTGAATATCAAGTTTGATCATACATCTAGGAGAAATACTCTCGATACCATATCCTCTTGAGAGCTCTTGTGTTAGTAAAATATTATCACCAATATTTCTGGAAGGAACATAAGCAGCTTGGTTATTTGAAATAACTGAGGGCAGAACATGTTGAATCCTATTAGCTATGATCTTTGAAATAATTTTGTACAGTACATTACAGCAGGATATTGGTCTGAAATCAGAAACTTTCCTAGCATTTGGGCATTTTGGAACAAGGGCTATGTTAGTTGCATTTATTCCAATAGGCAATTTATTGTGAGAAAAGAAATATAGTATTGCCCTGGTTAGATCATCCTTAATAATTTTCCAGGAATGTTGAAAGAAGAAAGCACTGAAACCATCTGGTCCACTACTACTATCATGCTTTAAAGAAAAGACAGCCAACTTAACCTCTTCAGGTAAAACTACTCGAATAATTTCACTTGCCTGTTCAGTACTCAAAAAAGGAAGCTTCATAGAAAACAGAGAAGATAGATTAGGGGACACTAGGTTTGGATTGGCAAGAATAGAAGAGAAGTAATCTATAAAAGCAGCATTGATAGAATCATCATTCTCCTGTAACACACCATTTCTATCATATATACTCATAATTCTTCCATTGGATTGTTTAATCTTGATAGAGTTATGGTAAAATTTTGTATTCCTATCACCTTGCTTTTCAATGGACTCATGAAGAATTTCCTTTTTCATCAAAGCTTCAAACTCTAAAGCTTCCAGTAGATCTTTGGATAAAACTGCTTCTTGACTAGCCAATAATGAATTCAAATTATCATTCTGCAATTGTTGTTGAACAACCAATAATTTTTCCCTGATACTAACAGAGATTTTTGAACCTTCCCCAAAATTCTCTCTAGCCCATGATTTAAGCTTCCCTTTTAACCTCTGCAATTTTGTTTTAAGAATATAAAGAGGGTTGCCAAAAATAGTCTCCTGCCAAACCTGCATCACAATGCTTTGAAAATTATTATGATTAGTCCAAGTTTTATAAAATTTAAAAGATGGATTCCTGAATATTGTCTTCTCCCCCCAAGATAAAATAATAGGAGAGTGATCAGAAATTGAGGGATTTAGAAATTTGCAATAGAGATTAGGCCAGAGATTAATAGAATGAATATTATAGAATGCATGATCTAGTTTGCAATATGTTCTAGGACCAAGTTTACTTTTATTATTCCAAGTAAACACTGCTCCAGAAGATGGAATATGAGTGAGAGATGATTTTGATAAAGTTTGATTTAAAGGGGAGATATCTTTTAAAGATAGAGGGATACCACCCATTTTCTGATCAGAAGAGAACATACAATTAAAATCACCAAGAACAATCCAGGGTAAATTTGTATGAGAAAGAGAAATGAGGTTAGAAAGAAAAAATAATCTTTTATCAAGATTGTTTTGAGCGTAGACAAAAGTAATCAGAAAAGGACTATTTGAAGAAGTTAAAGAAGCAGAGAAATGAATAAATTGATCATCCTCATTCAACTTTGTCAGACTCAAAACTTTTGAATTCCATAAAACCAATAATCTACCATATGGAGCACATTGTAAATTATCCTCATGTTCCCAATCATGAGCAATATTCTTGCAGGCTAAGTCGGATTGCACTTTATTAAGCTTTGTTTCACTGATAGCAATGAGTTGCAATTTCTGACCTTTAATTAAATGCTTTACTTCAGCTTGTTTTGATGCAAGATGTCCTCCTCTTACATTCCAATATGCTATATTATTGTTCATCATCATTAATGTTTGGGTGATATTATATTTGAGGGGTACTTTCTTGTATGCCTAAAACCACTTTTCTGAGAAGAAGATACCTGAAATGTAACCGAATCATTATTGTTTATCGGCTGAATTTCATCTATACTATAGTTTTTACCATTGTTTAAATCCTCTGTTGAATCATGGAAAGAGACTTTCTTCTTGCCTTTTTTACCTTTTTTGTGAGTTATGAAAAGTTCCTCAGTAGAGTCCTTTGAACAACATGGTGGAGGTAGAATCAAATTATTGGGAGGAGAAATGTTGATATAAGGGGAGGTAAGAGTAGAGGAGGCATCATTAATTGTATGTTCATTGCTCAAGTCCTTAATGGGAGTAGAACTAGTAACAAGACCTACAGAAAGTTCCTTAGCATTTTCCTTTGAACAACAAGAGGAGACAACACTGATTATGTGTTCACAGTTGAAATCTTTAGAGGGAACAGAACTAGCAACAAAATCTTCAGAATGTTCCAATGCTTCAGAATGTAAAGAAGGAATCCTAGGTACAAAATTGTCCATTGCTATAAAGTCCACAACACAAGAACCACCTTCAGATATATCATTATCAATATTACCTTCAGAGCAGTTGTTAATTTGTTTATTACTAGAATGATAAGAGTTTTCCTTTCCAATTAAAATCTCCTTATTAATTGCTCCTTCATCAAAATCAGATAAAATCTGAAAAGAGTTAGTAGTTTCAACATTTTCCTTAATGCCCAATTCTTTATTGCCATCTGAATCTGATTGCAATTTCTGATAGTTATCCATATTCCTAACTGCCTTATCTAATATTTGAGTACCATCATCTTTAATCAAATTATTTCCAAAATGAGAATCCTGAACTAAATCCTTTCTTCTCCATACCTTAAGAGAATTCTTAGTAGAAAAACCAACATTATGAGGCTTCTGAACCTTATCTTTCAAAAACTCATGATCCACATATTCTTTATTAACATTCTTCCCATCATCATCACCCATACCACTAGTTTGCATATCACAAATATCCACCTTATTGTAACCTGAACAGAAAATAGTTTCATGACCAAAAACTTTACATTTACAACAGATTTTTGGCTTCCAATCATATTCAACTTTAACATATGGACAGCAATCACCTAATCCATCAATTGCAATAAAGTCAGGGAGCTCCTGATCAGGTGATACTTCAATCAGCGCTTTAGCATACTTAAATCGAGACATTCTTTCTGTGCTTTCATCAAGACAAATCAGCTTTCCCACATGACATGCTAACCAATTTATGCCAATTAATGTCCAAGCAATCAAAGGAATTCTATAAAAATGAACCCACACTGGCACCTTTTTAATTTGCTCTTGAAAGTAACCAAAAGAAGGATCCCATTTTGTAATGATGAACAACTTACCCTTAATAAAGATAGGATCCGATTGCAAAACTTTCATTTTGTCATGATCATTTGAAAAATTAAAGAAAAAATTCTCATTATCAGATTTAATATCAACTTCACCTTTTAAACGCCAAATACTTCTCAAATGCTTAGCAATAGTAAGATAAGAGAGAGGACCATCCAAGAAGAAACCTACTAAATGATCAGCCCAGTATTTAATTCCTTCACTTCTAACTTCATCAGGTAGAGCATTCGGCAAACCATCTTTCTTAATGTCAAAATGCCTAGGTTCAAAAACACCTGCATTTCTAGGTTTTTTCTTGAACAAAGAAGACCATCTTAAATTCGAATCAGATACCCTTGAAAGATGTTCCTGCTTCAAATCTGGAAAGACACTACAAGCCAAAGGAGGAAAATGCCCATCAAGATTAGATGACTGGTAAACAGAATTCGAACAAGAAACGAAATCTGACAAAGATGAAGGAGGAACGAAAGAAGAAGAAACAGAAGGAGGAGGAGGAACCAGAGAAGAAAAATTCAAAGAAGAGGGAAGAGAAAGAGAATGAGGAGGAGGGGCTGGGGGAGAGGGAGAGGAGATCGAAGAAGGAGGGAACAAAGAAGGAGGGATCAGAGAGGAAACAGTAGGAGGAGGAGAAGAAAGAGAGGGATGAGAAGAGATCGAGGAAGAAGGGATCAAGGAAGAAGGGGACAGGGAAGAAAGAGACGAAGGAGGGGGAGGAGGAAACAGGGAAGGGGAAGAAGAGGAAACCGCCATCAACAGAATTCAAAAATCATCAAAAAGACCGAAAAAAGCATGTAAAAATTAAAAAACTCTTTTTTATTACTTAACAAAATTTACTCATTACATATATTTTTAAAAAATAAGGTTTTTCCACCATCAATTAACTCTCTTGAAAATCCCTTCAAATATACTATTTATATTTTACCTAGGCTTTAAAAACTATTTCTTATTGGATTGGACTCATAGTGAATTTCTACTTGTTCTTTCTTCTAAAATGTCTCCCTTTAACTTACAGACTTATCTTCTTCCAATATTGAAAATCCTACTGTTATCATGGAGCGACTACTTCACACCGTCCTTCGGAAACTCAATTGCTTACGGATATCTAGAACATGTGGACTCTTATTTTCCCTTTATTTGGACATGTTGTACATCTCAATCGGCAATCAAAAAGGGCACTCTAACCATTGGACCATCGGGGCCCAACTAGGGAGTCACGTACTATCCAGTTTCAGGGACCTTCCATATGCTGCACTCATACTCTTTAAAAGTCGACGCCTTTCCATTTAACCTATTTCCCATGGGGTATTCGGGGTAGGTGTACATCCTTAGGTTATTCCATTATTCTGACTCATAGTCGACTTATCCATATTTCAGTGTATGGCTGCAACTACTCCATAGTTGGAATTCTTAGGATTTGGTGTGTAATATATTTATATTTATAGGTAAAATACAAATATGTTCGTCCAATGTTTCCTAATTTTTCAGGATTGACTAAACTAAACTCTGATACCAAATGTAACAACCAGCACCCCAGTGGGTCCGAATTTTCGCTAAATCGAAAACCCAAGTCCACTAAAGTACAGATCGTTAGTTTGGTATCCTGCAAATAAAAAAATGAATGCATATCGAGCACCAACGATTTAACTCACAATGGAATAACAAAATATAATTAGTCACATAGTTACCAACCAAGATTGACACTTCCAATGTCTGGTGTCCTTGGTGTCGAGTATGCATAAGGAACTTGTCTTTCCACTGATCCATCTTGTACCAGTACCCGTCCTTCTAAGATATTCTATGGGCTGCAATGAGGAGGGGGTTAAAACAACGTTCTAGTGGCTGATAAATTATACACCTTATACATAACACTAGTTTATGCCGATTGCCTTCCATCATGTTATGTCCTTTTATTATTTAGTTGTCCCGACTCCACGTACGCGTATGATATACCCCATCTACTCGTAGTAGACTATACTATGTACATATATAAACATATAAGTACTATGGTCCCCATTGGACCAAGATATTGTCTCCACTAGTATCCATAAATCAACACCCCGTCAGGATATATCACCTTCGCCATATCACATTCTCGACGCCGTGCATACCGAAGAACTCCCATAGCCTAACAATGACTTTTCAATAAATTAGCCATCTTCTATCTTTCTTTTGGGGATTTTCGACTTGTCTGGTTCCTACTTTGTAGACTTAGCTCTACGAACTATGGATAATGGTGGACTCAGCCCCAAAGGCTATGGACTCGGCTCCATGGACTACCCCCTGTGTTTTTGAAAGACCTCCCTAAAAATGGTTAGCTAGCCATGCCTCCAAACAAACCTACTAGCAAACAACTATGGCGAAGCATGACCTAACATGGACTATACACTAGTAGGGAGTGTAACCCCTGTCTTTTTGGTTGACCGCTCAGGCCTGATGACGTTCTCGTCCTATGTACAACCCCTACTCCTTAATTTGGTACCAACATACTAATATAGCACCATTCTTCGCTCACCATCTTATTTAGATTGCCAATTGCAATCAAGGCAATACCCCCTTTCTAATTTGTTGAAGCGGACTCTACTGGGTATTCCTTCATCTATTCGTAAGCGTATATACTTTATGGGTTCTACGGTTGGATATGTCCCGCATGTATATACAACTGATGGTAGCCCTTTGCGGTGGGTAGACTTCTATTACGTAACACTACTGACCTTGCATTCCAGCCCATTCTAATGACTATGTCATTCTTATCCATTTAAGTTATTTACGTACTTATATAATTCACATCCACCGTAAATGCATACTTGAGGCTATGTATATATATGTCGATATGTGTGTGTGTGTATCTTTATTCATTCTTGTTTAATTATTATGTCTTTACTATTCACTATTGATAATATTTATTTATTTTTCTATGTGTTTACATCTTATTCAATTAAAGGTCATTTACCGCTTTCTTTTAAATATTTTTCTCATTCACTTTCCCTTACCCTCGTTATTTTAACTTCTTCTTTCTATTCCTTTTTAACCTTCGGTTCCTACCTTGTTTTAGAGGACTGTTATAACTTCTTTATCTTTTCATTTCTTTTCATTTCACTTTAATTTTTACTTATATTGCGCATATTATTTTTCTTAGACTATTTTTATCACATTTATAATTCTTGTAATTTATCCTTAGGGATTTTCTATATTTTTATGCATTGGAATTACATTTCTCCCAAATGAAATGGTCAACACTCTAAATTTCTATTCTTATCCAAAAAGGGAATTTGTGTTACGTTTGAAATTACAAGGAATTATCTTTTCATAATTATTGAAATTGGCACAATATACAATAAATATCCCTATTTTATACACCTCTTTCTTTTAGGTATATTCCTTGTTATTTCAACCATTACACTTTTATTTATAAATCTGAAGCTTGATAATGTATAGAAATTCACATTGCAACATGATACATAATCCAATAAATTAGAATTCTACTTGAATCCCTTTATTTAAATGTGATAGCTCAATTTACCATTTTATTTTCACAAGTCATATTAAATCCAAAAATATGGAACTATCACATATTCTATAAATTTCAAAGACTAAATTCAGGGACTATTAATACCTAATATTTTTCAGATACATGCAACATACAATTTTAGGTTATCGATAATAGAATATGCAAGCAGGGTTTAAAATTTTATTTCAAGTATACAATTTTTATCCTACAACTCCAATTTACATTTCAGGCATACAGGAATAGATCAACAACGATATACGTTTAATATTATATAAAAGTATATAATTTCCCACTCACCATTTTAGTTTTCCAAATCTCCAGATCTGATCCATGTTATTCCAATTTGACTCCTTTTTTTCCTATTTGGATTTATACACCGCAAGCATATACAAATCTATTAGAAATCCAGATTAGAAAATAGATTTGGATTTTGATGTGTATTTTAAATCTGGATTTATAGTTTACCTTGGTTTTAGCGATTTGATTTGAACCTATTCTCTTCCTCAATCATCTTTTACGATTCTCCAATTGTATATACGTATAAACTAAAACTATTTCTAAGAATTTATAATTTTGGAGGATAAGAGAAAATTGTAGAGCTCCGGTGTCGCTCTGAAAATATGAATTTAGAAGTGAGGGTCTAGTTCTATATTTATAGAGGTTCAAATCAGTGTCAGCCATTCGATAAAACTATTTTAAATCCGGCCCATTTAGGTCATTCTTTATTGTTGATTTAACATAGGAAATGGTCGACGGTTGTAGACCTAAGGTTGACCGCTACCAATCGACTTGGGTGCATCCTGGGTCTATTGTTTGCACCAAAAGTTAGCACAAACATCCAATAGATTAAATGTAGAGAAATAAATAAAAAATCTAAAACAGAGGAAACAAGCATAAAACAAGTAAAAAACAATGACAATAGTGGTTTGGCGTTGAACGCCTACATCCACTTTGATGAAATAGCTTTATTAATCACTTGAATTTCTGAGTATAAGAGGGATCAGGTCGGAATCCGTGAATATAATGGAGTACAAAGAAAACAACAGCATAAAGACCCTTCAAATGAACTATTAACTCTGTATTTATAGGGGTAGATGACCAAATATCTTTCTTAAAATTCGCCGATAGAATCTCTAAATGTAGACGGGGTCACCCAAAAAATTTCATCGCCCAATTTCCAATCTAGAACGATCGGGGCCGATCGGTCTAGATGACCACTAAGGGTCATGCGATGGTAGTGTGGGTCTCCCTCCATGCTAGCTTCATGTTACCAAAGTTGTTTGCATAGTTGTCTTCATGTTATTAGAGATATCGATCGATTCCAGTTGAGTTGAATTACTGATTCAAGCTGTTCATAGCCATAGTGATCTGATACCCTACCTAGGGGAGGCACTAATCCATACTTAGAATGTTTTGTAAAGTCTATCTCTTAGTTTTACTTGATCATTACTTCATATTGTTGTCTATGTTTGAACTCACCTCTTTGAACTGCTTTTCTTGTCTATCATCGAGTCTAACTTGTCTAGTCAGTCCGAATATAGCTTGGTCAAAGGGCCGGATAACACTTGCCCCCTAAAGTACGTCTTGTTTCAAACATGATGTGCTTTGAATTGAAGAAAGTTAGAGTCGCCGGGAAGGATTCCATTTGGTTTCCTGAACAGTCATTATCCTTCCGTTGAATTATCTTTTCGAAGAGTAGTATCTTCCTCCATTCGTCAAGACGGTTGGTCGATATTTGTCAATATAAATCTAGAGTGTAATCTCCAGTCTTTGTCTATGCTCGGTTCCATTGAGCTCGTCGATCAAGTTAGTAGGCCTCGGATATCTACAGTGACTTCTTTTATGTGAAATCCAGATGAGAACTCAATTTCCGTCGATTCAAGAAATCGAATGTTGGGTATGTACATGTGCACGTTCATTCATGTACACGTTTTGTTAATGGCTCCAGAATACGTTCACATGTTTATGGGTCGTTGGAAATTTCATGTAGTTGAAAAATATTTGTGTTGTTGCCCTTTTTTATTTAATAAGGGATCGGTATAAATCTCCTAGCTGGAGGGTCATAGCCGATCCCTCTACCTACACGGAGTTAGCCAATTTTGGACTTCAAGAGAAGCAGCTATATATATTATCACATGCTTGAGTATATAAGCTATGGACTATGCTTATTTTTCTTTACTTTCTTCGATTGTTATGCCACCAAATCGAACCCCTCTTTCTTCTTTACCGCTACCATTGACGAATCCAAGCTCAAGAAATCCATCCATCCCTCCAATCTCTTAGTCGATTCAATCTTTCCTATCCTCTGCAACCTTTGCCACTGCCTTCAATTAAATCCAGGCATCCAATTTTACTTGACCTCATCCTAAATCAAACCGAACCCTAAACCTTGATCCAGAAAATTTTGAGTTATTCCTCTCTAGTCAAGCTGCGTCTTCTTACACAAGTGGGTTCGATTTTTGTTTGTACGTGATTTGAAGTGAGTGATTATGGCAAGACGATGGAGTTAACCATGTTGGTGGTCGCGAACCTAGGGTTCGGTGCTGGATTGGAAAGAATCGAAGAGGCGATGTGGCTAATGAAGGGCCGAAGTGGACATGAGGAGGATGAAGTGGAATTGCATACAACTGTGGATCAGTTGTAGTATCAGATGAAAATGGTGGTGAAATGACAACGAAGGGGACCGGTTATCAGGGGATTAGTAGCGGTTCAGTGAAGATGAAATGAAGTGGTGGGTGGTGATCAGTTATTGACTACTGCAATTGCAATTGGTGATAATGTGAAGGAGTTAGTTTTGTGGTATTGAAGTGGTTAGTTTACTAAAGCGGATGGAGGGATCGGTCAGGCGGTGGAGAAAATGGAGTAGAAAAGTGGAGTTTAAGGGATCGGTTGTATGGATGTATGGTATGGGGATCGGTCGTAGGCAAGTGGGGCTTGGAATTGGATAAGGTGAGACTGCTTAGGTAAGGGATCGGGTACGATCCTCTTGCCTTGAGGGACTTAGCCGTTTCTTGCTTGAGTGAAGACTTGAACTTGATTATATACACATGATCATTTGCCTTAAGCCCGAACTAGAACTAGAGACTTACATATGATCTCAAACTCAAATACTTGAACTTCAATACAAAAGCATATGACTTAGAACATGAATGTTTGGACTTTGTATTTGAACTTATATGACTTGAATCATTGGAATCTAAAGTCACACACTTTTGAATATGACTTGAACTCGAACAAGTATAACATATAGTCTCGAATGAATTTAAATGAATTTAAATGTAAATATTATACTCCAATGCATCGACAACTGATCCCGTATCTTATATGAAATCTACAACCATTGACGTGAAAGCTGGTTAAGATAGTTGACAATGACGATCACTCCGGTCGAATCCTAGAGTCTCGTCACAGATGTTGTTTTAATTTTGAACTGTTTACCACTGCACTGCACAACACTGCATTGCACCACACTAGTTTACACTTTTCATAGGTTAAACGGGTTTATTTTCTCTAAAAGTGACTATCTAATAAATTTGATAGCTATGGGTTCCAGATGCTCGGAGCGTTTAGCTACTTTAGGCACTAAAAAAACTTCTTCTTATGACAATCCCGATGCTGAGTCAAGCTCGGCAACAACATTTGCTCGAAACTCTCCAAGCCATCAATTTGAACAGCCCGAAAGTTCTCAATAGGTTCCAAACATTCCTTTGAACTTAGAAGCAGAAATCGAGCCAGCTCTTGACACTTTAGAAGATGCCATATTTTTAAATGATCTGGAGGATTCCATGGCTTCAAGAGTTGATGAGGCTCTCTCCGCAAATTGCACATTAAACACGGGATTTCGTACGAGGATGTGCGAGTCTCGTCTCGTGATAATAAGGCTCACTTGCCTCGAAGGGGTATACCACATGCAACAAGTATATATGTTATGTAGGTTGCGTTTTTCCTTTCAATCCATTCATTCAAAAAATGTTATATTATTCAAGATTGGCGCCGACTCAACTGCATCTGAACAGCTAGCGTTTATGCACTGCATGTATATGATATTCCTCGAATTCTTATATTGTGAGCCGACTCTAGAAGACATCATATTTATTTACAATCTCAAGCGGTGAAAGGAAAACCTCTCGTATACTTTCCTCGAGTCAGTCACTAACTGTCAGGTCGTAACTGGCGCTTGGAACAAACTGAGCACTTTTAAGAATGAATGGTTTTTTGTGTGTTGCTCACTTAATTTTGCAGGACGGTGGTTGGAAGGACGTAAGTGTTGCTTCAAATTCAACTTTTAGTGCATTTATTCAAGTCGTATCATGAACTAAGCAGTTTATATTGAACATTCCAGGTAGTCATCCATGTCCTACCGGCGATATGTACTCGAAGGCGGTTTTAACGCTAAAAATATACGAGTGGCGAATAAGGACATCATATCTCTTCTTACCGATGGGCGCCTTTTTATCTTCGACTTACTAGAAGAGGGTCGCAGTACCGGGTTGCTAAGGAACAATGAGGGTGAAGTGTTAGAAAGAAAGGGTGCCGTTGAGTAGGGAGGTGACGAAGTTGATCCCGTCGCACCCTAAGTTGAGGGAGCTCAAGATGTCGCCAAAGAAGGCAAGGTGAGGGGTGATGTTAATGAGCTCGGTCATGACGAGGTGAGCTCAAGTTAGAAGCCTACGGTTGAATCCTCCCAGGACCTACAACCCCTCGCTTCAGAGAAGAGAAGAAGAAAAAGGCTCATTAATAAGCTTTGCAGAGGGCAAGACTCCAAGAAATCCAAGTCAACCTCTGCTGCTACGGATCAATCTAGTTTTCTACCTTTAGAAAATTTATTTGGGAGGCTATCGAACATCCCAATTCTGGATGATGTTGGAAATTATGTGTAACAACCCACATATTTTATGATTGTATATTTAAATGTTTTATTTAAATATAGCATCGTTAGTCAGATTTAAGTCTGAAATGTCACTTTTTGCAAACAGTCGAATTAGGACTCGAGACCACTTCCATTGAGTCCAAAATGGCATTTGCGACCTTTTTGAGTATAAACATCGATATGTTTGGAGTTGAGTAAAATTTTGATATTTTCATTTAGGGCTTTGGGTTTCAACCCACCAACCTAACAAATAACCCAACTCCACTCATCTTCATTCATTCCACTCCTCATTTCCTAACACTCTCAAGCTAAAGTAAAAATGGGAGAAAGAAGAGGAAATTAAAATTCCTAAACCCTAGCTTTGATTAGGAAACTCAAATTCAAGTCCAAAATCCAAGAGAAGCTTAGGTAAGCATCCTCTTCATCTTCTCCATCTCAATCCCTCTTCAATTTTCAGAAATTCCTATAACCTAACTTAGGAAAAACTTCACCTTTGATAATAGATTGAAGATTCTAGAGGTGTTGTTGAAGAGAAGTCAATCTTTGCTTGTTCTAGAGCTTTTCATTTGTTGTTTTGGGTTTAAAAGGTGAGTTTTTGAACTCACATCTATATCTATATCTTTGGTAGTTGTTAGGTAGTAATTCCTAACATCTATTCCTTGTTCATTTGCCTTTGAATTGAATTGGTTTGATGAATATT
Source organism: Allium fistulosum (assembly GCA_030737815.1). NCBI lineage: Eukaryota > Viridiplantae > Streptophyta > Magnoliopsida > Asparagales > Amaryllidaceae > Allium > Allium fistulosum. The sequence goes on from CM060904.1 coordinate 715,840,726, forward strand.
CCAATTTTTGGTGTTTTGAATTCAAATCTTTAAAAATCCTATCTTTGATGTTTGAACATGTTGTTGGGGGTGTATCGAAGAGCCTATAAGGCTGGGTTGTCGCTTTGCATAAATCGCTAGTCTCCGTTGCTCGTCCGATCACTTCCGGTTAGGATTTTTGCCCTTCATGGGGCTAAAATGAAAATACTACAAATGACAGTTCAGTCGACTGAACCATAAGGTCAGTCGACCGAATCTGGGAACAGAAAATTCTCTATCCCTGTATCAGTCGACTGAGTATACAGTTCAGTCGACTGAAATTGGGAACAGAAAGTTCCTATCCCTGTATCAGTCGATTGAACTGTATAGTCAGTCGACTGAACCCAGAAACCGAGAGTTTCTAGGCATGTATCAGTCGACTGACCATACAGTCAGTTCGACTGAATCTGGGAAAAGTGCCTTTTGCCTATTTTAGGCAGTTTTATGTGGGTTTCCAATTTTTAATCGATTCTTGTCGATCCGGTTAGTTGTTATCACTTATTATCGACTTTGATGACTTCTTTTCGGGATTTTTGGGAATATCCATTTGATGGATTTGATATCGATTTTTATGGATTTAATTCACATTGTCGTATGTGAATTTTTAGTGATTGATTGTTTCTACAATCATTTTTGTGATTTGTCACTTTAAAATACAAAGGTTTCTATACTAGTGGTAACTATTCAAACTCTTTCACAAAGATGATTTCAACTCTATTTTTAATACAAAGCTCGTTTATAAAATCGTTTTCCAACCTATTAGTATATACAAACCTTTACCTCATTCGTATGAGAAATCTAATTAAACGGCTTAGCAAAACAAGTGGTATGAAACGCTTGCGTTTACTTCGTCGGTTAATTTTTGGACTTGTTCGATTGAAAATCTTGTGACAATTTTCGAGTGGAAATCTACAACTTGTTCGTAAATATTTAAGTTAAGTCAGTCGTTATGGGACATGAAGCTAAACTCATTTATTTACTAGCTTAGTGTAATCGACACTTCTTGATGATCGATGATGATCATTTTGTGGTTTAGACTAGCGATATGCGATGTCTCTTTGTCCGCGTGGGGGACTATACCCCGTTCTTTTGAGCTTCGTCTCATTTTTATAGGCTAGCGACCTATGGGTTTTATGGAGTTCGGTTCATCGGGCGTACTGTTGTACTACGTCGTTGTTCCAACTTATTTGAGTTTTAGGTTCCTCGGGCGTACCGTTGTACTACGTCGTTGCACCGGCTCTATGGTTAGCGACCCGTTTGTGATGCACGTGTTGGTGAGTTTTCATGCTCCCGTTTGTGATAGACCTCCCCCTCTTTTGTGATTTCTGGATTTCTAGTTGATGATTTCTAGAATTTGTGTTTCACCAATTTTGATGATAGGCATTGATGAGCTCTATCAATTATTTGTGTTTTTGGTGAATATTTTAAAGAATGCGATTCTTTTTGGATGTTTGAGATGATTTGGGATATTGTATGGTTTTTGTTGTTATTTGATGTATACTTGTCGCAATATGGCATTATTGTTATCATACGTTTTTGTCATATCTCTTATCCTATCTCATTTTATTTGATATTTATAGCTAGACTGATCTGTTTATTATTTTCTTCTTAAATAATACTCGGGTCAGACCGAGGTATTTCAGGCTTATCAGGGTCTGTCACCTGACTTTTGGCTAACTACTTTAGCATAGTAGTTTTTGTTAGTATACATTTGAGATAGAGACTCCTTGATGTATACATATTCTTTTGTCTAGCACTTGTACCTATTCTTTTGTGATGTAGTGGATCTTGTATGACCACTACTTTGATGTACACTTCTATGTGTTATATTCATATCTGTTTCCGCCTTGTGATATGAATATTTGTGACTGATTTGTGTTATGTTTATTTCTATATTTTTTTTCGAAGTTCACATAGCCATTGTGTGGTAGCTTTGAGTTTGTATTTGATATGTCGGATTCCCTCTTGAAATGAAATGTAAGTTATATTATCTGACATATCGGTACTCGCACAAAGCAATTACATAGATGGTCACTCCTCAACAGCCTTATTCTTCGTGCTAGTCGACGGCATTACCCCGTAGTGTCCTTGGCTAGTGTGAGTATAGAAGTGGGGCGTCACAGCTTGGTATCGGAGCCAAACTTTAGAACAATGTAGAATAATCTAGCAAGGATCATTGTCCTAAGTCTTTCTTAGGAATCGTGCTATAGGATTTAATTCGAGTCTTCGTACCGTTCTATCCTATTTCTTTTTATGATGCCTTGTTTTATCAATCAAGTTTGTTTGATATTCATTTTGTGAATAACCTTTTTCCTCTTCTTTCTTTCTTAAAGAAGAGAAATGGTTAGACCAAGCCGTCCCAGCATCGGTCAATCCAGTGCTACTCCTCGGGATGGAGTATTTGTCTGCCCAGCAGCTCTTAGATCTTGTGAAAAATGCTCAAGCTATCGGACCCATTCCAGAGCCTACTCATCCTAAATCTGGGTTTGCACGCTTGTGCAGTGATTACACCAACTTGGGTGGAAGGCCTTTCAAGGGTTCCGAAAGCGTTATAGGAATCCAAGCTTGGCTTAGAACATGCGATCGCATCTTTTCCCGCATGAATCTTATTGATCTTCATCGAGTCCAAGTGGCTTCTAGTATGCTCCAGGAGAGAGCATTAGATTGGTATGAGCTTCTGATTTCAGAAATTATTGAAGCGGATCTTACTTAGGAGCAGTTCCGGGAAAGGTTCGAGTTAAAGTTTGTGCCAGAGGCTGAAAAAGTATCTTTAGCTCGACGCTTTATTGACCTTGTTCAAGGTGAATCTTCTGTGACGGATTATGTCGCATCTTTCGAATCTCTATCTAAATATGGGGTCGAGTATATTAATACCCCACTGAAGAAAAATCAGAGATTTGTCTATGGGTTGAATAAGGACCTCAAAAAGCCATTACTTCTGAAACTAGAAATTTCTTTCGATCAGCTTGTTGATATCGCTCTTCGACTAGAAGAGGCCGATAAAGAAAGTGATGTTGAAGTTGTGGGTGCCAAACCGAACTTCAACAATAACAAAAAGAGGCCTATTAAGTTCAAAGGCTCTTATCCCAACAAGAAAGGGAAGCAAGCAATTTCTATAGAAAAGACTCCTACCACTAGTAGTGGAGGAAGCTACAATTGTGGTTCTAAGGACCATTATGCAAACAAGTGTCCGAAGTCTCTTACTTGTCGCTATTGCAAAAGTTCGAGTCATACTATATCTTCATGTCCCAAACTTCAAAGCAAGAAGGAAGGCAAGCTAAATGTAGTGCAAGCCCCTACTAACACTTCTCTTGGTCAAGGTATTCCTCATTCTATCCTTGATGGCATTATTATATTTCGTGATCTTCCTATTCGAGTTCTTTTTGATACGGGTGCATCTCACTCTTTTATATCAAAAGAACTCGTTGATGCTTTGTCTTTGAATGTTATTGGCTTGATGACTTCAGTGAGAATTGCGAATCTGGTTGGTGGATCTGCAACACTCAGTTACTGTGTAAAGATGTCGAAATTATATTATGTGATTATGCCTTCCAAGCCGATTTGCATGTTATGCGTTACCTAGGTTTCGGAATGATTTTGAGGATGGATTGGCTTAACCGATATGAAGCCCATATCCTATGTCCTGAGCGGACTATATATCTTCGACATCCTCAATCGATTAAGCGGATTTCTCTTGTTCTTAAAGATTCAGATATCAATTCGAAAGCGTCCTTGTATTCTCTAAATCCTCATGATGACGATAATGATGATGAGGAAGATGTTATTTCTCTCATTCACATTGTTCGTGAATTTCCCGACATATTTGAGCCCGTATTAGGATTACCACCTAAGCAAGCAATTGAGTTCAGAATTAATCTAATCCCTGGAGCTCTACCTATCACTCGTCCTCCTTATCGTATGTCCAATAAGGAAAATGAGGTGATGCGTAAACAATTATCCGAATTGGAAGCAAAACAGCTTGTTCGTTCTAGTTCCTCTCCATGGGGAGCTTGAGCTATTTTTGTGAAGAAATCTGATGGTACACTTAGGCTTTCTGTTGACTACCGCAAGCTTAATGATCTCACCATCAAGAATAAATATCCCTTACCTCGGATTGATGATTTATTCGATCAACTTAGTGGTGCTAGAGTCTTTTCACAGTTAGACTAGGCAACCGGTTTTCATCAGCTCCGTATTGCAAAGGATAGCATTCCTTTGACATCGTTCGGTACTCGTTATGGATCTTATGAATGGCTTGTTATGCCATTTGGTTTAACGAATGCTCCAGCTTATTTCGTTGACCTTATGAATCGAGTTTTCAAAGACTTCCTCGATCGATTTGTTCTCATCTTTATAGATGATATTCTTGTTTATTCTAAAACCAAGGAAGAGCATGAAAATCATCTTCGAATTGTGTTGGAAACTCTTAGGAGCAACCAACTGAAAGCCAAATTTTCTAAATGCCACTTTTGGCAATCGTGTGTGAAATTCTTGGGGCATATTATTTCTAAATCCGGAATTTCCGCGAATCCTTCAAAGATTGAAGCGATTCAAAATTGGAGAGACCGGAGAGTGTGATGGAAATTCATAGCTTTCTCGGATTGGTGGGCTATTATCGTCGATTCACAAAAGACTTTTCTAAAATTTCCGTACCTCTCACTAGTTTGACAAAGAAGGGAGTTAAATACATTTGGTCAGACAAATGTGAAGCTGCTTTTCAGAAACTAAAAGTACTCCTTTCCGATGCTCCTATTCTTGTGATTCCCGAAGGGAACCAAGATTTTATTGTTTATACCGATGCTAGTCGTGTTGGTTTGGGTGCCGTTCTCATGCGAAGGGAACGTGTTATCGCTTATGCTTCTAGGCAATTAAAGCCTGCCGAGACTAGATATGCCACTCATGATTTAGAGCTCCCAACTATTGTTTTCGACCTTCGAATTTGGCTTCATTATCTTTTGGGAGAGAAATTTGTTCTCTACACCGATCATAAATCTTTGAAGTATTTATTTTCTCAAAAGGAACTTAATTTGCGTCAACAACGTTGGCTCGAGTTCCTTGCATCTTATGATCATGATATTCTTTATACTCCCGGAAAGGGAAATCGAGTTGCCGATGCCCTTAGTCGTAAGCAACAAGCGGTTGTTTCTATGATGATATCTGAATGGAATGATCTCGATACTTTATCCACTTGTGAGATTCGACATTGTGAATCCAATTCATGTTCATCTCTTGTATTATGTAGCCTTAAGGCTCATCCTTCTCTTTTAGACCGCATTCTTGAAGCTCAAAAGCATGATCCAGAATTGGTTCTTCTTAGCCAAAGTTGTAGGGATAAAATTGATATTGAAGGTTTGAAAGACTTTGATATTGATGCTCGTGGCGGTATTCGAAAGTTTGGTAGACTTATTATGCCAAACATTTGTGATCTTCGTAAAGACATTTTAGAAGATTCTCATCGTTCTAAATTTACCATTCATCCCGGTAGTAGTAAAATGTACGCGGACATGAAGCGACTTTATTATTGGGATGGAATGAAATCTGATATTGCTAACTTTATTAAGCGTTGCATGACTTACCAACTCGTAAAGGCCGAGCATCAAAGGCCCAGTGGGTTATTGCAACCTTTGGACATTCCCGTTTGGAAGTGGGATCAAGTCTCCATGGACTTTATTGACGGTCTTCCCCATTCTCGTTTGGGTCATGATAGCCTATGGGTGATAGTTGATAGACTTACAAAGTCCGCCCATTTAATCCCCGTTCAGTCCAATCGGACCGTACCTCTTTTGGCCAAATTCTATGTTAAAGAAATTGATAAATTACATGGAGTTCCTACTTTTATTGTTAGTGATCTTGATCCATTATTTACTAGTGGATTTTGGAAAGGTCTTCAAAAAGCTTTGGGAACAAAGCTTAATTTTAGCACCGCTTATCATCCTCAGTCCGATGGACAAACCGAGCGTGTGAATCAAACTCTTGAAGATCTCCTTCGTGCATGTGTTCTTGACTTTGGTGGAAGTTGGAAGGATCATATCTCTCTTGTTGAGTTTTCTTATAATAATAGCTTCTAACCTAGTATTGGTATGACACCTTTTGAGGCACTCTACGGAAGGCCATGCCGATCTCCTTCGTGTTGGCTTGAAGCCGGTGAGAAGCTGGTTTTAGGTCCAGATTTTATTCGGGATGCCACAGAAAAGGTTGACCTTATTCGTCATAGGATGAAAGAAGCTCAAAGTAGACAAAAATCCTACGCAGATAACCGAAGAAGGAAATTAGAATTTTCTATGGGAGATTTGGTGTTCTTTCGTGTTTCACCTATGAAGGGTGTTGTGCGTTTCAGTCGGTCGAGAAAATTATCACCTAGATATATTGGCCCATTTCCCATCACCGAGCGCATTGGTTCCGTGGCTTATCGCCTTTTATTATCGGCTCGATTTTCTGCTATTCTTGACGTATTCCACGTCTCTCAATTACGGAAATGCCTTCGAGATTCCGATTCTATTCTTAAGCCCGGTGTTATTGAAAAAATTGAAGTTTCGCCTAATTAGACTTATGAGCAACATCCTATTCGTATCATTGCTACGAAGGTTAAACGCCTTCGAAATAAAGATGTTCCTCTTATGAAAGTTCAATGGTCCACAAATCCTAAGGATTGCTCTTGGGAATCCAAAGAATTCACCGAGCGAACACATCCGGACTTACTCTCTCGTGCTCCTTAAGGTGAACTTCTCATTTCAAAATTTCTTCTTTTTGTGTTGTTATGCCTTTGTATGGTTGTTACTTTTTATTTCTTTTTCTTAAGTATTGCGAGGACGCAATTTCTTTAAGGAGGGGAGTTTGTAACAACCCGCATATTTTACGATTGTATATTTAAATGTTTTATTTAAATATAGCATCGTTAGTCGGATTTAAGTCCGAAATGTCACTTTTTGCAAACAGTCGAATTAGGACTCGAGACCACTTCCATTGAGTCCAAAATGGCGTTTGCGACCTTTTTGAGTATAAACATCGATATGTTTGGAGTTGAGTAAAATTTTGATATTTTCATTTAGGGCTTTGGGTTTGAGTCCAAAAGTGCTTTTTGCCTATTTTAGGCAGTTTTGTGTGGGTTTCCGATTTTTAATCGATTCTTGTCAATTCGGTTAGTTGTTATCACTTGTTATCAACTTTGATGACTTCTTTTCGGGATTTTTGGGAATATCCGTTTGATGGATTTGATATCGATTTTTATGGATTTAATTCACATTGTCGTATGTGAATTTTTGGTGATTGATTGTTTCTATAATCATTTTTGTGATTTGTCACTTTAAAATACAATGGTTTCTATACTAGTAGTAACTATTCAAACTCTTTCACAAAGATGATTTCAACTCTATTTTTAATACAAAGCTCGTTTATAAAACCGTTTTCCGACCTATTAGTATATACAAAACTTTACCTCATTCTATGAGAAATCTAATTAAATGACTTAGCAAAACAAGTGGTATGAAACGCTTGCGTTTACTTCGTCGGTTAATTTTTGGACTTGTTCGATTGAAAATCTTGTGACAATTTTCGAGTGGAAATCTACAACTTGTTCGTAAATATTTAAGTTAAGCCAGTGGTTATGGGACATGAAGCTAAACTCATTTATTTACTAGCTTAGTGTAATCGACACTTCTTGATGATCGATGATGATCATTTTGTGGTTTAGACTAGCGATATACGATGTCTCTTTGTCCGCGTAGGGGACTGTACCCCGTTCTTTTGAGCTTCGTCTCAATTTTATAGGCTAGCGACCTATGGGTTTTATGGAGTTCGGTTCATCGGGCTTACTGTTGTACTACATCGTTGTTCTAGCTTATTTGAGTTTCAGGTTCCAGGGCGTACCGTTGTACTACGTCGTTGGACCGGCTCTATGGTTAGCGACCATGGGTTAGCGACCCGTTTGTGATGCACGTGTTTGTGAGTTTTCATGCTCCCGTTTGTGATAGGCCTCCCACCCCCTTTGTGATTTCTGGATTTCTAGTTGATGATTTCTAGAATTTGTGTTTCACCAATTTTGATGATAGGCATTGATGAGCTCTATCAATTATTTGTATTTTTGGTGAATAATTTAAAGAATGCGATTCTTTTTGGATGTTTGAGATGATTTGGGATATTGTATGGTTTTTGTTGTTATTTGATGTATACTTATCGTAGTATGGCATTATTGTTATCATACGTTTTTGTCATATCCCTTATCCTATCTCATTTTGTCTGATATTTATAGCTAAACTGATCCGTTTATTATTTTCTTCTTAAATAATACTCGGGTCAGACCGAGGTATTTCAGGTGCTACTTGACTTCTTATCAGGGTCCGTCACCTGACTTTTGGCTAACTACTTTAGCACAGTAGTTTTTGTTAGTATACATTTGAGATAGAGACTCCTTAATGTATACATATTCTTTTGTCTAGCACTTGTACCTATTCTTTTATGATGTAGTGGATCTTGTATGACCACTACTTTGATGTACACTTCTATGTGTTATATTCATATCTGTTTCCTCCTTGTGATATGAATATTTGTGACTGATTTGTATTATGTTTATTTCTATATTTGTTTTCGAAGTCCACATAGCCACTGTGTGGTAGCTTTGAGTTTGTATTTGATATGTCGGATTTCCTCTTGAAATGAAATGTGAGTTATATTATCTGACATATCGGTACTCGCACAAAGCAATTACACAGATGGTCGCTCCTCAACAGCCTTATTCTTCGTGCTAGTCGATGGCATTACCCCGTAGTGTCCTTGGCTAGTGTGAGTATAGAGGTGGGGCGTCACATTATGATTTCGCCAATTTAAGCCTCGGGGGCTTCGAATCTCCTATTCGATTTGGCGCTAACATTCCTCCAACTGGTGTAGAAGAGATTTCTACAACTAGCAAAGCTCCAGCAACTGGTCCATTGGGGGGACACTAGGAAACTCACGATCACGTGCACTACACTGGACGATAAATTATCCACCTTTAACTCCAGTGATTCTTATACACTTTCATTTTGTTTGCAAGCTTAATAGGATGCCCCCACAACTATGATCACTTGAAGAGATCAGCATACTCCCAACCATCTTATTTTGGGCCCAGTCGAGGTCCGGACCATGGTCAAGATAGAGAAGGCCATGAAGGAAGATAAGACTAAGACCGAAGCCATCAATCCAAGGACTCGTCATCCAAGCATAAGTCAAAATCTCAGTCTTCTCACCATAAGGGTGTTGGTCAATACCCCACTATATATAGTAGTAGAAAGTCGATGCCTTATGCTCCCACTTCGGCTACTGTACCCAAGCAACATTCGGGTTTGACTGGCATCCATCGATCTTCGGAATGCAAGCCTGGCACAAAAGGCTTTGAACTTCATCCTGCAAGCACGACAAACGAGCCATCTCTGCCCTGACCACTATCGATGCCACTGGTGCTGAGAAGATGGTTGAGCTTAAGGCCAAATTTCCTAAGTTATGTTTTTATGAGTTCATGTTCGTTCCTCCTATGCATCCTATTCCTCCAGCGGCCAAGGACGCAGTGCTTTCTTATGTTAATGATCTCTATGTCTAGCACAGTACAACTCTCCGTAGGACTGAGAGAATTTTTGAGGTGTCGATGGAAAGGAAACATAAAATTGATCGCTTAACTCTTAAGGCGATCTACAAAAAAGACATCATCAAGCACTTGGACGAGGAGGTCAAGTAGTTGGGTACAAAGCTGTTTGATGCTGAGAAAAAAGCCACTGAGTCTTCTGAAGGCATCGAGCATTTAATGAAAGTGCACCAAGATGAACTGGACATTGCCGTTCATCGCAGTGGTACTTTAGCCCTTGAAAAAGACGTCTTACAGAAGGAGAAAGATGTGCTGAAAAAAGACAATGATGCCTTAGCCCTTCGTATTAAATAGCTTGAGGAGGAGCTTAAGAAGGAAAAACAAGAGAAACTTGAGGCTCACCTGAAGTCTCAAAAATAATGCAAGGAGATCGTCTAGGCTCGCTAAACTAAAATAAAGGCTGATAGACAACTTTCGCAGATAGATGCCCTTAAGGAAAAGGCTAGGGAGGCTGGTCGAACAGAGATAAAGGACGAGTTCAATCCATTGCTGATATATTACAATGCATACATCCTTATGAATCGCACCCTTTGCTTCCTTGGAGAGGGGTATACCGTGTCGCTTGTCGAAGCCTGGGACTATATTGTAGGTCTGAAGAAGAAGTCCCTTGGTGGTGCCGAAGTGGATGAAGAGCAGCTCATGCGTGAAATCTTGTGCAATGAAGAGCTCGATGAATTCGGGGCTGCTTGGCTTAGTTTACTCAGTGGTCCAGTGAACACTGGAAAAGATAAAGATGGTGGTAAAACCTCGGGATCTGGTTCTCAAGACCCTCCACTACTCAAGCACCGGTGCTTCAATTTCTCATGCCTTGGAAAAGGATGTGGGCTACGATTCAGATCGGTCGGGGATGCATAAATCTTTTGGACTGTCTCTGATTTTGGAAGGCGGCAATCCAACTACGACCGAAGGCTAATCTAGCGAAGGTATATCTCTTACTTGTCCGATGTTCGAGAAGGTTTACGGTTCACACCCGATATTCATGGGCATACCCATTGGTCTTCATGAAATCATAGGTCCATCTACATCTGTCCATGCCCTCAGTGAAGATATTACCCTGGAACAGCAGGCACTGACCATGGGTTCCACTATGGCCGTCACTGTAAAGGTGGCTCCTACCGATCAACCTACTGAGATTCCCAGCCCGGATGCTGAAGTCATAGGGGCTCTGAATGAAGAAAAGACTAATGACCAGCAGGGCCAGATGAAATACAGGACGTCGTAGTGACTCATGCCTCCGAACACACTGGTAAACTTTGCATAAAGGAGCGCATTTAAAAGGAGGAGATGGTTTTGCAAGCTAAGAAAGAGAGTGACGAAGTGGATATTTCTCCGCTCCATGTTATAGTGCTAGGCGGTGTCACTCCTAAGGAGGTCGACCCTTCTGTATCCCAAAGCGAGACTGCTTCTATCTCTGAAAGCATTTCTCCTAAGGGTGGCAAGGGCAAAAGAGGGTCGAAGAGGCGAGGACGAGGCGGTAGCTCTAGAGAGTCCATCCCAAAGAACACCCCAAAGAAGCCCAAAAAAGATGAGAAATAGTCGTCGAACTGGCTTGGGTAGTGCGTAGCTAGATAGCTATTTTCTTTTCGTTGGCTGCAATTTTGCAGGTACGGCCCCCGCTTTTGGCTTTTAGTTTCTGAACTAAACTTGTACTTAGTTTCCAAGTTTTAGTACGTGAATAAAAACTCTTTCGTTTTTGTTCAGCTTTTGTACGAAACTTGTTTAAGCATTCGAGCTATTACGTCTTCCATTCAATGTACTTGTAATTCATTGCTCGTCGTCCAAGTTGTAATGTCCTTAGGTCGCCCGTTGCTTTGGGCGTCGATCCGACAAATCCACCTCAAGGCCTCCTTTTGGTCATGGCCTTAAGTCATATCAAGCAGTAGGTGGGAGCCACAGTGTTACGCTGTCGTGCTCAGCGATTAAGTGATATACTCCTGCCCCCAGTCATAGGTTGGCGGAGTTAGTTTGTGGACGGTCGGGTCCCATCCATGATAAGTTTATACTCCTCCTGTCGGGTTTAGGCCATATTTGGAGAATGAATGGTCAAATCGCACTCATTCATTTTGTTTATACTCTTATCTGCACTTTGGGGATTAGAGTTAGTCGATGGGCGGTTAATAACACCTGTTTGATGTTCATAATCTAACCCGCACTTTGGGGACCGAAGTTGTTCTGGGAAACGGTTGAACCACATTTCCTTTGATTAATTCCCTTGCCCTAAGATGGGGGAAAAAGTCGAAGAGTGGTCGGTCGTATCATGACCACTTTTACCTTACATTCTTCCCATCGAAACAGAAGATGGAGTTAGTTAACAGATGGTCGAGTCACACCCATTCTCTGTCTTATACTCAACCCGTCGGATTGTAGGCGAAAGTTTATAGATGAACGGTCGAGTCACGTTTAATTTTCTTAATTTGATTATGGACATGAGTACTTAGTTGGCAGTAAACTCCGAGCACTTGTTGGTTATATTAGTTATATGTAGATGTAAGTCGGTCATATATCACAACTATTATATTATGTAGAAATAATTCACAAATATGGAGCAAACTTCATATTTTATTGTAAACTGGAAAAGAAGTGACAGAGTCTTTCGTATTACACGGCTTATTCAACTGCAAAAGAAAATTCTAAATGAAATACAACTAAATGAAACAAAACTAAGTGAAATAGAGTCGTAAATGCTCGTTGTTCCATGCTCTAGGGAGTGTGATGTCATCGATAGTCGCTAGCTTGAAAGTTCCATCTCTAAGCTTCTAATTGATAACATATGGCCCATCTTATCCCGGGCCCATGTTTATGGGGCTAGAAAAGATCTATTTCAGGACAAGATCGCCAACTTCAAAAGTCCCGGTTCAAACTTTAACATTGTAGTATCAGGCGACTCGATGCCAATGTGTAGCTGCCCTCAAATCAGCTTCTTCATGCTTCTCATCGACCATATCTAGAGATTCCAAAAGGAGATCTCTATTAATTCTAGGATAATAATAAGTCACTCAATGAGAAGGGACTTCAAGTTCTATGGGAATTGCGGCTTCAGAGCCGTAAGAAAATGGCGAATGGAGTATGGTCAGTCGCGGACTTATGGGTAGTTCTGTATGCCCATAATGCCGACGGGAGTTCATCAACCCACTTGCATTAAGCCTTTTCCAAACGCTTCTTCAGAAAATGGACTTTATGATTTGTTGACAGCTTCGACATGTCCATTAGCTTGAGGGTGAGAAAAATTTGCAAATCTTTTCTCGATATGATGTCGGTGATAAAAGTCTTTGAATTCAGCACTATCGAATTGGGTTCCATTGTCGGTTATGATTATTTGGGGGAGACCAAAACAACAGATGATGTTTTGAACAAAAAAATTGATTACTTTCTTCGTAGTGATCGTAGCTAAGGTTCGGCTTCAGCCCATTTAGTGAAGTAATCAACTGCTACGATGACATACTTCACGCTACCTTTGGAAATCAGCAAGGAGCCGATGATGTCAATATCCTAAGTAGCAAACGGCCATGGACTGACCATTTGAGTGATTTCCGTCGGTGGGGCTCTCAGAATCTTTGCAAAGATCTAGAACTTGTCACTTTGTCTAGCATAATCAACTACGTCTGGATTGACTGTTGACCAGAAACAACCATAGCGGAGTATCTTCTTCGCCAGGATTTGCTCTTCAGTGTGATTGCCACATTCTCCTTCATGGACTTCTCTTAATACTTGCTTGATTTCGTCATTGTTGATACACCGAAGCAAGGGGATGAAGAAACCCTTCATGTACATGACTCCTTGAAGGATGTATCGTGAAGCTTTACGAAGGATCTGTCTTTTTCATTCCTCCGTTCGGAAGGATTCCCCTTTGCAAATAGTCTTTAATCGAAGTCATCCACATCTACTTCTCGGGCTCTGTCTCTAAGACCCAATAAATCTCCATCCGGTCAATGCTCGGAGTGCTGAGTATTTCAACTAGAACTAGGTCTATTTGATGTGCATCTCCAAAATTGGCCAGCTTGCCCAATGAGTTGGCTTTCTCATTTTGTCCTTTGGGGATGTGTGTAATAGTATAATGCTTGAAATCGGTTAGCAACTCTTGGACCCAGTTGAGGTAAGGAGCAAGTCACGCTCCTTTGGCCTGATATTCTCCCCTGACTTGATACACTACTAACTGGGAATCACATAAAATCTGCAAAGCCTTTACTCCTAGCTCTCTAGCCAGTTTAAGCCCAGCGATTAAGGCTTCATATTCATCCTTGTTATTCGTTGTAGGAAGTCAAGTTTCAGGGCGTAGAAGATTGAGTGTTTCTCAAGAGTTACCAGTATGCCTCCAGCGCCAAAACACCGATCTTGATCCATGTGCATCTTCCATTGGACGGTAAGTTCTCCATTGATCTCTGGAGAGTCGTCTTGTGTAGTAAATTTGGTTATGAAGTCTGCCATTGGACGGTAGGTTCTCCATTGCTCTCTAGAGAGTCGTCTTGTGTAGTAAATTCGGTTATGAAGTCTGCCAATGCTTGTCCCTATATAGCTCTTCAAGGGAGGTAACTGACATCGAACTGGTTAATTTGATGTTCCATTTAATTTAAGTAACCTCCCAAACATCTCAGGTCGCTGTAGGACCTATCATAATGGCTGGTCGGTGAAGACATTGATGGGATGAGCCTGGAAATAAGGGTGGAGCTTTATTGACGTAATCAATAGGTAGCATGCGAGCTTCTCCAATTTCATATAATTATTTTCAACATCTTTCAATCGCTTGCTAAAATAGTATACATGTTGTTTGATCGGATTCTCTTCGTGCAACAATGCAGCACTTGTGGCATGTATCGACACTACTAAGTAAATACACAAGTCTTCATGATCCAGTTGCTTGGATAAGATGGAGGGTCTCTCTAAGTGATGTACCAGAGCTTGAAACGTATCAATACAATCCAGCATCCCATTCAAAGTTCCTCTTCTCTCTCCTGATCAAGTCAAAGAAAGGGATGCACTTATCGATAGCCCTAAAGATGAATCGACTTAGGGAAGCGACTTTCCCATTTAGCCTCTGTACCTGCTTAATTGTCTTTGGTACTTGAATATCCCATACGCCTGAATATCCTCGGGATTGGCTTCAATTCTGCGGGAGTCAACGATAAAACCCAAGAATTTCCCTAACGCAATGCCAAAAGAGCATTTCAAGGGATTAAGTTTCATTCCATATTTTCAGAGAACACTGAACATCTCCACCAAGTTATCGATGTGGTCGTTTGATCGCCGTGACTTCACAAGCATATCATCCACATATACTTCCATTGATCGCTCGATCTGGTCTTTGAACATCTGGTTGACCAGTCTTTGGTAAATAGCTCCAGCATTATTTAGTCCAAAATGCATCATAGCATAGCAGTACAATCCCAGGTTGGTAATGAAGCTGGTGTGTTCCTGATCTGGGACGCGCATCGGGATCTGACTATATCCGGAGTATGCGTCCATGAATGAAAGCAGTTCATGTCAAGCAGTTGAGTCTACCAACTGATCGATCCTCAAAAGTAGAAAGTTGTCTTTCGAGCACGCCTTGTTCGGGTCTGAGTAGTCTACGCATGTCCCTTTATTTCCATTATCTTTACTCACAAAAACTGGGTTGGATACCCATTTCAGATAGAGGGAATCACGGATAAACCCATGTTTTTAGTTTACCTACCTCCTCTTTAAGTGCAGCAGATCTCTCCAGATCTATGCCATGTCGTTTATGTTTCATGGGGACATGCCTTGGGTTGATATTCAATGCATGGCTCACGATAGTTTGGCGAGATCCCACACATGTCAGATTGGGTCCAAGCGAACACATCAAGATTTTCCCGGAGAAAGTCAGCGAGTTCCTTCATCACCGATGCGCTAAGCTATGATCCGATCTTCAGGACCCATGATGGGTTGTCATGGCTGACTATGACATCGATCGTCAGCTCAACGGGTGCAACCTTGGATTCTTTGGGCTCCTCTTCCTCATATCTCGGATCTTTATCTTTGTAGAACCATCCATGGTGCTCGAGCCAAAGCTTGGACGCTGATTGCTAAGTTTCATTAGTTTTGATGCAGAGAGGCTTCTCTACATCCTTTTCTTTCTCCTTTCACTGAGCGTCCCTTAACTAAGCTACGTAACAGGCACGTCCGGCAGCCTGATCATCGTGGATAATTCCCATGCCATTCTCTATCGAGAATTTGAGTGCCAAACACCAAGGGGCAATAACTGCCCTGAATTCAGCAAGGGTCGGTCGGTTCAAAAAAGCATTGTATGGAGAGTTTACATCCATCACAACAAATGGCACCACCCATACTCTCCTTCGGTTGCCGTCTTATAACTCCAACGGTAGCTCGACAAAGCCTACTACTTCAGTTGCAATACCGTTAAAGCCATGAATATGAGCTTTGCATGGTTTAAGATATTTGGTTTCTTAGCCCTATGCCTTCTTGAAAATGATATTTACAAACTTCCATAATCAATTAGAATCTTTCTCACGAAGGCGGGGCCAATCATGGCCGAGATCACCATTGGGTCGATCGTAGGGGACTTCACCTTGTCTGCATCTCTATTCCGAAATATTATATCATCTATCATAGTTCGTTGCTGCTTTGCGAAAGCACCATCCTCCGTGTTCGACCAACATTTAATGTCAACATGTCTGATAGCATTCACACAATGCTCTATTTCATTTCAGCTTTTATCGGTCGGATGTGGTCCTCTAACAGTGGTATTAATAACTAATCTCCCTACTGTCTACTGAGGTTCCTTAGCACTGGGCGAAGCTTGTCCTCAATTGGGATTGGATGTCCCCTGCCTACCATTCTACGAGGCTTTAACAAATTGTTGTAACTTTCTTTCTCGAAATCAACTTCTCAATAACATCACGGAGGTGGCAACACTCATCTGTGGTATGTCTATAACTTTCATGAAATCTACAGTACTTTCCAGTTTGTCTCTCCTTCTCCATCGGTTCCTTTGGAGGTGGTTTCCTATACTACACGGTGTTACAAGTCAATAGATAAACATTTTCTAGTGATGTATTAAATGGCATGTATGTATCAAATGATGGGATCCTCTTCTTTCCTCTCCCAGAATCCCGTCTTTGGTCGCGGTTTCATCATCACCTTTCTTCTGCTCATTTGGTTTGTTATGAACATTGATTTGAACTTTCCCGGAACTATCATCGAACTGCTTCACTTCCACATTACTTTTTACTCCCTTGGCGGTTGGTCCTACAACATCTCTCTTCCAGGTTCGCTTTGCCTCCTCCTTCCTCAAAAACTGAGCTGCCTTTGCAAAGAAATGGTCCAATGTAGAAGGAGGCTTTCCTACTAACTAATTGCCAAACTCGGAATTAGGGTCGACTCCCTTAGTCAGTGCCATGAATATTGCGTCATCATTCGGATTACTATCTTTGGTAACAGCTGTAATAAACCTTTCCAAAAATCTTTCAGTGACTCCCTCGGTGCCTGGACCAAGTTGGAGTGTGACATTACATCCTTAAGGTGAGTCGTGTACATGCGGAACTGCTCCAGGAACTTCTTTGCTAACTCGTTAAATGAAGAGATTGACCTTGGTGGTAGCTTGGTGAACCACATGGTCGCAACATCTTCCAGAAAAATAGGAAAACACCTGCACTTGACTACATCAGTGGCTCGGGCAGGTCTATGTGCCATTCGTACTTCAAGAGATGCTACATGGGGCCAGTTTTTCACATATAGGCAGCCATCGTAGGCATATGGAACCTCCGCGGATATTCTACATGTAGAATGTTGTCGGTGAATGGAGTATAACTTTTGGAGAGTCCACAATCATCGTTGGTCAAGCCTTGGCTTTCTTTCACCAGCTGTCTCACAATATCTATTAAGTCTGGTGTTTGAAGAGTTGGTACCAGGTGGTAGTCTTGTTCCACCTCATGTGAGCGAGCCGATCCTCGCCTTCGGGCGACGCCACTTTGCCTTGGCTCCTCTTGCTCTTGATCCATTTCCTTAGCAGCAATTCTATCATCGTCTCTCAACTGTGGTTCAACCACATTCGCTTGAGCTCCAACACCTTGATCGATGCGTCATCTCCAGAGTAAGCTCCTCCACCCGCATGCCAACTGCCCTATGATTTGAGGGTTCGGTGCCGATCCCCTTGGAGGTTCGGTGCCAATCGAAGCCGATCGGCCATAGCTGATCATCTGATTCCATCTCGATGTTCCAAACTGCATTAATTATCCATTTTATGGCATATGTTTCTGTGATGGTTGTTAGACGAGGAGGAGTTCTACGATCCTGAGTATGGAGTGGGCACCTGGCTTGTCCTTCCATACTGATCTTTCAACTAGTTCATCAGGTCTATGTTAGCCTGGATATGCTGGTTGATCTGCTGATGGTTATCCATCAGTTCCTTTATTAGGACTTCAAAGTCTGCTTTGGTGACGTAATCAACTGGATTATGGGGTTTGGCAGCGACCGGTTGTATGCTCTGATCAGCCTGTTGAACGTTGGTAGCTTCATTGCCTTCAACAGCACGGGAAGTAGTAGACTTTTCTCTAGCCATGGCTAATAGCTTCCTTTTAAATCTTCTTCAAATCTTGGTAGAAACAGAAACTTGTCGGTAGAAACCTGGATCTATCTCGCGAATATGGGAATCCCTATGTAGATGATGAGATCCACTCAACCTGAGAATTCATTCTCGATGAAAGCACCAAAATGTTTGCACCAAAAATTAGCACAAACACCGAATAGATTATATGTAAAGAAATAAATGAAGAAATCTAAATTAAAACAGAGGAAACAAGTAAAAAACAATGGCAAACAGATCTATAGTGGTTCGATGTTGAATACCTACATCCATTTTGATGAAATAGCTTTATTAATCACATGAATTTCTGAGTACAAGAGGGATCGGATCAGAATCTTTGAATACAATGGAGTATAAAAAAACAATAGCGTAAAGATCCTTCAAATGAACTATGAACTCTATATTTACAAGGGTAGACGACCAAATATCTTCCTGAAAATTCACTGACAGAATCTCCAAATGTAGACGAGGTCCCAATGTAGAGCGATTGGGGCCGATCAGTCTAGATGACCACTAGGGGTCATGCGATCGGTAGTGTGGGTTCCCCTCCATGCTAGCTTCATGTTTTCAAAGTTGTTTGCATAGTTATCTTCATGTTTAGTGATATCGATCAATTCTCATTGAGTTGAATTGTTGATCCAAGCTATTCATAGCCATAGTGATCTGATCTGATCCCCTGCCTATAGGCATTAATCCATACTTAGAATGTTCCGTGAAGTCTATTTCTTGGTTTCACTTGATCATTACTTCATATTGTTGTCTGTGTTTGGTCTCACCTCTCTGAACTGCTTTCCTTGTTGATCATCGACTTTAGCTTGCCCAGTCAATCCAGATATAGTCGGATCAGAAGGCCAGATAACATCTACTCGTCCTTTATTTAAACTTGATTAATGTGTTGTTGTGATTTGTTTAAATTTGTTACTTAATTAGCCTATCATTATGATTTATTTCCACTTAACATTTAAGCAATGTCAACTGTTCATTAAATTTAACCAACGGTAATTAAGGTTAATTAATTATTTTTATTTCCTTAGTTACATATATAATTATTTTCGATTTTAAAACTTCAAATGGTAATAACTTTTTCGTTTAAACTCTGACCGAAAAACTTTATATATGAAAATTGATCAGATTATCGCCACAAACCCAATGTTGCAAGTTTCGTAGTCAAATTCTGACATTTGTAAAAATTCTATTTTCAACATTGTTATCTATTAATTAACTTCTTTTAGTAAAATTATGAATTGTTACACGAAAATGAGGGAAAAATGGTAAGTAAGTAATTAATTGAGGAATTAATAAATGCTTTCAATTAAAGGAGAAATATTTTGTAAAATTTCCTGTAAAGAAATATGTAAAAGAGGTGATTGGCTATAAAAATTTAACAAAAGTATGGTCTGGCCAAAAGTATTTTCTTTAAAAAGAAATAAAATAGTTTAAAATTGATTACAAATTTTCCACTGTAGCTCTGATAGCATACGAATTTATACACTCAATAGCTTCCTATCGTATACATGTGATAGCAAGTTAAGTAAAGGTTTCGATAGCATGCAATCATATTTATACGATAACATGATAAACTACGGTTCTAACAATATGTTATTCTAGATACATAAATTATTTTACATTCAATAACCAATATGTTTGAAATCTATAAACACGATTGTTATTGGCATGATAGCCAAGTTTTATAAACCCAATAATCATTTCCTGATAGCAAAGTTTTATAAAATAGATACACGAACTCAATGGCTTTATAAACGGTAGCTAAGTCTTTATAAACTCGATAGATATAGATATTGTAATTGTAAACCCCATAGCCCATGTTTCGATAGCTATTAGTCACGATAGCTGTAAACCTGATGGCTATACAACTATTCGTAAGTTGAAATAATTTAATTAACTAACGGTCCAGGTTCCATGCTGAAATTTGGGTTTTGATAACTTTAAAAATTCATTTAAGAAGTTTCTAAAGGGAAGAAAATTAAAAATGCAATTGTCTAAGCTAGAAAATGGTAAAGAGAAATCCAATTTTACTTACTTGAGTTTATAAGTGATGAATTTCATGATTATTTATGTGCGACTTTTATACAAATGACTATGGTATATTATTGAAGTTTATATAATAACTTTATGCATTCAGTTATACACTTGGATCAGTTATGTTATTGCTTATATACCTTATTGATGCGCTCACTTATACGAATCACTAAATATTAATGACAGGTGGGACTGAGAGTTAGTGACCATGTACATGCTAAACTCCTGTGTGAATAGAATTGCATCATGGAGATTAGGAAGATCTAGATGTGTTAGGATTTTTACAACTGATCATGAGCTAATAACTTGTTTGACATTTAGAAAACCAAGCTAAGTTTTATGGTACAAGTGTTGGGGTAGCACTCCATGCCATAACCGATTAAGTCCCTCAGTTATCAAGGTCAATGATCCTAACGCATAGGGCTTTGCCAACGTCATGGCAAAATATATGTGTATGCACCCGAGGATCGAGTGGGGATGCTCACTATGTTTTTCTTTTATCACAGGGATATCTAGGTATCCTTTCGGGAACAAAAGACATGGTTACATATGCTTTTGGTCTGAGTCAACCTCATAAAATTTTAGTTGACCTGGAGAATCTAATAGGTTTATAGTAACCTACTATAACTATATCAATATATTTATTCTTACATAGGCATGTGGGTAAAAGGGAATATTAACATAATGGGTAGACATAAGGAGTGTGTGACACTTAGGCCATAGTGAAATTCATTTTTAACCCATTTTTGTATGATGTTATGGCTATGTTCTACCCTTTGTGGTTGCAGTTGGATGAGGAGAGCACAGCACGTTAGACCTATCTTTTCCTATCCTTTGAATCTTTTGTTTAACATTTTGATTGTTAAAGTATTGGTTAGGGGAAAACTTGTTCTGCTCTTGGATGTTGTCTCACTATGTGTCTATTTTGTTTTAGGATGGCTTGTGTTATTCATAGCGGAATTTTTGTATGATCTAAAGCTTTTGATTTCCCCTAAACTCTCGGGTACTCATTTGAGTAGGTCAAGAGCAAGGATTTTCAGGTTTTAGTTGAATAAAGCTTTACGAAGACGTGCGAGAGGCAAGCTAATATTAGTATTTATTTTTTGTTCCTTTGTGCAGCATAGTTGCAAATGTGTATATAATGACGGGTTTTCCCATGGTTAATAATAGATTCCCTTCATTTACCCATCTCATCGTTGGTCAATATATCAATAAAAATTTCCTAGGGTCATTATAAACTATTAGTTTTCACAGGCTAACTGAAGATCTATATGGCTGACATGAGCCAAAAACCAGATAATCCAGTGGTCTTCATTCCTATAAGAGAATCAAGGTACTCCTATGATAGAAGAAAAATAATAACGACTTCCATTTACGTAAGGATACCAAGATACATCTATGACAGAAGAAAATAATAATCAGCATCTTTACTTAATTCACGGACGTATATAAAAAAATTAAGCCCTACGCATTAGAATCCTTGACCTTAATGGCCAAGGCGCTCAATCGGCAACAGTACTAGGTGCTAATCAAACACTAGTCCACATAACTTAAATTTGATTTTCTAGAAATTAGACAATTCATTTCCTTTTGATTAATTCTGGGTATCCTAACATAATTTGATCTTTCCAATCTCCTGTATGTTATTCTTCTCACATATGAGTTTTAGTTTGATCGTACCCACTAATGGAACTATTGGAACCCGGTTTGTTTCGTAGCGGGTGAAATGGGTAAATAAAAATTAAATCCTATTTTGGATTTTAATGGGTCTATTAAATCTATTAGCTAGCATTAGATCCAATCTAATTATTAAATAAAATCATATTTTATTTAGAATTATTTTACATTTATTACTTAATCACATTTGTTAATTTAACTAAATGTTTGCTTGAATGTATCATGTATGCATTCAATGAAATTCCAACACAAAGAAATGTATAAGCATGTTATAACTACATGTATGTACATATAGATATTGTAACCTATATCTATTGTATATACATATATATTACACCTACATATGCATGTGACAAATTCAAATGAGGAATATAAAAGCCTAGTATGTGTATATGTTTAAATATACTATGATATGTGTATATTGGTTTGTATACACATACTAATGGTACCATATATATATATATATATGTATGTATGTATGTATATGTATGTATGTATGTATGTATATGTGTGTGTGTGTGTGTGTGTATGGCAATGGTCATCTACACCTCTATTCCCTCCACTTCCAACCACACATTCTGATTTAAATAATATAATAAGGTGACAAGAGAGAGAAAACATTTTATTTAAATCGAAATATGTGGTTGAAACCATGGGGGATAGAGGTGTAAAAGAAATGAGGTATAGTTGATCTTTGCCCATATGTGTGTGTGTGTGTAGTTTAGGCATCTGTATGTATATATGTCATGTATTTCCAATAATTTGTATATAAATATAGTTTGAAGTTAAAACCATATGTGTTAAATTAGATATCTTAGGCATAATTGAAGAATTGACGATTGATCAAAAATAGAAAGCAAATTATTAAATTAGGCATCTTAGGTATAATTGAATATTTGGTGATTGAATAAAAAGGGAAAGCAAAAACTGCCTTTCTAACATAGAGTTTTCTAATTAAACAAGATCTAATCTTTAGGTCAAAAGGGTAAAATTTCAAATTTCTACAAGCAAAATTTGTTTAATGTTGAATTTTTACATTTTAATATTGTATGAAAATTTGGAAATCAAATCACCGTTCAAATAATAAAACAGCTGAAAACAAATCAAACATTTGAAACATGATACGAATAATATTCAACTTCAAGTCTTATTTAATATAGATCAATATGAATTTCAAATCTAAGAGAGAATTAAATAGACATAAAAGTTTTAGATCTGAACATGTGAAATAATTGAATACAATATAATTCAGAAAACATATTATAATAAGCATATGTAAATCTCCATGTGTATTAAATATATATATATATATATATGCATATCTACATGCATATAATTTAAGAAAACTTAAAATTTACATTTTTAAATTAGATCAAAATAAACTTGAGTCTAATTTATAAAATTAGAAAAACATAGATACACGTCTATAAAAATTGTTCATTCATAACTTCCATAATTTACAAATTAGAAGGCATCAACTTTTACAAGCAGTCTTGATAAATTAAAACTCTCATAAATATAAATTATGGCAATACAGATATATAGATTGGGGTGGATGATATATCAAAATTTTGAGAAGAGAATTTACCTTTGTTTTATCAAGCCTTTTGTGACACCTTGATCTGTGACTTCCTCCTTGATTATTTGAATCAACACCCAATTTTGCTGGAATCTGATAATTTTATTTGATTTTTTTGTTTTGGAATTCATTTTTTCCATAAATTGGACAAGGGAGCGGTGGCCATGGATAGAGGAAAGATGGAGAAAGAAAAATCAAAACTAAAAATGAAATCAGGGGATTTTGTTTTAATGGGAAGAATGAATCCTTTCCAATCCTCTTTATTAAACTTTCCCTTTTTAATTCCTAAATAATTTTAAATCAAGCCACCATTTCCTCTCCCTAGCATAGCCGCCATATCTTGCCTTATATAGAGCAAATTTTCCTTTTCCATCTTTGAAAATCTTTTTGTTCGGGTTCTTAATTAAAAAAAACCATCTTATTATAAGGAAAAGCGTGGCCTGCCTAATAATGCGTTATTAAAAGTATAAAACAGGGATATCACATCTTTAAAGCTATTACATATCTAACATGTTATCGCAAGTATAAAGCAATAGTATGTATAACTATCGCAAGTATTAGACAATCGCATGTATCGTGATTGCAAGTATAAGGTTATCGCATGTATGGCTATCACACTTCTACAATCATGGTTATCACACTTCTATAATCATGGTTATCACACTTTTAATATAATAGCTATCGTACTTTTAAAAACATAGCTATCGCATGTTTAAAAATAAGCTATCGACCATGTAGTCATCGCATCTCTAGATCATATGCTATTGCATCTCTTATGCTATCACATATCTAACAATATACCTATAACATGTATAACATTTGTGTTATCACACGTTTGAAATATAGCTATCGCATGTATACATTGAGCTATCGCATCTCTAAAATGGCATTCCTATAGTTATCTTCAAAACTGGTTTATTTACCCTAAAGTGATTACTTTTCAATGGTCTTTCCATATATCGAATTTTCATTCGTTAATGCACTTCTTTTATAGTTTTCTTTCAAATAAATTTCAAGAAAGATTTATTCTTAACTTAAAAGATTAATTAGTTAATTACTCAATTATTTAATTAGGTGCCATTTTAGCCAACTATTCCCTTATTTAAATAATTTATACTAATTCGGAACTACATAGGAAAAATCTCCAAAAACAAAATTTTCTGTCTATATATAAAATATCAGGATAAAAAAAATTCTTCATAATTTGAATAATTAAAACCCGGAATTAAATCTCAACTTAGAACATTCACAGAAAAGTCATAAAAATTTAAAAAAAAATTGAAATTAGAAGCCCATCTCCAAATTAATATTGTAAACAATATACCAAAATTTCAAAGTATTTGGAGATCACGAACTTAGTTTTTTAATTTGAAAAACTTCCTTTCAATTTCATTAAATCACATTGATATTCATAAGACGTTCAAAATGAATATCATATTCTAGTTCATGCTATATCATTATACAACATCATAAACCATCATAGTTTCGCACAAATACGAGAAACAAAACACATAAGCAAGTGAGATGATAATATTATTCACCTTCATAGTTAAATGTGCAGAGATTCTCCTTTAAGCTTCCTTTTTTTCAAACTTTATCTTCTTCTTCTTAATTGGAGAAAGTTAATGGGGGTTGTTTACGTTTTCTTTTGTTTTCTTCCTTATGACGAATGGACGAAAATCATAAGGGAGATGGAGAGAGAGTTGGGGAAATAAATAATAAGCTTTAACCTTCCATCTTTATTCTCCCCTTATTAATTCAATTAAATTCTTTAGTTTCATTCCCTATATATAACCATTACCCCATTTCAAATTTAAATCCGAATTTGGTTAATATGGAAAATCTTCACACTTTCATATTTTCCCTACATTATTATTCAATTACCAATTAACTAAATTTTTACAATAATGTATATTAAAAATAGGGGAGTTACTGGCTCCCATCCTTATAAAAATTTCATCCTTGAAATTATGATATGATATAAACAATCGCAACAATCTTACACATCCGACACAAGCACATACAAAATCAAACATCACTAGCATAACTACTAGTAAAAGTCTATACAAACATAAAGAATATACATCAAAATAACTCAGGATAAGTCTCTCTAATCCTATCCTCAGTTTTTCAAGTCCAATCTCTTTCACCGTCGCTCCATTGGATTTTCGCCAACTTGATGGTCTTATTTATAAGTTCCTTCTTATCTCGATCCATGATACAAATTAATCGCCTAATACTAGTGATATCAGGTTCCACTATTAAATCCTTCAAAATCGTTGGTTCAGATATAGCCTTTGGGTTACGTTCATACTTTCTTAAATGAGAAATGTGAAAAACAATATGGAATTCTACCAAAGTTATTCGTAACTCAATAGATATGTGAGTTTCTCAAATCTATCTATAATAAGAAATGGTCCAACATATCTGGGTGCTAATTTCCTTGATTTTTTGAATCGTATAACACTCTTCATATGTGATACCTTCAAAAAACCAAAATCTCCAACCAAGAATTCCAAAAAAAATCGGTTTTAATCATCGTTGCTTTTCTACCTTGATTGAGCTTCTTTCATACTTTCTTGGATTAGCCCAATCTTTTCAGTCACTTATTTACCAAATCCAGACCAATGGTTGGCCTATTACCTATCATCAAACAACATGATGATTTACATGGCTTTTCGTAAGAATCTTTGAAAGGTGTTATTTCTATACTAGTCTGATAACTATTATTATAGGAAAACTTGACAAAGCACAAATTATCTTCCACGACCCTTCAAAATTTAGTACACAAGTTCTTCATAAATCTTTAAGTACCTTATTAACTATTTCTTTCTTCCCATCAATCTACGGATGGTAAGCGGTACTCATCTTTATCTTGGTACCCAATAGATTATTCATAACTCACTAGTAAATAAAGGATTCTGATCACTAACGATGTAACCCGGTATCCCATCTAGTCTCACTACATTCATCATAAAAAAATTCACCAAATTTGGTTCTGTTTTTGTTTACTTTGTAGGAATAAAGTGGGCACTCTTAGTTGTCTATCAACCACGATCCAAATGCATTTCCCATATTCAACCTCGGCAACCCATCTATAAAGTCCATTGATGTAGAATCCAATTTCCATAGTGGTACTTCTAAAGGTTGAAGTAATCCACTTGGCTTTTGATGTTCAGCTTTTACCTATTGGCAATTCAAACATCGCTTAACACATAAGTGTACATCTATCTTCATTCCTTTCTAGGAGGAACTCATTTTCATATCTTGGTACATCTTTATTCCTCCAAAAAATAGTGAACTTTGATCGATGATATTCCCTAAGGACTTCTTTCCTTAAGTTTTCCACATTCAGAACACATAAATGTCCCTTCTTTCTAAACCATCTTTTTTGTTCAAGTGTAAATCTTTCAAATAATCAATCTTATTTCGCACTTCTGGACTCTTGATCCATTCGACTAGCAAGGGATCATCGTTTTACCTACAGCAATTCTTTCGATCAATATCGGTCAGACTTCTAAACAAGAGATCACTACGGTACATTGGCTAGAACTGGCCATCGACCTCACATGAACCCCACCATAAGCCAATGCCTCAAAATCATTCCATTATGCCAACATTCCCAACACTACATTATGATTTTTCTACTAAATGCATCGGTAACCTAATTTCCTTTTCCATAAATATACCCAATTCCAAAATTGTAAGCTGCCAAAAATTCAAGCCATCATTATTGCCTTATATTTAACTTCTTATGAGAGAAAAAATATTTAAAAGAATTATTATTTGTAGATAGCTCAAATCGTTCTCCCAAAAGATTGTGTCTTAACACTTTCAATGCAAAGATTACCGCTACTAACTCCAAGTCATGAGTAGGATATTAAACTTCATGCAATCGAAGCCGTTGAAAAGCAAAGCCAAAAACTCTTCCTCTCTACACTAATATAGCTCCTAACCCTGTTTTACAAGCATCGTTATACACAACCAAGTATTGGTTCCCATCTGGCACAACTAACATGAGAACACTGGTCAATAAATTCTTTAGCTTCTGAAATGCTTTTTCACATTTATTGGTCTAAAATAACTTCATGTCCTTCCTTTTTAGTTTTGTCATTGGTGCTGCTATACGAGAGAAAACTTTAATGAATCTTCGATGATGGCTGACATATCCCAAGAAACTTCAAATTTCAATCACAGTCTTAGGTGTAACAACCCGGGATTTTGTAATTTTTAATCATCGTCAAAATGACGATCAAACTGTTTGCAAATTGCTATTGGAATTTAGATCAAGTTGAGATTCTTTTGAAAATTTGTTATAGTAGTATGCGGGCTTCAAAAATTGATCCTAGCCTTTGTATCATTTTAGTTGCCGTGATGTTATATCAAACCCGTTCCCCTTTCGTATCTTATTCATTGGCAAACCCTAAATAAAACAAACGAAAGAAAGGATAATAGAGGCTTCAAAATTTTCTTCATTCGTTCGTTCTCTCGACGGATTTAGGGCTTTGCAAATGATTCCTGGAGCTTCGAAATTCGCTCGAGTTAACCGGTCGAGGCTACTTCAATTCGCGTCGTGATAGATGCTCGAGATGATTTGTGCAGTTCGTTTTCGTGTTTATTGTTTGATTCGAAACCACAGGTGAGTATTATACTCACATCTAATTCCATCTCGAGCTTATTAGTGTTCGAATTCGATGATTCTCGTTCGTATATGTTTTTCTGAGTTTGTTGTTTGCCGTTCGATTTCGTTTGGATGTTGATGATTTTTCCAACTTAGTTCGATTTCTGTATTGTCAATGTTCTGACATTATTGTGACGACGATTTCTTCTTTGGGTTTGTTGGCTTGAAGTTCTACTGTCACCATTACTGTTAGTTTGGAAATTTCTTGGATGACCCACGACTTTGACTAAAATCGTAACATTTTCAATGCTCGGCCATTTTGGAATTTTGATAAGTTGGTTGTTTTGACGATATTGTTTTTGTTGACTTCGGTTATACCCTGTTACTTTCTCTGTTTGGCATCAACTTGATATCACTTGTGTTAGTTGCATTTGGACTTTATACATCTGATGGCATTCATATGTACACATTATCACTTACATTCATATTCTTGCTGTCAGCTCTGTTTATTATTGTAGTGGATATGTGCTTGTGCATTTATGTTGTTGAGTCATGTGGTACAGTCAGTGGTGCACTTGGTTGCTCTAACTTGATGGTTGATGCATTTGGCTTTGTAACTGTCACTTGATACTGTCACATGCTACTTGGTCACTGTTGGTCTTCACTGTGGCCTCCGACTTTACATTTTCTGGACGTGAATTTGTAGTCTTTATTTGTGTCTGCATTGATCTTTTCCACTGTGTAATTGCTGTCTTGAGCTTCTGGCCTTGATATCATGGTGTACATGTAAGTTGCATTGTTGTTGCATATTGTAGTTCACTGATCTGGTGTTTCGTTGTACCACTATTGTCATTGTCTGAACCTTGAGCAGATTTATATGTGTCTGCATTAGATTTGTATTTGTTTCCTCACTTCGAGACAGTTTCAGCTGCAAGTGCATTTGGTTATTTCCACTTGACTTGGTTGAGCTAGTACTTGTGTCACGGTGAGATATTTATATTCACAGCTGTTTCTTGCATTTTGATCATCAAGTATGCACTCCCACATTGCTATGTTGTTTTGTGTGGTATCTGGTCTTCGACTTTGCATTTCCTATGTGCATTGGCTTCGGCCATTATGCACTTGATTTATTTGCATATTTGACTTTGTCATACTTTGCATATGCCCCTGATACCTAAAATTTTGTTCGAATTAGCTGGGTTACCCAGTTATTTGTGCACTGCATATGCGTAAATGACGTGTTATTCACGTTGTTGCTCCATTGTTGCCATACAGGTGAACATCCACTTAAGTATCTATCTATTTGTAATTGTAGTCACCAGAATCATATATATACTGGTGCACTTGATATTGTGTTCAAATCTTCCTGCATTGCCCACTGCTCTTGTGCACTGAGCATTGCTTTGGGTTTAAATTGCCTGACCTCTTTGCATTTTGTGGAAGTTTGTTGCCTTCTTGAATTTGCAGTGTTGTTGCACATGATTGCATCTTTGAATCTGGGTAGCTCGTCACTGTGTTGCACTTGCTTGACCCAGTTTGGAAGTTTCATACTTGCTGTGTTTCCATATTCTTGGTATTTGCAGTTCACTACTGTCTCTTTAACTTGCACATCCTCCCTGGAGACGTGGCATTCATTCTTTACTGCTTTGATTTTGTCGTAGTCGTTTTACTGCATATATTGGGGACTATACAATTGAGTTAGTTCACTGATGCATCACCGACATCATTTAGTTGATTTTGTGGTAGTTGCAGTTTCTTTTGTTGTCGTGTGCCCTTGTATACATGAGGTGGTTGTAGTTTATTTCAGTCTATGTTTTCTGTCGATTGATTTGAACTTGGATCGAGGCTTGGGTTTTATGTCTTGGCCATTTCATTTGAATTTATACTTGAGTTGAATCCAGCTGAAACGCTCGGGTTTGACCTTATGCTCGTTTGTGAACTTCCGTTGATCTTTTGTGCATTTCATACTGTAGTGGCGAGGCAGTACACGCGTGCGTGTACTGCAGCCCTACTAGATCTGATGTTTTAATTGATGTTTTCTATTGCTAAAATTGTTTTATGTTGCCAATTCAATATATTTTGAATCGTATTTTGATTTGGTTTAATTTTATGATTTTGTTGTTAAAGTGCAGTTTAGGCAATTCTGTTGTTTTCTAAATTATCTGCATTGGTAATCTTTTTATCTATATTTGTTGATGATTTGGAATTGCTGATTTGTTGTTTAACACTATTTAGTGTTATATCTGCCGTTATCCGATTCTCTTATCGAGAAGTTGGATATACGAGATTTCTGTGACCGTCGTCTATTTGATTATTTGATTATTATTGCTTCTGTGCATTAATAACTGAGTTTGAATTAGACTGACCCGTGTATTATTTTCTTTTGAATTTAATACTCAGGTCAGACCCGAGTTATTTTAGGTTGTAGATTTCTTGCTTTGGGTTGCTGTTTGAGCTATGAAGACTTTTCACATCTTTTGGAGTAGTCGTGTCATAGTATAGGTTGATATGTATTCATGTATATTAATCAATAATGTACTTGTATATATAACTTCCAGAGTTGACAGTTGTAGTTGTATCATGTGTATTGTGTCAAATGTATTGTAACTGACATCAGTTATATATATATATATATGAGACTTTTGTTATCTGTGTTCCGCATTCTTTTGGTATCTGTGTTATTATTATATTTATTGTCCTAAACTATTATGAACCATCGTAGTTCGTTTTATACTGGAATTGGGTATGTCGATGGGAGTAAACAAATAAGAGATGAAAAATGAAAAATATATACCACTCCTATCGAGGTAACCAATAGTAGTGTAAGGCCAACTACGGATGGCCGCTCCCATCCAGCCTTATTCTTCGTAATAACAGACAGTATTTCTTTTAATACTCTTTGTTATTGTGAGCATAAAGGTGGGGCGTCACATTAGGTCTCTTCCAATTATTGTTGGCTTCAACCTTTGATGAATCTACAAAAAATCCATTTTCAGAAACCACATAACCTAGAAACTTTACTAGTCTTTACCAAAAATGACATTTTGAAAACTTCGCCTTTAACTGATGTTTCCTATACATATCTAACACTATTCTTAAATGAACCTCATGATCTTGTTCATTTTTAGAATATATAAATATGCCATCAATGGACACAAAAACAAACCTATCCAAATGCTCTTGGAAGATTTGATGCATTAAGTCTACAAAGAAATAAAGCACATTGGCCAGTCCAAATGGAATGACTAACCATTCATATGAACCATACCTTATTTGAAACGTAAAGTTAACTGTGTACTTTCCTTCGCCACTCTTATTTTATGGAAACCAATCACTAAGTCCAATTGAGAAAGCATCTTAGCTCCACTCAATTGATCGAATAAATCATCGATTCTAGGCAAAGGGTACTGGTTCTTAATGATTTTCTCATTTAGCTTTCTATAGTCAATACACATTCTTAATGACCCTTCCGGTTTCTTTACGAACACCGCCGCAGCTCCTCAAAGCGAACTGCTTAGTTTAATAAAATTCCTTCCTTCTAACTCCACCAGCTGCAACTTTATTTATTTCTTCTCCATTGATGTCATTCTGCTAGGTGGTTTACTTATAGGTTTGGCTACTAGTACTAGATCTATCTGAAACTCAGAGGCTCGGATTGGCGACAGTCCCCTAACTAGCTCAAAAGCATTAATGCAATCTCTTACAATATAAACTCGATTTATTTTATATTCACGCCATCCGTAGTACATAGCAATGCACATAAACCTAAACTCGATTCTTCAAATGAGTATATGATTTGATTGCTATAATCAGGGTGTCTAAAGGATATTATTCTATCTTGGCAAAATATCCTAGCATCTTATAGCTTAACCAATCCATATCTAGAATTATTCCAATACCCACAAAATAAAACACATGCAAATTGCAAGAAAACTTATAAGCTAACAAATCAAATTCTAAGTGGTCACATCTCATTTCAAAAGTTGCATAGTCTCCTATCGGATTCGCAATCCTCGGGGAGGTTATAAGTTACGTCGGTTCAAGATTTAACCTTTTTACAAAACATCTGTATATAAAAGAATAGAATGCTAAGTATCAAACAACACTTTAACAGGTATGTTATGTATTAGAATCATACCTCCTAACATGGTCCTTCCCTTCTCCTTTGCAGTCGGTCTGAAAGTTGTAGGTTCCAAAACATAAACCTTTCCTTTCTCAGTTTGACCAGTTCAGGACATTCTCTCTTGATGTTTCCCAACTTGTTGCAATTAAAGCATCTCGCTCCTTTATTGTTCATATGAGTAGTACTATTAATATATTGCTTAGACAAGGTAAGATACATGCATGTATTTGTTAGGAAAACTCAAGGTATGTGCATTATACTTAAGCTGTTGAGAAATGCTAGGTAATAACCTCTCTTGATTTTTTGAGAAAACCTAAGGTCAAGGTCAATAGATAAAAAGTAGTTAGGAGTTATATATGTTACAATAGATAAAAAGTTATCCATCGCATATGGGACTATGATTTGATTGAGCAAACTCAAGATCAGAATTCCAAGGCAAGGAGTCCTAACACTCATTAGATTAATTGAATGATTTATGTATTTCTCTTATGGTTTTGAGAAATATAATAATCTAGCGAGGCCTTATTAGAAAAATGAAATGTTTACCTTTAGCCTTTCTAATATTATAAGAATACATGATATAAAAACTAAAGTTATCTGCTTTAATAAATTTGTGCAACTAGTTTGATTGACAAAATTGTTTATCAATTGAAGTATATTAATCTACTAAATTATGGTTGACAAAGAGATATAAAATATACTTGCCAATAAAACTTTGGCATATTATCGATCCAAAACCCATGTGAGTGTCGAATTATACAACTACTAAATACATTTGTACCTTTATCACTTAAGTGTTTATTTGCTTGAGACTATATATTATCTTTTGAATTTTGAATTCTAAAGCAACGTAAGATTATGGATATACGATCCATATTAGATCGCATACAAAAATGGTATGGTAAACAATCGTGTTCGTGATATGCAAAATCTCAATGAAATTGGTTCATTTGAAATGAGCAAGTAAACCATAATGCAAATCATATGTTCAATATGATTGAATACAATCAGAATCTTGTTATGTTGAAAACAATATTAAACCAAGGACTATAAGACCAATCTAGGAATTCGATCAGTGAATTGTCAATCTTGTTCAGCTTACTTAAGTGCAACCCATATGATATCCTTAAAATGTCAAGGATGTACAAACACATTATTGTAAAGAACTTGGTGTAGTCTTGTAGTAAGCGTTTCCTATTAAATGGTTCAACTATTTGAAAAGGAAATGAATGTCCAAGAGTGGATGTAATGTAGGCATTATTGGAATGGAAAGAGTGAATGGTCATCTATGTTTCAGAAGAGACATCGAAATGAGATTTGTATAAAATACTAGTAGATATTTAATATGAAATAAGAAATGTGATTTCTATTCCGGATATATTTTCATATAGAATATTGTTTTATGTAAGAGTTATTTTTTTGGGTTTAATATATTTGATCTGAAACTCTCAACTATAAACTAGCTACCATGGATGAAATAAAATCACATCATTGTTGGAATTGGGCCAACCCGCAACAGAATTAAAAGGTGAATTTCAAAAAAAATCCTTTATTAGATCTTTGTTGGACCTATGTAGTCTAAATTCATTTAGAACATTTTAAAATTTTCATTTTAAAATTTTCTTTATATTATTATGATTGTTTATAAGTTAGTTTAATTTAATTTTAATTAATTGTATATTATGATGAGCACATCAAATGCACTCTTATGTATAGTATAAGCGCAACATATGAAAAGTGTACATAGCTAATATGAACATTGTTTAGGTGTTGAGATTTACACTACAACAGACACATTTCCCCTCTATATATACCTTTATTGTCTAAAACATGATTTTTCTAATATGTGTGTGTGTGTGTGTTTTTGTATGTATGCATATACATGTTTACATGTATAAATGTATATATAGATACATAATAAACATTTATCATAGCAGTACAAACTGAAATATACTTTATTTATATTACATCCAATAAATCAAAGAATACAAAGTCTAATTAAAGTAGTTCAAAAGTTTACTATTATATCTTATACAAAACTCCTTTTAGAAACTTGGAGTTAAATGCAAATACACACACACATAAACAATATAATATAATTATATAAATCATGTACATATACAAACAAAAAAAAAATTTGAAATAAAATTAAATGATATAAAAGTAGTTTGTGAAATAGAATGTCTACTTTTAAAGAAAGATTTAGTATTATACTGGATACAATTGTAAAACTGGGAATAAATCATTAATTTAATGTTTCCCTTTTTATTTCAATTAGAAAAGATTGTTTAGAATGATTTAAAACATAACACGGTTAAGTCATCCTATTATGTTGACAATAAATATTAATTAATGTAATTATTTCAAAGTATTATTTGCATATCAATTTATGTGTAATTATTCAAGTCTAAATCTTCTAATATGAAAACTAATTTATTAACAAGAGTATTCCAAAATTCAATTTATTTTGTTTTTTTAATAACAATGATAAAATCAGATGACATAGCCATGTACGGATTCATGATAAGAAGGTCAAGATTTAGGTTATACATGGATGAATCAACATGCAGAACAAAAAAATAAAATTAAAAGGATTTAGGTCTAGGTTAAACAAACTGGATAAATAAACATACATAATAGAGACAAAAATTATTATTGTTATTCATAACAAAATAGCAATGAACATAGCATGGGTTTTTTTTCTTTTCTTTTCTCATGGTAAGAATATACAATTAATTCAAGTAGGGGGTTTGAGACATCCAAATCCAAATCCAAATTCATATATATGAATAGAAGGGAGAGGTAGAGAATTAAGGCGATGTAAACAAAATCAAATAATATGTAAATATATAGAATTATCTTAGGATGAAGCCAAGAGAATACACCTTGAATGAAGAAGAATCCTAGATTCTTCAAATCGATCTACAATAATCTAGAGACAACCACCTTTTTCTTTTTTATTTTGTTTGAATTTTGTTTTGAAATTTTTGGAGAGTTGCCACCATGGAAATTTTTAATTTTTTGAAGGAGAAGATGAGACTCAGAGAGGTAAATGACCGAAAGAAAAATTTATTAAAGGAAGAAATAGATGTAGCATTCAATATATGTTGATTTCTCTCCTTTAAATAATATTTCTTCTCACTCAAATCATAAGATCCCTCTTATTCCTCAAAGTAAGTCCAACTGTTACATGGGCTATTTGGGCTCCAAAACATTCCAAAAACCAATTGGTATTATTTCCATTTAAATTCCTTATCAATATCGTAAACTGGTGTGTGCGCTTATAACTGTTATATATGCACTTTGTTAAATACTAATGGAAATCAAACAAATAAGAATTTTTTTAGCAATTAATATTTCACAAATATTAATTTATTTAAAGTCATTTTTAGTATTTATTATATTTAAATCAAATTTAAACATTCTATCGATAGCATATATCAATACGCATGTTTATGACTTTTATATACGCACTTTACTAAATATTAATATTATCAGATAAATTTAATAATTAATATTTAATAAATATTAATTAATTTAATTAATTTCTACTATTAAATACCAATTAAATCATGTGGCTCATTCGGAACCTTCATCATTTCGGTTGTGTGACTCATAGGTATAAATTCAATCAGCGATTAATATTAAACAATTCAAATATTAACGTTCACACGTCAGCTTAGCTAGTGGTGTGATATTTTGGCTGAATTTATCGCTTACACATCTTTTAGTAAAATCCAATTTTATTTATTATAAGCGTTGCCCATTAGTGACAATTATTTACACCAATTTTCTCCGTCAAAACTATATCACTTTAGACTTATGGAATTTTGTAATGGTCAATATTCCAATATCGTCCATATTCAACTCTATAATTCAAACACAAATTCCTTGGTTCAATAATAACAATTATTATTAACCGAAGTGCTCTGGCCAAAGTCCTTGACTTTAAGTTGACTTCAATTGACCGCGATACTAACCTCATATAACCGAGAAGATGAATCCCCACTTGAATAATGTTTCACATCCAATACTTCCACTCGACCCAACTATAGTCATTCAATGAACGACGTGCCACGATTTAATTATAATCAAAGTGGAGCTTCCACGTTGAAGATCAACAGTATTCTCAAGTCAAGAGAACTGTGTAATTTTATAACATTTATATTTTCTGTTTGACCTTGGTTATATTAACCAATAGAAAACCAACGAGTGAGTCATTCCATGGTTATCCAATAACCATCAGTAAGTAACCCCTTAGTGCTCTCAGCAGTCATGAGTAATACACTGCCCAACATTTGGAGAGACTTACGTACTCTAGTCTCAATGGATATATCAATATCCAGTCTCGATACATCTTGACTAGTAATATTTAAAATTGTATATTTATTTTTATTGTAATAAGTCACTCATGGTTACAACACATTGTAACTAGTATCACAAAGCATACCATTTACGGATTTTCTATTAAATATACTTTAATATAACATATTATATCAAGAATATAATAGAAAGAAAACACATTTTATTTCGAACAAGGTTGGTCATCGAGTTAGATATATGTAACAAATCAAATAATTTCCCCAAAGGAATACCTCTAACTCTATCAATCTCCACTTGCACTTGGGGTCAATTATGGAATCTTATTCTAACTTCTCTAACTGGCTTCCTTAGAAAACCAATTGGGTCGGTCCTCCGGTGAATGGTTATGCTATTATGTTTCAATCATCTACCATGTTAACCAACTTTCTTCGATGCTGATAAACTACCTATATCATGTGGAACAATTTGGAGTACGTCTCTCAACTTTTAATGAGCTCTAAGTTTTGTTACGAACTATATTGTGACATTGTTACCATTTAACAATGTTATCGGATTCTCAACATTTGGAATCACCCTAAGCTAGGTTATAAAATTTGTGCATTTATTATATATACATTGCTTTTACCATGTTGCTATTCAAGACAACGTACAAAACCTTTTTCGTTGAAACAACCATTCTCTTTCATTTGGACCATTTCTAACTTAAAGATTCTTAACTTGAATTTACTATCGGCATATTATACTCGATATCACTTATGAAGTTTGAGTTCGAACACTCCTTCGTAAGTAGTTCATTGTTTATGTAAACAATTCTCTATTATTTCATAAATACAGGAGAATATCTTAAAAAACCATTTAGTGACATCAATTTGGATTTGATATTTGTTTTATGTATCAAATACATAAACAAATTATGATATCATAGACAACAAAACATATATGATATTTCCTATTACCAAAGCATAATGAATCATCTTACATGTTCTGTATTAAACATTTTAATAAGGTGTCCCTACATATCGTTTGGGACATTCCCAATATTTTTTAAACTTATTATAAACGACGTTATTTACAAATTCAATGTCGAGTATTAAAATAACTAAAGCTAATTTTATCGTAAGTACATTGTTAACAATCGACATTATATTGTTTACTTATAGAGTAGAAATATCAATGTACCTTTGAACGCTCTTTCTCATAAATACACACTTTCTCCGCATTTTGTTTGATAATCAAACTATTTGATATTTCAGTCAAAACACTTATTCAATTTTGATGCTTTTTTGAATTATACTTTCATATCCGTTCTTGTATCGCATCCAAAACCCACAAACTCAATATCGCTCCCACTAACTTCGAGACACTTTGGTTGTTGTATGCAAACAATATAGTCTAAATCGATATTTAGTACTTTCTTCTTCAACACATATATACCAAAACATAAAGTCATATTAGGTGAAAATTTAGTGAGTAAAATATGAACCAACTTGAGTACATCGAATGGAGAATCTGTCGTGTTAATTTCAAAATTTTGAAGTTAATAGTATTATTCTAATCAATGTAGCTCAATATATTCCAATTGCAATTGTACATCTACGGCCAATGGGTCATATTCCCACGGGTACAACTATCAAAACCATATTTTGATAATGTACTTGGAATTAGACCTGTTAACATATACTTTCGGATGCTGATGGCGCTACATCCTTATCCGCATCCGAAATCATTTTCGGATATCGGTTCGCATCCGCAGATGCGGACAGATATCAGATGATTATCCTATTCGCTAACGACCGATAAATCAAGAAACATAAATGGAAAACTTTAGTTTAATATAAACTTAATAAAAAAGTCGGACGGATAATTTTCGAATGCGGATGTCTTCGTATCCGCATCCATTTTTTCAAATATCAGATATTTATCCGTTTTTCGGATATGGATGCGAACGGATTTCAGAATTTACGGGTATCTATTGACAGCCCTACTTGGAATCTATTTCGGATCTGCACATCGTACCATATCATAGGTCAATACTCTTAATGGTTTAGTTAAACAATTGAGAATTATTTATTCTTGACATTTACAAAAAACTCACGGTTTCTCTTTAATGTACAAGAATATTCATTGGACATTCTAATGCATTGTGTCCATTCAGGTTTGGTTAATATTATTTCATCCCTCATAATTAGTTTCATCTTTGGATCGTATCCAAATCCATTTCACTTTCTCAAAGAAATTCCTTCTCTATGAATTTGGTTTTGAAACAACGGTTGCTTTTTAGTTTAATGGAACAGTATTCATAAACATTTTATGAATTGCTTTTTTTGTTTTGATTTTAGTTTACAAACTTATGTTCAAAACATATATAGGTCAGCCAATAAGAATCGTTCCTAAACTCCTTTTGAGGAAATTCATACAAGATCCCTCATGAATAATTATTATGTGTAGTCTTTTGACTCGCACAACCTGCCAACTCCTTGGCCTAGGATATTCTGGAGTTTCTTATATAAGCTTTATCTTGTATGGTTTTGTAAATTATTCTTTGGATGCTATTAATTTTAACCTTCTGTACTATTTTTAAGCACATACCTTGTAGAAAGAATTTAACTCAAGTTCACCCATCATTAATCATGTTTTGTTCAACAAAGTTTGATTACTCCTTATTAATACATTATTATGTAATATAGGGAGGAGTGATCATTGAGACTGAACATATTAGGTACATACAGAACTCTTTCCAAAATACTTCCCTACTCAATCAAATAAAATCAATCATGTCCCATTTATATTATTTACTTCCATTTATATTCTATGAGCTTGTCATAGACTTATACATATGTATCAAATAAATATGTCCATGTCTGTGATAATTCATCCATGAATATGACGAAGTTCGTAGAACCGTATTGGTATTAATAGACTTACGATCGCATGCATATATGTGTATAATTCCGAAGAGTTCATCAACTCTTATGATGCTCCCATTAAATGGGTGCATAGCTCTTAATTGCTTGAGATATGATTATCTAGTATCATATGATTCATAATCATAAGAAAAGGTTATTTCTCAAAACTACAGCTTAGTCTATAATTCCAAAACTATTGTAACTAATTTTAGATACTTCAACATTTTTCAATGCATCACTTTTGTTGTGAAAATAAATACTACATTATAGTTTTATTTCATAACGAATATTCACAATATTCACATTGAAATATTAGTATATCTATTTTTCAGTCGACACCGAAAAAGTAATCATTATTTCATAAATAATGTATGGTATGTTTTACAATAACAATTTTCGTAACTTAATGTAATTGATAAGTGTTATATGACATGCTTCCACTACTTCCGCCATTACTATAGTAGCATATGAAATACTAAGCTTCATTCTACCACTCAATGTAGGCTAATTATTTCATTTACTATAACTTGTTTACAGTCAAGGATTTTCAGATCAAATATCTTAAATTAAAAGAAATAAATGTCATAGAAAAAACTTTTACATTTGAAAATATATTCATATTTCTTATTCCGATGTTAAGTATAAACTATTATTTTATAATTATCGTTTCTGATATTTCTTTATGAAGCAGACGGGACCATTCACTCTCTTCATCATAATGGTACCTTAAATCGTACCTGCTCTCATATATTCATTTTCCTTTTTAAGTGGTCAAACCATTCAAAAGAAATCCTTTACTACAATATCATAATGAACTCTTTACAAAAGCGCACAAGATCATCTTTAACATTTAAGGAAATCAAATATGTAAACTGATCAAAATGATATTTCAGCAATCAAGTTCTTAGATCTATCTTATAATTTTGGTCTAGCATTACATTTAATACAATACGAGCTTCATTATAATCAATCGAATTGAATACTCGATCTCACAGTACGGTTTACTTGTTTACTTCAAATGAACT
Source organism: Allium fistulosum (assembly GCA_030737815.1). Taxonomy (NCBI): domain Eukaryota; kingdom Viridiplantae; phylum Streptophyta; class Magnoliopsida; order Asparagales; family Amaryllidaceae; genus Allium; species Allium fistulosum. Next base: position 715,881,208 of record CM060904.1, read on the forward strand.
AATTTCATCGAACCATTGTGCATTACAAACTATGACTGTTCACTATAACACTTATATGTGATAGTATATGGATCATATATACATAGTCCTGTATTGCTTTTGAGTTCGGAACTCATAGAAAGCAATACACGGTCTTGACTAAATAAGTATGTAAGCGACCGAATTACGAATGCATTTAGTAGTTGTGAAATTAGGCGCTTTCATGGGTATATAAAACATTGACATCCAAGAAGTATTTAATAGTAAGTGTATATATATTATATTTTTATTTGTCAATTTTCAATTAAGTTCATTTGTACATCTTAATTGATAAACATTCTATCAATCATATTAAATGCACAAATTTATCAATATAGATTATTATAACATTATACAACATATATTCTTACCTTATTAGAAAATTCAAAATTGGTATAATTTAATTAAAATTAATTAAATAAATAAATTAAAGGTTAATTAATTGAATAAATTAATCAAAGGTTAATTAATTAAATAAAAACACACATATATAAGAAATATGTGTTGTACTATAAAGGTTATAGTATACACTGTAATGGTTATAGTAGACATGTCCAATATAAAAGTTGTATTAGAATACTAATTATAAAATTAGTTAAAGAGTTAATTAATTGAAATTAAATAAATAAGATTTAAATATACATAAGGCTATTATATAAGTAATATGAAATTTATATAATAGTAAAACTTATACGATATGAATGTATAAACTAAATGTGGAACATTAAAGAAACGTTAAACAAACTTAAGGAATAAATACATACATATGTGTACATATACCATGATTTCTAATGTGTCCGATACTTGAATCACGAAAGTATTTCATAAGAAATACATTATTCTATAAGTCAATATCACTCGATATAATATATTGAAGATTATGAATTTTAATATAACGTTGTCCTCTATCATTTATATATCAATAGATTACTTGCATACTCTTTAGTTGTTAAGTTTTCCTCAAGCTAGGGATGTTATGTGTAATACTAATAATATATTAAATAGAGGAGGTAAAATAACTGCATGTATTTGTTGAGCTTTCCTCAAGGTATGTGTGCTGTACTTAGGCCATCGTGAAATGATAGGTCCGAGTGAATAACCCACTTTACCTTTTAAGCTTTCCTCAAGGTAAATGCGGGGTTAGGATAGGAACCGTGGGTTAGGACTTGTATATGATACAATCGACAATGAATCATCCATCGTATGTGGACCTATGATTTGTTCAGCTTTCCTTAAGGTCAGAATTCCAAGGCATACGAGTCCTAACACTCACTGGTGAAGTCTAATGACTTTTATGTTTCGCTTAGTGTTTGGTGAAACATAAAAGACTAGTGGGAGCTATATTAGAAAAATGAAATGATAACATTTAACCTTTCTAATATTGTAAGTATTATAATGGTACAAAATTTAGTTTAATTTAATTTTAATTAACTGTATATTATGATGAGCACATTAAATGCACCCATGTATATAATGTAAGTGCAACATGCTGTAAAATTTTCAAACATTTTATTGGGGCTTTGGTTTTTTGATTTGGAAGAGAAGAAGTAAAGAGGAAGAAGAGAAGTTAGTCTCACATGATAGAATCTTATACAATATATTTGTATAAATAAAGTATCTTCATGTGGATGTTGGGGCCTTGAGGCTCCCACATGTTTGCTTTGTTGTGAGGAGAGAAGTCATGCAACACCACACGCGCGCCACCGCCGTCCGTCCGACCGAACCGAACCGGGCCGGGTCGGGTCGGGTATGGGTTTCGGGTTCGGATCCGAAAATATTGAATAGACGTGATCGTTTTTGAACCGTTGCAAAATGAATAGACATGGCCGTTGCAAACGGTTGTGACGCTTGGCGAATCGGCACCTCTCTACCACTATAAATAGTGACGCCCAGAAATCGTTGAGAACAGTTTTTTCTGGTGCTCTTCTTCTTCTTCTTGCATAGATCTGCGACGCCAGGGAAGTGTTGTTGATCGCTGCACTTCCATTACTCTATATTTTGTAACATTTGCAAGGTGTTGCAAACGCTGAATTGTTGCAGATTTGTTCCTTCTTCCTCTTCATTCTATTCTATGCAAATTGCATCATCAGAAAACCATTGCTAAAGTGTTCTTGGTCGGATCAAAGGCGTGCAAACTTTGAATCCGATTACGCTGTTATATGGCTTCATTGAATCCTGAAAGTCGATAGTTCGATAACCCGTTTGTACCTGGTGGGTTGAACTATTGTCTGAAAGAATCTATTCCATAGATCCTTGAAGTCGGAAGTACAGCATTATCCTCATCGTAATCGCCATCAAATTTGTCTCGAACCGCAAAATTCCCAACAAATTTTCAGACAATATTCTTCAACCATGGAAGGTTCGAGCGCTCTATAAGTTATGAATCAGCATCTATCACGATTAGAGCGTTTTGATGGCGACAATTTCACTCGTTGGCATGAGACGATGAAATTTTTCTTGGTCACCGTCAAGTTGTTCTACATTTTGGAAAATGACTTGGAAGAAATCCTGGAGGAAACTGATAAGGATGATGCTGCTCTAAAGGCTAAACGTGCAAAGCGCAAAGAGGACGATTTTCTATGCAGAGGCCATATTCTGAATGCGCTATCTACCCTAGTCTACAATGCTCATAGGACCTTGGAAACAGCGAAGGCACTTTGGACTGCTCTGGAGAATAAGTACCGCATATCCGAGGCAAGTAATAAAAAATTTCTTATTTCTAACTTTATGGATTTCAAAATGGTCACCAATAAGTCCATAATTGGACAAGTAAGCGAAATCTTACTATTGGTGAATCAACTTAAAGATGCTGGAATTGATCTCCCTGAATCTTTTGTTGTTGGAGTTATAATTTCGAGACTTCCACATAGTTGGAATGATTATAAGAAAAAGATGAAGCATGCAGAAACGGATTATAATTTAGATAGTTTACAGCGTCATCTTCGTATTGAAGAAGACTCTCGCAAACGCGATCTAGATGATAATCCGCAAACTGAGTCCCATTCTAAGGCAAATAATGTTGAAATTACTGATAAGTTAAAGCCAAAGAATGAGACACGGTTTAAGAAGAATAATCATTCCAAAACCAACAACAAAAAGAAAGGTGCTTGTTATTTTTGTAACAAGCCCGGCCACTATGCCCGAGACTACCGTCTTCGGAAGAAACAACAAAAAGTGAATGTGGTCGAAGACTCGCTTGTGGCTGTAGTGCAAGAGGCGAACTCCGTTAGCAGTAATGATAATGATTGGTGGTTCGATATTGGAGCAACCATTCACATTTGCAAAGACCGTAATCTGTTCAAGAGTTACGAAGAAAATAAAGGAGTAGCCGACGAAGTTACTGGAGCAAATAAGGTTCCAAGCAAAGTTCTGGGAAAAGGCACTATAGAACTTACTTTCACCTCTGGAAAAGTTCTTACACTAGTAAATGTATTTTATGTACATGATATGTGTAAGAATTTGGTATCTGGATACCTTCTTAACAAAGGAGGATTCAAGATGGTGTATGAGTCTGATAAGCTATTTCCAGAGTTTTAGCTTATTTGAAAGGAACCATTGAATATGGTTTATCTTATAAAGGATATCCTGCTGTAATAGAAGGATATAGTGATGCAACCTGGAACAATGTAGAATCCAAATCCAAGTCTACTACTGGATGGATCTTTACATTAGGAGGCGCTGCTGTGTCTTGGGCTTCCAAGAAGCAGACCTGTATTTCTGACTCAATAATGTTGTCAGAATTGATTGCATTAGCAGATGCATGTAAAGAAGCGGAATGGCTTAGGAATTTATTAATGGAAATCCCTTTATGGAAGAAGCCATCTCCAGCAGTCTTAATTAACTGTGACAATCAAGCAACGATATACAATGTGTCTAATAAGACATATAATGGAAAGTCTTGACATGTGAGTCTAAGACATCAAATGGTGAGACAGTTACTCAAACGAGGAGTTATAACTGTTGACTACATAGAAACAAAGAAAAACTTGGCTGATCCACTTACAAAGAGTCTTCCAAAGGAAATGGTTTCTATAAAGTCACAAGAAATGGGACTAAGGTCTGTGAATGAAGGTTGATCATCCTTAACAGAAACCCAACTTATGCCTTGAAAAGGATAGACAAAGTTCAATGGGTACCAACAAGTTAAGAGAATGATTATGGAACACTAAATCGATAATCCCATAATATTTAGTGTTGGATTCTGCAAGAACAAAGGATGGATATATATCCTTAATAAGTCTAGAAATCTTAAAAGGTGAATCGCAGAAACACCTTAAGAGACTTACCTATATGAGTATGGAAATCAGGCTGTTTCCTAGGAAAGTAAGACCGCTTTCTAAGTAGACTCATGAACCGGGATTTAAGCACATGGCCATTAACGTGCTGAGCAATACAAAACACTTTACCTAAGGAAATCAATATGTGTGATTGTTCCGGTTTTATCATTATGGATACTTGGTTCAAGATTCGTTCACCATAGAATCTAGATAAGGCTTTGAATGGTTTACACTAAGTAAAAGTTCAAATCCAAAAGATACCTTTTATTTATGTGTTGGTTTTCACGATGATGCAAAACTTGATCTTAGAACTACATAGGCTTGATCCCACTTGGGTATGTAGGAAGTCACTCTAGTGATTCAGCCGTCCTATTTATTTATTTATTTTGAAAATTGGGGGAGATTGTTGTAAAATTTTCAAACATTTTATTGGGGCTTTGGTTTTTTGATTTGGAAGAGAAGAAGTAAAGAGGAAGAAGAGAAGTTAGTCCCACATGATAGAATCTTATACAATATATTTGTATAAATAAAGTATCTTCATGTGGATGTTGGGGTCTTGGGGCTCCCACATGTTTGCTTTGTTGTGAGGAGAGAAGTCATGCAACACCACACGCGCGCCGCCGCCGTCCGACCGAACCGGGCCGGGTCGGGTACGGGTTTCAGGTTCGGATCCGAAAATATTTTTGGATCATATGTAAACAGTAACGGGTTGGATTTCAGCCCGTTAAGGACCCAAAACTGAAATTTATAAATTTGAATTAATGGCGGGAAATTGTAACGTTTTTAAAAAACGTTGCAAAATGAATAGACGCGATCGTTTTTGAACCATTGCAAAATGAATAGACACGGCCATTGCAAACGGTTGTGACGCTTGGCGAATCGGCACCTCTCTACCACTATAAATAGTGACGCCCAGAAATCATTGAGAACGGTTTTTTTGGGTGCTCTTCTTCTTCTTCTTCTTGCACAGATCTGCGACGCCAGGGAAGTGTTGCTGATCGCTGCACTTCCATTACTCTATATTTTGTAACATCTGCAAGGTGTTGCAAACGCTGAATTGTTGCAGATTTGTTCCTTCTTCCTCTTCATTCTATTCTATGCAAATTGCATCATCAGAAAACCATTGCTAAAGTGTTCTTGGTCGGATCAAAGGCGTGCAAACTTTGAATCCGATTACGCTGTTATATGGCTTCATTGAATCCTGAAAGTCGATAGTTCGATAACCCGTTTGTACCTGGTGGGTTGAACTATTGTTTGAAAGAATCTATTCCATAGATCCTTGAAGTCGGAAGTACAGCATTATCCTCATCGTAATCGCCATCAAATTTGTCTCGAACCGCAAAATTCCCAACACAACATATGAAATGTGTACATAGTTAATGTGAACATTGTTTAGGTGTTGAGATTTACACCGCAACGGTCACATTTCCTCTCTATATATTCCTTTGTCGTCTAAAACATGTTTTTTTAATATATATATATGTGTGTGTGTGTGTGTGTATACATGTTTATATGTATAAATGTATATATAGATACACAATAAGTATTTTGCATAGTAGTTCAGATTGAAATATACTTTATTTATATTACATGCAATAAATCAAAGAATACAAAGTCTAATTAAAGTAGATTAAAAGTTTGCTATTATACCTTATACGAAACTCCTTTTGAAAACTTTAAGTTAAATGTAAATTACACACACACATAAATGACACCATATGAATATATAAATTCATGTACACATACAAACAAAACAAAATTTTGAAATAAAATGAAATAATATACAAGTAGCTTGTGAAATAGAATGTTTCCTTTTAAACATTGATTTGGTGCTATACTGGATATAATTATAAAACTAGGAATAAATCATTAATTTAATGTTTTCCTTTTTATTTCACCTAGCAAAGCTTGTTTTAGAATGATTTAACACATAACACATTTAAGTCATCCTATTATGTTGACAACATATATTAATTAATGTAATTATTTCAAAGTATTATTCGCATAGCAGTTTATGTATAAGCATTCAAGTCTAAATCTTCTAATATGAAAATTAAATTATTGACAAGAGTATTCCAAAATTTAATTTATTTTGTTTTTGATAACAATGATAAAATCAGACGATATAGTCATATACTGATTCATGATAAGATGGTTTAGATCTAGGTTATACATAGATGAATCAATATGCAAAACACGGAAGTGAAATTAGAAGGATCTAGATTTAGGTTAAACAGACTAGATAAAAAAACAAAACAAAAGACTCTTCTTATTTCTCAAAGTAATTACAACTATTACATAGGGTATTTAGGCTCCAAAATATTCCAAAAACCAATTAGTATTATTCTCTTTTAAATTTCTTATCGATATCGTATACCAATACATATGCTTATAACTGTTATATACGCACTTTATTAAATACTAATGGAAATCACAAATGAAATAAGAATTTTTTTAGCAATTAATATTTCACAAATACCAATTAATTTATTTTATTTAAAGTCATTTTTAGTATTTATTCCATTTAAATCAAATTTAAACATTCTACCGATATCGTATATCGATAAGCCCATTTATAACTTTTGCATACGCACTTTACTAAATACTAATGGCATCCAAATAAATTAAATAAAACCTAAAAATTAATATTTCATAAATATGAATTGATTTAATTAATTTTCAACCGTTAAAAATCAATTAAACCATATGGTTCATTCAAAATCTTCATCATTTTGGTTATGTGACTCGTAGGTGTAAATTTAATCAGTGATTAATATTGAACAATTCAAATTTTAACGTTCATACATCACCTTAGCTAGTGGTGTGACATTCTGGCTGAATTTATCGCTTATACATCTTTTGGTAAAATCCTTTATTTATTATAAGTGTTACCCATTAGTGACAATTATTCACACCAATTTCTTTGTCAAAACTATATCACTTTGGACTTATGGAATTTGGTAATGGTCAAAATTCCAATATCGTCCATGATAAACTCTATATTCCAAACACATAGTCCTTGGTTCAATAATAATAATTATTATTACCCGAAATGCTCCAGCAAGAGACTTTGACTTTGAGTTGACTTCAGTTGACCGTGAAACTAACCTCATATAACTGAGAAGACGAATCCTCCCTTGAATAGTATTTCACTTCTAATGATTTCACTCGATCCAAATATAGTCGTTCGATGGATACCGTGCCATAATTTATGTTATACTCAAAGCGGAGCTTCCATATTGAAGATCAACAGTATTCTCAAGTCAAGAGAACTATATGCGATTTTGTCACATCGATATTTTCTGTTTGACCTTAATTGTATTAACCGGCAGAAAACTATCAAGTGAGTCATTTCATAGTTATCCAATAATTATTAGTATGTAACTCCTTGGTGCCCCCAGTAGTCATCAATAATACAATGCCCAACATCCGGAGAGCGTTACGTACTCTAGTCTTAACGAATGTATTGATATCTAGTCTCAATACATCTTGACTAGGAATATTTAAAATGGTATATTTATTTGTATCGTGATAGATCACCCATGGTTACAACACATTCTAACTACTATCACAAAACATACCATTTATGGATTTTCTATTAAATGTGCTTTTAATTAAATTAATTAATTATTATAACATATTATATCAAGTATATAATAGAATGAAAACACCTTTTAGTTTGAACAAGATTGGTTATCGAGTTAGATACATGTAACAAATTACATAATTTCCCCTAGGACATAGCCTTAACTCTATTTATAATAAGTAATTGAATGTAGCTTTGTATTTCATGCGCTATTATTATAACGGTAGAAATAGTGCGAGTGTAACATATGACACTTATTAATATGTGCATCAAGTCATGAAAGATTTCTATCATACATATACTAAGTATTATTTATAAATTAATAAATGTTTTCAGTATTGATTGAAAATAGATGTAGTTTTATTTTAATATTAATATTATATATATTAGTTATAAAATAAATCTAATATAACTATGGTATTTGTTTTCACGACCATGGTGATGCATGAGGTCTAGAAAATATAAAAGATTCTAAAATTATGTTCGATTAATTTGGAATTGTGGACTAATCCTATTTTTTAGAAATAATTCTTTGATCATATGATTATGAGCCATGTGATACCCTTGAGTTGTATCTCAAAAGATTAAGGGCAAGCACTCATTCATTGGGAGTGACAAAAGAGTTAATGAACTCTTCAAATTAATACATATATATGTATTCATTCCAGGGTCTAATGATATTAAAACGGATCCACTTACTTTTTGAATTCACTGATGAATTATCATAGACATGAACATGTGTATTAAATACAAAAGTAGTATATCTATGCTAGGTTTATGAATATAAAACAGAAGTAGAAAACATAACATGCAAATGAAATAAAATAATTTGATTTGATCGAATAAATGAGTATATTGGAAAGAGTTCCAAAAGTACCTAAAATGAATAATATTCAATCCCAAAGTCACTCCTTCATATAATACATAACAATATTAAGTCACTATATGATATTAAGTCACATTTATCTCCTTTACGGTAATATAGTCCATGGTCTAGAGTATTATCTTAGAATTCTTAAAAGGTGATTTTCCTTAGGATTTGACTGGTATCTTGCATAGAGACATATACTATGCACTATATCAGCCTACTAGCAATAATGTAGAGTAAAGAACTTATCATTCCACGATACAGTTTTTGATTTACATCTTTAGATTTTCTTCTTGACTTAATTTACTCTGGATGTCATTGATGTGGATTTTCCATTTGTATTTGACATTCCAAATTTTTTTAATAGTTCCTTGGCATATATTTTTGGACTAGTAAATATTCCATTATTTAGTTGATTAATCAGAAGTCCTAAAAAGTAGGTTAGTTCTCCCATATAACTATTTTAAATTCTTTGGTCATTATTTTTTAAAATTCCAAGTATAGTTGTGACGACCCGAAATTTTTGTATATTTGAAATTGGAATATTTAATTAATTTTAAATATTCAGAGATTAATTATTAACTTAAATTTCAAATATCGCTGTTTTGGGTGATTTAATTATTAAATTAAATTATTTGAAGTTGGATAAAATAGTAAATCTGGTATTCTAAGCTAACTAAAAATATTTTGAAGGCTTATAAAATTCATATTGATAATACTGAAGATAATAGAATTTGTAAATTGAAATTTATAGTGGTTTGTTCGGTTTTAAAATTTATACCATTTAAATTGAATTTAAAATAGCCTTCCGAGGCACAGTCTCGGAATTCGACGAAACCAGTTCTATTGGATCCGTAATAGTTAGTTATTATCGGATTTCAATCCTCATAGCAATCGGAGTTGTCGTTTGACCCTGGCAGCTCAAAACGCTTCGAATTTGTTTGAATCAATTTAATTCGAAATTGATCGTTTTCTTCAGTAACTCGCGTATACGATCAAATTAGCCTCCGAAACACGTTCCATCATGTTCGGAATGCGGGTAAAACCCTGTAAACGTCTGTCGGAATGTCTGGTTTGGGGTTCGGGATTTCGCGTTATGTAACGAGACGGTTTAAAGTGTTATAATATAATTTTAAATTTATAGTACAATAGTCAGAGATATTTTTCCCAACGCGTACTCGTGAAGCTTCCGCACACGTCTTTAAAGTAAGAATAATGGTCGCACACTTTCTATTCAAATCGAAACAAATTCGTCTTCCTCTGAGAAAAACTTCAGTGTCGCAAAATCAATTCGAAGCAGCCAAATAAATTCGAACTGATCGCATTTTTCCCCTCTGCTCTTTCAAGATACGAAACCCAAATTGAAATAAAATAATGAATCGATATAACATTCATCTCCTCCAGTTGCTGGTTGCACGAGGTGGTTTTGAAATGGAGGATACGAGTCAGATTCGACTTCGAATCAAATCAAGAGCGGAGACGAGCTCGAATTTGAACACACGAGGCAGGGTCTCTCTCGCGATAGTAAGCGGCACGTGTGGAGGGGGAGGCGGTGCTGTGCTGCGATGGAGATGGAGTCGCGTAGTCAAATCGCGTAAGGGGGTTGGCCACGTGTGTGAGCCTCAGCTTTTTGAGGGCAAGGAAGGAGCTCGCGAGCGCCGGTGAAGAAGTAGTCGCGTTCTCGGTTCCAGGTAGTCGCTGCAGTTGAATCGCGTAAGGGGTTTAGGCCATGCGATGAACTCGTCGATGTGGTGGGTGCGAGTGTCGATGTGGGAGGGAAGCCATTCCTCGGGTTGTTCGATTTCGTGATGAAGGCGGGGCCTTTAGGCGAGGCGATTTACAGAGAGGTATAAAATTTACCTATTTTGTTTAAATTGAATTAAAATAAATAAAATATTGTGTAAAGAAAATTATTAGTTTAAAGATGTTAAATTAAATTACAGGTTAAAATTTATAATTTAATGTTAATTAATTAGTGGATCAATTCAAGTATTAACAAACTATAAAATGTTATACAAGGTCTGGAATCGGGGAAAGACAGACCGAATTGGATTGGATTGCAAATTTAAGGTTAAAGGTGAGTTAATCTCACTCAGTTGAATTTTTAATTTAAATTTAAATGGTTAAATTTAAATAATGGATTGAATGATTGATTTGGTGTGATGTGATACTATATATAGTAGTATATAGCAATATATACATATTGGCATATGTATATATTGGAATTGTTGATATTCCCGCATTATATAGCGGATGAGACCCTATGCGCTGCATAATAGCGGATGATTTTGTATTAAACCCATATACCGCGATATTCCACCTCGAAGTGGAATTGGTATTGTGCTAACGTCTGTGGATGCAGGGAAACAGGTTGGAGGGATCCAACTAGATTCCTCAAAATATTTAATTCTGTTTAAATATTCTGTGATATGTTTGTTGATATCCTGTGATGATTTATATTGGATAATCTGGTTGGATTGAATTTCCCAGTATAATGAGTTATCAAAAGAAATTGAATTGGATTTTTGGAAAGAAATAAAAGAGTAAAATTCAAGTTAAATAATTCTAGTGAATTCGAATAAATTAAATAAGGGATTGTAAAAGAAATAAAGAAATTTCTTAATTCGAACAAATATGGGAAAAGAGGATTTTGGATTTAACAGTGAAGAAATAAATCTTTAACTAAAGTGATATTATTTAAAAATATAAAAGGATTGATTTTATTGAATTTAAAGATTTAATTTAATTAAAATATTAATTGAAGAAGTTTGGAAATCCGAAATTGGTATTTTAGTTAAAAGGGTTTTAACTCATAATAAAGAAATAAAATATGAAAGTTAATGTATTTGAAATAATTGAAGTAAATAGGGAAATTTATTTCAAAGTGAAGAAAAATGGAAATCAATTGGAGATTGATTTAAGTGTTTAAAACTTGGATTTTTAAAAGAGAATGAGGTTTTAAAATCTATAAACTGGGTTTATGAAGTGAAATGAAATATCGGTGGATATTTTAAATATAAATTCAAGGTGGGAATTTATTGAGGAATGTAAATGTGTTTAAAAATAAATGGTGATTTATTTTTAAAAGATATGGAAGGAAGTGTATTCCCTGGATAGCCAAGTACGATTTCAAAGAAAATTCTTAAATATAAGTTAAAAGTTTTCATGTTGTTTAAAAAGGGATGTTTAGAAAATTTATTGTTTCTAATATTTAAATTCTAAAGTAAATATTTTCCAAATCTATTATCGTAATAATTATTTAAAGGGTGATTAGTATTTTATTTAAAAGTGGAAACTTAGTTTTATATTTTATAAAGTAACCTTATTTTAAATATTCACCAAAGTATTATTTTTAATTAAGTATTAAAGTAGTTTTCCAAATTTAAAGGTTAAAGTATATTTATAATAAAGTGTTTTAATTTTTTTTAAAATTAAAAGTATTTTGTACTTGGTGATTCAGTGGAAATAATTATTTGGGAAATGTATTCCGTAAGCGGAAACTGTTTGAAATTTGTTTCAAATGAGCTTTGAAAATTTGGAAATATATCTTGGAAAGATATTTGGGCAAATAAATAATGTGGGGAATTATTTATTGTGTGATGGTTGCTTGTGGATGTTAATTGATAGTTAAATAACCGACTATCAATATTGGCCAAATGCGCTGATCGTTTCGAAGAGACCGGGATCGAGTTTCCGTATACCAGGATTCTAGGTCTGGAGACTCGAATACCACTTCGATTCGGTTTGTACGTTTCGTGTAACGTGTTCAGAGTCGAAGATGGAGCAGTGAAGTGCAAGGGCTAGTCGCTACTAATCCTGAGGATATTTCCAAAATGGATGTAGTAGGAATAGTGCCTTCGGTTCCGTTCGAACCCGGGACGGACTTGTATGGACGAATGCTTGCGAAACATCGTCAGGTGGACGATGGGCATTCAAAGTGAAATGTTTTGTAAAGGTAACGTTTAGCCTCAAGCCTCATCAACCGGGAATGACTGAAAATCAGGGGTTATGCAGCAAGGCTTCGTGGGTAGCGCCCACTGGAGAGTATGGTCATCCCTGTCTAGATGTCCCTTTTATTTCGGCTTAGTGGTGCGGTTGCTGATCCCAACCGTGGGGTGATCATATTCGGAATTGCCCATAGGTGATTCCGGTCTTGTGTTGCAGGGGAGCGGGCGTACTCCTCGGTACTGTGATCTAGGCCACGTACTGTGATAGGTGGTACCCCAGTGCCTAGTCATTCGTTGGAAATCCATTCTCCCTACGTGCCTTGTACGGTATTTGTTTGTATACCTAGTATGCTGGAATTTAATCATGTAACAATTTCAGCTATTTTAATAAGTATTTGTGAATATACACTATTATAATATCAGAGGATTTTTATAAAAAGTGTTTAGCTATCGTAAGGTAAAAACCCGACATGTTTATTTGTGGCGTGGTCTTACGAGATGCTTTTATTTTCAAAAGATTTTTGAAACTTTAATAATCAATTGAGTGTGATTTTCTCACGCTGGTATTCCAGACTGACTCGGGTATTGTTTTATATGATGCTCGGGTCAGACCGAGATAAACAGGTTCAGGATATGATGCTGTGAAGCTCAGGAGACGAGCTGGATGTCGAGACGTATTTTCCGTACTTGCTATTATTTTTCCGCTGTGTATTCAGTTGTATGTTATGGATGTTGATGTACTCTGATGATGTATTCTGATAATGTATTCTATAAACAGATATAGTTTTTGATTTGTGTAAAGATCTGTTGATATATATTATATTTTATTCCGCTGCGAAGGTTAGATTCTGATGTTTGTTTTCTATTTTTCTTCTTCTACCTCTTCTTCTTAACTAAAATGGTTCGATTTTCCGGGTGTGGAAACCCGGGTCGTTACAGTGGTATCAGAGCTTAGGTTGGCGATAACCTTGGCTCTGGTGGGAATTTTGAGAGTATTAATAGATATGAGCGCGTATTTGTTAGTGAATATAAAATGGTTTTATATTGTGTTGGTTGATTTATTGAGTGGCATATGAACCTTCGTCGGCACAGTCTGCGCAACTGTATCGAAGGGGTTTCTAAACACTCGAATAGAACAATTCGACACAATATTGTTTTGAAATGGGTAGATGAAATAATTTTACCCAAAATATATTTTGATATAAAAGAAATATTTCTTTAAAATTATTATATATTTGGATGTTGGATGAAAAAAATCTAACAAATAAAATTGAGAGAAAAATATGATAAGATTATAAAATTAAAATGATTTGCATAATCAATGGGAATTTGCATGAGTATAAATTGTACAAATGAATTATAGCTAAAAATTTGATTTAATCAAATTGGAAAATGTAAACCCAGGATATTTTGGAAGTGTTTTCAAAGAGTTTTGAAGATAAACACTAGCATTATTATTTGGAAAAAAAAATATTTCTGGAAAGGAAATTGTTTCGAATAAATTTTTGGAAAAAAAAATAGCAATAAATTCACTACAGTCGCTGGAAAATAATTCGGAGGATGACGGCCGCATCTTCAGGATTCATTTTCGAACTTCTGAGTGACGGATTGCTGCCAAATTGATTTACTTAGAAAAATTTGCTTTGTTTTTGAAATTTTCAAAGGAAATTTGTTTGAAATAAAGCCAGGATTGGTTTAAAAATCTGAGAAGTGTGATTTGGAGATGTTGGAGTTTCCAAAATGATTTGAAACTAAAAGCTGGGTGTTTAAAAAGGGAAATCCTGATGAAATAAGTTGTAAGCTTATATCTTGAAATGATTTTCTAACAGGAAGGGAATATAAGATTTGAATGTTAGCATTAACCTGTAAAGTGAAAGGTTAAAAATGAACTTAACTTGGATTGAGAAATAAAGATTTGACTGGATTGAAATTAATTGAATAGGTTGAGAATAATATCCAGTTGTATTTGAATAAAATTGAATCGAATTGAATTAAATAAATCTGAGTTAAGTTGAATTGGAAGGAAATAAAAATCCAGTTGAGTTATTAAAGGAATTGGATTGGAATAAATAAATTAGAATAAATTGTGAAAGAATTAAAAAATCCATGGAAACGTGTAAAATCATAAGTGGTGACCTATAAAACTGAAAGTGGGATGGAAACCCCAAAATAAATATTTTGGATGAATTGGAAAATAAACGAATAATTCAAACTTGAATTATAAAATAAATTTAACTCAAGGAAATTAAATGAAGTGATATTTGGAATTAAAAACCAAGTATTGAAATATAAATAGATAATAAATTGGTAAATGAAATATGGAGATGAACCTGAATCGGTTAAATGCAAGTCAGATATAAATTTGATGTGACAAGTATTTTGCTTGTAAATGAATGATGAAATGAATATTCGATGTAAATATTATGGAATGTTCCAAGATTAATAAATGAATTTAAATAAATTGAATATGATTATGGAATGTAAAATAAATTGAATGGAATCAATTAAAATGAAATCGAACAAAATATAAATTGAGTTGGAATTGCTTTTTAAAAGTAGTCATGGGGCTAAAGAAAATATTTGTTTGGATGAATGTCGTCGAATTGCATAAATTGATCGTTCGATGTTAATGGGAGTGAATAAATATTCTATGGGCAAATAGAATAAATTAACCTAAGTTAAAAGTAAAATGGATATGAATAAATTGAAAGGAAACGGAATTAAATAAAATTCTATGAATTAATGGAAGTAAATATAATTGGTTTTTGAATCAATTGTAATAAATATAAGTTCGTTTGGATTCAAATGAATGGGATATAAGGAATTGAATTGTGAACGAATGGAATTGAACGAAATGACACTAAAATTGGTTGGAAGCAAGTGAAACAATTAAATTGGTGGTTGAAACTTTATAAATTACTTTTAAGTGTTATTTGGCAAGTATGACTTGTAAAACCCATGATTTAGCTATTGAAATGAATTGAAATGCTATAAATTTTGTATATTGTCACTTAACTGTTTAAATTGAGTTATTACAGGTTCAAGGAAGCCGTTTGGCTGATTTTGACTGTGTTAATTGCTTAAATAAATAGCCGCTTGCTTAAAAATGCTAAAATAAAGGTACGCCTATGCAAGAATTCTAAATAGGAGATATGAACTGTTTTTTCTTTGTTTTCCGGCCTGAGGCCGATGTATATATGTTTTTGTGCATCCTGCGATATCGCAGAAGTCCCTCCGTACAAGGGAGACTCTGCCAAAATTTTCCGTAAATTTTGGGAGTTAGAAAATTTTTGGAATTTTCGGAAATTTTCATTAACGATAAATAATCTAAATTTGCTAAGCAAATGGAATTGTAACCGAATAGTTGAATCTAGTTTAAATATGAATGTAAAGTAAGTGAAATCGAAAGAACTAAGGAAAGTAAGCTTGCAAATAAACTTTTAATTGAGATTTAAATTAATTAGTAAGTGGAACTAATTCAATAGTCAAATGGAAGCCAATTTGAATTCAAATGAAGTTGCTTGGGCAGAATGAATAGTAATGAAAATAAACTTTGATAGTAAAGTGAAAATTTATGTAAGAAGTGTATAAATATTTATATTAAACTTAAGGATTGGAAAAATGAAATTCTTAAGTGAAGTGGGTATCGAGGAAATTATTCTAAGTGGATAATTGCATGAAGGGTTAAATTGGAAGTTGTGAAATGGGACAGTTGTGAATAAGTGGATAACAATCAAAATGAATGTGAATAAAAAGGAAATTGATAAAATGGATAATTCAATTGGGCTAATTACGTAAGGTGTACGTATATTATTTATTCGCATAGCTATTTGATCCGGATTCGAACATAGAATTTCGAGATAGTTTTATCAATCCGAATTAGGATTTTTCACTCGATTTTCGATGGCGAACCTGGATATGGATTGTTGATTGATTCTGGAAATTCTCTATCATAGTTTGTGACTATGCAAGGAGAATGACGGTTTCTGATCAAGAAACCAGATCTGAGCCCGCACTAGGAAGTCGGGTGGACGATACTAGTTCGGAAGTGAAATTGTGTGATCGATTGAGCGATCGAATGTGATTTTGCGTACGAATGATATATGTGCATCGTACGGGCTTAAGTAAAGCAAATATTGGAAATTTGTAAAGGAAAGTATAAAATGACTTTGGAATGGTGATTGAATATTATTGCTTAGTAGGATATACAGGTGTATAAAGGCAATGGATAAATTGGGATTTTTGATTTTAGAAGATAAAATTTAATGGCCCGACAAAAAGGTATGTATTTGAATTTCTATATGAAATTTGATTGGGTTTTTGATCCAGCCACTTGGCTTTTTGTTTTCGTTTTGAGATTGGGAGGCCGTAGAGCCATTTTGTAGTAGTACCGAGCTAGCCGCGCAAAGGAGACGCTGGCAAAATTTTTCGGAAATTTAGGGAGTTAGAAAAATTTTGGAAAATTTTGATAATTCAAAATTGAATTCAAATTTAAATTTGAATGGATAAGTAGGTGGTATGAGTTGAACTTATGAATAAGTTTGGGAAGTTAAAAGATGATTAGTGTATCATTAATAAAAGATTGTTTGGGTATTGTTAAAACTGTTTGAATTTGGAAAATAGTTAACGGGGATTGAATCATTCTTCCTAACTAGTAATTTCGGGGACGAAATTCTTTTAAGGGGGGAGGAATGTGACGACCCGAAATTTTTGTATATTTGAAATTGGAATATTTAATTAATTTTAAATATTCAGAGATTAATTATTAACTTAAATTTCAAATATCGCTGTTTTGGGTGATTTAATTATTAAATTAAATTATTTGAAGTTGGATAAAATAGTAAATCTGGTATTCTAAGCTAACTAAAAATATTTTGAAGGCTTATAAAATTCATATTGATAATACTGAAGATAATAGAATTTGTAAATTGAAATTTATAGTGGTTTGTTCGGTTTTAAAATTTATACCATTTAAATTGAATTTAAAATAGCCTTCCGAGGCACAGTCTCGGAATTCGACGAAACCAGTTCTATTGGATCCGTAATAGTTAGTTATTATCGGATTTCAATCCTCATAGCAATCGGAGTTGTCGTTTGACCCTGGCAGCTCAAAACGCTTCGAATTTGTTTGAATCAATTTAATTCGAAATTGATCGTTTTCTTCAGTAACTCGCGTATACGATCAAATTAGCCTCCGAAACGCGTTCCATCATGTTCGGAATGCGGGTAAAACCCTGTAAACGTCTGTCGGAATGTCTGGTTTGGGGTTCGGGATTTCGCGTTATGTAACGAGACGGTTTAAAGTGTTATAATATAATTTTAAATTTATAGTACAATAGTCAGAGATATTTTTCCCAACGCGTACTCGTGAAGCTTCCGCACACGTCTTTAAAGTAAGAATAATGGTCGCACACTTTCTATTCAAATCGAAACAAATTCGTCTTCCTCTGAGAAAAACTTCAATGTCGCAAAATCAATTCGAAGCAGCCAAATAAATTCGAACTGATCGCATTTTTCCCCTCTGCTCTTTCAAGATACGAAACCCAAATTGAAATAAAATAATGAATCGATATAACATTCATCTCCTCCAGTTGCTGGTTGCACGAGGTGGTTTTGAAATGGAGGATACGAGTCAGATTCGACTTCGAATCAAATCAAGAGCGGAGACGAGCTCGAATTTGAACACACGAGGCAGGGTCTCTCTCGCGATAGTAAGCGGCACGTGTGGAGGGGGAGGCGGTGCTGTGCTGCGATGGAGATGGAGTCGCGTAGTCAAATCGCGTAAGGGGGTTGGCCACGTGTGTGAGCCTCAGCTTTTTGAGGGCAAGGAAGGAGCTCGCGAGCGCCGGTGAAGAAGTAGTCGCGTTCTCGGTTCCAGGTAGTCGCTGCAGTTGAATCGCGTAAGGGGTTTAGGCCATGCGATGAACTCGTCGATGTGGTGGGTGCGAGTGTCGATGTGGGAGGGAAGCCATTCCTCGGGTTGTTCGATTTCGTGATGAAGGCGGGGCCTTTAGGCGAGGCGATTTACAGAGAGGTATAAAATTTACCTATTTTGTTTAAATTGAATTAAAATAAATAAAATATTGTGTAAAGAAAATTATTAGTTTAAAGATGTTAAATTAAATTACAGGTTAAAATTTATAATTTAATGTTAATTAATTAGTGGATCAATTCAAGTATTAACAAACTATAAAATGTTATACAAGGTCTGGAATCGGGGAAAGACAGACCGAATTGGATTGGATTGCAAATTTAAGGTT
Organism: Allium fistulosum; assembly: GCA_030737815.1. Taxonomy (NCBI): domain Eukaryota; kingdom Viridiplantae; phylum Streptophyta; class Magnoliopsida; order Asparagales; family Amaryllidaceae; genus Allium; species Allium fistulosum. The sequence continues at coordinate 715,900,164 of CM060904.1, forward strand.
AAAGGTGAGTTAATCTCACTCAGTTGAATTTTTAATTTAAATTTAAATGGTTAAATTTAAATAATGGATTGAATGATTGATTTGGTGTGATGTGATACTATATATAGTAGTATATAGCAATATATACATATTGGCATATGTATATATTGGAATTGTTGATATTCCCGCATTATATAGCGGATGAGACCCTATGCGCTGCATAATAGCGGATGATTTTGTATTAAACCCATATACCGCGATATTCCACCTCGAAGTGGAATTGGTATTGTGCTAACGTCTGTGGATGCAGGGAAACAGGTTGGAGGGATCCAACTGGATTCCTCAAAATATTTAATTCTGTTTAAATATTCTGTGATATGTTTGTTGATATCCTGTGATGATTTATATTGGATAATCTGGTTGGATTGAATTTCCCAGTATAATGAGTTATCAAAAGAAATTGAATTGGATTTTTGGAAAGAAATAAAAGAGTAAAATTCAAGTTAAATAATTCTAGTGAATTCGAATAAATTAAATAAGGGATTGTAAAAGAAATAAAGAAATTTCTTAATTCGAACAAATATGGGAAAAGAGGATTTTGGATTTAACAATGAAGAAATAAATCTTTAACTAAAGTGATATTATTTAAAAATATAAAAGGATTGATTTTATTGAATTTAAAGATTTAATTTAATTAAAATATTAATTGAAGAAGTTTGGAAATCCGAAATTGGTATTTTAGTTAAAAGGGTTTTAACTCATAATAAAGAAATAAAATATGAAAGTTAATGTATTTGAAATAATTGAAGTAAATAGGGAAATTTATTTCAAAGTGAAGAAAAATGGAAATCAATTGGAAATTGATTTAAGTGTTTAAAACTTGGATTTTTAAAAGAGAATGAGGTTTTAAAATCTATAAACTGGGTTTATGAAGTGAAATGAAATATCGGTGGATATTTTAAATATAAATTCAAGGTGGGAATTTATTGAGGAATGTAAATGTGTTTAAAAATAAATGGTGATTTATTTTTAAAAGATATGGAAGGAAGTGTATTCCCTGGATAGCCAAGTACGATTTCAAAGAAAATTCTTAAATATAAGTTAAAAGTTTTCATGTTGTTTAAAAAGGGATGTTTAGAAAATTTATTGTTTCTAATATTTAAATTCTAAAGTAAATATTTTCCAAATCTATTATCGTAATAATTATTTAAAGGGTGATTAGTATTTTATTTAAAAGTGGAAACTTAGTTTTATATTTTATAAAGTAACCTTATTTTAAATATTCACCAAAGTATTATTTTTAATTAAGTATTAAAGTAGTTTTCCAAATTTAAAGGTTAAAGTATATTTATAATAAAGTGTTTTAAATTTTTTTTAAAATTAAAAGTATTTTGTACTTGGTGATTCAGTGGAAATAATTATTTGGGAAATGTATTCCGTAAGCGGAAACTGTTTGAAATTTGTTTCAAATGAGCTTTGAAAATTTGGAAATATATCTTGGAAAGATATTTGGGCAAATAAATAATGTGGGGAATTATTTATTGTGTGATGGTTGCTTGTGGATGTTAATTGATAGTTAAATAACCGACTATCAATATTGGCCAAATGCGCTGATCGTTTCGAAGAGACCGGGATCGAGTTTCCGTATACCAGGATTCTAGGTCTGGAGACTCGAATACCACTTCGATTCGGTTTGTACGTTTCGTGTAACGTGTTCAGAGTCGAAGATGGAGCAGTGAAGTGCAAGGGCTAGTCGCTACTAATCCTGAGGATATTTCCAAAATGGATGTAGTAGGAATAGTGCCTTCGGTTCCGTTCGAACCCGGGACGGACTTGTATGGACGAATGCTTGCGAAACATCGTCAGGTGGACGATGGGCATTCAAAGTGAAATGTTTTGTAAAGGTAACGTTTAGCCTCAAGCCTCATCAACCGGGAATGACTGAAAATCAGGGGTTATGCAGCAAGGTTTCGTGGGTAGCGCCCACTGGAGAGTATGGTCATCCCTGTCTAGATGTCCCTTTTATTTCGGCTTAGTGGTGCGGTTGCTGATCCCAACCGTGGGGTGATCATATTCGGAATTGCCCATAGGTGATTCCGGTCTTGTGTTGCAGGGGAGCGGGCGTACTCCTCGGTACTGTGATCTAGGCCACGTACTGTGATAGGTGGTACCCCAGTGCCTAGTCATTCGTTGGAAATCCATTCTCCCTACGTGCCTTGTACGGTATTTGTTTGTATACCTAGTATGCTGGAATTTAATCATGTAACAATTTCAGCTATTTTAATAAGTATTTGTGAATATACACTATTATAATATCAGAGGATTTTTATAAAAAGTGTTTAGCTATCGTAAGGTAAAAACCCGACATGTTTATTTGTGGCGTGGTCTTACGAGATGCTTTTATTTTCAAAAGATTTTTGAAACTTTAATAATCAATTGAGTGTGATTTTCTCACGCTGGTATTCCAGACTGACTCGGGTATTGTTTTATATGATGCTCGGGTCAGACCGAGATAAACAGGTTCAGGATATGATGCTGTGAAGCTCAGGAGACGAGCTGGATGTCGAGACGTATTTTCCGTACTTGCTATTATTTTTCCGCTGTGTATTCAGTTGTATGTTATGGATGTTGATGTACTCTGATGATGTATTCTGATAATGTATTCTATAAACAGATATAGTTTTTGATTTGTGTAAAGATCTGTTGATATATATTATATTTTATTCCGCTGCGAAGGTTAGATTCTGATGTTTGTTTTCTATTTTTCTTCTTCTACCTCTTCTTCTTAACTAAAATGGTTCGATTTTCCGGGTGTGGAAACCCGGGTCGTTACAATAGTTGTTCATTTGTTGAACTTAAAATATTATCATCTACATAAATTTGTATTAATTGAATATCATTATCAATTCATTTTATAAAAAACATTGTATCTACTTTACCTATTTTAAATCCTGATTGAATTAAGTAAGATTTAATTTTTAATACCAAGCATGAAGTGCTTGTTTTAAAGTATATAAAGCTTTTTTTAAATTTATAGACATGATTAAGTAATTTTCATCCTCAAACAATGAAGGTTTTTCAACATATGCATCTTCTTTTTTTATTCCATTTAAAAATGCACCTTTAACATCCATTAGATATAATTTAAAATTACTATAGTTTGTGAAAGCTAATAATGTACATATGACTTCTAGACAAGCTACGGAGGCAAAAGTTTCATCATAATCCATAACGTCTCCTTGATTATATCCTTAAGCTGCTAATCGTGCTTTATTTCTTACTACCTCCGTGAGTTCATATAATTTATTCTTATAACCCTATTGAGTTCCAATAATTGTCCGATCTATGGGTCGTGGTGCAAATTCCCAAACGTCATTTCTTATAAACTGATTTAATTCTTCTTGCAAAGCAAGAGTGCATGAATCATCAGTATATGCTTTCTTAGGATTCTTAGGTTCATTTGTTGATATAAATGCTATCTTACTCATTTTATTTAGTTGATTCCTTTTTCTTACAAATAATTCTGTATTTCCGAAGATATTTTCTTTAGGGTGGTCCTTTAAGGTACGAGTTCTATGTATCTGATTTTCATTTATATCAATATTGTTGTTATTTTCATTGTTTCTAGTTTATTCAAAATTTCATCTCTATCCTTTTCTATTGTTGTTTCTTTAAAATTTCATCAAAAGAAACATGTAGAGTTTCCTTAATAGCATTGGTTCCAGTATTATAAATTCAGTATGTTTTACTTCTATTTGAATATTGAATAAATATTCCTTTGAATATTCTATTTTGACTCGGTCATAGAACATAAGTTATCATTTGAAACTTTCATGCTTAAAACATAAATATTTCATATCCTAATTCTTCAAATATAGTTTTAGAATCCCGATATAAGATGTGACAAGTGTCAATTTCAAACTTAAAGCCTTTATACATAATTTGTTTACACTTATGTTTCAAATTTTTAACTAATAACAAATTTAACATAGTAGGCTTTCAGAGTTATCGACATTGTCGATGCCGATTACATATCTTTTTAAGTTGTCACCAAAGTTTAGTTCTTCTCCATCCTTGTTAATGATGTATGTTAATAGTTCTGAGTTCCTAGTCGTGTGTCTTTAGCATTCACTGTCTAGTATTCATTTATCCTGCTTCATTTTTAGGACTTGTACATTGTTAGCCATAAAACATACCTTATTAACTTCATCATCTGAATTGGTTGAAACGTTCAAAGAGTGTTACTTTGCGCGTATCTTCTTTCTTCCCTGCAACCGAACTTCATATGATAATGGATTATCTATTAACTCTTCAACAAAAGTGTAAAACAAAGTATTTATGTTACCATCCATTCAAAATTTTCGAAACTTAGAATACAAAATTTTGAAAACCAAAAAACTTTGATACCAAGTGTGGGGTATGTGATGCGCTACCTTCACAATGTGCGGAATGGATCTTAAGGCTAATGTAACGCTAGAGGAGAGTGAATACATTTTTAAACTTATCATTATATTACTTTGTGGTTATCAAAATTAACATTATAGAATCAGAATCATAAGTAGCAATATAATCAACGCGGTAAGCAAAAGCAGAAGAGAAAACACCAAGGCTTTTATACTAGTTTGTATTATCAATCATACATTTAATTCTATACCCCGTATATAATTTCACTTAACTGACTTGCAATTCCATTGGTGGAAAGCAAACATTTACTACTTGACTTTGAACAAGTGGTAAGTAACACATATTCTGACCTTCTACAGGAGGTGTGACATACCTAACCTCTTGCACTTCTATGAGGCAAGAAAACTATACCTCTTGACTTTCCATTAGTGTCAGGATCACCTATACAAATTTTGACTTTTGACGGGTGGAAAGATACACTACTACAAACAAATAGTAGAGTAATACCTATAAGAAATCTATTCTTTCAATTTTAAGTCTTCAATACAACTTCTTATAGACCTACGATAGCAATATATCTTTGATTTCTTTAAGGAATAGGATCAGAGCAAAGAGTAAATGATAGAGAAATGAATGTATACTCTCTGACTTTTAGTAGACTACAAATCTATGAAGAAATAGAGAGAAAGAGAGTGGATTTGCAAAGTATAAGTATATAAAAGCAATGGGACTTTCTATAAATATAAGAGAGAAGAGAGTGAGAGAAATGACAGATAGTTTATTAAATATTCGTTTTTCAGAGCCTTTATATTGAAGACGAAGAGAAGTGACTTTTCATGAAAGGTGAAAGGTGAAAGGAAGTGTCTGTTTCTTTAAAATTAAAAGCTGCATCCAACGACTAGTACGTCGACGTACTCATAAGGATATGTTGACACACCCTAATTCAAAATTCCAGTTTCTTTATCAAAATTGTTTTAACTCCTTTAACTTGTAAACCAAAATTGAAATTTTATAAAATGACTTTGGTAAATAAAACAAAGAGTTTTAAAAGAGAGAATTTGAATAATTGCTATGAGATCTTTAACAAATAATCCTATGATTTGATATACAATAAAATTGAGTGACTGTTGTCTTGTATTATTCCAGTCTTGTTCACTTAGTTTCCTGTGTTCTCCTCGCCATGCCTTTGAATCTTGATCTCCTTAATTCCTCTTGATCTCCTTAATTTGCTTGATTACCTGATCATATACTGTAGTTCTTGTATTGATCCTCCTTAATGTAGTGAAAAATCAGAGTTTTGGGCAGCGAAAGCAGAACACCCAATGATCTAGTCCGTCGATAATCTAAAAAATTCCAATCCAACAAAGAGAATAAAAAGAAAAATCAAAGAGCACAAATTTAGGTAGAAGATAGAAAAGGAAAGAACACACCGATATAACGAGGTTCAGCTATATCTGCGTCCTCGGACCCAACAACCTTTGTTACTTCTTCACTTCAAGAGGGAGTACAATATGAGAAGAAAACAAATCACCCAATATAAATTTCCTACCCTATAATAGATACAGAAATAGGGATCTTATTGAAGATGTTTTTTTGGAGAACTCTCTTGTTGTCTTGTGATGATAAAAGATGAGTAAAAGTCTTTATATTTATAGGAGCAAGAATGAAAATTGCCTTGGCGATAAGGATGAAATATTTCCGAATTCACTTGATTTGATTTCAGCACAAATCTAGCATATTCGTGTTTTTTTCCACATATATCCTTATTTGATTGATTCCTCAAATCAATTAATATCTATTATGATATTAATTGATTCTCTTTCCAATTTGTTTCCCATATTTGACTAATTACAGGAATCAATTAATATCTTCTCCCTAATAAATTTGGAATATATTTAAATTGTCCAAATTTAACACTCTACCTCGATTTATATATATTCATCAATCAACAAAATTGGTTGTGGGTCAGCACCCCATGGCGCTAAGTATCTCGTACCACACTAATCAAGTTTGAGCAATGCTCAAACTTGTCCTTTGAAACTGACTTTGTCAATATATTAGTTGGATTGTCTTTTGTATGCATCTTTGATAGCTTTATCTTATTTCTCTCTTCTTCAAGTATGAGAAAGAAACTCCTAACATCAATGTGCTTTGTTCGTGAGCTGTAGCTTGATTCTCAACAAGATGAATGACGCTCTGACTATCCGAAAAAAACTCCACCGTCTTCTACATCATTGATAAATCCTCCAAAAGCTGCAACAAACACAATCCTTCCTTGGTCGCTTCCACGATAGAAATAAGCTCTGCCTCAGTGGTTGACAAAGCTACAATGGACTGTAGCTTGGATCTCCAAGAAATCAGGCCTATGCCAAGTGTATAAACATAGTCCGAAATCGATTTCCTACCATCTCTATTCCCAACATAATCTGAATCACAATAACCCCTTAGAGTTATGTCATTATCTCCAAACAACAAGCCAATATCAGAAGTGCCTCTCAAACATCGAAGAATCCACTTTACTGCTTGCCAATGAGTCTTGCCTGCGTTGGACATGTATCTGCTAAAAACACCAACTACATGAGCTAAATCGGGCCTTGTGCATACCATAGCATACATAAGGCTTCCAACTGCACTAGAGTAAGGAATATTAGCCATATCCCTTTTGCCTTCATCCGATGTGGGATATAAATCTCTATATAGTTGAAATTGAGAGCCTAATGGAGTAGCCACCGGTTTAACTTTCTCCATACCAAATCGAGATAAGACTTTCTCGATATACCGAGTTTGAATCAGCCTCAAAACTCTTTGTTTTCTATCCCTTTGAATCTCCATCCCTAAAATTCTCCGTGCATTTTCCAAATCTTTTATATCAAACACCTTCCTGAGCTACATCTTCGACTCTGGAATCCTAGTCATGCTCTTAGAAGCTATCAACATATCATTAACATAAAGCAACAAATATATGATGTCTTCATTGCACTTCTTAAAATAAACACATTGGTTCTTAAAGCTTCTAGAGTAACCATGTGAGATCATAAACTTATCAAATTTCTTATACTACTATCTAGGAGACTGTTTTAAACCATAAAGATATTTGTTAAGCTTACAAACATGACTGGGCCTGTTGCTGCCAATGAACCTCTCTGGCTGCTATAGGTAAATGTCCTCCTCGAGGTCACCATGCAAGAATGTTGTCTTGACATCTAATTGTTCCAACTCCATGTTGAAGTAGGCAACCAATGCCAAAAGAATGCAAATGGATGTGTGTCTGGCAAATGGAGAAAAAATATCATGGAACTCCACAACTTTCCTCTGAATATAACCCTTTGCCACTAATCTCGCCTTGTACCTCAAGTCACCATTACCGTCGTCTTTCACCTTATAGATCCACTTACATCCAATTGCTCTCTTTCCGAAAGGAAGTGGCACCGAATCCCAAGGGTGATTTTTGTGCAAAGACTCAATTTCCTCCTCCATAGCTACTAACCAACTGAAACTATCAACTGAACTAATGGTATCTCTATAGTCTCTGGGCTCATCATGAAATATGCTTAATGCATATGCTACCATTTCATCAAAGTCAATGTCTTCAATGCTTAATCTCACAAAATCATCAAGTCATTTAGTTCTTTTCCTCTCTCTGATTGGTCGAGTTTGAATTTGAGCTCCACCTTGAGATTAATCCTCTGTCCTCTCCTCATCAACCACGGTGTCATCGGAAACACCATTTTTACTTGTGTGGAAGTTTGATGATCTACTTTGTGTTTGGTACTCTGAATTTGTCCTCTCAACATCATCATTAAGTGAAGAAGAAGGCTCCACTTCCAACATAGCCTTTTCATCAAATGTAACATGTCTGCTAGTAACAATCTTCCGGGTAGTAGGAAACCAAACCTGTAACCCTTAACTCCTCTCCTATAGCCAAGAAAAATACACTTATGTGATCTTGGATCCAACTTTCCTTTTCTCTTATGCACATAAGCTGGACAACCAAACATCTAAGAAAGGAATATAAAACAGGCTCTCCCTTCCACACTTTTTTTAGGAATCTTCATATCTATGGTGGTAAAAGATGTACAGTTGATGAGGAAACCCACCATAGATAATGATTCTGCCCAAAATCTCTTCTTTAATCAGCAGTCAGAAGTAAGCAATGAGTTCTTTCTAACAAAGTCCGATTCATCCACTCTGAAACTCCATTTGACTGAGGTTCCTCTAGTGTGGTGTAGTGCCTTTTGATTCCCTAGGACTCACAAGGTTTGGTGAATTTTTGAGAAGTGAGTTCACCACCATTATCTGAACGAAGAATCTTTACTTTCTTTCCAGACTCCTTCTCAACAAGAGATTTACAACTTTGAAACCTATTAAAAGTTTCATCCTTGGACTTCATAAAGTAAACCCATACCTTTCTAGAAAAATCATCAATAAATGAAACAAAATGTCTAGTTCCTCCAAACGATAGACATGGTGCGGGGCCCCAAACATCAGTGTGAACACACTCTAAAACATCTTTAGAATTATACTCTGCAATGGCAAAAGAAACCTTCGTCGGCTTTCCAAGTACGCATCCTTCACAAAAACCAAGTTTTGAATGATGAATACCATCAATAAAACCTCGCTTTCTCAACACTTCTATCTTGTGTTCTCCAATGTGTCCCATACAAAAATGCCACCATCTGTTAGAATCTGAATCAACAAAATGAACAACTGAAGAAGACTTCGCAGCAACAGTGGTACCCTTCAGCAAATTTAGATTTCCAGCTTTTACCCCTTTCATCACTATCAATGAGCCATTTGTAATTTTCAGTGAATCTTTTTCTATTACACTTCAAGCCAAGGTTGCACAATGCTCCAACGGAGATCAAACTACGCCTCAAATCAAGCACATGCCTGACATCACATAATGTACGAACAAACCATCAAACATCCCAATCTTCACCGTTCCAATACAAATCATGTGACAAAGTACCATTATTTCCCATGAGAACCTCTCCTCCATCAAACTGACGATAAGTGATATAAGAGTGTCTATTACATGTCATATGATAGGATGCTCCAGAGTCAATAATCCACATAGTACTCTTCATAGAAGAGGTAGAAGCTATAAAAATGCCAGGATCACTCTCTGAATTTGATGTTTCCGTTGTAGTAACTGAAGCCTTTTGGGTAACGGCTTTGTTTTTATTCTCCAACTTGGGGCAACTTGCAATATAATGCCCAGGACTTCTACAATAACGGCAAACTCCCTTTGGAGCTCCCCTTGATTGAGATCTTGACTTGGCTCTATCTCCACCATATTTAGGTCTACTCTTACTTCTTTCCATTTCCGCAATAAAGCCTTCGGAATCATTCTCCATGCTCATGTTTGCTAACTTTTCCCTCAACATATTGTTATGCAAATTTGTCTTCACATCCTCCAAGCAAATAAAAGAGTGCACATATATTATAGAGTTAACAAAAGTTTGTTATACTCCACAGGCAAATAACATGAAAGAATGATATCTTGTGCTTTATCCTTAATTTTTACTTCAGCTACTCTAAGATTCATAACAAGTGTGTTTAGGACATCCACGTGAGCTAATACATCGGTTCCAAGCTTTACCTTGAACAAGTAAAGTTTTTGTTGTAGGATGATGCGGTTGGTGAGAGACTTGTTGTAGAACTTTTCTAAAGAGCATCCCATAATTCCTTAGCAGTTTTTACATGAGAAAACTCTCTAAGTATTTCATCAGAAAGGCTAAGTTGGATGGTAGTAAGAGCATCCTCTTCCAATTCCTCAATCTCTTCAGGTGCTAATTTCTTCAATTTGTCTGGATCTGAGACAACCTTAAAATCCTCTCTTTCTTCAACGCCGCTTCCATCTTCATCTTTCATATGCCAAAATCTCCCTTTCCATTAAATCTAGAGACTCCATAATTGGTAGAGCTTCTACCAGTGTTATTCTTTATAGAATTAGACATATCTGAAATAGTCTTCAAACAGAACAACAAGCTCTAATACCAAACCGCAGTGAAAAATCAGAGTTTTGGACAGCAGAAGCAGAACACCCAATGATCTAGTCTGTCAACAATCTCAACAATACCAATCCAATAAAGATAATAAAAAGAAAAATCAAAGAGCACAAATTATAGATAGAAGACAGAAAAGGAAAGAACACACCGATATAACGAGGTTCGGCTATGCCTACGTCCTCGGACCCAATAGCCTTTGTTACTTCTTCACTTCAAGAGGGAATACAATATGAGAAGAAAACAAATCACTCAATATAAATTTCTCACCCTACAATAGATACAGAAATAAGGAACATATTTTGTGGAGAACTCTCTTATTGTCTTATGATGATAAAAGATGAGCAACACTCTTCATATTTATAGGATCAAGAATGAAGATTGCCTTGGAGATAAGGATGAAATATTTCCGGATTCGCTTGATTCCTCAAATCAATAGTATTAGTTGATTCTCTTTCTAATTTGTTTCCCATATTTGACTGATTATGGGAATCAATTAACATCTTCTCCCTAATAAATTTGAAATAGATTTAAATTGTCCAAATTTAACACTTAATCGGTCTACTACATCTCTACTTGATTATCCTGCAATATATCTTGATAGATTCCTGTACTTCGTATACTATATATACAAAAACTTGGAAAATCACTAGTACTAGTATTTATCTGGTTATTATCATCAAAACCAGTACTTGTAGTTCTAACAAATTGCCCCTATGTCATACCCCTAACTCTCTAAATCTCCCACTTGCACTCAATTATGGAATCTTAATCCCATCGTTTTGATTAGTTTTCTCAAAATGATCAAGCTAGTCTCTTAGTGAATGAATATGCTATGTTGTCTTAATTATCTAACATGTTAATCAACTATCTCCAACATTGATAAACTACCATTATCATATGGAACTTTTAGAGTATATTTTTCAAATTTTAGTGAGCTCTAGGTCCTTTCATGATTTGTATTGCGGCATTGTTATCATAAACAATGCTACGAGATTCTTAACATTTGGAACCACCCCTGTCTCAGTTATAAATTTGTGCATTATATATATGTACATCTTTTGTTGTGGCGCTATTCAAGGTGATATCCTTAGCCTTTTTGTTGAATCAATCATAACCTCTTGTTTGGAATATTTCTGTCTTAAAGCTCCTTAATTAAGGTTGAATAAGAATTTAAGATTGACATACCATGCTCGATATCACTAATTAAATTTGAGTCTGAATACTCCTTCATAAGGAGTTTGTTGTTTCTATAAGCGATTCTCTAGTACAATAAATACTCGAGAATACTCTTAACTACCATTTAACAATATAAATTTGGATTTGACATTCGTTCAATGTACTAATTACATAAGCGAAGTGTGGTATAATAGACATCGTAGCATACATGATAAGTCCTATTGCTAATGCATAAGGAATCCATCTATATGCTCCATATTAAGAATTTTAAAATGGTGCCTATGTATTTCATTTAGGATAATTCAACATCCTTTTATATTTATTATAAAAGATGTCATTATCAAATCCAATGTCAAAGATTAAACAACCAAGCTAAAATGATTTTAACATGGGTACATCGTTAACAATTATAAGTTAGTCGTTTACTTGTAATTTTAGAAATATTTTAGTACTTTTAACATTCTTTCTTATATACACATGTTTTCTTTGCATTTTGAATGAAAATCAAACTTTTGATCTCTTTGTCAAAATATTTTCTCAATTCTATTGCTTATCGAACGATACTTTCGTATCGATTCGTGGATCATATTCGAAACCCATAAGTTCAGTATCGTTTCCACAGACCTTGAGACACTTTGGTTGTTATGTGCAAATAGTCTAATCTAGATCATTATTTAAAATTTTGTTTCAACATAAATGTCTTAACTCAAAATCATAATAGGCGATAATTTTGCGAGTGAAGTCTAAATTAACATAAGCATATTGAATGATAAATCTATTACATTAATTTCAATAATTGAAATTCACAATGTTATTCTCATTAATGTTGCTTGCTACATTCCAATTGCATTGACCTTCTTCTTGAAGGCACACTTTCGGCCGATGGATCATATCCATTTTGGTACAACTATCAAAATCATATTTCATTATTATACTCAGAATTCATTCCAGATTTGTTCATGGTGCCATATAGCAAGTCAAAACTCTTAATGACTTATTGACAGCTAAGGAAATTCTTTTCTCGACATTGATGTGAAATTCATAGTTTCTTTAATGTGCGAGTATTTTTATTAGACATTCTAATGAGTCGTGTCTATTTTGGTTTGGTTAATTTCACTTCATCTTATATGTAAGTAGTTTCCATGTTATGGTTCTTGGATCATATCTAAGTCCATTATGCAAATATTAATTTCTAAAAGAGATTCTTTCATGTGAAGGTGGCATTTCCTGATAATAAGTGTCTCCCAATAAGATGGAATATGTATTTAGAAACATTTTATAAACTGCCTTTTTGTATAAAACTGACTTAATTTTGAGTTTATGAAACTTATGTTCATAACATAAACTATTAGTCAACCAATAAGGGTTTGCCCCCAAACTCCTTTAGGGTGGTTCGGACACGATCTCTTACGAGAAAGTATTACGTGCAACTTCTCAATTTACATAACCTGTCAACTCCTTGACCTAGGATATGTATAGGTTTCTTATCAACTCTTTAGTTATATGATCTTATAAACTATGCTTCAGATGAAAGTAAATTTAACCTTATGTATATACTCTTAAGTACACGTTCTTACAGAAAGAAATAACTCAACTTCATACATCATCAATCGCACTTTGTCCAACAAAATCAAATAAATGCTTATCGATACAGCATTATGCATCATAGGGCGGAGTGACTTTTGAGATTAAATCTTATTCTTTTTAGGTATTTTTTCAGAACCGACATGCCTACTTATTTAGTCAAATCAAATCATTTTATTTTCTTTGCACGCTATGTTTTATACTTTCATTTTATAGTCATCGAATAAATCATAAGTATACTTTGTGTATCAAATAGTAATGTTCATTTCTATGATAATTCATTGGTGAATTTAACGAAGTAAGTGGATACGTTTTGATCTTATTAGCCTTAAACTATATACATCTATATGTATCAATCTAAAGAGTTCATTAACTATTTTGTTGCTTCCACTGAATAAATGTTTTGCCCTCAATCATTTTAGATACAATTCACTGGTACCATATGATCCATCATCATAATTAAAGAATTATTTCTTAAAGATATGGCTTAGTTTATAATTCCAAGTAATTGAAAAAAAATCTAAATACTTCTGTATTTCTAAATATAACGCATCATAGATGGTATAAAACAAATACTTCATAACAAAATAAAACTATATCCTTTTTCAATTGATACTGAAAACATTTATTATTACATAAATAAGATTTGGTATAATTTTGTGAAACAAATTTTCATATTCTGATGCATCTACCGATAAGTGTTATATGTTATGCTTCCACTATTTCTACCATTGCTATAACAACCTACGAACTATGAAACTTCGTTCAACCACTTAATATTAGCTATTTATTTCATTTACTGTAACTAATTTATAATCGAGAGTTTCAAATCAAATATCTTAAACTCAAAGAAATAACTCTCGTACAAAACAAATTTCTATAATAAAAATACATTTGGAATAAAAATCACATTTCTCATTCCATATTAAGTATCTACTATTATTTTATACAATTCTCGTTCCGATGTCTCTTCATGAAGCAGAGATGACTATTCACCCTCTTCATCCCAACTGTGCCTAAATTAACTCTTGTACATACGCTTTCCTTTCCAAATGGTCGAATCATTCAAAGTTAATACAAGGTTGCAACGAACTCTTTACAAAAGTGCATTTGGTCATTCCTAACACTTAATGATATTGAATAAGTTGCACTTCACGTAAACTAATCAAATTGATATTTTAACGATTGAATCCTTATGTTCATCTTGTAGCTCTTGGTCGAGCGCTGCATCTGACATAATAAGATTTATATTAAAATTAATCATTATTAAATATATGATCTCTCATTACGGTTTACTTGCTTGTTCCGAATGAATCAATCTCATCGAGGTTTCCTATATTACGAATCGTGACTGTTTACCATATAAAGTTCGTACGTGATCAAATATCCATGTTCTTATATTAATTTTATTGTTCTAAACTCATAGAAGATAATACAAAGTAATAGATAAATAAACATTTAAGTGACAAAAGCATAAATGTTTTAGCAGTTGTATAATTTAGTTCTTGCATGGGTCTTAAAGTGACAAAATGCCAAAAGATTTCGATAAATTTATATTACATTTCTATGTTAATCTTAATTCATTTCATTTGTACATCTTAACCGATAAACATTTTATCAATTATATTGGTTGCATAAATTTATCAAAGTAGATTATCTAACTTGTATAACATATACTCTTACAATATTAGAAAGGTTAAATTTATTCATTTCATTTTCTACTAAACTTTTGCTAGATTTTTATATTTCTCGAAACCCTAAAGAAATATAGAAATCTTTTTGGTTCCACTTGTGAGTGCTAAGACTCGCTTGCTTTGGGATTCTAATCTTGAGTTTGCTCAACAAATAATAGGCCCGCAAGCAATGGATAGTCACGTTATTGGTTGTATTATATAAAACTTCTAACCTTGGTCTTTGTTTAAATCTCATCTCCACCTTATGGTTGCTCAACATATCAAAAGTGATTATTCACTCATATCTACCATTTCGCAATGGCCTAAGTATAATGCATGTACATTGAGTTTGCTCAACAAATACATGCATGTATCTTACCACATATAGTCAATATACTGTTAGTACTACACATAACATCCCTAGCTTAAGTTTGCTCAACAACTAAAGATTATGCAAGTGATCTATTAATATATAAATAGTAGAGGAAATTATTATATACTAGAGATTCATAATCTTTAATACACACACACACACACACTCTTTGAGTGATACCGGTTTAAGGAATAATGTGTTTCTTATGAAATACCCTCGTGATTTAAGTGTTGGACACATCTGAAATAATGGTATATATACTTATTCCGAAAATGTGTTTGTGTTTATTTGAGTTCCACATACATTATTTTATACATATATAGTTATGTGAGTATAATTTGCTTATAACTGCTACAATTTAATTAACTTGTATAATACACACATACACCCATATATATTATTATTATTAATTAAATCAAAATTAATTAATTTTAATTCTTATTAATTAAATCATAATTAATTATTTTATTTTTATTTTTAACAATTAAATCATATTTAATTAATATAGTTTACCTAAAATTTCTGATATTTTATATTATTTATCTTAAAATATTTAAGATAAATTATTAACTATATTATTTATAGTTCATTTATATATATATCAATATATGTATACATTTAATTAATTTTATTTAAATTTTTTATTTATTTAATTAAATAATTTAATTAAACATTTAAATTAACTTAAAATATTAATATGATTCATCTTAAATGGATTTTAGATAAATATATAACTAAAAAATCATAGTTACACACACACATACATACATACATATATATATCTCAATTAATCAACCTTTTAATTAATTATTTAATTTAATTTAATTAATCAAATCAATTAAATAAATGCATTAAAATTCAAATAAATTACTCTGTTTTTCAAAATGTTTTTGGAAACTTAAATCTATTTTATAATCTTTATAAAATTTCATTTTATATTTGAAATTTAGCATTTAATTTTATATGTTTTTATAATTTTTAATTTTAAATTTGAAAATTAGCTTAATGCCTAAATAACTCTGGGCATAACACTTGGGCCAACCTTTAGACTTTCTCCACCCATTGGGACATGCCATTAGCTAAAGAGGGGAGAAGATTTGATTTTTCAATTCCAAGTTAAGGCACTACTATCTAGACATCTACGGATAAGTACGTTTATCAGTTGGTCCTAAACGTTGACTGATTAGATTAGATAGATCATTTGAGCTGTAATACCATTGTTGGAACCATGCCGGTCTATAGTGGATGAAATAGGTAGATTTAAAAAAAATTCTATTTGGATCATAGTGGACATACGAAGTCTAATGGGTTGTGCTAGATCTAATCTAGTTAATTTATAAAATCCAATTTTATTTAATTTTTCTAATTTAATTAATTACTAATTTAATTAATTAACGATTTAATTAAAATTAATTTATATAATATTTATGAGTATATCATTATATGTTCATATGTGTACATCATGCATGTGCAATATAATAATGTCTACATAGTTAATGTATCCATATATAGATGTCAGGATTTTTGCATCTATAACGTATACATTTGTCATTTATACATGCATTGCTTATCTCAAAATATTATTTAAAAATTATATATAATTTTATAAATAAATTTCAAAATAAATTTTATATTAAATAAAATAACCTTTTCTTTTAAAGATCTAAATGTCTTTTGAATAAGTCAATAAGATTTGAACTCAAATTAATATCATAAATATCCAATATTCTAACTTAGGCTAATAATTTGAATTTCAAATTTAGATTTATAAATTACAAAGTAAAATACCTTTTAATTATTTAAAAATTAACATATACATATTTTATAAAATAGTTTTATTGTCGAAACAATTTTTAAAATTTGATAATAAAATTAAGTAGCATTTTAATAATAAAATAAGTATAAAATATACATATTATATATAGTGGAAATTAGCCACAAGGGCCTCTTTAGCAAGTGGAATTAGTTTCTAGGACACACAATTGAAATAATTACTTTCAAGGATAAAACATAAAATAATTCATTTCTAGGGCCTAAAAACCTATGAAATTATGTCCTTGAAAGTAATTGGGTTGCTGACTTTGTCCTTGAAAGTAATTATTCTACTGATTTTGGCCTTGAAAGTAATTTCTTTGAATGTGTGTCCTAAAAACTAATTGGACTGCAAAGTTTGTCCTTCTGGTAAAATGCCCCTGTTATATATTTAATTCTTTTCTGCCATAATTTTTTTTCATAAAAGATGAAACCATTTTAATTTTATAATATATATGTATGTGTATGTATATATATATGTATGTATATTAAAATATGTGGTCGGTAAAAATTTTTAAACCTTAAAACTATTTTAAATATATGATTAATTTTAAAATAATTTAAAACTTATTACATTTATATAAATGAATCAAAATTAACAAACTACAATTTTAAATAATCACAAATTGATATTAATGTTTTAATAACTATATAAATATTTAATGTAATTAAAGCACCGTTTTAAAAATATGTAAATCTTTTAAATTTGAATAACAATATTGATTATCATAACTCAATCACTAATATTAAATTAAAGATGGAACATGAGACAACCAATATGTGTATGAAATCATTGTATATACTATCTATTATATAACAAGTATAAAATGAAATGTAAACCATATTTCTTATAGATGCCGCCTTTGAACACACGTTGTTTGATGGGATCTCCTAGATTCACTTTGAATCGATCTCTAGACGTTGCAATGGCTTAGAGTACAATAGTTATATTTAATTTGTATCTAATAAGGCTAATAAAATTTTCAACCAAAGAGGGTTAGGATGATGCTCGAGGCCAAAGATAGGAGCAAGGAAGAAGAGAGAAAAAACGTGAGGGTATGAGTTTGTATGAATAGAGAAATGGAAGGAGACTAATCCTTATTATTTTACCCTTTCTTTTTTTACTAATTCTAGATCTATATCCAAAATTCAAATCAATTCAAACCCTCATTCACCCATTGTCCAACCATATAAAAGGCATTATTGGGCCAACGAACAACCATAACCATTTAATAATTAATGATATTTAAATTGTATTTAAATGTGTATATATTAATTTTATATACACATCCAATTTATTACTAATGGCACCATAGAAATACTAATAATGCTTAATACATAAAATAAATAAATAAATAATATTTCATAAATAATAATTTATTTGATTAATTTATAAAAATTATAAGTCAATCAAACTATGTGATATTTTTTAGAATTCACCAATGTGGTTATATAACTCTTATGTATAAATTCAGTCGGCATTTAACACAAAAATATTCAAATATTAACACTCATCTGTGACCTTAGCTGGTGGAGTGATAGTTTGACCGAATTTTGCTTATATATCTTTCTCGAAAAATCCAATTTTACAATTTAAGGGATATCTTTTAGTAACGATTATTTACACTAATTCACTTCACCAACGCTATACAACATTAGGACTTACGAAATTTTTTTTAATGAAAATTTCAATATTATTCATATTCAACTTGACTAGTCCAAAAACAAAATCCTTAATTTAAAAATAACATTTATTCTTAATCATATTACTCTAGCTAGAGATTTTGACTTAGAGTTAACTATAGTTGACTGTGACATTAATCTCACACAATTGAGGAGTTAAATTCTCTATTGAATAGATTTCTACTTCCAATTCTTCAATTCAGGCCCAAATGTATTTGCTCGGTGGTTGCTATGCCATGATTTAACTATAATTAAAGTGGAATATGAACATCGAAGCTCAATTATATTCTTAAGTCGAGAGAATTGTGTAGCATCGTCACTCCAAAATTCCCTGTTTGACATAGTTGTTATTAACTAATTGGAAACCCTTGGGTGCATCATTCGATATTTATCCAATAACTATCAGTATGTACTCCGTTGGTACCCTCGACGGCCATGAGTAATACACTGCCAAACATTTGGAGAGCGTTACACACTTTGGTCTTAAAGATATATTGATATCATTTCTTGAAACATCTTGACTAGAAATATTTATAACAATATGTTATTATATATTGTGATAATTTTATCACGATTACAACTATTTTATTTTTTTAATCAAAAAACGTATTGTTTAAGGATTTTCTAATCAATATACTTTAGATTAATTATTTAATTACTTCTTATTATATCATAATAATTTTTTTAAATGCTAACTAAAAATAACTTGCATCAATAGGGATTAGGTTCCTCCTTCTACCATCGCCATCTCCTTTCTATTTTCCATCTCGATTCCTCATTCTCCCTCCTCCTTTCTTTGCTCTTTCCACTTCTCCCCTCTTTCCCTAGTTTTCCTCATTTCTATAAGTTTATATTCCTCCAAATCTTCCGTGCTTCATCAGTTTTCCATTCAGTTTCATACGTCTTTTTTCAAATCTGATGTTGCTGTCCCCTGCCTCCCATATTTCAAGTCTAGTCCAAATGGCTTGAATGTTCTGAAATAATTGAAAAAGCTTGTCGCCTTCCTTGCTTTCTTTTAGACAATAATATTTCTCAACACCACAAACAAAATGCATGGATTCCTAATGGATTTGATAGTTGGAAAATTTTGGTGGAAAATATTATTGTCTCAAAAAACATAAAGGAGGTCCAAATTCACCACATTTAAATAATGTCACTTTATTGGATTGCTTGAGTAATCCTTCATAAAGTATCGAAAAGTAGTTGATTTGTCTATTTGAAATCGAAATAAAGAAAATCGATCGTGAATCATCACTTCAGTGAAACTTATCTTATGTTTAACATTTCAAGGTTGTGCTCTTGGAGTAAACGATGAATCAACCGATTCATTTAATTGAAGGAATTTTCTTGAACTAATCAAGCATTTTGCTACACTTTCACCTTAAGGTGAAGTAGCGGCGTTAGAGAATGCTTCTGGAAATGCCTATATTTCACCAAATATTCAAAATGACACTATGGAAATTATTAGTAATGTAGAGAGAAGAAAAATTCATGAAGAAATTGGTGAATCTAAGTTTTGCTCCTTATCGATGAGTCACAAGATGAATCAAATATTAAGCAATAGTTGCTAAGTTTCTTAATAATGACGGTTGTATACATGAATGATTCTTTGATGTTGTTGGAGTTGAATACACCACTGCATAAACTTTGAAAAAAGTTTGCTCAAATGTGCTTGATCAAAATGGCTTGCTTGTCCAAAATATGTAAGATCAAAGATATGATGGTCCAAGTAATATGAGACATGCGTAGGTAGACTGCAAACCCATTTTTTTTAGAAGAATGTCCTCATGAATATTATGTGCATTGCTTTGCTCATTGTCTACAACTTGCATTAGTTAGGGCTTCTAGTGAACTATGTGACATAGAGTTATTCTTTCTAATGCTTAATTGTATTATGAACTTAATAAGTTCATCTCCCAAATGAAATCAACAACTAAAGGCTATTACATCAAAAGAAGTTGAAGATATGATGTTGAGTAAACATTACAAAAAAGTACATGGGTAAATCAAAAAATCACTTTACGTCGACCTGGTTCTACTCATTAGAGTTCTTATTACTCTTCGGCTCGTAGCTTGCTTAGCTTATATAAACCTATTCACGAGGTTCTCAAAATTATAAAAAAGAAGGTTTAAATAGATAAATGCATGTTGAAGCAAATGGTGGTTTACTTGCAATGAATACTTTTTATTTCGTCTTCATATTACACTCGATGGCTAAAGTACCAAGAACTAGCAAAGTCCTTTGTCAGTCACTTCAAAAAAATCTCAAGGTATCTCGAATAAGATCCATTCACTCTCGATCGACTCTTCTTTATAATTTGAAAAATGATGATAAATAGAAGATGCTTTAGAATACTATTATGTCTTTTGTATTAGCAATTCAGTTAAAATACTTTATATGAGTTCTCGTTATTTGAAAAAGAACTAGATATTGTTGGCAACAATGTGATGAAATAATAATAAAGCATCATCATCGTTGTGGTATATTAATTGAAACTATCAACACATAAATAATGGAGCTAAATATGAGATTTTCATATATCAATTAGAGTTTTAAGTTTATGGTCGGGCCAAAATATAACTTAAAAGCACTAAAAGCTGCTGATACATATTTGCTAGTAAAACAGTACTACCCTGGAGATTTTAGTGACTTGGATATTAGTTTTCAATTAAGATGCTAATTGCAATATTATGAGCAAGATGTACACCGTGATCCTTACTTTTGCAATATTGTTACACTTTTAAAGTTAAACATGAAGTTAATCACGACAATAAACTGAAAAATACCTACTTGTTCAGAGATTTATTTGTCTTGTCTTAACTCTCCTCGTATTGACTACTAACACCGAACGAGCATTTTATGCTATAAAGTTGATCAAGACACCACGTTGTAATGAAATGAGTGACAATTTGCTTGATATATATTAAACGAGCATTCAAAAATATTGATGTTGCACCGACTGCAGATGAATTTGATTTCCATGAAGTCTGTAGAGCATGACTTATGTATGATATTTAGCAATTTATGTTATTTTGGGTGTGGATGTTTGTGAATATTTTCACTGTAAATGCAATCGGTTAAACTTAGTTATTTTGTTGTGCATAAATGTGATAAAATTAATTATACTAAGGTAGTTTAGATTTTTCTCTCTCTATTTGATCACTGCCATAATCTACCCATTACAAGTCAAATTCTTAGCTAGGTCCATAGATGATCGATATTCCGTTCTTGATACATCTTGACTAGAAACGTTTAAGGATAAATACTCATTGACACGATTCAATACTCATGATTATGAACACATTAACAAGTGCAATCAATTATATACGTTTCCTAAAGATTTTCTATCTATACATATTTAATACTACTAAAACATTACTTATATCCCAATATAACAATATATATATACAATATGAAATAAAACTAAAAGCTTATTTTATTTCGATTAAGGTTTGCTATAAGAGATAAGTTATATAATCAAATTGATTTCCCTTAGCGCACGCTCTTAACTCTATCAATTTTCAGTTAAATAATGCAATCACACTCACATGAGTCAAAGGAATGCATCAATAAGTGACCTAAATTATCACACACAATAACTCACCAAGCACTATTCACTTCGTAGAGAAAAGTACGTTAACATGTGACAGAATGTAATGCTAGCAAAATATAGCAATAAACAATAAATGCTATATTTAATTTTCTAGTTCAGAATGTGTTATTTATGACTAACATGATGGGATGACCGTTCACCAAATTGAAGGCCATCACCGCCGTGAGCATCACCTCAACTAGTTGTCTCCTTCACTAGACATTGTGCACCATCACCAATAATCAAGCCGCCACCACCGACCACGATCATGGGAGAGCAAAATCCTAATCAATGGATTTGGCACAAATTATTTATTCTCTCATGTTAGGAGGCAAAGTTTAAGCGAACTTTTGTAAAACACTTGCTTTAAGTTTTAAAATACACAATAGTCTCTCTTCAAAAACAGATTTTAAAAAACACTTCTGTTTTTTGTTAAGTCAAAAAATACAAATATTTGCAGCTTGCAGTTTATGCAAATATTTACAGAAAAGACTGCAAATACTGCATAAAAAACTGCAAATATTCCAAAAAAAATGTAAATATTTGCATTATTTCATAAATAATTAAAAAATAATTTTAATTATTGAAACATGCGAATAAGTTTAGATTTAATTTTTAGAAAAACAATAATGATTTTGCTGAAAAATAAGAATAGAGATATAATTTAAATGCATTTTTGACAAAGGTTTTAGGTTTAAGAACTTAAAAGTAAGAAATGAATCCTAATTTTCACAAAATTTAATCTTGAAAGAAAAATAAAAGTACAGAAAGAAATTTTTTGTTTATTTAAAATTTACTGTTCTACCTATTTTCTTCACGTTAAATCTTTACTTGGGATTCCAAAGCATCTCATAACCAAAAACAAATATCATGCAAAATTGGGTGTGAAATCTACAGATTCAAAAGTGCATTTTAAATGGTAGCAATGTGACCCCGAAAATGAAAACTTATGGAACAGAAAACATATAAAACCCAGCAAAAACCCTAATGTCACCCCCAAATATTCAATGTTCTTCCCACCAAAAATCAAACATGCTTCATCAGCAATGGCATCGCCACTTCTCCTTCGCCGCGTTCGTCTCTGTTCTGACCCATCCTCCATCCGATCTCCCCTCTCCACCAACCACCACCAGCAACAACCGTATCCAGCCAACTCCAACACCCTCATCGCCCTCGCTCGGGCCCACTCTTCCTCCTCTCCGCCAGACCTCGCCGCCCTCTTCTCCCTCCTCACCCCTCACTCCCCTCACCCTGAATCACTCTTCCCTCCCTTCTTCCGTGCATTTCACGCCCTAAAAATACCTCTCCTTGCCGTCCGCCTCTTCCACGACATGCTCCCGCTCTACCTCTGCCGCCCTTCCATCAGATCCGTCAACTCCTGCCTCACGGTTCTCGCCGCGCACCGCCCGGACCTCGCGGTTGAGTTTTATGAGAGAGCGGTCAGGGAGTGTGGCGGGGTCAATCCGAACGTGCTGACTTTTAATCTTTTGATGAAGGCAGAGGTTGGCTGCGGACGTGTGGATGCTGCTGTGGAGCTGCTGAGAGAAATGGGGAGGCAGAGGTTGAAGGCTGATGTTTATGGATACTCGACTGTAGTTGATGGGTTGTGTAGGGATGGGAGGATCGATGAGGCTATGGGGTTGCTTGATGAGATGCAGGCATGGTAACCTTCTTTTTTATTTTTGTTTTATTGTACCCATTTTGCAACTACTCTTTCAAACAGCTTAAATGTAGTTTTTGAGTTTAAAAGTAGTTTTTAGCTGTAACATCTGAGTATAATCATGTAAATGGTAAAAAGTAGAATATTTGGGCAGATAAAATTGATGAAATATATGTAAAATATAGCAATCTATGATTAGGCATAAGCATTTTTTTTACTTCTAGCTAGCTAAGCATTTTTTTTTACTTCTAGCTAACACACACACATAACGTGTTTTACTTGATAGAGATTTTGTGATTGAATCCCTAACATCAATTAACCAACCAATGTTCAAACTACTACTACTACTATTACATGTGCATCACAGCTTAGGGAGTAGGCTTTGCTAATATACCCCCTAAAACAAGTTTTTGATACTTTCCCCTATTTTGGAATAACGATATATTTGATAGTATGACATCAAAAGGTCTAGTGCTTGGTTCCCTTAACAGAAGATTAATACTTGATATATGCTAGACGTGCTATGTGTACAAATTCTATACATGGGGCTAAGACAAGAATTGCAAATACCTTAAACTCTATATTAGTTGTTGATATTATTAAAAAATTCTATATTTAGCATGGGAAAAGTCAAGCCGGTGAATCAAATTATAAAATTGGATCCATGCTAAAACCCCAACATATGTTAAACATTTCATTACGTAAGACTTCACTTGAAAGTTTTTTTTAACTACACTTCAGATCAATTTTGGTTGGTTTTATTTATTAGAAGTTATGAAATCAATGCTTGCGTAATTTTGGAATCATCAATTTAACAAGTTTTTAAAAATTGTCAAAACCAATATACTGTGCTATTGGTTTTATTTTTCAACCTTTCAAACTAACGGTTGTATTCAATTCTCAAAGATTCTTCAAGCTCTATCCTCTTTGAAACACCTACTTCCAACATTCTGGATCTAATACTGTATATTTAATATTATGTTTTATAATTTAAAAAGAACACACGAAATGTTATGTTTTTTTACGAAGATGCCATTTTGATAATTTTCATTCAAAACTAGAATTTGTTTTTACATATAATTACTTATTTAATTTTCTTAATTTGTATATCTTTTCTTCTTATTGGAAATTGTTTTATTTGAATTTGATATTTTATTAAAAAGTAGTTTATTATGAATTTGATTGGCAAATTTAGAAGCTAACTTTTAAAATTTGAAAGATTTGCTCTTTGAATATTTATTTTGCGTATTTCAAAAAGAACATATTTAGTTAAAATGAGTCAAATTTTTATCTTATCATTATACGCTACTTATACATTTATATAAATATCTATACCAATAAAAAAATTTAAATTTCAGATTTCAATCACGTCTCGTTTTGAAGATTCAAACACAAGATATCATATCAAGTGGTATCTCGGACGAGATAAATGTATATTAGATGTCTATTTAGGATATGCCTCTCGGGTATAGAAGTTTATGCTAACAAACATCATATTGTGATAAGTATTTTAATATAACTCACAAATACACCTCTTGGATATATCTCATATCAGGTCAATATTTCAAGTAAACTTCTATAAGAATAGTCAACTATCATCATTTTGTGATAAGTATTTTAATATCTCTAAAATATGCATGCAAATTCTTTTTATAATCATACATATATACCATACTTATATGTATGAATCAAACAATCCAAATATTCTTTTAAAAATTAAAAGAGATTTATATCTTTTGTTTTTACTATATTTCTTGTAACATGCTAACAAACATATTGATGTTAATTTGATATTATACGATGTCTTTTAAAATATATATAGGCTCTTATTTGATATTTTACCACTGACCATATATTAACTTTAGGATGTTAGAAAAGGATTAAGATAAACATTTTGTGAGCTACATAGATATATTTGCTAGATGTTAACTATGTAACTAAGAAGAAAATAGTGGAGTAAACACAAGAATCAACCGGGAATAAGTAGAATTGTAGTACAAAAATTTCAAGGGAAAAGTTCATGTAATGAAAACTTACTATTACAAATACAACCAAGAAATTTGTTTATTATAAAATTAAATTAAATAGGGCATATTGGACTCAACTTTTCGAACTAGTTAACTATTTACAATGCATATTCCTTAAGCATCTTGTTTATTTACTTACATTAACAATCTCGTTGTCTTTATACTCTAAGCTAATACCCCAAATTATCTTACTAATTTGACTTTATACCGCTGAACAAAATAACAACTTTCAATTGTTCTCTTCATATTACAATCTTAATATAACCAGTTTGAGGAAAAGAACCTACAAGATGTTGTGGTTTAGTTTAGAACTTCTCAAAAGCCAAACTTAAGTATTATATTTTGATAAATTTTAGTATGTTTATTCCAACCGATAATGCTTTGAATATCCAAATCTAACAACATGCAAATCCGAAATATACTTATTACATTACGTTCATTACTGAGACAAGTAAGACAAGTACTAAGTCACGTGCAATTCACGTATACATATGGTAACTCAAATTATTTTTTTTGAATTGCAATGATTAAAATTTGGTTTTGTATGTATTGTTTATAAAAGTAATATGGTATAAATAAATGCGCAACTACAAGTGATTTTGGGATCCGTTCAATCTAAATATAAAAATTTGAATATGCAAAACTAACTAACCTCGTATAAAATTTATTTTTAGTTTACAAGAATAACATTTGATTTGAATATTTTCCAAATGTTTGATAACAATTTGGAAGTCATAGGAAATATTGGCAAAAGTTGTTATCGTTTTGGAATTTTTTTTCTTCATATTTTTAAAAGTAATTTCTAAAAACAAGTTAAAATAGAAGTCAAAAGAAAATGTTCTTTCAACATAATTTCAAATAGATGAAAAATATAAATATAGTCACACACGTTGGTCCAAAATAATAGAAATCAAATTTTGCATGAAGTTAAACGTTTATATATAATATAAAAAGAATATATATATGTGTGTATATTCTAAAATGAAGTTCAACTTTCCCAAGTGGAGAAATATTATAAATATAAAGTTATAACATGTAAAATTTCTAATTAGAATATGTTAATGATGTTATAAGTAAATTCAGGATGTTTAATTTAGCAAGTTTACCTCCTGTATTGTATATGTTATACAAAAAAGGGTGATAATCAAATTTAATCAAAACAAAATAGTAGGTTGATTTGTAAAATAAAAATAAAACATGATGAACCTATAATTTGAAATGATTAATTTTTTTCATCTTATATAAATTGGAAAATACATAATAAAATAAACCAATAAAGGGTATCAACAGTTCAAAAAAAAGCAATAGAAATATTTATTTTATGTTTAGTAAAATAATAGAACATAAGATTAATTTGGTATTGTAGTTCTTTGGCCATGTGATGAACATGCTTGATAAATTTACTTCCAAATAAATTTATTGGGTATCAACATTTCAGAGATGACAGTAACAAAAATATATTTTATATTCAGTAAAATAACCGAACATAAGATTAATTTTGTACTGTAGTTCTTTGGCACATGTGATAAGTGTGCTTGGTAAAGTAATTTTGAAATAAAATGTATTTAATCATAGGCAAAATTCAGTTTGAAATATTTAGTTTTTTATTGCACATGCCAAGATTGTGAAGTTTGAAATTGCTTTAAAGCTTCCTAGTATTTGAAATAAATATAAAAATGAACTTCGAAATCTTATTTAAGAAAAAATATATTATTAATTTGTAAAACACCAACTAATCGTAATTTTTTATATAGGAGAATCATTGTACATGAAAATGTAAAACAAAATCAATGTTGTAAAAAAGTGCTAAATGGATATCAAATGGTGTGGTTGGACTTGAATCAGAGGTTAATTGCCTAAGCAGAGGTTCATTAGGATGAATGTTAACTATAAGAAAAACTATACATTTTTGATGGAACTCAAGTTTCTTAATGAATTCTAAATGTTACATGCGCCTTTTGTATAATTGTCTAAAATCTATCTATGTCTAGTTGTTTTCAAGTTTGAAAAGCATAAGCTATATTCCATTTTCAGTTGAAGTCCATATTATTACATGCATTCTTTCACATCTGTTAATTTGATTATGTATTTATTTTAGGATATGTTTGTTTAAAAATTTAAATTAGCTAATGCAAGTTAATTTGAGTATGTATTTATTTTAGGATATGTTTGTTTAAAAATTCAAATTAGCTAATGCAATTACATGCAGGTTGCCAAATGATACTAAACATTAGAAGATTGAGGGCTAGAACGGATCTACTTTTTATTTAGTTAAACGTATTTATTACAACCTTTTGTGATTTCACAGTAAGTATTCATACATATAATAGTCGTCTATAGCAATTAAAAGGAAACAAAGTGAAGAATAAATCAAAATACCATAGGTTCTCCAATTGAATATATATTAGCAATGATAGTTACATCAAAATTTATCTCAAAAGAAATAAAGTTCGGCATTGACATAAAAACTTCAAAAGCAAACAAAATCAACACCGGGAAGAAAAGAAAGAGTGAAAAAAGAAAGAAAAGCTAAACGAAAAATTTAATTGAATTACCTCTTTCCTTCTTAACAATGAAAAAAGGAGTACCTCAAACATAATTTTGGAGATCTTATTCCAATTAACATCGAAGAATTTCTATTTTATTTTTGAATTTTCGACCTAATTTTGAATGAAAAAAACCGATGCTAAAAAGGAAACACTATTTAGAACAAATCTTGTGATCCTTTTAATTTCGAAAAGAATCACAAGATTTAATATATGCAAAGTGGAGGTCAATTGAGAAAAAAAGCTATTCAACCATGTTTTGTTAAGTTTTTTTATGATTCGAAATAAAATAATAAATATAAATTATTTGATTTTCGTTAAAATATACATCTTATATCTTATACATAATAAATAATAAATTTGTGAAACACATAATTTGAATGAAGTAAAGGGAAAACACATAAATAAATATGGATCAAAATAAGCTACCAGACCTTTATTTGTAGTTGGTATAGTTGGTACTATGTACCATAATCTTTCAATGAAAAAGAATTTCCACATATTTCACTTTACCATATTATGAAAATCAACCAAAATCCTTCTAATTATAAGTTTTTCACACTTGAAGAAAAAAAACTAGGTATTTTATATTATAAAATTACAAATATACAAATACAAAATGAACTAATTAATTTTTTAATCCATTTCCACTATTTCTGTCTTAATTAAAAAAAATGGAAAATTCTTATGGATTTTCCTATTCCAAGAATGAAGAGTCAAAAGGTGGTGCATATCAAATCATGTGATAAAAGACTTGAAACATTGCATGTACATTCTGATGTGTCCCCGAGTGTTTTTTTGAACTTGCCAAATTGGATTTGTAAAAAAGTCCAGGATTCTTTACAATGGATATTTCTAAGGTTAAAAATTCTTCTACATAAACGTAATAAAGTTAAGAATGTTTTCAAAGATAAGTTTTGCCGTCAACGTTGAACTCTGTTGTGTTTGAGATAAATTTTGATGTGACAATCATTGCAAAGATTAATTCAACTAAAGAGTCAAACAAGTGAAATTGAGATTTAGTTTGTTTTTCACGTTGCTCCCTTTGAAATACATTGTACAATCGATATACGAATGATGACAATTATTTTGTTTGTTGATATGTATGATATTTATGAAAGCAATCATCCAATGTTTAGAATTGGTAAAACATCAACAAAACAATCTTTTTTCTTACATAACAAACGACTAACATAAAAAGTATCAAAGAGCACAACACCACAAAATGTTAACTTAGTAAATATGTTTAACTACATGAACAATACTCGTTCTTATCCCCAGTCTTCCATTGTCATTTGGTAACATGCATGTAATACCATCAATTAACTAATTGGACAATTTTTAACATATATGTGTGTATTCATTTTTAACATTTGTATAAGAATACATACTAAATAACATAGATTTCAACCGGAAATGGAATGTTGTTAATTACCTGGGACTTGAAGGTGAAATTTCAATTGTTATATGCATTTTAGACAATAGTGTATTTAAAATTTTGTCAAAATTACTTGATTATTATTATTTGAGTTTTATGTAGAAACGTTTTGCTTCCATTGACCCACAATTAAACTTTGTCCAAACAATTAATCCCTAATCGAAGTCCACGTGCTTTGGTCTGCTGAATGAATTTTATACCATTGGAAATTTTAAAAGGGATATGCATTGATACTGAAAAAAGCATTATGTCAATGATCAAGGTTTTTAAAACGAGATTCAAATCGTAAAGTTCAAATTTTAAATTGAAAACGGCTTTAAATCAGAAATCGTAGATTCAGAAGATCCATATCTTAATATTTCTTCACACTTTGAAATTTATTTTGATGTTTGAGTTTCTACATTCTCAATTTTTTCCCTTGTTATATTTTTGTTTTTGTTTTTAAAACATTAGAAGAATTGTGAATCCAAATAAGTATATTAAATATATTCAACATGGATTGGATAATTTTTGTAGCTACGGTTTTTACTTGATTTGAATCAGAATATAAATCGAATAATTAAGGGAGAGGTTCAATTCAAAACAAGATTTAAATTGTAGGATTTATATTTGACAGTAATGCCAATGAACTTGTCATAATTAAAATTCAAACTCGTGTTAAATTTATTTATATTCAAGAAAGATATTTGAGTGTTCCTAACACAAAATTTTCTAATGAAAAATAGAAGAATGATTTGAAAATTGTGCATTATATAAAAAACCATGACACAAGTACTACAATCATATTAATCGAAGATCAATGAACGATTCAATAAACTGGGGCATTAAAAACTAAGTATAACATATTAAGACAAGTTAGTTTGTTTGAAACAACTAATTGGTAAAGATAATACAATTGTTTGTTAATGTCACACTTAGTTATTGGTTGTGATAGCAACATCAAAGTGAAATTAGCACATTCAATCGAAGATTAATGAACTATCCAATAAACTAGGGCATTAAAAATTAAGTATAACATATTAACATAACACAAGTTAGTTTGTTTGATACAGCTAATTGGTAAAGACAATACAATTGTTTGTTAATGTCACACTTTGGTTATTGGTTGTGATAGCAACATCAAAGTGAAATTAGCACAAAATCTTAACTTGATTTAGTATTATGGTTTCACCATATGAATGATATTCTTCATGATGGACAAAATTGACTATGATGATTGATAATAATATCTATTCATGGTTACTGCCATTTATCATGTATACTGTCACATTTGTATTTTAATCTAAGCCATGCGATCGTGTACGCTTGTCAGACAATAATTCATTAATTTTGAAATGGTATAATAGCTTTTTGTATACTAGGCTGAAGTTCAACTAGTAATTATGCATGCATGCACACATGAGTGCTTTGTATTTATAATATTACATATTTTTTTAATAATAAGTGCAATACTTTCGATGTCGTACATTTGTGGTGCAAACGCAAGCTTTTCAGAATGCCTTTATGTTAATATATATATAATTGAAAAAATGATATGCAATCGAGACCACATTTTGATCCCGATCTTGACAAAATTTTTTTTTTTAAATTTTATTTAGAAACTTTGGTACATACATTTGGGGTTGGGTTCGAATATCAACTTCGGCAAATAATTCATTTTTTAGGTTTTTGAATATTTATATTTGTTATATTCTTTTTTATCATTATACGATGGAGAATAAAAATCTTTTGCATTTTACATGTGCTTTTGTACTATTCATTTTATTTTTCATGCGTGAAGCACATATTTATATATTATTTTGTTTTTCAAATACGGAGCATGTTGTGGTTTTATTAATTTTTTTCTTGCACATGCGGAATTTGTTGTTTGTACTAATTGTTTCGTCTTACACGCGCGACGCGTTTTGTACTTTTATGTAAAATACATCTTAATAGATAGATAATTGTGCATCAAGGTAAATCAAATATATTTTTAGCTTTATTCACAAATAGCTATAACTTGTTCAAAATTTTTGAGGAAGAGCACACGAAAAAATAAAAGATTACCGTCTGTATAAATATCTATCTTGTTATAAATATCTATCTTGTTATGAATGTATTTAAAAATATATACATTTATCCTCTTTCATAATAGCAATTTTGAAGTAAAATTGATTGTTTTCCAATAGTTATAATTTACCAATTTTGAAACCCTAATACTTGTCATTCGTTCCAGCATTGTTCATAATGTAAATAAGTAATTTGGGGTAAGAATATAAGATGAGTTCGATGATGGTCATAGTAGTAGAATTTTAACATGGCTGCAGTATTTGATTCATTTTCGCTATTATAATTCATTCCGTGCTCATCTTTTATGACAACTACGTGTTGTCGGAAAACTGTATCTAAACTTTTACAATAATAATGTGAATAATAGTGGAGTTTTTCTTTATGATGTAACGACCCATTTATACATACAAACAATGTAGTTTTATTTTATTTAGCCATCTCCATCACGTAAATAAGTCGTCGTCGTCATCCTTGTCTCCAAATTGAATGAGGTCGACTACATGAATTTCGTTGTTCATAAGTTACCATGTTGAATCATATCTTTAGCATTTAAAAAAAAACTATCTCGATACTCGCTTCAAGAAGCATCTCTAGGCAATGGGAGATAAAATGCATTAAGGTTTTTTGAAGAAGGCTTTTTTTACTTCTGACGCTTACACCTCGGCAACTTAAAGCATATGAAATGTACAAAAAGTACGTCTCGCATGCCTTAAACTGCCGAGGTATGCGACTTAAGAAAACTTTTACTCCAATTGTAAATATTGACACTAATAAAAATTATTAAACTTCAATTATTTAATGACAAGTAAAAGAAAAGAACAAAATTTAAGAAGATGGAAGTACATATGTTTTTACTTTTCAATTTCAATATCAACATGATTAAGTAAGATTGTTTTTGAAACAATGATCAAGAGCTATTTAAAGATTTTTTTTGAATTGTCATTAATAAACTTTATGAATCTATTTAAATTGGTAGATGGAAAAATAAATAAAATAATAATTACGTGATTTTCTACTGCTTGTAATAGAGATCGATCAGAATCAATCAATGATCATTTTTAAAAAAATCTAGAAAAAAAATTAAAGACAAATATATTATCAAGTGCTTAAATTTTATTTATTTATAGTTTAAATTATTTATACTTTTATGAATGAATAATAAAAAATGATTAAAGTTGAACTCTTTGAGGTGTCTATATTGTTATTTGTTTACATTTTTATATGATTAATCGTTAACTGTTATTTATCAATCAAAAATTAATAATAACAAAGCAATAATAACTTACGCCTTAATATTTATATAAAAATCTACGTCTCAACATCATGAGGCTTATGCCTAGCGAACAAAAGAACGCCTCATGTACGTTTTCGCATTTTAAAACTTTGATCTTTTGTCAAAATTAGGGTTTTAGATCCTTCCTAATTTTTTTCCTATGTTAATATGTTTTTCCTTTTTTTTTCCTTCTATGTTTATATTATCCCCTCTCCTCATTGGTGCATCGCTTTGTCTTCTTTGTATGTGTTCCCACCATCTAATTCTATTTTTTGTAATTTTTTTCATTTAAGGATGCTGCTTTTAGTTTTTCCTCACTTTTAACTCTCTTTTTTAGTAATTCCAATCATTCCCTTTGGAATTTTTTGTTTTTTCCACATTTATCTTATTTCTTATATATTTTTAACAACAATCATTTCATTCTAGCCAATAAAGTTGGTTTGATCATTGTTCGATAACTTTTTAATTTGACTGTTATATTTTTATCGTGTGAGATAGCACTATTTTGTCTCCATTTAATTCATCTTGTATTAATCCAGTTCGTTATGTCCTCCGTCTCCCCGTTTTCTTATATTATTGGTCCTAGATATTAGAACGTATAATTTTTGTTAATCATTTGATTTTGTAGATAACTATTTATGTCATATTATTATAACGCATTTATTACAGCTACATGACATATATTTTGTTTTAATCTCCTAATGCTTTGCAGTACATAAGGAAGTAATGGCATATAACGGTTTGCTTTTTGAAAGCCTGCAAGTTGTCTGAATGGAGAGATGGATACTCAATGTGTCAAACTCTAATTCATTTTTAGTAATCGCTTATCATCTTATACAAAACCCAACATTCTTGCTGTGCTTGCCTATACGACTATGGTCCTTCTATGCATGTTTTCAATTATGTGAAGCCTATCAATAAGATAGCTCGTAAACGAATGCACACTCGACCTCTTTGCACCCACTCAAAATGTTCGACCATCATAATTTTGGTTAAGTATAGATTTTGGTATCATTCATGATGATCAACATCCACAAGTAATGCAAACTTTGTTAAACACAATTGCATGTCAAGTCAAGATCAAAATCTTTATTTCTCAAGAGGTATAAATATCACCTTTTATAATGAAATACAATCAAAGTTGGGTTTTAAGTATAAATTCCCGACATTTGCTAATTGGTTATATTAGTATTGATCGAATATTGTTTGATATGCAAAATTTGGAATATCGAAGTCGTGGCAGTCTATTAACAAATTATGCGTGTATAGAGTGAATCAGTAAGGACAAAGTTGGAGAAATTTTTTGAACCAAGGACACCGACTCAAAAGTTTAGTATGAAGGAAAAACATTGACAAAATGTTATACTAATATAGCATCATCTGTGTAAATGTTAAATTAAATTGATACTATATTTACAACAATTGCTATATACATATAGCATTACTTTGTCCTTCGCCCTAAATTTTTTGACTGCGTCCTTTGTTCAAAAAACCCCTAAACTATTTCCTCTAGCCTATTTTCCTTTTATATATATATATATATAATATGTTTGTATGTATTTATATGTATATATTAAACTATAAAATATTGCATAATGGTACTGTAATCGATATTATACGAAATCACATGCTTCGTTATTTTTATAATCCTATGTCAGGAACAGTGGTATTATGTTTATTTTGAAACTTGTGAGCTACCAACACAATAACTAAGACAGAAATTAAATAATGAATTATCATATCGATGCATAATCGTTAAATAAATCTTTAACAATAATTGTTGTATAAAAATTAAAGAAACTATCAGCAACGCATCCGAATTTGTAGACAGCAAACGGTTAAAAGTAAAAAAAAAAAAACTGAAAATAGAATAATTTCCAGCACTTTTGAGCATAATTTATTTGAGAACTCATTTTGAGACTTTCACTAATGATTTGAAACAAATATAGCTCTGCCATATCACTACCAATATTTTGAGTGTTTTTAGAAAAAAAGAAATTCCACTTAAGTGCTGAGAAGTGATATATTGGTTATATTATCTTGATATTATAAAATACTAACTACTTAGGTTACGATTGTTATGTACAATAGGCAAAGAAAATATGAAGGATCAAGTTTAATATAGTTTGATGATTACGTGGAATGGAAATTTTTATAGGGTGTTGAATGCAGCTGCCTACGGACTGCAGGCTAAATTTTAAGGTTTGATTTGTTTTTTACTGATAGAATACTTAATATTAATTAAAGGTAGAGCAACATGTTTCTTGTTTGGAAATTTAGATACAAAATACATTTAGCTTGGGCCGTTAAGAAATTGTGTAATATTTTTATTCAAACAATTTGCTGGCTTCCAAGTTTTTGACAGTTACACGCTATCGGTGCAGGTTGAAGGTGTCTCTCCAACCACAATAACCTTTAACACAATTCTCCATGCATTATGCCAGTCTGGTAATCTAAAACGTGCTTATAAGCTTAAGGACTATATGATTCTAAAAGGTTGTCCCCCAAACGTAGCCACATACAATACTTTAATTCATGGTTTTTGCCTCAAAGGAAAAGTTGATACTGCACGTGCACTATATGATCAAATGGTCCGTGATGGTTGCACTCCAAATGAGATAACTTATGGCACAATTATCGATGCACTTTTCAAGCTTGGTAAACCATCTGATGCAGTTCAAATAATCAGTTTGATGGGCGAAGGTAAAATTCGACCTAATGAATACGTATACTCTACATTGATAAATGGATTTTTCAGATTAGGAGATATAGATGGGGCCCTGAGTGTTTGGGATTTGATGAAAAATAAACATATAAAACCTAATACGGTCATTTATTCTACTCTTATAGATGGATATTGTAAGCATGGTAGAATCAAAGAAGCAGAAGATGTTTTAGATAAAATGATGTCAGAAAACTGCTTGCCAAACTTATTTACATATAATTCTCTAATATTTGGGTATTTTAAGAATGGTAAGCGAGAACAAGCTATGGCAATGTGGCAAAAAATGGTGGATGATGAGTGTGAACCTAACAAGGTTTCATATAGCATACTTATCAATGGTTTGTGTGAAGATGGCAAACTTAAAGACGGTTTAATGGTGTGGAAAAATATGCTAAGCAAAGGTCATTTTCCCGACACTATAGCATACACCTCAATGATTAAAGGATTGTGTAGAGCTGGAAATATTGATGGTGGTATGAGATTGTTTAATGAAATGTTGGCAGTAGAAAATTCTGAGCCTGATGTAGTCACATACAATTTGTTATTTGACACTTTTTTAAAACGTGGCAAATTATCAAAAGCTATGATTTTGTTAGGTACAATGTTAGATAGAGTGTGTGACCCTGATATAGTCACATGCAATATATTTTTGAACGCATTGATGGAAAAAGAAGGTAAAGGGAGGGAGTTTTTAGAAGGATTAATTGGTAGGCTATGTAAGAAAAAGAGAATTAAAGGAGCTGCTGAAATTTTACATGTGATGATTGGAAAATATTTTGTTCCTGAAATAAATACATGGGATATGGTGGTAAGAGGAATTTGTGATAGTAGTAAGGTTATTACAAAGGAGATTGATAAATGTTGGAAATATATTTGGAGATAATTCTTTTCTTATTCTTTTTTGATTGATCTGATCAAATACCGCAGATTGGGAAGGTTTTTTCTGCTTGACAGGGGAACAGAAACTGTGTGCTTTCAAAGCCAATAAAATATAAAAAAACATTGGACTGGAAAAGTTTTTCACTCTACAAAATACTAACAGACCTGTTGCCATCCGGATTAAAAGCCCCTTCCTCTTCAAATCCATGACAAATAACCCTGAAATTCACCACTTTTCTATCTTCATTATCACCCATTCCCATCTCTCATCCGATTTCCATAATGAGAAGAATCACAATGTTGAGCTGCAAATGAATGAAATCAAACCTGTGAGATTTATCAGGATGTGCAGTCAACAAGGCTAAATTCCATTAGCAGGTATAATTCAATTTAATGGTTGTTGATTTTCTTAAATCTGTTTTTATTTGAACTTCGTATATTATAAAGATGTATTTTAAAGGATTACAAGTTCATAATAATGGAAAATTTGGTAGCTTATCATTATTTCTGGTCTTAGCATGTAAAACACCATTCATCACAGTAATTTTTGGATGTGCACCACCAGGATTATCAATGAATTAACAACAAATACTTTTTAGAAAAAAATAAAAATAAAATAACGGCATATATTCACTTTTTCATTCATTAATGGCCCATGATTTGATAGAAATTGCAAGTCATCAAAATAGTTTTAGACATTGGGTGCGTTTGTGGGGAACGGAAACAGGGTATTTGAGCAGAGAAGTTGAGTGAACGGGGATTGCGTTTTGGGGTACGAAAGAGGTATTTGAGCGGAGTATTTGAAGGAGAGGATGGGGAGAGAAAAGAAATCAACGGCTGTTGACATCAACCGTTGGGGACGCGTCGGATGCCAACGTACTTTCCACCACCATTCATCTGAACGGGACT
Source organism: Allium fistulosum (assembly GCA_030737815.1). Lineage (NCBI taxonomy): Eukaryota > Viridiplantae > Streptophyta > Magnoliopsida > Asparagales > Amaryllidaceae > Allium > Allium fistulosum. Next base: position 715,937,958 of record CM060904.1, read on the forward strand.
GGGAAGGGGTTAACCCTGTTTGGGCGTCCGACGCGTCGGATGCATCGGATGGGTCCCAATGTGAGCGTGCCGCAACAAGCTTGCGAACGGCGAACGGCACCATTATTGCACTTTTAGAGACAATACGGAAATTTGGTCTTATATGTAGTGTTTGCGATCTGAAAAAAAAAGAGAACTTAGACCTTGATTTTATTTCGATTTCTCTTTTAAATTGCCTTGTACATTTTGTTTGTAATTCAGCGACCCCTTTTCCAGTTTCCTTTTCAGTTATATCAATATTTATAAAATATTCTATCAAGTTTAACGGCTGTAGATATAGATTATATGACTCATGAAATGTTAGTAATATGCAAATGCTATAACTTATTCTACAAGTACATATGTTGGAATTAATGCACTTTCATGAAAATTTATTTTCATTGAAGAATGAGAAGTTACGGCTATTGAAAAATGAAAAAAAGGTTCATTTGTACTTACTGTATGGCTATTCACTTATTGAAACAAAAGCTATTTACATTGAAAAATGAAAACTATGTCGATTGGAAAATGAAAAGAAGGCTCGAGTATCTAGTATTTCATTGTATGTCTATCCACTTATTTAATATGTCCATTTGACTACTATAAAGGTATAAATATGTAGCTAAATTATGCAATCTCAGTTCAAGCAAAAAACAAAGTTTTATATATAAATCAAGAACTCTGCTCTAGCAACTCATTCTTCATAATGTCTTCATATATTTTTCTTTTAATTCAATTAAACTGGTATTAAAACAAAATTTTCTTCTCGTCCTCTGTGTGTGTGTCTGTCTGTCTCCCTCTCTCCCCCCCTTTTTTTTTTAATTTTTTAATTTTTTTTGGGAATAGATCATTTTCAAAATGTCTTAAAGAGAAGCTGGATTCGTTTCTTACTCAGTTATTCTAATCTTTGACGAAGTTAACTATGGCATTTGGAGTCTAAAGATGATGACTTTTAAAAAAACCTTGACTTATAATATATCTTTATAATATTATTTAATATATAAATATATGTGTGTATTAAATTAATTTGTTATTGTGTGACGATGGATTAAGCGATGAATCCCTAATAAAAGTGGTTTGAATTGCGGAGAATTGTTAGAACATAATTACAACTCGTTTACCCTATTTTAGCATAAGGTGCTGGTTGTATTTTATTACTTTGTATTGGTGAGTACAAATGAACACTCCTATTTTTTGTAAAATACAATTAATTGTATTATATTCGATAAATAAAAAAGAATTTTATTTGTGGAAGAAAAGGTGATTTGCAAGTTTAGTGTGAGGGTTTAAAAGGGAAAAAGTAGACCTTACTGGCTCAAAGATTGCAGGGGCTAGGAGATAAAATTCCCTTATTTACTTAGATTTATTAAAATGGAAAATAATCATTTTTTTCTCTTCTCTGGACCCCAACGCCTCATTTTTAATTTTTTCCCATTCCCTTCTCTTCTTTCTTCTGGAAGCTAAAAATGGCTTCTCTTATTAACTTTTGTAAAATCTATTTCATCATATATTTTAGATGGAACTTTTTATAAATGTTGGAATTTCTAAATTGATTTAGGGTTTCGGGTTACAATGAAATATGATGATTTGGTCAGTGATTTTAAACCAATTTTTGGATGAAAAGTTTAATCTTTGGTGACTTGAATGCTTGGGGTTTTATATAAATTTGGTTTGGAGTTAATAATAAATTTTGGTGGTTTTAAATTATAAAATGGAGATTTTTCAGTGTTTGATATACTTTAGCATGGCTGATTAGGTGATGTTGATAGAATATAATTTGGAGTAAAATTGTGCATACGAATCGGAGGACATTACAACTTTGCTTGGATCTAAAGGTCTTTAAAGCATAGTTTAAAATGAACTTGTTGAATCAACTAGCCAAGGTGAAGTAACTTAAAAGGAAAAAGATTATATGAAATAGATGTGATAATCGATGCCGAAGCTCTATCAAAATTTCAAAATGGAGTTGGTGCTACCATTTCTCTGAGAATATGCAGTGCTATGATAACAAAGCCAGAGAGAGATCTTGGAGTATCAAGGTGATAACAAAACAAAAACAATAAAGCTTCTCAATTTGCAGGGGTAATTTCAGAATTTACAAATGAAAGAATATACATGCCTCCAAGATTTCTCATCTCGAGTGATTGAGGTTGCCAATTAAATTAGAGCTCTCAGTGAAGAGATGATCGATCAGAAGGTTGAAAAAATATTGATTAGCCTACCGAAGACTATGATTAAGAATCCAAAAATATCACTGCTTTATCAATCAAATAGCTAACGAGATCCTTAAAATCACAAGCAAAGGAGGCTAATCGCAATAAGCAATCAATGGAAAGTGCCCATCAGTCAAAAGTTTATATGAAGGCTACCAACTTTTGAGAGGACTAAAAATTAGAGGAACAAAGATGTTACAATAAGCAAAAAAATCAATTTTGTAACAAAAAGGGTGAATCTTCCTGCGAAATTCATCACACTAAAAATTTATAGGTGAGTGATTCGGGTCTTCATTATTACTTTTTGGAATAGAAGTCCCTCAATCCGAGTTTGGGATATTTATTTCTCAGCAAAAATATGCGGAAAATAATTTACAAAAGATTTAATTCACTTGTATGTGATCATGTTTGCAAACCTTTTGATGGTTAGTATGAAAAGGTGGATGTTGCTAAATACCGAAATTTGATGTAGTCTATTATGATACGGCACCGCTACAAAGCTCCACATAGTGTTTACAACAAATATGTTATTATGATATATGCAATATCCAAGTCAAATTCATTTTGGTGCTGAAAAAAGAATTCTGAGATATTTGGCAGGTACATTGGGTTATGTTATTCTTTACAATGCAGAAGCAGCAATTTTCATTGGGTAAAATGATAGTGATTGGGCTGGATGTCACGACGACATGAAAAGCACTTCTGCTTATGTATTTTCTCATGATTATGAAATTTGTTCATGGTCTTCAAAAAAAACAAAAGGCGGCGACATTATCATCCACAGAAGCAGAATATGTTGCAGCAACCGAAGTAGCAATTCAAGCAATATGGCTACGAAGGATGCATGAAGGTATTGGAGAAAAGAAAGATTATGCACCTATTTTATTTGTGATAACAAATCTGGCAAAAATTCAGTCAAATGTGATTGCAGAAATCATATTGCTATATAGCATCATTTTATTAGAGAAGTCACTGAAAAAGATGAAGTTCAACTTGAATACTCTAATCAGAGGAGCAACTAGCTGATGTCATTATTAATGCGTTTCCTAAAGAAAATTAGGAGTAACCAGCCGATATCTTGATTAATGCACTTCCCAATAATTTTTTTGCTATCTTCGAACTTGGAGTTGTCAAGAAAGCGCATTAAAGGAGAGTGTTGAAATTAATGTACTTTCATGAAAAGTTATTTTGTCGAAGAATGAAATGTTGTTGTGTTGAAGAATAAAAAAGGATTCATGTATCTAGTCTTTATAGTATGGCTATTCACTTATTGAATATATTCAGTCAACGATTATAAATGTATGAATATGTACCCAAATTATGCAGTCTCTACTCAAGCAAATTTTTTTGACTTTTTGTATATATAAATCAAGAGCTCTGGTGTACCAACTCATTATTTTGAATATCTTCACATATTTTTCAGACTCATAGTATCATTTTCGTATGATAAGTTCTATGTTCATTCATTGATTGATTTTATTCTCATTGATTGTACAAGCAGTGTGTTTGGGTGTTTAGCTGACAGTTCTTAAAGCCTTAATTACGGAATATTAATGGGTATTATTTTGGTTGGCAGTTGAATGATCAACATGTTTGCCTAGTTACAGGTAATTGAGATAGCTCAATGCTGATTACTACATAGTTTACTTTGATGGCAATGCCAATTTCTAAAGGAAGGAAGGTACAGAGAATTTTTCAACTTGAAATTTCTAAGCTTGAACATCTCAGCCATGTAAAAATCTCATGTTCGTGTTTTCCCCACATTTATTTCAACATCTAATTCTGATTTTCTTTTCGGTACATTTAGCCTTACCAGTTACCTGGCCCGGCCCACGGCAGAGTCGAGAGAGACTATGGACTGTCCGAAAGGTCCAACAAAAAATCAAAAGAAAAAATACGCATTTCTCAAAAGCGCGATTTCCTTCTCGGACTTCCAGTTCTCATCGTCGTTCGCGCTTGCATCCCTGTTCTCATCATCTTTTATCTCTCTCAAATGCTCTCAAATGCTGATCGGCTGAGTCGGCTCCTTCGATTGATTTGCCACACTTGCAGACTGCCGTCCCTCAAATTGAAACCCTAATTTCAATTTCAAATTATAACCCCGAATCAGAACTTGGAAAGTACCCAACTCAACCAATGTGCGAAATAGTAAATGATAATTATTGGTTAGTTTGTTATTTTTTTGTACGATTAACAATTCAGTCAGTTCTTGACTTCATTCTATATTTGTGAATTGTGATTCACGATTTATTGTTTAGCTTATTTCAATTGGTGGCTTAATTTTTTGTAACTTACAATTTAGCATCAATACAATGCTTTAATTAAGGATATAATGATGGTTGTTAAATGTTTTTTGGAACTTGTGTTTTTTAGATTGCTGTTAATTGGAAAAAAAAAGTAACGATGATTTCTAGATGTGAAGAAGCAAAATCTAGTTAGTTCAATTTTAAATTTATTTCAAGCAATAAATAAAAATCTCAAACTTTAAATTCAAGTCAAAATTGATGAAACAAATTGGGAGCATGAAAATATTGGTTCTAATATTGATTTTCGTTAATATGTATGGATATTATGTTTACATTTTGATTTTTGGGCATGTAATCAAGATGACTTAGTTGATCAACCTTTTGTGATGAAGGTTAAATTTTATAAAGAATTTACATTTTGTCTTGTACATGTAATTTTTTTGGTTGAGTTAAGGGGTAACAAAAACAAACATAAATGTTTGTTCGACTAGTGCATTGAATACCCTTGGATTGGTCCTGCCAGTCACCTACAACTTATAGATCATGCTACAAATTAACTGGAATAGAGCTAAACAAACCATCTTCATGCCTTTATAATTTATGTTTAAATTTCCTTTAGACGCACACACTAATTGAATTCATTTGTCGTCTATACTATTAAAAATGATATATAACACAAAAGATATGTGCACATTTAATTGAGAAGCAGGGTAAAAACAAAGTGCATATCTGTCTTTATGCATCAAGCAAAAAAGCACACAAAAATCATTTTTAGTAAAACTGTGAAATATAAAATAATTTACATTTTTTTTGTATGGTGAAAGTTGCAAGTTTTAACAATAGTAGAAACTTTGTTCTTACGATTGTATCAAAATTAATCATTAATATATATAGTAGAATTAGCAATATGATGAGTGAATGATTTTTTTAGCTAGTTCAGCTCATCAGTATATAAAATAAATGGTGGCGACCACAAAATGTTTATCTTCTAAAACATTGTCGCAGTCCATAGATGAGAACTTAGCACTTGATAAAATAAATCAAGACCCATAAAGTAGAATTTGCTGGCTTTCGAATAGTATTATAATAACTCAGTACCTTTATCTGCTATGGAAGAAATGCATATTCTTCTAGTTTGAAACGTTATAAATCCGTTTCTTTTTATATCTCTTCGGAATTCATCATGAAAACATTGAAGTATCACATATTTTTGCATAATGGACCAAAACTTCACGGTAAATTTTTGTAGCAAAAAATGCGTAATTAATATTTGTTCTTTGGGGTGTGTAACATCTTAATAATTATTCCATGTTTACAATTAATACACAAGACTTCAACTTTTATATAATCACCGCATATTGAAAGAACCAAAAAAAAAAACAGTTCGTAGTCATCGTCATCATCTTCTCTGCCATTTTCCTAAATGATTGTGGCCAGTCGCATGGATTCTAATTTTCCATAGGTTTCCGTCTTAAGTCATATTTTTGGTTAAATTCGGTTTTCTAAGACTTTTTACCCAAGTTATAGATCTTTATTTTTTTTCCTTCCATATAAAGATTTTCATAGATATACAAGTAATATTTATACTTAAGTGAATAAACTGCCAACATCTACGTTCAAATCTACGATCAAAGCAAGTTACTCACTTTTTTAGAAGTGTTATCCGGCCTTTTGGTCCGGCTATATTCAGACTTACTGGACAAGTTATATTGAACGATTATCGATAAAGACGGTCCAAAGAGATGATTGTTAGACCCAGAGATCAAGCGCAAACAATGATATGAAGTGACGATCAACCGAGACCAAAAAATAGACTCTTCGTAATATTCTAAGTACGGATTAGTATTTCTCCTAGGCAGGAATCGGTGCCTATCCCTTCCTCTAGGAGATCGGTACATATCCTCAATTTTTGTCATAATCTGGATGAGATTGATATAGAGTGACAAGAAAGACCCCACGAGGCTACAAAATCTCAAGTCGTTTTGAGTTTGTATGCTCAAGTTATGGACAAATTACTTCACTTAAAAAAGAGATCGTATAAAAAGGATCGTACAAAAGGGATCGGATCAAAGGGATTAGGTCGTATACAACCCAATAATGCAACTCAATAGAAAACGATCGATATCTCAAAATCATGAAGTCAAATATATTTGAAACTTTGAGAACAAGAAAGGACCTTAGGGAGTCCACCATAGGGATCGCACCCCAAGATGAAGAAGTAAAAGGGACCAGCCATCTTCCCTCTAGAGGAATCGATCTAAATCAGACAACATCACATGTTACAACAAAGATTGATCAATAACCCAAGTTCTACTAATCTAATTGACATAAAACTTGAAGGCTAAACATAATACAACATAGAGAAGCTCGCATATGGATCGCATCCCAAAATCATCAATCATAGGAATCGGCCGCGATCTCTATTTCGGAATTTGGGTCATGCAATCCCTCATATGGGTTCCTATGGATCTGGAGAGCTTTCAGCTGAATTTTCAAGGAGATATTTCACCGTCTTACTCTATAAATACAGACTTGATTGTTCATTTTCGGGACCTTTAGGCTGCTTGCTGCTTTGTATTCTTTTGTAACTAAGGATTTTCATCCGATCCCTCTTGTACTCGGTTTACAAAATGATTAATAAAGTTACCTCTTTAAAGTAGATGTAGACAAACAACGTCGAATCACCATAAGTTGTTGTGTCTCTGTTATTTGTTTATTTCTTATTGCTTTATTGCTACGTTCTCTCGGTTTAAATTTAATATTCTTCATTTATTTCTCCACATAAACTCTATTGAGTGTTTGTGACTAATTTTGACGCAAACAAATTGTTTTCAATTGCTATGTTGTTTGTTATTGTAGTCCTAAGTTGATTTGCATAGTCTTATATTTAAGTTCGATGATTTAATATTTATCTTATATCAACATTTAGTACCGTATGTTGATTTCTCATTTCCTTTTCGGATTCTCTTTCTTCTTTAGGTGAATTTTTTTTCCTAACATTCTTCGTGTATATGTAAGCAAAGAATGCAGCGTGCCAATCTTGGAGAAGAATGGAATCAGAAACACGATAGTTGAGTTATCTACGATTCATTGGTCACTATGAAAGTTAAAAGTATTGTTTGACTTGAAATAAGTTTTGTATTTTGCATTTTTAATCGTCTACTTTAAAATAAATGGAGGAGTCGGAAAGGATGAAAAACGGTCGATTCGGAAAATGGTTTATGACATAAGATTGTAACTTGTTTTTTATTTTTCGCCTTTTAGAAAATATCAACGACAATCATTCTTCTTACCATTTTCTTCCTTTGTTGGAATAATTATGATTTTTCAACTTCTCCTTTCTTTTTCACATCATTTGATATGCATTATTAAAAACGCAAAACAAAAAATGCATTTCTTAGGTGAATTGAATCTAACCAACAGAAATGGAGAATAATGACTGGTTGGATCTAGTAATTCATGGCGGAGCAAGCAAGGTGATCTTTCCTTCCTCGTTTTTTGATAAATATACTTCAAACTGAAATTCTTAATTTGTTAATTTTTTATTTGATTTTAGATGGTTGATTGCAGGTGAATTATGAAAGCTAGAAATAATACCTTTTATCGCCAGCTTTGAGTCATTTCGATTCTATTTCCATGGTAAGATACATTCATATAAAAACATAAGTTCGTGTTCTTATCCTCCAAAATAACCAAGTTTATCAGTTTTCCACTATGCTGCACTTAATTAACGAGCTTAGTTTCATTGCACGGTTGATAATGAGTTTTTTAATTCTTCAATTTGATATTTTGCAGCATATTGTCATTCGTATTCATTCTCAATTTATCATATTCATATTCAATTTTAATACGTTAGTGTACTTCTCTGTGCGATTACCATGGAATAGTTTTTATTGCTTTGTTTGTTTGCATGCCAGTGGCTATTGGGAGGGAACTGTTATTTATCATTTTCATTATTATAATTATTACTATAATATTTTTATTGGTTCTCTCTTCGCATTTAATATACCAACATTTAATGATTTTGTACAATTATTTACAGATTTCTCCCAGGTATTCTTTTATTGTTTTACATGTAAGTCCATATGTTAAAACTAAAATTTAAAATTTTTAAATACATACAACCAACAAATATCTATTAGTCGATCTAATAATTTTTTTAAAAACACTGACAATTCAATGTGTTTACCACATTCATGATATTGAAAAAAATGGTAATACTAATTTTTCATCCAAGTCCATGTAGTTTGAAAATTTTACAATTATTTAAAATTATTAAAATGTTTTACTAATTTTCTCCTCTATCGTTTTACATTTAAATACCTAACACCTGATAGTTTTTACAATTATTTACGGTTTTTCCAAAGTTTTCTTAACTTTAAACTTTTAAATAAATCCAATTAACGAATAAGTATTAATTGATCTAATATAGAAATGATAATTCGATGTGTATATCGCATTCCTATTGATAAAAATGGTAAAACTGTTTTTTCATTCAAGTCCGTATGGTTTAATATTTTTACAATTACATACGAAATTATCTTTATTTTTCTTATATTATTTTACATTCAAGTTCTTAATATTTCTTTATTTCTAAAATTAGTATTCTAATACTGTGAAGTATACACATGAATTCTTCTTCTTAAAGTTGGTATTTCATTACAAACAAATATATACACATTTTTTCTTTCTAAAATTGGTATATCATTACAAGCATAATTTTTTTACTTTTTAAAATTTGTACATCAAGTGAATTCAATGTCATTAATAAAATTTATTTTTATGAAGAATGACACTACAATTAATCATAATCAGTTATTGTTAGTACTCTATTTTGTTGAAAAAATAATTAACATTTTCAGTTAGAATGTTGTAAAAAAAAATCCATTTTAACTATTTATATCTATTATTTACGTTAATCAATGGACATGAATCATATCATACTTTGATTGAAAATATTTTTCTTGTGCATTTTATTATATTTTAGAAGTAAATGTTAAATATTTCTTGAAACTTTCATTATAAATTAAAACTATTGAGGTATGAAATAATGGATTAAAAATACTTTTTTTTACATAATTACAATGTAAGTTGTAACGTTTTAGGTCTTATTTTCACTTAATATTTCTTATCAACCCAAAAAATGGATCAACATCCTGGATTGTGTGGGAAAGCACCAACCATGTTTATCAAGACAAATAAAATAGAAAAAAAATAGTAAATTGCGGAAAAAGTAAAGAGACGAGATTTTTTTAGCGGTTCAGCTTTTAACAAAGCCTGCATCCACTTTATAGCTTTTATTGATCAACTGCTGTTACAAAGAAGTTTGGATTGCAATATGATTCCTTTTCTAAGTTAGATCAAACCACCATTGTTAGAGACAACCGAATGGATCTCAATTGCCGTTTAATGGCTGTCGTGAGGGAGAAAAAGAGTGAAGAAACAATGGCAGAGTTTCAGCAGACACCAGAGCAGATCATTTTCCTATTGCAGATGGGATGATATTTATAGAAGTTGGAGAGCACTTGGTCCAAAACCGCTTGGTCAGAGGCCTGCATTCATCACACAGAGGAAGTCCAGAAAGATTGAAGGTCATCAGAGCAAAGTATTTAGATCGGTACCAATCCGATCCAAATAGTTAAACATTTTTTATGCTTTGACCACTTGGTTGTCTTTCTTGCAGATTACGATGCCCTCCATATAGTTTCGTAGCTTGTTGACTTGATTTGACGATGATTCACCTGTAGGTTAGATTGAACTGTAATCTGAATCGGATAAGTCTTCATTTCTTCTACTCGGGTGCTTGGAATGTTATCAAACTCGGTAGATAAGCTTAGTGGAGACATAGGAGTGTAAGACAAGTGGAACAGAGATCTAATAAAGCAATATTTTGGATCGGTACCGATCCGAAATGTTAGCCTAAAAATGGCCCAAACTTCTTGGGGTCCTTTATCTTGTACTTTAGGCCTTCCAATCAAGTTTCGAGTCGATCTAGTTTAATCTGAATGTTCCAACTCCTATTGAATTCTGCTAGGTTAAAAACCTGGTTAACATTTGCCCCATATAGTATGCTTTCTTTAAAAATAAGGTGTGCTCTGGAATTGTTTATCTTTGAGTTTTTGTTTTAAGGAGTTTCATTGGTCGTGTATGGCCATCTTGCAAAGCTATCTATGACGTACCGGCTAACTGTCCACTCCTTAATTGTGAATCTCCATTGTTCGTAATCACAAAGTGATCTCGGCTTGTAATTTCCAGAATGAATACGGACATTGAGTAGGTCGAACGGGGAAAATTTGAGATAATTCGGGGGAGAAAATTTGGATCGGTACCGATCCAAGTACTTGACAGTTTTTTCAAACTTTTCTCTTTCTTTTAATACTAGCCGACCCTCCACTTTATCTCATTTTCATTTGATCCAAGCTTTTGTCCTGTAACTGATCCGATCTCTTCAAGCCCTTAGCCCACCGATCCATGCTCACCGTCCGTTTAGGATCGATCTTAGCACAAACGTCACTTGCTGCCACCTACTGGAGCCGCCGCCGTCGAGATTACACCTGTTTTGAGGCGCTGTCGATCCAAATCATCCAATACCCTAGTTTGGGCTGTCTTGAATCAGAGATCAAATCACTTTTCTTAATTTTGAAGGTCGATGAAGTGGATTTTGACGTGTTATTACATTATCGATTGGTGATGAAATTGTGTTGGCGACAGATACAGTGGAAGACTCGAGCCGATTGTGACTTCATGGAAGATGATAGTAAATCGAGTCTTGAATTCTTCACGGAATGAAGCTAGGGTTTTGCCCCAGTGCTCAACATGTTTTGCTATCTTCATCCACAGAGTCAGAATTAACTTGCACCAAGTTACACAGTTGATCCCGACACAGCGTCTTACAGAGTAATTTTGGTTTTTCTGGGAGGTGCTAATAGCTTAGGGTAGCGTCTTGTATGCAGCTCATGTCGTTATCACTTTCCAGAGAACTTAAATCGACTAATGCTGAGAATTCTGTACTCGACTCGGACCCTTCGATCTATAGTTGCTTGCTTTGGATTGGTCCCGTCATTGCACAGTGGTGTACCTGGAATAGGAAGGGCTTTCCGTGTCGCTTCGGACAGCGAATTCGTTATCAATCTTTGATCGACAACGGGTAAGTATAGAAGAAAAGAAATTAATAGGTGATACAGATCGCTTTTTCCAGTATGAGTGAGCCATCTACACGGAATAGTTTGTTCATTGCTTTTAGGACATCGAACCCGTTCTCACTTAGATCACGCATCACATGCTCCCTCGGTTCATACTTGGAATTCGATCGGTGGTTGGTACACGTCAATTATCTTTCAGATTTAAAGTATCAACTACGCTAGAGTCTATAATTTAGATATTAGGCGTATGTGACTGTTTTTAACATAAGCTTTCTTATATAGAATGACGCACAAATTTTATCGGCGCAAATCAGTTGGGGGGGCTCACCTCTTTCTGAAGCGGAGTCATCGTCGATCACAGTTGGATCCGCCGCTTCCATAACTTCAGGTCAATATGGTCGCTTGATTCCAGTCGACCTCGTCATCGGTCGCACTCCTCCTAACTTTAGAGTCTTGTTTGATCCTTCGGAGAAATCTCTTTCATTTCTTACACATAGGATGTTGCGAAGCATTTGCTCACAATATGGTATCCCAAAGGACGACGTACTTCTGCCATCAAGAGGAGAATTTTCTCATAGGCCACCTTCTGGATACGTGGCTTGCCATGGGTATATGTGTATGTATGGTGCACCCCCTTCAACCATTTCTTAATGACAATGCTTCAAAATATAGGGTTGGCCCCGTTCCAAATTCTTCCAAATGGATATGTCATGCTAACGTGCTTATATGTTCTGTTCATGCGGACGCTCAGTCGTGCCCCAAGTTTCGCTGAGTTGCAATATCTTATATTATTCAAAAAGAGAGAGGCTAAGCCATCACTCGTTTACATGGAGGCGCAACGTAGCCGAAAACTTATACTGATCTTCTTAGCAAAGTTCCTTCATTCAAAAACCAGTTCTTTTTCGCTAAATGTCCAGAGGGATTCACCCGTTTATGGACCACGGGGGGTAAGTTTCTTTCATCATGCTTGAAATTTCCTTTAATTGCTACAAGTCTTTTGAATCGTATATTCCTTACAGTTCTTCAGAAGATTAACATGAATCTGGCACTTGGAATTGTTCTTAGCACCCTGAAAGCGGGCGATGCTCAAGAGCGCACAATTAGGTTCTTGCTCATAGACAAAAATATTCGTCGATGTGGGCTTTTACACTCTAGAAGGTTTGTTGGATTCGTCAATGCTCTTTTCCGCTCCAGAGTCCGGATCCATTCTGTTTCATCTTCCCATGACTCTGGTGAAGACGATGATGAGGACGTGGAAGAAGAAAGTGACACATCCGATGGGTCAGAGAAGACCCTTGAGGAGATCCAAATTCAAGTTGGAGTCAACAGTCTGCTTAAAATGCCACCGATCCCAGAGGAGAAAGAAGAAGAGTTTATTTAACGGAAGGGCAAGGCTCCGTTGATTGAAGGAAGGAGGAAGGAGAGATTAGTGAGGAGCATCCTATGAACGAGGAAGAAATAGATTGAGATTCTGATGAGGGTGACGTCAACTTAGGCAATAAGATCTCGGAGTTGAGCCCTGGACATGCTCCCTCACCTCCTTCGAAAGAGCCCATTGAAGGAGCTTCTCCCAAGGACGAACCTGTATCTAGCTCTCTGCCGGAAGGTGTCAATATTGACTTGGGAGATACAAGTGACGTTTTTGTGAATATGGGTGACTTGATGGACGACTTCACTTCGGAATGGTTGCCTTCCCAGCTTACTCAAATCATCCCTACAAGAATTAATGTCTTGACATTAGTCGAGGATCGATCTTGTTTGTGTATTCTGTCGGGGTCGTTAAACTGTAGCACACACTTCACTAGGATCACACACTTTATATTATTATTATTTTCTAGGATGTTTCAGCACATCAAATGCCTCTTTCCTAAAGCCGTTTTATCATTTGCTATAGGATCATGTCTCGTGGCTTTTACAGTGATATTGATCGAGTATTAGAGTCTCGGCGCTTGCAGCAGAGACAGTCTTCCGGGTACCACGCTTCCCGGGAGACCGACGAGGAGAGGAAGAGGAGGAAGGATAGGGAGGCGGAATAGCGCCACTGAGCCAAGAAAGATCAAGGCTGTGGTAGAGGAAGTGGCTATGAGAAGAGGAAACGCCCGACTGAGCGGGAAGATCCGTCAAAAAGGTCGAAAAGAGACCAAGAGCATAAACCCGCTCTCCAGCTTCCTGCTTCCATTGGGATAAGCGTTCCTGCTTCTGGTGTCGTGACCTCCTCCACTCATGCTGTTATGACCGCCTCTCTCCCAACTTCTAGGCGTGCGTCTTACATTCTACCCACTAGTCCCCTGCATCTACAAGCTGCCTTCCCTTACTTGTTCATAAGGGGGTTGTTTATGACAAGCCTAATTTGAATTTAGTTCGTGTTGAATCCTATTCACCCCATCTCCAAGCAATTCAGAGAGGTTTGAAGCAAGCCGAGGGGTAGGAAAAACTATGCATGCAGCTGTCCACTGTCAGTCGAAACAACTACCAAGAAATTCTCTTGCGGATCGTAACGTGGAGATCGAGAGGCTGAAGAGAGAGAAGGATGATGCCCTCAAGAGAGAGAGCAATAGCGCTTCTTTGTTTAAGGAGCTGAAAGAATCCACCGATCGGGCCACGCTCATATTCAGAGATGAAATAAATGCCACACTAATGAGGCGGTCTTAAAAGAAAAGTTGATGATAAGCGAGACGATGGTTGAAACACGGAAGGGAACCATTGCCGAACAAGCTCAAGAAATTGGCTCTCTTCGCGAACAAGGTTCGACTTTAGATGCTGAGAAAAAACAGCTGGCGGTAGAGAAGGCTAGCACGGAAGCCAGCTTTCCAGAGCTTCAAGATATCTTCGCAAAGAAGATGGAAGGCTTGGATGCTACCATTTTGGGCTTTTATATTAACTTCGTGCTGCATCAAGGGAGTCTCCTTTGGGTCTGTTGTTCCCCCGTAAGCTTGCTGTAGTCTAGGAAGAGATTCTGGTCCGATTCCAGGACATGGGTGGCGGTCACAATGAAGAGGAGTTGGTTTAGACATACCTGAACGAAGAATCCCGCCAAGCTATAGTAGAGGGCTAGGAAATCTTAAGACTGGAGAGGGAACGAGAAGCCATTGAAGTCGTGGCCGCCGCTAAGCCTGTAACTGGCATTTTCCTTTCGGCCCTGGTGAGCCGTCTTCGCATCTTCGTGCTGATGAGAAGACCGTTCCTACTTCTCCCATAATTGTGCAGCCATTAAAGGAGGGCAATGATGAAGGCTTCGAAGTTGTGGCGCATGATCAGACCTCAGTAGCAGATAATTTCCTTATCTCTCCCATGTTTGAAAACTTCCAATTTATGCCTGATGAAATTGCCGAGATAACCGCCCTTTATTCTGATATTATAGATCAACCCTTTCTCCCTTTCGAGTTACATGCTCATCACGATGCTGGATCTACTACCATTTTGACTGCATCAATCGTCGTCTCAGCATCTGTCTCGCAGCTCGGTTCGCACTCCGAGCAAATTGCAGAGCTGCATGGTTTGGATGACCCCTATGTATCTCAAGAGGAAGGCTTGGCAGCTACTGATATACAGGAGCAGGCGGATCAAACTAGCCAACCAGACAAAGCAGAGGCCGAGCAACCGATGACCGAGCAGCAGATGATAGCGGTGAAGAAGGAGAAGGTTGAAGAGCAGAAAAGGTCGTCAAAGTGTTCTCATAGATCCCGCAAACACAAAGGCAAAGGAGGGTCCGTCAGTGGCCATGTTTCAGAGAGCGAGATTGACCCTGGAGAGGAGAAGCTTGAGAAGTTGCTGATCAGAGGCGGAAAAGGCAACAGGGGAAGCGGTAACAAGAAGTCATGATTCGTCTTTTGCTTTTTGGTTGCTTTTTTTACAAGTGCAGAGTCTGCACTTAGCACTTCTTCTTCTTGTAACAGTAGTGTTTGTGTTTTCCTTTTTTCCTTTTCTTAGCCAATATTGTGCGGGCACGGCTCCTGCTGTTTGTTGTTGTATTTGAAAAACATTATAAGTAATAAAACTGTTGAAATTTTGATTACAACTTTACTTGTCTACTTATCTATGTTTCATGATTCATGCACATATGCCACTCTTTTTTATTCATCATTGTTTTATTTAATCCCGTAATTATTGCCAAAATTCTTTGTTTGGAGTAACAGAACTGTGAAGTATTTGCTACTTTGGTTGAGTGTTGGTGTGCGCGCGCCCCCTAGTTCACAGGGCTGTTTATTCCGAACATTTGATACGAGACTGGGTGCCCCCAGTCAGGTCTATACCGCAACACCTATCTTTGGGAGTTTCTGGCTTTAGAAACCTGTAAAGCTCTTTAGCGGCCTCACGGCGAGTAATTTACGCACTCAAGTGATTTACATATTTAAGTGATTGGCAATGCCGGAGCAACACTGATTACTTGGGATTTTGTTAAGTGATTTCATCGCGATGCTGATATTTAGGCTGTCGCGAACACGTATCGCTCCTTGGAGTGCTATTTTCTTGGCTCCTGGGGCCGTACGTGATTTTGTCAATATGAGAGTTCCTCGTCTTTGGATGCAATTTTGCTGATCCAGGTAGTAGTGTGCGGCTTACGAAATGTGCACAGTGGGATCGAGGCTTGCCTGGTCGCAGCTCTGCGAACCAAGAAGTAATCCGCGGCTTAGGTAACTGTGTTTGCTTGGATGTGAATCCACAATCCAAGAGACGGTGCACGGCTTACGAAATGCACGACTTTGATTTTGGGCCTTCTCGGTGTCGTCGGAGTAATACCGGTTCTTAGAAAGTAGAGATCGAGTTCCGTCGATCCAACGGTTTGATTCGATTTGCTTCCGTCAACTCGGCCGGTAGATGGGGCTTGCTCGAGCGTGGTTCCATTATCTCAAGTAGAGATTAGATGGTTTTGAGTCGATTTGACCCCGTCGACTCAGCAGGTTACTTTCGTGAACACAGTTTAATTGGTTCAGAAAGCAAAGCAATTTTATTAATAAAAGTTGGGCAAATTTTGCCTATTTACAATGCCTCCAGTGTTCCGAGATGGCTTATTTGCGGGAAATAGGAAATACATGAGATAATCTTAGATATAGTAACGACGCAGCGATTCGCTGTTCCAAGCTCGAGGAATTTGGGTTCCATCAACGGGTGTTAGCTTGAACGTGTCACCCCATAGCTTCTGCCCGATCAAATAGGGCCCTTTCCAGTTTGGAATGAATGCTCCTGGTACAGGGTAGACCCGTTTGAGGACAAAGTCTCCTACTTCGAAAGTACGGTTACGAACCTTGAAATTGAAAAATCGTGCGACCCTTTTCTGGTGAGCAGCAGTCCTTAGTTCGGCTTCTTCCCTCTTCTCATCGACCATATCGAGTGACTCGAGCATGAGCCGCTCGTTTTTTGTTTGATTGAAATTTTGCCTTCGATGAGAGGGAACTTCCAACTCAATTGGGATCATCGCTTCTGAACCATATGTCAGGTCGAACGGAGAGTGCCCAGTTGCAGATTTGTATGTTATCCTGTAAGCCCATAACACAAGTGGAAGTTCATCAATCCAATTTCTTTTATCTTTAGTTAGCCGCTTTTTGATGGTGGACTTGATGATCTTGTTTAATGCTTCCACTTTCCCGTTTGCCCGCGGATGTGTAGCAACGGAAAAGCTTTTCTCGATTCGGAAGCGTTTGCAAAAGTCTTTGAACTCGGCACTCTCGAATTGAGTCCCGTTATCCGTAGTGATCTTTTGTGGCACTCCGAACCTGCAAATAATGTTTTTAGTGACAAAGTTAATAACTTCCTTTATAGTAATAGTGGCCAGCGGTTCTGCTCCGGCCCATATGGTGAAATAGTCAACAACAACGATAGCGTATTTGGCTCCTCCTTTGGCTATTGGAATACACCAATCAAATCGATTCTCCAGATTGTGAATGGCCACAGGCTGACCATCTACATTAGCTCCGTTTAAAGAGTTCTTTTGATCTTGCCGAACTTTTAGCATTGGTCACACCGTCTGGCATAATCTGCTGAATCGCATTTTACAGTTGGTCAAAAATACCCATATCGGAGGACTTTCTTTCAAGGGTTTGCCTCCCGGTGTGATCTCCGCAGTCGCCTTCATGAAGTTCCCTGAGAATTCTTCATGTTTCATTGTTGGTCACACACCTGAGCAAGGGGGTAGAGAATCCTCTTCGATAGAGTATCACATCCTGTACTACAAACCGTGGTGCCATTTTAAGGAGCCTTTTCCATTGATTCCTACCTACGGGGAGTGTTCCTCTGAGCAGGTAATCCTTGATTGGTTTCATCCATGTTTCTGGTCCTTCGGTTGTCTCAAAGATCCAGTTGATATCCATCTCGCTTACGCTTGGAGCAGTTAGCGTTTCAACTGGGACCAGTCCCAATGACCGAGCTTCTCCAGAATTGGCCAGTTTGGCTAGATAGTCTGCCTTCGTGTTTTGTTCCCTCGGGATATGAGTTATAGTGTAATGTTTGATGTCATTCAGCAATTCCTGCACTTTAGATAGATAAGGGATGAGGCTCTCTCCCTGAGTCTGATATTCGCCTCTCACGTGATAGTCGACTAGTTGAGAGTCGCTATAGATGTGTACGGACTTTATCTCAAGTTCCTTCACAACTTTCAGCTCGACTATCAATGCTTCATATTTCGCTTCATTGTTTGTTGCAGGGAATTCCAAGCGCAAGGCATAGCAAAGGGATCGTCCTTCGGGAGTTTCGAGCACGACTCCTACCCCCGAGCAAAAGTTGTTAGATGCACCATCAACGAACAACTTCCAACGTGTCTCCACTTCCGGAGTAATTTCTTCCTCGTTATCTCGTATTATAAACTCGGTAAAGAAGTCTGCCAATGCCTGCCCGTTGATCGCCCTTCGAGGATGATATGTGATTTCATATTGACTTAATTCGATGTTCCATTTGATAAGCCGTTCAGAGGTGTCGGGACAATATAACACTTGCTTCAAGGATTGATCTGTTAGTACTTTGATCGAGTGTGCCTGGAAGTATGTTCGTAGTTTTTTGGAAGCGATCAAGAGGTAATATGCTAGTTTTTCCAATTTCGGATAGTTCTTCTCGGCTCCAGTGAATCATTTACTGATATAATATATGGGTAGTTGGATCTTAGCTTCTTCTCGTACGAGCGCAACACTTAATGCATGGGGCGAGACTGCTAAGTAGATAAACAAGTCTTCTTTGTCTACTGATTTGGATAGGATTGGCGGGGTTTCCATATGTCGCAGCAGCTCTTCGAAGGCAGTCTGACAAGCTTGATTCCATTCAAAATTCTTCTTTCCTTTCTTTAGCGCGTCATAGAATGGCATACATTTGTCGGTTGCCTTTGAGATGAACCGGCTTAGTGCTGCAATCTTTCCATTCAAGCTTTGTAACTCTTTCTTGTTCCTTGGGGCCTCAACTTCTCGTAAGGCGGTAATTTGTTCAGGATTTGCTTTGATGCCTGTAGCGCTTACAATGAATCCCAAGAACTTCCTATAGGCTACCCTGAAGTGACATTTAAGTGGATTGAGTTTCATTCTAACTTTGTAGAGTATTTCAAACATTTCGGCGAGGTTATCCAAGTGATTTATAGCCATGAGCGATTTAACCAACATATTGTCTACATAGACTTCCATAGTCTTCTCGATCTGATGTTTGAACATGGCGTTCATTAGTCGTTGGTAGGTTGCCCCAGCAATCTTTAAGCTGGATGACATCGCTTTGTAGCAGTATAATCCCAGATCAGTAATAAAACTGGTGTTTTCCTGGTCAGGTTCATGCATCATGATCTGGTTGTACCTCAAGTAAGCGTCCATAAATGATAGTAGTTCATGTCCAGCTGTCCCGTCCACAAGTTGGTCGATTCTAGGTAGAGGAAAGCTATCTTTTGGGCAAGCTTTGTTTACGTCCGAGTAGTCGATACAAGTTCACCATTTTCCATTGGACTTCTTGACCAAGACCGGGTTGGATACCCATTCGGGGTAGGTTGCATCGCGGATAAAACCATTCGCCATCAGCTTATCCACTTCTACTCTCAACTCTTTGGACCGTTCGGGTCCTAGGCTGCATCTCTTTTGCTTCACCTGTGTATACTTAGGATCAATATTAAGTGCGTGGTATGCAATCTCCGACGATACCTCGCACATATCGGAATGTGTCCAAGCGAATACGTCCTGGTTGGCACGAAGAAATTTGATTAGTTCCAGTCACATCTTGTTTCCAAGATGTGATCCAATTTTTAAGACCTAATGATAGAGTTAAGGGTATACCTAGTGGCAATTATGTAATTTGCTACATATATCTAACTCGTTGACCAATCTTGTTCGAAATAAAAGGTATTTTCTTCCTATTATATACTTGATATAATGTGATTATATTAATTAATTAACTTAATTAAAAGTATATTTAATAGGAAAATCCATAAATGGTATATTTTGCGATAGTAGTTACAAAGTGTTGTAACCGTGAATAATTTATCACAACGAAACAAATATACCATTTTAAATGTTCCTAGTCAAGATGCATCGAGACTGGATATCGATGTATCCGTTGAGACTGGAGTATGTAACTCTCTCCAAATGTTGGACAGTGTATTACTCATGACTGCTGGGGACACCTAGGGGTTACGTACTAATAGTTATTGGATAACTATGGAACGACTCACTCGATAGTTTTCTATTGGTTAATATAACTAAGGTCAAACAGAAAATATCGATGTGACTGATTTACACAGTTCTCTCGACTTGAGAATACTGTGGATCTTCAATATGAAAGCTCTGCTTTGATTATAGCCAAATCATGGCATGGCGTCCATCGAGTGACTATAGTTGATTCAAGTGGAAGTATTGGAAGTGAAGCACTATTCAAGAGAGGATTCGTCTCCTCGGTTAAATGCGGTTAGTATCACAGTTAACTCAAAGTCAAAGTCTCTGGCCAGAGCATTTCGGTTAATAATAATTGTTATTATTGAACCAATTACTTTGTATTTGGACTATAAAGTTGAATGTGGATGAGGTTGGAATTTTGACCATTACCAAATTACATAAGTCCAAATTGATATAGTTTTGACGAAGAAAATTGGTGTAAATAATTGTCACAACCGGGTAACGCTTATTAAACTAAAATTGGATTTTACCGAAAATGAATAAGTGATAAATTTGGCCATAATGTCACACCACCTGCTAAGTGACGTGTGAATGTTAACATTAGAATAGTTCGATGTTAATCGCTGACCAAATTTACACCCAAGAGTTACACAGCCGAAATGATGAATTCTCTTAAGACCGAACGATTTAATTAGTTTATAATTGTTATAAATTAATTAATATTTAAATATTAATTTATAAAATTTGAATATGATTTGAGAAATTAATAATGTTATATATATTTATAACAGTTATAAATATACCAATCGATATACAATATCGACAAGCGATTAAATTAGATTTAATTGCATACTATTTTGGCTTGGGCTTAGATGGGTTTAAGGCCCATCATTAGGGCTGCAAAATTTCAGTTTTGGGAAGGTCTAGGGGTGGGTAAAAAAGGTTTTCCTCGTTTCTTTCTAATACAATCCTATATATATGTATCTCTAAAAATAATGACTAACCTTTTTGGCCGCCATTACCTTCTACATTGCTGGTTAAAACATAGCTCTCAATCCACTCCAAAATTATCAAATATATTTCAAATTAAAATAATACTATTCGATAGTTAGAGGTCAGTGATTCCGGACTTGCAATCTGACGAATCAAGAACAGTAAAAGGAAGGGAAGTCATTGCTTCAACGCGGATTCAAAGGTGTCATTAAATTGGTAATTTTAATTCATATTATAGTAATTAAATTATATTCTATGATTCTATAATGAGCAATTTCATATCTGTTTAAATATATTGCTACTATATGTTTAGTGAGGTGAGATTTTGTAAGTAGATGTAGTTGTCACAAATCAGTTTGGTTATGTGTATAATTTGTTTATTATATTATTTGATTTATGTATAGACAAATGTTGTTTACTGTACAAAATCAGTTTTTGTCATTAATAATTGTTTTATATATATTTATTAATAAATTCATATATATATATATATATTAGTGTATATTTCTCTCTCATAATAGCATATATAAGATATATATATATATATATATATAATTTAAAAATTTTAGTACACTTATTTATATATAATATGAATTTGCTAATTCGAAAATTAATTATCATACATATATTCATATTTTTAAATTAACATTTATTGAATTTTTAAATTGTTTATTATATATAAAATAATTATTACATTAAAAATTCAATTTTATATTTAAAAAATAATAATATCATTTCAGAAACATATAAAAAAATTTAGGAATTTTTTAATAAATTTTATTATTTTTAATAATTAATATTATTTCAGAAAAACTGTTTATGATTTATTAAAAATAATAGTTTAATTGAAAAATTCTTCAAAAATTTTTCTAACCTTTCATTAGTGATCCTAGAATTTCTGAAATTTTAATATTTGAATTTTTAATAATATATTATATTATATTAAATAATTATTGTCGAAATCAATGTATTTGTTTTTTTAAAAATAATATTTCAATTTTGAATAATCTCCAGATTTTTTTAAGCTCTATTTTATAATCTTAGATTTTCGAAAATTGTAAAATTTGAATTTTCATCAATAGATTATTTTATGTTAATTATTTATGGATGAAAACATTATTTTATTCATAATATATACAAATTAAAATACTAAAATTATTATGTTTGTAAAACTAAGTTAATTTTGAATTATTAATAATATTTAATAATTGTTCTCTATCTTTCTATATATATATTTATCTATATATAAATGTTTTATGTTCATATATTATATATAATACATTTATACATACATATGTGTGTGTGTATTAACACATATACATGCACATATTTGGACAACATATATGACAAACAAAATGAGCTAATATGTCTGTTGCGATGTAAATCCCAACATTTACATATGGGCATATTATGCCTTTCATGGATTATTATGTTACACATGCATTCACACACATATATATGTATATAATACATTTATGTATAAACTATAATTTCATATCTTAATATATTTGAATTTAAATAAAATAAATGATTTTACTTAAATGAAATTTTGAAATGTTCTAATTCAGTTAGACTTCATAGGCCCAATAAAGATCCAATAGGGTAAATTTTTTGAAATTCATCCAAAACTTCAGTTAGACTTAAAGGTGAAGTGAGCCCAAAGATTGCTCCTAATAGAAAAGGCTCAACTTAATTTGGGCCTTGGGCTAATTTTCAAAACCATTTTGAAAATTAATGTTAAAGATTTTAAATTTAATAGTTAAATTTAAAATAAAACATGTTTATTACAAAAATTATAATACTACATAGATTTTCAAAATGTTTAGAAGGATAATGATATTTTCAAAATGTTTGAAAATATTTATATAATAATTTCAATTTTCAAATTTATTAATAAGATTAATAAATAAATTAATTAAATATGTTAATTAATTAATACATATACGCAAGTATTATATATGTTGATATATGTTATGTTATTTTAAAATGTTTAAGATAACATAAGTATACATGTATGTATACAAGATAAATTTTGAAATTAATAAATTTTAATAAAAATTATTTAATTGAATAAATTAATTAAAGGTTAATTAATTAAATAAAATACACACATATATATATGACATATGTGTGTTACACTATAAAGGTTATAGTATACATTATAAATGTTATAGTAGATATGTCCAATATAAAAGTTATGTTGGAATACTAATTTAAAATTAATTAAAGAGTTAATTGATTAAAATTAATTAGGTAAGATTTAATTAATGATATATTATACGTAAGACTATCATATAAGTAATATGAAATATAAAAGGTATATAACAATAAAACTTATATGCTATGTGTATAAACTAAATGTGGAACATTAACCCAAATAGACTTGAGAAATAAATATATATGTAAATGTACATATACCATGATTTCTGATGTGTCTTACACTTGAATCGTTGGGGTATTTCATAAGAAATATATTATTCTATAAGTCGATATCACTTAATATATATATTGAAGATTATGAGTCTTCAATATAATGTTGTCCTCTACCATATATATATATTAATAAATTACTTACATACTTCTTAGTTGTTAAGCAAACTCAAGCTAGGGATGTTATGCGTAGTATTATTAATATATTGAACAGATGAGGTTAGATAATTATATGTATTTGTTGAGCAAACTCAACGTACATATACTATATTTAGGCCATCACGATATGGTAGGTATGAGTGAATGATCTATTTCGATTTGTTGAGCAAACTCAAGGTCGAAATGAGATTAGAACAAGGAAAAATGGGTTAGGAGTTGTATGTGATACAACCGATAAGGAGTTTTCTATCGTTTGTGGGGCTATGATTTGTTGAGCAAACTCAAGGCCAGAATACCAAAACAAACAAGTCCTAACACCCACTAGTGAAGTTGTAAGACTTCTATGTTTCATCTTAGGGTTTGGTGAAACATAAAAGACTAGTGGGAACATTATTAGAAAAATGAAATGGTAACATTTAGCATTTCTAATATTGTAAGAACATATGTTATATAATGTTATAATTATCTACAATGATAAATTTGTGCATTTAATATTATTGATAAAACGTTTGTCAATTAACATATATAAGCAAATTGAATTGAAAGTTGACAAATAGAAATATAATATATACTTACTAATAATTCTAATTGCATGTTATATAATGTTTCTATACCCATGCAAGTGTTTAATTTCAACTACTTAATACATTCGTAAGTTGGTCACTTATATGTTTATTTGGTTTAGACCGTGTATTGCATTTCATGAGTTTTTGAACTCTAAATGCAATTCAAGACTATGGATATTTGATCCATATACTTTCACATATAAATGTTATATGGTGAACAGTCATAGTTTGTGGGGTACAATATTTCGATGAAGTTAGTTCATTCGAAGTAAGCTAATAAACAATATTTTAAAATCGTGTATTCAACTTGAATGATTTCAAAAGGATCATATTGTGTTAATATAACACAAGACCATAAACTACGAGATACATCTAAGAACTCGATCGTTGAAATGTCATCTTGATCGGTTTACATAAAGTGCAACATTTTTGATGTCTTAAATGTTAAGAATAATCGAATGCGCTTTTGTAAAAGGTTTGTTATGATATTGTAGTAAGATTTTCTTTTGAATAGTTTGACCATATGAAAGAAAAATGAATGTATTAGAATAGATGTAATTTAAGGTAAAGTTGGAATAAAGAGACTGAACAGTCACTTCTGCTTCATAGAGAAACATTGGAAACAAGAATTGTAATACTAATTGGTACTTGATATTGGAATATGAATATGATTTTTATTCCAAAATGTATTTTCATATAGAAAATTGTTTTCTATAACATTTATTTCTTTGAGTTCAAGATGTTTGATCAAAGAACTCTCCACTGTAAACTAGTTACAGCATATGAAATAAGTAAACAATATTAACAATATTAAGTGAATGATGGACCTTTAAATTTTGTACGCTATTATAGTAATGGCGGAAATAGTGAGAGCATGCCATATGCACCTAATGGTTGCATCAAATTACGAAAATTGTTTTCGTAAAATTTACCGAACATTATTTGTGAAATAATGTTTATTTTTGGTATTGACTAAAATATAGATATAACTATATTTCGATATGAGTATTATGAATATTCATTATGAAATAGAACTATATTATGGAATTTGTTTTCATAGTAAAAGTGATGCAACTAAAATATATATGTGTCTAATATTATTTACAGTTGTTTTGGAATTATAGACTAAGCCGTAGTTTTGAGAAATAATTTTACTATATGATTATGAATCATATGATACAGGTGAATTACATCTCAAACAATTAATGTCTATGCACCCATTCAGTAGGAGCATCATAAGAGTTGATAAACTCTTTGAATTAATACATATAGATGTATGCAATCACAAGTCTATTAATGCCAAAAGGATTCCACATACTTTGTTATATTCATCGATGATTTATTACCAACATGTACATGTGTATTGGATACACATGTAGTAAGTTTATGATAAAATCATATAATATAAAAGAAAAGTAAATATAATAACATGCAATAGAATAAAATGATTTGATTTGGTTGAATAAGTGAGTATATTGGAAAGAGTTCCAAATATACCTAAAAATGAATATAGATTCAATCTCAAAAGTCACTCCTCTATGTAATACATAATGATGTATCGATAAGGAGTAATCAGATGTTGTTGGACAATTTACGATTAATTGTGAGTGAAGTTGAGTTAGTTTCTTTCTATAAGGTCATGTACTTAAGAGTAGTACACAAGGTTGATATTATTTTATCTAAACAACAGTTTACAAAATCATACAAGATAAGAGTTTGTAAGAAATCCCAACGTATTCTAGACCAAGGAGTTGGCAGGTTGTGCGAGTCGAAAGATTGCACGTAATAATTGTTCATGAGGGATCTTGTATGAATCTCCAAAATGTTTTTTGGAAAGGTCTGTCATTAAATGACATATTTATGTTTTGAACATAATTTTTGTAAACTAAAATCAGTTTTATAAATAAAAGGTTCATAAAGCGTTTATGAATCACTATTCTATTTGCACTAAGAAACAATTGTTGTTTCAAGATATATCAACTTCATTGTGAAGGAATTTCTTTGAGAAATGTTTGGTAATTAAATGGAATTGGATCTGATCCATAGATAGAACTGATTATATGAGATGAAGTGAAATTAACTAACCTAAATGAACATATAGCATTAGAATGTCTAATAAGTATTCTCGTACATCGAAGAGAAACTATGAGTTTCTTATTAATGTCGAAAATATACATTACCCTCGGTTGTTCAATTAAACCATTAAGATTGTTGACTCTATATGGTATGATGCGCAGATCTGAAAGAATTCCAAGTACGCTATCAAAATATGATTTTGGTGGTCGTAACCAAAGAGATGTGACCCATCGGCCGAGATTATGTCTTTATTGGAAAGACTAATGTGGTTGGAATTAAATGAGCTATGTTGATAAGAATAATATTGCAAATTTCAATTATTGAAATTAGCATAACAGATTCGGTATTCAACATGCTCAAGTTAATTTAGATTCACTTACAAAATTATCGCTCGATAAGACTTAGTGTTTGATACTTATGTATTGAAACAGAAAATTCTAAATAATGATTTAGAGTAAGCCATTTACACATATTAATCAAAAATGCCTCAAATTCGGTGGGAGCGATATTGGGTTTGTGAGTCTTTGGATATGATCTAAGAAATGATACGAATATATCATTTTCTAAGCATCAATATTGAATAAGTATTTTGATAGAAATATCAAATAGTATGGATTTCAATCAAAGTGCAGAGGAAGCGTGTGTTCATAAGAAAGAACGTTAAAAT
This sequence comes from Allium fistulosum, assembly GCA_030737815.1. Taxonomy (NCBI): domain Eukaryota; kingdom Viridiplantae; phylum Streptophyta; class Magnoliopsida; order Asparagales; family Amaryllidaceae; genus Allium; species Allium fistulosum. The sequence goes on from CM060904.1 coordinate 715,965,038, forward strand.
GTACATTGATATTTCTAAACTATAAGTAAACAACACGTTGTTGATTTTAACAATATGCTTGTATTGAAATGAACTTTAGTTGTTTTAATACTCAATTTTTGATTGTAAATGATGTCTTTTATGGTGAGTATAAAAGATATAGGGATTGTCCCAAAATGATATACAAGAGCATCATATTAAAAAGAGAACATGTTAGTTGAATTCCTTATGCATTAGCAATAGGAATTATCATACAAGTTTTGTTGTGTATGATATTGTGTTTTGTTTATGTATTTGATACATGGAGCAAATATAAAATCCAAATTGATATCACTAAATGGTTGTTTGTGGTGTTCTCGCGTATTTATGAAATACTAGAGAATTGTTTATAGAAACAACGAACTCGTTATGATGGAACGTTTGGACACAAACTTTTATAAGTGATATTGAGTGTAACATGTCAATGATAAAATTCAAGTTAAAATCTTTAATTTGAAAATGTTTCAAAATAAAAGTGATTGTGGTCGATTCAACGAGATGCTAAGAACATTAACTTGCATAGTGCTACAATAAACCAATGTATATAGATATAAATGCACAAATTTATAATTGAGCCAAAGGTGATTCCAAATGATTGAGAATTCCATAATATTGTTATAATATAACAATGTCATGAAATTGGTCATGATAGAGCTTAAAACTCACTAGAAGTCAAAAGACACACTTCGAATCGTTCCACATGATAAAGGCAGTTTATTAGGATCAGAGAGAGTTAATCGACAAAGTAGATAATTAAAACACAATAGCATACCCATTCACTAAGGGACCGACCTAATTGGTTTTGAGAAAACTGATTGGAGAAGTTGGAATTAGATTCCATAATTAACCCAAAGTGCAAGTGGGAGATTGAAAGAGTTAGGGGTATGCCCTAAGGGCAATTATGTAATTTGTTACATATATCTAACTCATTGACCAATCTTGTTCGAAATAAAAGGTATTTTCTTCCTATTGTATACTTGATATAATGTGATTATATTAATTAATTAACTTAATTAAAAGTACATTTAATAGAAAAATCCAAAAATGGTATATTTTGTGATAGTAGTTACAAAGTGTTGTAACCGTGAGTAATTTATCACAACGAAACAAATATACCATTTTAAATATTCCCAGTCAAGATGCATCGAGACTGGATATCGATGTACCCGTTGAGACGGGAGTACGTAACATTCTCCAAATGTTAGGCAGTGTATTACTCATGACTGCTGGGGACACCTAGGGGTTACGTACTAATAGTTATTAGATAACCATGGAACGACTCACTCGATAGTTTTCTATTGGTTAATATAACTAAGGTCAAACAGAAAATATTGATGTGACTGATTTACACGGTTCTCTCGACTTGAGAATACCGTGGATCTTCAATATGCAAGCTCCGCTTTGATTATAGCCAAATCATGGCATGTCATCCATCGAGTGACTATAGTTGGGTCAAGTGGAAGTATTGGAAGTGAAGCACTATTCAAGAGAGGATTCGTCTCCTTAGTTATATGCGGTTAGTATCAAAATCAACTCAAAGTCAAAGTCTCTGGCTAGAGCATTTCGGTTAATAATAATTGTTATTATTGAACCAAGGACTTTATATTTGGACTATAAAGTTGAATGTGGATGAGGTTGGAATTTTGACCATTACCAAATTCTACAAGTCCAAAGTGATATAGTTTTGACGATGAGAATTGGTGTAAACAAATGTCACAACCGGGTAACGCTTATTAAACTAAAATTGAATTTTACCGAAAATGAGTAAGCGATAAATTTGGCCATAATGTCACACCACATGCTAAGCGACGTGTGAACGTTAACATTAGAATAGTTCGATGTTAATCCCTGACCAAATTTACACCCAAGAGTTATACAGCCGAAATGATGAATTCCCTTAAGACCGAACGATTTAATTAGTTTATAATTGTTATAAATTAATTAATATTTATGAAATATTAATTTATAAATTTTGAATATGATTTGAGAAATAAATAATGTTATATATATTTATAACAGTTATAAATATATCGATCGATATACAATATCGACAAGCGATTAAATTAGATTTAATTGCATAGTATTTTGGCTTGGGCTTAAATGTGTTTAAGGTCCATCATTAGGGCAGCAAAATTTCGGTTTTGGGAAGGTCTAGGGGTGGCTAAAACATAGAGAATTGGCTTGGAGATAATGTGTTGAGATCAAGTGAGAATGGGTAAAAAGGTTTTCCTCGTTTCTTTCTTATACAACCCTATACACACACACACACATATATATATATGTATATGTATCTCTAAAAATAATGACTAACCTTTTTGGCTGCCATTACCTTCTACATTGCTGTTTAAAACATAGCTCTCAATCCACTTCAAAATTCTCAAGTATATTTCAAATTAAAATAATACTATTTGATAGTTAGAGGTCGGTGATTCCGGACTTGTAATCTGACGAATCAAGAACGGTAAAAGGAAGGGAAGTCATTGCTTCAATGTGGATTCAGAGGCGTCATTAAATTGGTAATTTTAATTCATATTACAGTAATTAAATTATATTCTATGATCCTATAATGAGCAATTTCATATCTGTTTAAATATATTGCTACTATATGTTTAGTTAGGTGAGATTTTGTAAGTAGATGTAGTTGTCACAAATCAGTTTGGTTATGTGCATAATTTTTTATTATACTATTTAATTTATGTATAGACAAATGTTGTTTACTGTACAAAATTAATTTTTGTCATTAATAATTGTTTTATATATATTTATTAATAAATTCATATATATATATATATTAGTGTATATTTCTCTCTCATAATAACATATATGCATATATAAGATATATATATATATGATTTAAAAAATTTAATACACTTATTTATATATAAAATGAATTTACAAATTCAAAAATTAATTATCATACATATATTCATATTTTTAAATTAACATTTATTGAATTATTGAATTGTTTATTATATATAAAATAATTACACTAAAAATTCAATTTTATATTTAAAAAAAATATTATATCATTTCCGAAACGTTTAAAAAAAATTATGAATTATTTAATAAAGTTTATTATTTTTAATAATTAATATTATTTCGGAAAAACTGTTTATGATTTAATAAAAATAATAGTTTAAATGAAAAATTCTTCAAATTTTTTTTCCTAACCTTTCATTAGTGATCCTAGAATTTCTGAAATTTTAAAATTTGAATTTTTAATAATATATTATTTTATATTAAATAATTATTTCTGAAATCAATGTATTTGTTTTTTTAAAAATAATATTTCAACTTTGAAATATCTCCAAATTTTTTCTAAGCTCTATTTTATGATCTTAGATTTTCGAAAATTTTAAATTTTGAATTTTCATCAATAGATTATTTTATGTTAATTATTTATGGATGAAAACATTATTTTATTCATAATATATACAAATTAAATTACTAAAATTGTTATGTTTGCAAAACTAAGTTAATTTTGAATTATAAATAATTTTTAATAATTGTTCTCTCTCTTTCTATATATATATTTATCTATATATAAATGTTTTATGTTCATATATTATATATAATATATTTATACATACATGTGCGTGTGTGTGTGTGTATTTTTTTGTAATACATATACATGCACATATTTGGACAACATATATGACATACAAAATGATCTAATATGTCTGTTGCGATGTAAATCCCAACATCTACATATGGGCATATTATACCTTTCACGGATTATTATGTTACACATGCACTCACACACATATATATGTATATGATACATTTATGTATAAACTAAATCAAATAAAATTAATTTCATATCTTAATGTATTTGAATTTAAATAAAATAAATGACTTTATTTAAATGAAATTTAATAATGTTCTAATTCAGTTAGACTTCATAGGCTCAATAAAGATCTAATAGGGTAAAAAATTTGAAATTTACCATAACTTCCGCTGCGGACTGATCCAGTTCCAACACCCGAGTTGGGTTATCCATATCGACTGGGATGGGTACCGTCAATTCTATCCGTGCTGTCCGATCCTCCCTTGAACTCTTCTTTCTAGGGTCCAAAGCCTTGTCGAATCGGCTATGGTCCCCAAGTCAGGGAGGCTCTGTAGCTGCTATTCGGTAGGTTCACAAATGTAGAGAGTTCACCCAATATTATTCTCCTTTTCTTTTCTTCTAGACTCATGCAGTTCTACGATGTAGCATTCCCTAGCGGCACTTTGATCTCCTTTGATCACCCCAACTCCATTCTCTATCGGAAATTTCATGGTTAGACATCACTGAGCTAAAGCAATCCTGAAATCTACTAAAACGGGCCGACCTAAGAAAGCATTGTAGGCAGATATTTCATCTACAATCACAAAGGTCTGGATGAGAATGACTCTTCGGTTGCCTTCCCCAAGTTCTATAGGTAATTTAATTGTTCCGACAGGTTGCTTAGGTTCACCGATGAATCCCTGGATCTTTGTTCGGCAAGCGGATACGTCTTTAAAAATGATCTTCATCTGATCAAACGTGTGTTTGAACATGATATTCAGAGAGCTGCCACTGTCCACCAATACTCGTCGGACCATGGTTTTGTCCGATTCCTACTGTCACGACCATGAGGTCGAGGGACGGAGCTTTTATTCCTTCAGTGTCTCGATTTCGGAACACTATGTCATCGTTTAGGGTTCTTTGCTGCTTGGCAATAGTTCCGTCTTCGTTCGCGAAGCACGAATTTTTCAAAGCATGTCTTAGTGAGTTTGCATATCGCTCCATTTCTCCCCAACTCTTTTGCACAGGATGAGGTCCTCCAAATATTGTTCTGATGATGAGTCTCTGGTCTTTCCATCTGAATCCCTCTTCGCTGATTCCAACTTGGTTTCCCCAGACTCTAGGAGCTTTGAGTGCTGCAGGCTGGTCAAGATTTTGTGGTTTGCTCACATATTGCTGAAGCTTGTTTTCTCGAATCAGTTCTTCAATCGGGTTCTTCAGGTGACGATGCTCATTCGTGTTGTGGCCATATGTTTCATGGAAGCGGTAGTATTTTCCGGAACATTTCTGCTGTTCAGTTGCTTTTTTTAGGCGGATTCTTGTACTCCATTGTCCCTTGTATCGCAAGGTAGATGTTTTCTGAAGTATCATTGAGCGGGGTATAGTCTTCGGATCTCAAGCCTTTAAGTCGCCTATTTCCTCCGTTTCGCTTGTTGGAATTCTGGTTCTTCCTTTTCTGGTTTCCATCTTTCCCTGTGTTTGCTGCAGCGATCCCGGAGGTATTTGCGTCCTGGTTAGCTTCCATTCCATTCTGGCCAGCGCTGGTTGGTCGTAGGTTAGCAAGTTTTTCTTCTAGCTCCTCTGCCTCTTCCAATCTCAAGTACTGACTTGCCTTTCGGTTAAAATCCTTCCTAGTGGTTGGTTGTTTCATTTTGATCCATTTTTCGAATTCAATGTTGGGATTGATGGCGCAGACCAGGGCCATGAAGACCATATCTTCGTTTGGGTTACTTACTTCAGTGGCCGCGTGTTGAACCGACTTATGAAGGATTTCAAAGATTCATTTCGTCCCTGGAATAGGCCAGATAAGGACATCACGTCTTTTTGGTTGTGCCGTGTGATGCCTAAACTGAGCAAGGAATTTTTTGCTAATTCATTGAAAGTGGAAATGGATCTTGGTGGGAGCCTGGTGAACCACATGTAGCATTGGAAAACATCTGCATTGAACAGCATTTAAAGCATTTGCTCTATTCATGTACCAACTGTACTTGTACAAGTGTGGTTTCGGGTCTCTAGTTCCATCGTAGCATGGAATAGTCGACATAGTGAACTTTTTAGGGTATCGTTCATTAAGAATGTCATTAGTGAAGGGAGTCCGGCTTGGAGCGAATCCTCATTCGTCACCTCTCCCATCCTTTCTTTCGTCCACCAAGCACTTGATCATATCCGCGATATATGCCTCTGATGTTCGATAGTCCACGGGTTAGCTGTCAGTGACTACACTGAGTGTTTGATCTTGCAAATGATCTTGGTAAGTGGGTTAAAGCCTAGACTCTCTTGTCTTCGGGAGAGTCACTCTCTCGGAGTTTCGTTGGCTTGCGGTTGGTTGGGTAGGGGCAGTTTGGACCTCCCTGTTGATATTGAGTGCATTAGCGTTCTCTTTCAACTCGTCGTCGTCAAGTTGCTCACCATCTTCTCAGTCGGAGAGATCCACTGCTATATCTTCCCGTGGGGTTTTCATTCCCAGGTTCAAGTTCATGGCAGACTGCTTTGCAGTAGGTGGAGTGCTTGCATTTCATTATATAGTGATTCCTACAGCTCCACCCACTGCTCCTTTTTTCTTCTGCTTTTCGTTTCTTCTATTTTGGCCAGAAATGGAAGAGTTTTCATACTCCATGGCAGCCATAGGTTCTGGCATGGTTCTTGGAGCAGCTAGTGATTGCAAGGTCAGGAGGGCATTTAATTTGTCCATAAGAGCTTTATGGTTGTTCTCCATCTTTTGATTGATTTCATCAACCATCTTATTCAATTCGCCTTTAGTGTCGACTTCGTGCTGGATAAAAAGTCCCGGCACCCGATCTCCTGTGATGGCTCCAGAATTTTCCTGATTAATGGATTATCAACTTGTTGAGGATTGGATTCTTCTCCAGCTATTACAGCTCCTATGGATCTTTCGAAAGCAGTTCTCCTTATTCCCGATGCCATTGATTCTCAACGGCAAATCTTCTAAGTAGAGATTAAGGATCTAACTTCTGAACCTATCTGATCCAAAGTAGATAGCTAGATTTAAGTCTGAGTTGAATCCTTCTCGGTGAAAGCACCAAAATGTTAACCCAAAAAATGGATCAACACCCTGGATTGAGTGTGAAAGCACCAGCCCTGTTTATCAAGGCAAATAAAATAGAAAAAACAATAGTAAATTATAGAAAAAGTAAAGAGACAAAAGATTTTTATAGTGGTTCGGTTGTTAACAAAGCCTACATCCACTTTATAGCTTTTATTGATCAACTGCTACTATAAAGGAGTTTGAATTACAATATGATTCTTCTTTCCTAAGTTAGATCAAGCCACCATTGTTAGAGACAACCGGAAGGATCTCAGTTGTCCTTTAATGGTTGTCGTAAGGGAGAAGAAGAGTAAAGAAACAATGGCGGAGTTTCAGCAGAGACCAGAGGAGACCCTTTTCCTGTTGCAGATGAGATGATATTTATAGGAGTTAGAGAGCACTTGGACCAAAACCGCTTTGTTAGAGGCCTGCATTCATCACAAAGAGGAAGTCCATAATGATTAAAGCTCATCGAAGAAAAGTATTTGGATTGGTACTGATCCAATCCAATTGGATCGGTACCGATCCAAATAGTTAAGCAATTTTTATGCTTTGACCACTTGGTTGTCTTTCTTGCCTGATTACGATGCCCTCCATGTAGTTTCGTAGCTTGTTGACTTGTTTTGGCAATGATTCACCTGTAGGTTAGTTTGAACTGTAATCTGAATCAGATAAGTCTTCATTTTTTCAGCTTGGGTGCTTGGAATGTTATCAAACTCGGTAGATAAGCTTAGTGGAGACGTAGGAGTGTAAGACAAGTGGAACAAAGATCCAATAAAGCAATATTTTGGATTGGTATCGATCCAATTAGATCAGATCGGTACCGATCCGAAATGTTAGCCCAAAAATGGCCCAAACTTATTTGGGTCCTTTATCTTGTACTTTTAGGCCTTCCGATCAAGTTTCGAGTCGTTCTGGTTTAATCTCAATGTTCCAACTCCTATTGAATTCCGCTGGGTTAAAAACACGGTTAACATTTCTTATAGTAGTTAAATAAATATTTTATTTATCACTTTGTTAGTATCATATACTTATTTTTGATAAATATGTGTTGCAAGAACTTAAATGCATAAAAATATATTGATTCTGTAGCATCACACTTCCATTTTTAGGCATTTTCATCAATTCTGGAGTAATATTTGAAATTCAATCTATACATCATTATCTTTTAGTCAAATGTATCAAAAGCTTAACATCAATTTTAAAATTTATGTACATGACTAGTTATCTATAAAAATTTATAAAAATATTAGTTTTAAAACCAATTAAGAATACTAATTTTCATTTATTTGCATAACAAATATCGAATCCTAAAAAATAGTAAATCAATATAGATGTTACAACCAAATTTTCCACAATCTCAGAATAGACTCAAAGAAATGGATTACACTTGAAAGTGATGAAGGAATGGCTCTGGAGACTTGGAGACAAGCTTGGAATGGCGATGGAAAGGCTTCAGAAAGTTTGGAGTTGGCTGCACTAAGAAAAAGAAATCAGTACCACCATGAAAAGAGGTCGGTATCAATCACTTTTCATGCACATTCATGGCTTCTAAAGTGATTATTAATGGATAGTTGGCTAAAGTGATCGCCTTGAAGTCCATTTCTGAAGGGATAGTTGAACAACTCTAAAAAGCTCAACATAAAATGAAAAATACTAAACGTATTGGAACTTCTCGGTAACAACCCGATTTCTAAGACAAAAGTGCTCGAAACTAGATGAATCAAAACTAGTAGGCAACATGTAAGAGAGACGAAGGATTTGCAATAAGAAAATCGGACTTGATTTTGGTCGGTACCGGTATGATTTTTTTGCACAGGGACCCCGTCTCCACTCCTACTTTTTTGGATCTGGAGTTTGACTCGGTATTTTATGATCTAGCAACTTCGGTGGATGATTCTTCTATAAATAACAAACCTATAGCAACTTGGAGAGGACTTGTCTCTTTTTGAACCTTTGGCACATAGAAACTTTTATATCTTCTTCTTCTCCAAACTTTCTTAAATGCAAGATCTATTAGATTATGGTCGGATTTGAGTTGTAACCTTTGTATTCCAGAGAGAAAACAAAAGACAATAAAATTAAAGTGAATCGGTGTAGTTAAAGCCTCGCTAAAGCACCGTAAAATTCCTGCTATAGCACATAGCGTTCTTCAGCCACTACGCTATTTCAATTTAGCGCAATTAAATGGTAGATCCGCTTTAAACCTCGTTATTTTCTGCTATACCCACTAAATCAAGGCTTTTTAGTATCCTCTTTAGCAATATTAATATACAAAGATTGATTTGAGTGGTTTTCTTTGAAATTAAATAAACAAAGTTAGGTTAAAGACCTAATTTTAAGACATAAGTGCTCTGTATAAGTTAGAAATCTACTATAGTCACCAAATCTAATCTGCATAAATCATGATATTATTCAGTTTTGTTATATAAGATAAAAAATATCTCCTTTTCCTACACAAAGGGTGTGAGAACGATAATAAACTAACTTTAAATATTTGGTTTTACATATAATGTAGCTTTTCGCACTTTCGCTATTTTCCGCTATATCCTCGCTATAACTTTTTGCATCTCCACCGCTATAGAACCGCTAAGAGCTTTAGCTACACATAAGTGAATGTAGGCTTGAGAATTTATTGAACTACTGTAAATAGTGCTTGTTTGTTCTTGTTTTCCTTCACTTTTACTTGTTATATCTAGATCTACTTGCTTTTGGGGTGTAGTGTCAATTTTTGGCGCGACATTTTTGGGGCTTTCACCGAGAACGACTTAGGATTTGATTTGGAGAAAACTAAGAGGCCTCCTGCCAGAGCTATTGCAGGACAAAGCCAACTAGATCAAAGGGGAATTCAGAAGGTGTTCTCAAGTTCAAATTCATCAGTCTATGTGACAAGAGAGGAAATGAAGAGGACGATGAAAGTGATGCAAGATGGAATGATATCTTGACAGCCTAAAATGCTAGAGGAGTTTCTATGAAGGATATGACAACAAAGAACAACCAGAGCAGCAAGTCAGAAACCAATGTAGGTACATCTAGAGCTGGAGCACGGTAAACTGGAATAGTGTCCCCACAACCAAATCAGATCGATAGCAACATGAATTTATAGAAAGACACTATTGATTTGGGCTTAGGATGAGCAAGGATGCCGATAACAGACAATGTTGGAGCCAGAAATGCGGATCAGAATGCGAATGAACAACAACAGGAATTAGAACCAGAGCCTCATCGTAAGAACGAGGGTAGAATGGAGCTATGGATCAGTGATCTCCATTAGATGACAACGATGGATTAGCTGAAATGGTTAGGAGAATAGTGAGAAGTGGACCGACAGACCAAAGTATGGAGGATGTGAAAAGAAATACGTTTAGCCCTAACATCTAGAACGCGAGGAATCCACCTGATTTCAAACTACCGACACCAGAACTGTACAATAGGAAGACATATCTGATTGTTCATCTAGTGAGATACATCTGACATATGAAGGTTTTGGATGCTTTTGAGGAAGTAATGAGACGTTGTTTCCTATTATACTTGACGGAGTTGGCCGTAGTGTGGTTCAGGAAGTTAGAGAATGTGTCCACAAGCATGTGGGTCAAATTGGTAGACAGATTCTTGAGATAGCTTAGAGTTCAAATTTCTCGACCAACGAATGTAATGATGCTTTCGAACATGAAGAAGAGGGTCGAAGAGACTTTAAGGAGTTATTTGACTAGATTTAACATAGCAGTCGCTGCAATTCATAAGTCAGATCCATCGATAGTTTTGATGGCGATAGTATTTGTAGTTGCAAGTAAAACCGACTTCAAAATTGCATTGGAAAGGGATCCACCGATGGATCTTATGGAGTTTACTATGAAGCTAAGAGATACTTATGTAAGGAGGATGCAGAGGTCGAAAATGCTGAAGTTAATGCGGTGGATGATGGAGGACCATCCGGAGCAGGATATAAAAAGAAAGGAAAGCGAAAGGCCGACGATGGCTTCAGTGGACCGAAATGGCAATGGAGTGAACCAAAATTCTCTTCCTACACTGATCTAACCGAAATCTCGAAGAGGATATACTTAGATATTAGGAGGCAGATCCCCTATCGGAGGCCAGCTAAGAGAGAACCTATTGATTGGGAGATAAGATCCGGAAGATTTTCCTTTTTCATAGGATGAATGAGCACGAAATGAATGCAAGCATCTGCGAGATCTGATAGAAGAGTAGTTTCGGAACAACTGGTTGCAACAATACGTGATGAACCAAACCGCAGTGGTCAGTCGGAGCAGCCACCACCCGCGACGAATGCGTCAGGATACGACCATGGATTTGGGTCGAGAGTGGTTATCCCATGATTGGGATGAGTAAAGATCAGGTTTGATTCCCTTGTTTTGCCTTTTCTTTCAAGTAAATAAGATGGAACTATTATCAGGCCGCTTACACATATACGACGCTTCGATTAGTCCTTAGGCACGTTCTAAGTTGGATGTCTGGTACTAATCATCGATAGTACGAATGTTTAAGATATTTGCTCGTTGCTTTGAATTGAATTTTGTAAACGAATGGTTTTGAAATTCATTTAACATGATAATTGATATATAAACTGATTGGACATGATTCTCCCGACCGAAGAGACGAGACAATGAACCATAAAATACAAGTCATCTCGCCAGAGAGCGAGTGGATGGACTTGTATGGGAAAGAAAGTTCCCTCACCGGAGAATGAGTGGATAGACTTGCTTGGACGTTGGGTCCTCTTACCGAAGAGTGAGCAGATTGGACTCAACATGAATATACGATCTAGAGAGGTCAGACCTTACATTGGACGTTGATAGTACAATCCGGAGAGATCATACCCTAGATTGAACATTGATTATATGATCGGGAGAGATCAGACCTTAGGATTTGAACGCCTTGTAATTGGATAATGATTACTGTTTAATTAATGATTGTCATTGCCTCAATTCGGTTAGGCTTACTTATAATGGGATGCTAGGTGATTTTAGACGATTTATAAGTAAAGTTTCTATCGGTGACAATGCACTCTTATGATTAACAACACATGATTGGGTGATAAATAATCAACTTAAGATAGATAAATCTCGAACGAATATGGGATGACATAGATATTGGTTTATGGTAACCTAAATCCCGTTCGAACATGGAATGACTTTGAAATATGATAACCCTGAGTGAACATAGGATGACTTTGATAATGATATGCGATAACCTCAGGCCCACTGGATGACTTAGATAGTAACATATGTGATATGATAACCCTGGACGAACACGGGATGATTACGATTTACGACTAACACTTAAGCAAGGACTGGAGTCCTTAGATATAATGGTCTAGAATGATCTTTGATTTACAAGTAAATCCGAAGGAATCAGATGATTCACCCCAACTTGGATTGATGAATGACCATAGAGTTCAACTACCAATTATTGATCACCTCTGTCGCTTGTTTTTTAGCAAAGCATACCTTATATTCATAAGGCGTACTTTGAAAGGCAAGTGTTATAGCCAAACTTTTCACAGTCTCAGAATAGGCTCAAACATATGGATTAGACTTCAGAATGGTAAAAGAATGACTCCGGAGACTTGGAGGCAAGCTTGGAATGGCGATGGAAAAGACTTTAAGAAGTTTGGAGTTGATTGCATTAAGGAAAATAGATCGGTACCGACATGAAAAGAGGTAGGTACAAATCACTTTTCGTGCACATTCATGGCTTCTAGAGTGACATTCAATAGATAGTAGACTAAAGTGATCGTTTTGAAGCCCATTACTGAAGGAGTAGTTGAACAACTTTAAAAAGCTCAACAAAGAAGAATAAGCACACACTTATCAGAATATCGCGGTAACGGTCTGATTTCCAAGGCAAAAGTGCTCGAAGCTAGAAGACAAGATATAAGGGGGACAAAGGATTTGCATTAAGCAAATCAGATCGGTACCGACCTAATTCTGGTCGGTACCAATATGAATTTATTGCATAGGGGGCCTCATCTTTCCTTCCACTTTCTCGAATTTGGAGTTTGACCTAATATTTCGTGGTTTAGCGACTTCAGTGAGCGATTCATTTATAAATAGCAAGCCTATAACAACTTGGAGAGGACTTTTCTCTTTTTGAACCTTTTGCACTTGGAAACTATTCTATCTTCTTCTTCCCTAAACATTCTTAAACCCGAGATTTATTAGATTGTGGTCGAATTTGAGTTGTAATTTTTGTATTCCGAAGAGAAAACATAAGATAATAAAATTAAAGTGGACGTATACCGAAGGGTTTGCCGAATCATTATAAAAAGTGTTTGTTTGTTCTTGTTTTCCTTCACTTTAGCCTGTTATACATCTACTTGTTTTTGGATGTTGTGTCAACTTTTGTCGCAACAATATAACTCATTTTTATCGACGAAAATAATACTTTAGTTTGTATTCAAATATAAAAATACCCAAATGTCATAATTAAAATTATACACTTAAAAATATAGTAAGTTTGATTTATGACTCATTTATCGAAACAAATTCATCATGTATTGCATAATAAATTCCGTTTTTCAAAAATATTTATAACATTATTTTTCTATAACATACCGTGTGTTACGCACATGTTACACATCACATGTTACACATAAGTAAATATCATGTTACAAACTTACAGTTCAGACTTTACACACATATGGGTATGGTGTTGTAGTTGTATGATATACAATCATTAATTCTATAATTACAGATCCTCGAGCAAAATACTGCAGGCGCTTATATTTATTTTATACGGCAATCAAATTTCTCTCTTCTTTTACTGTGTCATGAGTCTTTATGTTGCTTTCGAAATTAATAAACTAGATGTCTATTGTATATAAAGGAGTGCGGTTTTGTTCACACTAGGTGAACAAAACTGTGCTTCCTATTGGTTGAAATCAGCGGGCTCCACATGGATCCCGCTGATTTCAACCAATGAGGACTCGTGTTTTGTTCACACTGGTTTGAACAAAACCGCACTCTATATAAAGTGCCATGGCAAAAAAAAATAAAAAATAAAAAATAAAACTAGATGCCACTGTAATGTTTATATTTATCTCATGAATAATGAGCTTTCATCTTCTCAACCAAAAAGCGCTCTTTCAATTTCAACTTATCAGAATTTGGCGAAGTTGAAAACTGCTCCCCTCCAGACGCACCGAAGCCAATTCTTGAGTTTGCATTATTTGTTTCTTAAAAAGAAAGGGCACGAACCATGCACGATTAACATGGTTGACTTTAATTTGAGTACTTGAATGAAACAAAGAAACAAAATATGAAGTTCATGAATAATTAATTTTTTTTTCATGAATCTTATCAACTGTTAATTTCATATCAAATATAGTATTAGCACCTGGAAACCGACTTACTACTGGTTTGGGCGTGACTGATTAAGGGTGCAATCGCAATCACTGGTTACCCAGTTATAACGTCGGACGTGTCAAACGTCATAACTGGATGACCGTTGAATTTGCACCGTCTAGAGCACGGGTCAAAAATGAACCATTGATATCAAAAGCGTACATTGAGAATAAACCGTTAACGTCGGACGTGCTTGACGTCAACCGTTCATTTCTCAACGGGCGCCTCTCCACACTATATAACTTCTCCTCGTCCTCTTCCCACCATCATTTTCCCTATCAGATTTGAGCATATTCAAGAATTTGCGAGCAATGGTTCAAGTTTTAAATTTTACATATATTTGCGTTATTTCGATTTTCTTTACAGTTTTTTTTGAACTTTACAGGACATCTTCCCGATTCACCGAATCTTCCACCTCCAAAGTCATTACCGAATGTACTGTAAAGCACAAGCTAGCTTTCATTGATATGTGGATTGAAATGATCGATACTCTGAAAATGTCGGTTGTTAGAATAACCAGATTGCACTCGCTTTTAACGCCCAGCAAGGCGTTAATTTAAATAGATGACAACTAAAGAACAAGTGAGACAACCTCAAGTGTCTTTGGTCTACATGAAACAAAGTATTACAAATTGAAAGTGACTATGTGGATGAAAACGAAGGGTGGTGCACTACCACGACCACATTAAAATAGATTTAGATTGCAATATCCACCAGGGTTACGAGACATGAATATGATGTACCGTGGTTGTATAGAGACGCCGTAATGCAAATAAAACATCCCATCTCCTCCAGCCAATTTCAACACTCGGTTTTACGTCGGTATTTTCAATGGCTTGGAGATGAAACTTGGTATATTAGCCTCTACACCGTACCGCAAAGACGGCTCATCAAGGATAGTTCATCATCCACGTCTAGATGATCCAGAGCAACGTCCATCGCTTCAGTACAAGACATCGAGTTTTAGCAGATCGTAAATCGGTGATAACGTTGAGGGAACATGGTGACACAGTTATAAGCTGGGAAATTTCGTATACTTTCGTCCACTGAGAAACGGATTACGCGTTTGTCCGTAATGTGACCGGTGCTACAAACATTAGGGAGTTATTGGATTTCTAATGGAAATTTTGCACTTTTGCCGTAACCGTCTGTGATTTATTTGTCTTGTTTGTGTACTTATTTTAAATTACAGTGTATAATTAGTTTTTATTTAAAAACTAGTATATCAGCTTTTTTTTTAATTCATTGTTTTCTGTATCGGTTTATAATTTATTATCGATTATTAAAATTATTCTACAATATTTAAAGTAAAAATAAACTTTATACAAATTAAAAAAACAAATCTTTCCGAATGTCTTTTCGTAACACAAAATTCTTTTGCAAACTTACCCTTTTCGGAATTCCCCATTGAGACCATCTCTTTTGCTAAACAAAAAACACCTTAGTATTTTTAGTGTTTGGGGATTAGCATATCCTCTTAAAAGGAAGGGAAGAATGTATGTATGTGCAAGATGTTTGGATCAAGACTCTAGTTCATGTCCATGCTTCATATATAAGGTGCGTTTGCAGCAAATATGTTGGACTCAAGGATCCCATTAGATGTGCAAACTGGGTCCCCATCAAAGGTTGTTTGTGGAAGGTTGAGAATTTGATCATCTTGCATGCGGTGTTGTTTACGTTTGATGTGGTAGAAGAGTCTTACTTTCTTCCCTTCAAATACTCATCAAAACCAATATCTCCTTAACCATCTTATTTTTCTATTCGATCAAATATCCAAAATTCATCGAATTTCGTCACTTCAAACCTTTAGTGTTTTTCACGCATTCATGTATATTACTTAAATATGGTTTATTTTAACGTTAGGATTGAAAATTTTAGATAAGTTTGGGTTGGAAATGCATTTTGTATTTTGCGTTTTCAATATGCATGTCAAATGACGTAGAAGCTGTGCAGTTAAAGAGCTCGGCAGATTTAATGCGGCGGAGGTGCAAAAAGTCATAGCGAGGATACAACGAGAATATAGCGGACGACTCTAAAATAACATATAAAACTCATATTTAATGTTTTTACAAATATATAAATGTTAATACATAAATAATTTTCAATAAAAACATGTGTGAATATATTGCAAATAAACACAAAACTGTTATATAACATAGTTGAATTTAGTAGAATATCGAAGTATTTTCAATTCTAAAAATATACTAAAAATTTAATTAAATTAATTTCATAATTTATAAAATGTATAAATGTTATTTTTCAATTCATTTCTTATAAAGAAGATATAGCGAAAATAACGGGATATAGCGAAAATAGCGGGGCTTAAAGCGGAAAGACTATATTTGGGACTATATGGAAATACCGTAACGATAAAAATCTGTTATAGATATATAGCAGGGTTATAACGGGATAATAGCAGGGCATTAACTGTACAGCGTAGAAGATAAGGAGGAATTGGAGAATCCTAATCACTTTAACAAAAGAAGAAACAATAAGAGGGGAGATAGTTGTTGATATTTTTTAAAAGGCGAAAAAAAAGAAAAATTCATTTTCAATCTTACATGTTAAAACCATTTTTTGAATCGATCATTTTCTATCTCTTTCGTTTTTTCATGTATTTTAAAGTAGAGGAATGCAAAATATAAAACTCATTTTAAAACCAAACGCAGCCTTATATTCTACGTATCAACGCAATGCTTGTCCTTGTTCAATTGTTATATGTGTTTAACAGGATTGAAGATTGAGGGATGATTATAATGGATGAGAAATTTCCATTATCATTATAAATGAAACTTCGAATTTTGATCTTATAGTATGACTGATAATGATGAACCAAGGGGACTAATGGGTTACCTTGTGAGATATTTTCCACTTGTACCTTTTGTTATACATTTAGTGCTGTATTATTATTTTTCATCTTTCGTTTTCGTTTCATTTTATTTAGACTCATATGCTCTTGAATTCATCTGTATTGTTTTTCTTTATAGTTTAATATATTTCAAATGTTTTACTATCAATTAGGAAATCATCGCATTAATTTTATTTTATTTAAAACAAATCTATCAGTAATAATAAATAATTCAACATCTTTTAGGCAGACAATCAACTTCATTCCACCTCTCTCTGCCTTTTCAACCTCCTTCCCTTACCTCTTTTGTGAGTCCCGAGAAAAGACTCATATGCTGTAACACCTAGTTTGTTCAGTGTGGGATTATTCTGTTTCGCTGTTGCAAATCTAATCATAGTATTGACTACAAACTGAATGCTTAAATTTTCTCTAAATGCATTTCTTTTCACACAATATTCTACAATAATTTTGTTTCACAATGAGCATGCTCTAACACCTAGCATCTAAACCAGATTGCATTATGGTTTAATCAGATATACAGGTGTTTTCTATAACATTTAAGAACGCTGTTTTTAATTCTGTGTAATTGTACATATAGGTGTTTGATATATATGTATATCAGCATTATGCTGTAGGTAGACACCCCGTTCATATTATTGAACAGACGTATCAAACTAAAACAGTAACATTAACAAAGACAACTGACCAAACACTACTTTTTTAAATAATACGGTCCCTCAAATTGTTAGCTTTGTTTTATATGATATAACAAATATATAATATAATTCAGTGTAATGATGTTGAAAGCTTAAACTAGAGTAACTTGCACTTGCAAGCATATGATTTGTCTCTGATTCCTGAAATATAGTGACCAACAACGCCTAACAAAGTGTTATTGAGATCACTATTTATTACTGTTTTTGACCTTTTTCTTTTTATTTCAGAAGCCAAAAGAAACATGATCCACATAGGTAACTAAAGCTCATTTATTATTGATCGAGAGCGTCGGTGGCCAAAAAAGTGGATCTGGATACATATGGAAGCACAGTAGATTAAATTGTTAAAATAAAGCATACATGATTGTTTCAATCTTTATAATATAGCTTTTGCAATTTTTTTCTATATATGTTTCCTTCAAAACATTGAATGCTTGCTTTGAGTCATCGCACTCATCTTATTAAATTATGCATAGCGTGGACCAAAGTTGGCGTTTTTGCACTGCTTATATAGTGTTGCTATCACTGTCCCTAATGTCATTAACTATACAATATGCAGGAAACGTATTCTTTTTTGACATTTACAGTGCAGTTAAATACTAATATCTTTGTCCAGCTTTTCAATAGTAAGATTTGAGGTACGCAAAATGCAAAATTCTGTTCAGTGATAAAGCAGAATATTTAACTCAGGCATGTATATCCAAAATTACATTTATGCTATAAATGCTATTGAAGGCAGAAGCTTATTAAAGTTAGCTGGTTGTTCAATTAGAAGCATATGACAAATGTATTAGCTGTCATTGTACAAATATCGAATTAGTTTAAGTTTAATTTCTCTTTCGGAATCTAATCAGTTTGATTAAATGCCTACACGTGACAGTAATTGAACTTGTGTATTGATTAGCACAACCCTCGATGATTTAATAAATGATAGGTTTACGTTTCTGAGTCTTTAATAATATGACACAGGATAACTTTAGGATATGCACATGCACGCTTATTAGAGCATATTTACTTCTTTTTTTCTCAATATAGTGAAATGATTAGGGCTTTATATTCTGCCGAAATTAATTAATCACTCTTCGCTTTATAGAAAATAAAGTCATCATGATTATATAGTTTGATGAGAAATTTAGAACGGCGTTCCCGTTCCTTTTTTGCAAAGAAATTAGTAACAACAAGAAGTATGGGAGATCTTCTTAGCTCGGTGTATAATAGCTTTGAATTTGGATTAGTAAACATCTTAATTAAAGGGGGACTTCATTTCTTAACAAAGTGGCAACACAAACTTCAAAATTACAGCTCATCCATAGAAGACTTTTATCGTATATTTTGTCATAATTAGATTTTACCATTAAGGTAAACTTGTTACTTGTTGTATAATTATAGTACGAACGATCCTTATATCTTAATATTTTTATTTAATATATACGTATGATTTTGAGTTTCTAGGTATTCGCTTCTTAATTTTTAGAGAATATTAGAGACTAAGTGTGACAATTAATTTCTTATTTAATAAGATTAAATAGTTGCTATTGATTAGACTTTGATGTAGTAGACATTTACTTCTGGTTGGACATCCCTTCCTTCTGGTTGGACATCCACCAACCTTGTCCTTATTCCAAAGTGCGAGAACCCTAGGTCGTGTGTGGATTTCCGGCCTATCAGTCTTTGCAACTTTTCGAACAAAGTGATTTCTAAAATCATAGCCACTCGTTTAGCGCCCTTCCTTGAGCGCATTATCTCTCCCTCTCAAGCGGGATTTGTAAAGGGGCGTTTGATTACTGATAACGTTCTGCTCGCTCAAGAACTAATTTCCCAGATCGATCGGAAGATCAGGGGATCTAATGTTGTCTTCAAACTGGACATGGCTAAGGCCTACGATCGTATGTCCTGGTTTTTCATCATCAAGGTTTTAAGGGCTTTCGGATTCCCGGAACACCTTATTGACTTGGTGTGGAGGCTCATCTCCAACTGCTGGTTCTCTGTGCTTATTAATGGATCGGCTTTAGGTTATTTTAAGGGCGGTAGGGGTTTGCGTCAAGGAGACCCTTTATCGCCAACTCTCTTTGTGATCGCGGCAGAGGCTTTCATTCGCGGGCTCCAATCCTTGACTATCTACGGCCAGATTCAGCGTTTCGGGATTCCAAGGGGTTGCCCCCTTGTGACTTCCTTGTCCTTCGCCGATGACATAGTCATTTTCTCTAATGGCAGCATCCCCTCTGTCCGTCGGCTTCTCGATTTTCTTCATCAATATGAGCGCTCATCGGGCCAACTTGTTAATCCTGCCAAGTGTTGTTTCGTCCACGCAAAGGACATGCCTCCCTCCCGTGCTTTATGGATCGAGTCGGTCTCTGGATTCAAGGAAGCCACCCTTCCCCTTCCTTATTTGGGAGTTGTCCTGTACCGTGGTAGAAAGGTCAATGCTCTTTTCGATCCCATAACTGATAAAGTGAGGGGTAAGATTTTACGCTGGAATGCTTCTCTTCTTTCTCAGGCTGATCGTCTTGTCCTTATCAAATCGGTGTTAAACTCGATGGGTACTCATGTTTTCGCGGCTATGACCCCTACTTCTTCCTTCTTTCGGTCTTACCGCTCTTTGGCTTCCTCTTTCTTCTGGGGCAACAGAGATAGCGCCCGTCGTCACCATTGGGTGTCATGGGATGTGGTGTGTCGACCCAAGAATGAAGGCGGTCTGGGTCTGCGAAGACCTGAGGACCTTTGCGCCGCTTTTGCATGTAAATTATGGCATAGATTTGGCGCTAACAACTCCTTATGGGCTTCGTTCCTCCACGCGAAATACCGTAGTCTTGAGGGCTCTAACTTCTCAGGTTCCCCGTCATTTGCTAGTGAAACCTGGAAGCACATGCAGTCGGTTAAAGCTTGTTCCGACAGTCACGGTGGTTCTTCAGGATGGGATGGATCTTCCTTTTCCATTCTGAGAGCTTGGTCTTCGATTAGGGTGCCATGCCCCATTCGTCCGGTGTTTTCTTTTATCTGGGACTCTCGTATTCCTCCCAAGGTCTCTACTCTAATGTGGCGAATTATCCATGATGGTTTGCCACTAGACGAGAACCTCCAACGAATCGGTATCCCTTTCGCTTCTCGTTGTAGATGCTGCGGTAATGGGGATACCGAATCCCTTAATCATTTGTTCTTTGGTGGCTTTACAGCCAGAGCGTGCTGGAATTACTTCGGTAACCTTATTGGTATGCGCCGGATGGCGTGTTCTCCTTCTGATCTCAGGAACTCTTGGTGGTCTGGGAATGCTGGTAAGTCTCTTCGTGCGATCATTTTCCGCTTGATTCCTTGTCTCATCTGCTGGCACCTTTGGTGCGCGCGAAACAAGGCAACTTTCTAAGATGCTCGTATGGATCCTCCTTCTATCATTCGGTGTGTTCGGAAAGACGTCTTCATTGCTTTCCGTGGACGACCTTTCAAGGGTCGCTTAAACTCCCGTGCAGAGCATCTGATCAGACTCCTCTCTATTTCGTGTGACTCGTCTCACGCTAGACTGGGAGTAGGTTGATCATCGTGTGCGAGCGCTGGCCTTCACCCATCGCTCATTCCCCTCCCCCCCTTTTTCTGTTTAATGTGGTTGTTATTTTTCCAGGAGCTGTTTCCAGGGTTTGGCTGTCTTGTTTGTGATGTCCGGCCTTTCTTCTCGGGTTCTTTGGTGGTTACTGTGGCAGCTAGGCTGCTTCGGATTGTCTTGGTTTCCATTTTGTCTGTTGGTTTCGGGATCCGGCCTCCATTTGATCGCTAGTTTTTGGTGGTTTCTCTGTAGTTGTTCGGCGCCTGCGACTGGTCTTGATCTTTGTTTGCCTATGGTTTGATGTTGATGACGTCTGCTTTTCTCTGATTGCCATCTTCCGTGCGTTCCTTTTATTTGTTGGATTAGCGCTTTCTACTTGGCTATCTTTTGGTTCGGCTTGGAGGTCTGGCCTTTTCCTTCGGGTAAAGGCGGGTTTGTGCTTGTTGGTGGATCGTTTCCTCGTTCTCCTCCACTATCTTGGTGTGGATTTGTTGCCGTCTTCAGTGTTTTGGTTTTATTTCCCGCTTTTGTTTTGTGGTAGTTCATTTTGATGGTTTTCGTCCCATCTTGTTTCCTTTTTGTGAGCCATCGGAGAAAGGCGTTTTTTCTCCTATTTATATATTATATCTCTCTTAAAAAAAAAAGAAAAAAGAAAAAAAAATAGTAGACATTTACTTAATATATATATGTGACCGTAGGCATCTATTAAATCGATATTTAGGTCAATTCAAAATTCTGAATTGCAGTAAATATCAAGAATACTGTGCTCTATTCAAGAGCAATATCTACAACACCTTAACATTCAGGATAAATATTGACCTATTGGAGATGCACTTTTTAATTGAAACTTATTTTATTTTATTTTGGTTGTTATTGGTGGTTAATTCAGCAGCTATTGGAACTTAAATTAAATTGAGATACCATTAAAGTAGTAAATATGTTATAATATAAATGTATATGTAGTCCACGGGTGCGGTGTAGTGGAAAGGAGGCTTGGGTTCTGATAAAAAGATCCAGATTCGATTCCTACCATGCGCTTTCCTATCATATATAAATTTACTCGAGGGTATGTGGGCTTGGATCAGCGGACGGCTTTACTATACTCTCCTCAGGAGTTTACTGGCTCGCCGGGTTCTCCTGGGTTTTCAAAAAAAAAAATGTATATGCAATTGGGGTACGTGGACACCAACAATTAAGCAGCCCATATTTTAAATTACCAACGTAATTGCAATTCAGTTTGAGTACATGTTAACACTAATAATTGTTTCATAATCGAAATTTCTCTTTTATTTCATCTTTATAGCACCATGTTATAATATTTAGAACAATATAATTAATATTTGTGGATCTTTAATTCACATTATGAATATTAGATCTATAAATAATAAGAACATTACAAAACTTTTAGATCAAAAGCAGAGCCAACATTAGGTTAGTTAAGGCATAATGATAGAGTAATCCAAAAATCTCATACAATTAGAACTTCAGAACAAAAAAGGAAGTGAAGTCCAAAAGCAAGAAAATATTTCATTTAACATTTTTTAATTTAAATTTCCAAAGTTTTTGACAAAATATTACAATTTGAATACCAAAATTCAATTCCAAATCCTAGTTCTTATTTATGGGTAGCTAAGTCGGGTCAATCAATTTGGCTGATCCTAAAAAAAACGTCTTTAGGAAATGTTTAAAACAGTATCGGTCGAAGGTCCAATAGTCAATCACTAAGTTATGAAAGGTCGGTCTGCTCCATGTCCAAACTATACACCTTTTACTATTTTGATCATATCTTCCAATCTATAACTCCAAATAACGTACCATTTTCATCACTACAATCGTGATGGAATTCTTTCAAGTTTGATATGTTACATTGCAAACTCCAACACTCCATCTTGATACAATATATCTTCCTTCAAAAGCTTAAATCAACACCACCTTCAAATAAAACATCTAATTTTGCACGTTCGCCTATGAACCTGCATCTACAATCCATTTTAAATTGCTTTTGGTACCACAAAACACCTTCATGTAGGCTTTGTAGGCATCCTTTACTCTTCACCTTAATTCATGTGAATTTCCCTCTCTAATTTGTGGTTAAGAACTCCATATGTTCTTCATTGTTTTTCCTATCATCTTATTTTAAAATTTGGTAATACAATATTTCAATTGCAAAAGATATGGAAGATATTGTTGATTTCAGTGATACAATACTTCCAATTGCAGAAAATTTGAAAGATATTTGAGATAATTACTCAAATATATATTGCCTCTTTTATACATTAAAGAGAGTAATAAATTACCTACGTGAGAAGAAGAATTATTTTTGGAGATTGAGGTAATCAATTAATTCCCTAATTAGTTGATTAAAGAAGAAATCTTATCAAGCGCATGTAAACTGGGGAAAACTGGAAAATCAAATGGATAAACATTTCCTGTATGAATAGGAGAACTTATGAAGCATTGATTTATGACTATAAATCAATTATTTCAACCCAAATAATAATCTCTATATAAAAGCAAAGATTACCATGATTAAAATTATCTCTCTCGGTTTTATTTTTTATTCTTCTTCTCCATTATCAATCTTGTAAAATTTTCTCTTCTTAGAAAGTAATAAAATATCATCTCCCCAAGTGGATGTACACTACCTCGCGGTAGTGGAACCACTATAAATCCCATGTGTTTTTTTTTGATTGCTTGATCTGTGATTGCTTTTAGCTGGTGACTATCTGTTGCTTGTTTTGCCTCACCGTCAATCCGGTCCTATTTATTTTTCTACAAGGTTGGGTTTTTGTTCCTAAGGAGACCTTGAGCGATTTTTCCCCAACAGTCTGGTATCAGAGCGACAAGGTTGATTGAGAAAGGGTGTTAGGCATTATGGCAGGAAATGAGGAGACTCCATCGGTTGTACCAAGACCCTATGTTAGAGGGACCTATATTGCATCAGGATCTAGTTTAGCAATAGAGAAGTGGGATGGTGATAAAGACTTCGAGAAGTGGAAATGGAGGATAAGAGCTGTTCTGATGAAAAACAAAGATCATCCTGTGGTGTTTGCTCTTGAGGAGTTGACGGTTAAAATTTCAGTCGCGAAAAGGAAGGAGATGGAAAAATGGGCGTTTACTACTTTGCAATTAGCTATGGGAGAAAATGCTATCTCTGAGATTAGCGGTGAAACTACTGCTAAGGGCATTTCGATCAAGCCGGAAAATCTCTATTTGAAGAAATCTTTGATTAACCGTCTGATTTTGTGAAGACATTTTTCACCATGAGGATGAGAGATATCAAAGAGCATCTGGGTTTCTTCGACGATCTAGTGATGAAGATGAAGATTGTGGATTTGAAGGTAGATGAAGAGCATATGCCCATGATACTCTTGTGTTTCTTTCCAGAGCATTACACAGGTTTCGCTAGCAGCCTTATCTTTGCGAGAGATACTTTGACCGTTGAAGATGTGAAGTCCAGTCTTTTATCTGAGGACTTGAGAGATCATATGAAGGAGATGGGTGAAGGTAGAGGAGGAAGTAGCAGTCAAGGCCTATTTGCTGAGAGAGGGAGAAAGGAGAAGAAGAATTGAAATTCTAGGAGGCGTTCCAAATCTAGAAAGCCCGGTAATAATTATAAAGGAAAGTCTAAGGATGGAAAGTGTCACCATTGTAAGAAACTAAGCCATTGGAAAAGAGAATGTCCGGATTGGAAGAAGAAGAAAGAAGAAGATGGTTCTTCATTATTTGCGGTGGAGAAAGCTATATCTGATGATGTGTTATCTGCAGCGGTATCAGATGTATCAAACCATTAGATGCTTGATTCGGGGGCGTCTTTTCATATAATGCCTAATAGGGATTACTTCAGTTCTTTAGTCGACAGAGAGGGAAGTGTAATCCTTATGGGTAATGATCCTAGTTTTAGAGCCATGTAAGAAGGTACAGTGCGGATTAGGATGTTTGGGAGTGGTACGCACTTTGACAGGTGTTCGGTATGTTTTGGGTCTTCGAAAGTCCTTAATTTCTTTGGGGCAGTTGGCATCCACGGGTGCAAGGTCACTTTAGAGAAGGATGATTTGAAATTTTCAAGGGGTGCTCTTGTTCTTATGAAGGGAGATGTGTTTTGGAATTTGTATTTTCTTAAGAGGAACACAGTTCTTGGAGAGCTGTGTGCTGGAGTTGATAGTTCTCATGCTTTGAATCCTACCAGACTTTGGCATCTTAGGTTGGGTCATATTTTTGAGAAGGGCTTAGAGTTGCTTCGTGGACAAAAGATGATCAAAGGTGACTTCGATAAGTTGGATTTCTGCAAGGAGTGTGTGTTAGGTAAGTAGACTAAGGTATCCTTTGGAGTTGGACTCCATAGATCTAAGAGGGTACTTGATTATGTGCTTACAAATGTTTAGGGACCAGTTGCTACTGCTTCCATTGGGGGAGCGAAGTATTTTATCTCTTTTATTGATGATTTTTCTTGAAAAGTGGGTGTATGTGATGAAGGAAAAATCAGAGAGCTTTGAGAAGTTTAAGACTTGGAAGGTGCTTTTTGAGAACCAATCTGGTTTCAAGTTGAAGGTCCTAAGATTTGATAACGGCGGCGAGTTTGTCTCTGGGGAGTTCCTCAACTTTTGTAAACAACATGACATTGAAAGACATTTCACTACACCAGATGATCCACAATCCAATGGGGTTGCTGAGAGGATGAATAGGACTTTACTTGAGAAGGCTCATTGCTTGAGATTGACGGTGGGCTTATCTTGAGGCTTTTGGGCTGAGGCATTATCGATTGTGGTGCATATTACTAATCGAATTTCATGCTCAGCCATAGATGGGAAGATTCCAGAAGATAAGTGGAGAGGTAAAGCCGTGTACCTTGGTTATTTTCGTATTTTTGGTTGTCCTCTGTGTGTGTTCACCATACAGGTGATGATAAGTTGGAGGCTAGAGCGTACAAAGGCATCCTCTTAGGATACATAGATGGTATCAAACGGTATCGTATTTGGCACCCTGTTGATAGGAAGATTGTTCATTCCAGACTTATACTTTTGATTAGTCAGCAATGTTCAATCCTAAGTAAGACTTGCCTACCACATCAGATGTTTCTAATATGCCTAAGGAGATGGAAGAGGTTCCTATTTTATAGCCTAGTAGTAGACTTGTTGATGCTGTTGAGAGTGAGATAGATGCAGTTGATGTGACATCACAGAGTAGTCCATAGGTGCCTTTTAGTAGTGTTGGTGATGTGCATGAGACTAAAGAATTTCAGTTCAAGGTGGAGCTGAAAGGAGTTTAGGCGAAGTTGTACTTACCCGGGTTAGTCGTAGGACTATTAGGCCGCCTGAGAGGTATGATGATTGACAGTATGCAAACCTTAGCCTTAGTGATCGTTTGATTATGCCCTACATGTGGTTCATGAGGAGCCACTTGACCTTGATGAAGTTTCGAAGTCATGTGACAGATCAAAGTGGATGTGCGCTATGGAAGAGGAGCTAGAATCGTTGAAGAAAAACAAGACTTGGGATTTGGTACCTCCTCCTCAATGAAGTCGAGCCACATGTTGCAAGTGGGTGTTCAAGGTGAAGGATGATGGAAGATACAAGGCTAGACTTGTTGCTAAAAGGTTTTCACAAGGGAAGGGACAGGAGTATGATGAGATTTTTTCTCTTATAGTGAGACACACCTCCATTCTTATTTTGCTTGCTATAGTTGCCGCTCATGAATTAGAGTTGGAGCAACCTGATGTGAAGACCGCTTTCTTGCATGAAGACTTGGATGATACCATTTACATGAAGCAGCCAGATGGATATGCCCTAGATGGAAAAAAGAATTGGCTTTGCAAGCTAAAAAAGTCATTGTATGGACTTAAGCAGTCGCTTGGACAGTGGTGCAAGAGGTTTGATTCTTTTATGCTTTCACTTGGTTTTGATCGTAGCATCAAAGACGCTTGTGTGTACTTCACGCATTTAAAGAATGGTTATTGGGCGTATTTACTCTTGTATGCGGATGATATGTTGATTGCTTCCAAGGATAAAACTGAAATTTATAGTTTGAAGTTGAAGCTTAAGGCGGAATTCGAGATGAAAGACCTTGGAGAAGCAAGGAAGATTTTAGGTATGGAAATCCAAAAGGATAGGAAGTTTGGACTTTTAAGGCTCGCTTAAAAGGAGTATATTCTGAAAGTGCTTGCTCGGTTTAGCATGGAAGGAGCAAAGGCAATTAGCACACCCATGCGTTTGCACATACAGCTTTCTAGTAGATGCTCTCCGATCTCGGAAGATGACAAGGCTTATATGGAGAAGGTTCCCTATGTAAGTGTAGTTTTTTTTTTGAGCAACACGGTTGTGTAGCGTGGCACTACACAGCCGATTAGATATTATATAAATTAGTAAATATTGCGATCAACAAGCCTGATCGCTGGCCAAAAATATTGAGAAGCAGACAGAGTTATATAAACAAAATACATATAGTGGAAACAAAAGCACAGTGATGAAAAGGCCGGAGCTAAGTCGCGGTTTAGTGGTGCCCACGATGCCTGTCAGGAGGAACTGCTGATGTGCTGCCCGAGGATTCCGCCTGTGGGGAGCTGGGGTGAGGAAGTCTCAGCCTGAACGGAGCGGAGAAGCTACGACCTGATATAGATGAGAAATGGTGAGTAATACGTCTACAGGTTTCTTCAAGGCTGGATATGGGCTTGCAGAATACACGTGCATTGCGCTCGGCCCAGATCCACCAACTGAAAATAGCAACCGTGAGATCTATGTGGTAGTTGGGGGGGTTGTTCTGCCAGTGGTCGAAAAATGAGGTGAACGTGGGGATATGTCCGAGGATGTGAGCAGTTGTCGCCGCCCAGACCCTGACAGCAAAATCACACTCGAAGAAGAGATGTTGCAAACTTTCTGTTGAGGTGGAACATAGGACGCAGCTGGGGTCTACTACAATGTTATGGCGGAGGAGTCTGTCTCTTGTGTTAATTCGCCCATGGATGAGGCACCACTGCAGGAAAGCAAAGCGGGGCTGAATCCTGCACTTCCAGAGTCTGGGGAAGATGAATAGTCGTCCAGGGTTGTTTAGGTGGGCGTAGCAGGAGGCAACGGAGAAGCCGGATGAGGGGTTGGGTGCCCAGGTGTAGGAATCTGGTCGGGAGTTGAGATGGGTGTTGCGGAGAATTGAGGAGGCGAGGTGAATCTCGTTGAGGGTATAGAGGTCAAAGTATGAAGCCGGGAGAAGCTGGGCTGGGCCCGAAGTGGAAATGTCGGAGATGGAGGTGAAGATATTAGTTGTGTGAGCGAAGAGGTTGGGGAGGATGGAGGAGAGTGGAAGTTGATTGTGCCAAGTGTCTAACCAGAAGAGACAACTAGCCCCGTTTCCCGGGTTGACGTGGAATAGCCTTTTGACGCGTGGTAGGGTCGAAACTACTCCAGACCAGAAGGGGGATGGTTTTATGCCGTTGGGGGCGTGGAGGACAAGGTGAGGGTTAGAGTGATAGTGTAGGGTGGTGATCCATGATTTCCAGAGGGTGGGGCCAGGGGTTAGGAATCGCCAGAGCCATTTGGCGAGGAGCGATAAGTTGAAGTCAATTAGATTAGTGATTCCAAGGCCACCATTTGTCAGGGGAAGGCAGGCAGTTTGCCAGTTTACGAGCCTCTTTATGTTGCTACCGTTCCACAGAAAGGAACTTCTGATTGAATCGATTTTTTTGATTATCCAGGAAGGGAGTTTGTATAGTGACATCCAGTAAGTGGGGATCGATGATAGAACGGATTTAACGAGGACTAGGCGCCCTGCTGAGGACAAGGAATGGGCTTTCCATGAGTGGAGTCTTTTTTCTATCTTGGCGATGAGGGGGGACCAATCGGATCTGTGCAATTTGGTTGGACGGATAGGGACACCGAGGTAGGAGATGGGGAAGTGTGTAATCTTACAGTTGAGCAGACTGGAACAGGTTGGCCCGAGGTTATCAGCTTTACCGAGCATGATGATGGAACTTTTGCTAAAGTTAATGGACAAGCCTGATATGAGTTCGAATGAATATAGTGCTACTTTGAGGCAGTGGATGTGGTTGATCGTGGGTGATGCGAATAGGATGGTGTCGTCCGCGAATTGGAGGTTGGATATGGTTAGGTTAGAGTTGGGGAGGTTGATACCCTGAAAGATGTTGTTCGAAATTGCTAATTTGATCATGCGATTGAACACATCGGCCACCAGAACGAAGAGCAGGGGAGAAAGTGGGTCACCTTGTCGCAGTCCGCGGGCCGATTTGATTAGGCCCCCCGAGATCCCATTGATGGCTATCGAGGACATGCTTGAGTTGAGTATAGAGGATATCCAGTTACACCATTTTGTGGGGAAGCCTCTGTGTGCCATTAGCTCCCCTATGAATTGCCAGTTAACAGAGTCGAACGCTTTTGAGTAATCTAGTTTGAGTAGCATTCCTGGTGTTGAGGTCAAGTGGCAAAAGGAAATGATCTCCTGGGTCATTGCTACGCAGTCCATGATGTTACGGCCCGAGATGAATGCAGACTGCTCGATTCCAATAAGGGGGGCTATGACGCTCTGGAGGCGGTTGGCTAGGACCTTGGTTATGATCTTAAAGGTTGTGTTCAGGAGGCTAATGGGGCGAAAGGACGAGAGGGAGGTGGCGCCTGGGGATTTTGGGAGAAGAATGATATTTGCGTAGTTGATGCGGTCCACAGAATTTGGATTGGTATGGAATTCAGAGCACATTTCGATGATGTCGTACTTGACGATTTCCCAGTAGTGTTTGAAGAAGAGAGGCCCGAAACCATCTGGGCCAGGAGCCTTATCGTCCGACATGCTTTTAAGCGCTGCCCAAATTTCTTCTTCAGTGAAGGGCTGGTCAATGGGGATGAGGGGGTTAACCGGGTAGATCAGATTCCAATCGATTGGGGGGAGAGGAGGGGGGTGAAGGCCAAGAATGGATCGGTAATGGTCAGTGAAGAGTTTGAGGATGGCCGATTGATCAGTGGTAGTGATGTTGTCGTGAGTGATTTCGGGGATGTGATTGGATCTATGTAAGTGTAGTTGGTAGTCTGATGTATGCCATGGTTTGCACTAGGCCTGACATTGCATAGGTAGTTGGATCAGTGAGTAGATTCATGTCAAATTACGGAAACACGTATTGGGAGGTAGTGAAGTATATTTTCAGATATCTTAGAGGGACTCTAGACCATGGGCTTGTCTTTGGAGGCAGAGATAGAGATTTCAGTTTGGTTGGATTTTGTAATTCTGACTATGTCGGTGATAGAGATCAAAAGGAGTCAACCTCGGGTTATGTGTTCACCATTGGTGGGACAACTATTAATTGGAGAGTGAGGTCGCAGACGGTTGTGGCTTTGTCTACTACAGAGGCAGAGCTTATTGCTGTGGTTGAAGCAGCTAAGGAGGCGCTTTACTTGAAGCATTTGTTGTATGACTTGGGCTTCGTGTATGAAGGTATATAAGTGAATTGTGATAGCCAAAGTGCAATTCACTTAGCTGAAAATCCGGCTTTCAACTCAAGGACGAAGCATATTATGGTGAGAGAGTCCTTTCTTGTCTCTATGGATGAAGAGAAGCTTGTACGTCTTCAGAAGGTTCACACAGAGGAGAATGCAGCAGATATGTTTATCAAGTTGTTATTCGTTGCAAAGTTTGAGCATTGCTCGAACTTGATTCGCTTGATGAAGTGCTAGGTGCCACAAGGTGGCATGGGGGAGAGTGAGTTGGTAGATGGAAATGTTTGTTTTCATTATGTAGATTGATAGGTCCTACTTGGAGAGGGTACTTTCAACACTTTGTGAGCGGGCGGTGACTGAGCCAGAGTTCGTTGACAAAGTGCAATGGGTGATGGCTATGCCGAAGCTCATTGAGAAAGTATATATGGTGTCTTGTCCGAGAGCTACTTGGAGTAAGAGGATGTATGTGGAGTTGATAGGCTTGCAGAAGATTTGGTGATACAATATTTCCAATTACAGAAGATTTGGTGATACAATATTTCCAATTGCAGAAGATTTGGAAGATATTGTTGATTTCAGTGATGCAATATTTCCAATTGCAGAAGATCTGAAAGATATTTGAGATAATTACTCAAATATATATTGCCTCTTTTATAGCATTAAAGAGAGTAATATTGCCTCTTTTATAACATTAAAGAGAGTAATAAATTACCTACACGAGAAGAAGAATTATTTTGGGAGATTGAGGTAATCAATTAATTCCCTAATTAGTTGATTAAAGGAATGTTATCGAACGTATGTAAATTGGGGGAAAATGAAAAATCAAATGGATAAACGTTTCATGTATGAATAAGAGAATTAATGAGGCACTGGTTTATGACCATAAATCATTTACTTCAACCCCAAGTAATAATCTTTATATAAAGGCAGAGATTAGCATGAGTAGAATTATCTCTCTCAGTTGTATTTCTTATTCTTCTTCTCCATTATCAATCTTGTAAAAATTTCTCCTCTTAGAAAGTAATAAAATCTCCTCTCCTTGTCTCTAGTTATTTCATTCCTCGAACTTGTTATTCAATCTCATTGTCTATAGGATGCATCTCTTTCACCTTAGCTTCACCAACATTAACAATGGGGACTTGGGTTAGGGTTTGGTTCAAGTGTAAAGAGAGAATGAGAATGGTTGCTATTTATAGCCAACTAGATCACAAATATCTTGTCTATTTCTCTCTAACCCTAGAAGACGAAGTCTCCATTTGCCTATCGTGTGCTATGGCTAGCCATACCTATGGTTTGGGCTTCCAAACTTTGGGCCTAATGATATAGCAATTAAATCATTTAATTAATTAATTCATTCAAGCATGTTTGTCAATTAAATCAACTTACAACTTTTATACATCATTTTAATTTATTTAGTCTTCAAATAAATAATTAAAATGCATTAAAATTTAATACAGTATTTGTATTGAATTTTATTATTAATTTATGATATTTATAAATTGATTTAATGTTGGTTGAACTTGGAAATTGACTAACAATACAAATGTGTTGACTCTCTGGTGTGAACTCTGTTCTCGATAGATATTTAAACAATTTAAATATTGAAACCTCTACAGACTTTGTTGAAGTACGGTATTGGGCACAAATTCAATTGCTTATAGATCATTTAGGCGAATTCCAACTTCTAATGTTTATTAAACTACACATAGTGACAACATTTTGTGCAAGTTTTCTTTTCATCAAACTGTATCATTAAGATATCTAAAGTTTGGTTTATGGTAAAAAAACTCCACTACTATCTGTAGATAATTGTGTAAATTACTTTAAATTATTTGGCTCAATTTGATAACATATTTCGATTAACTGATTTACTCTGATTAGAGATTTTCATTTTAAATTAACTACCAATTATGGTACTAACCTTCTACAATGAAGAAGAAGAATCCTCGCTTGAGTAGTGTTTCTCTCCATGTAGTTCCACGTATACCTAGTCATAACATGATCGCCATGGCATGTGATTGACCATAATCAAAGTATAGTCTGACTACTTAAAATCGACGATACCCTCAAGTTTGAAGATTACTGCACATTGTTACCATGAGATCTTCTATTTTGATTTAGTTGTATTAACCTATAGATTACTCTCATCGAGTCATTCCGTGATTGTTTCAAACAACCACAAGTGGTAACCCTTTAGTGCCCCTAATGGTCATGATTAATTCACTGTCCATCGTGTGGAGAACATTACATACACAAGTCTCAACTATGTATCGATATCCTTTTCTTGATACGTCTTGACTAGGAATGTTTAAAGGGTAAGTTTTATTAATTCAATACTCTATGTTACGAACACATTCGTAACTACAATCGATAAAAACTTCTCATAAGGATTTTCTGCTTATATATGTTTGATGTATTTATTTATATATTTATATATCTATGTAATAACAAATATAAAAGAAAATAAATACATACTTTATTTTGAACAAAATTCTCTATAAGAGTTAAGTAATATAATCAAATTACATAATTGTCCTAGGGTACACCCTTAACTCTATCACGCTTACCTCATCATCACTATTTTCCACATGTTTTTCTTGCAATTTTCTAATAGTTTCATTTTCTCCTTGTCCCATTTGAGGGTGTTGAAGAATCTTTGTGCATGGACAAGTTTTGTGCAATAGTAGCAAATGATTTTCATTTTTATCTTCTTCTTTTCTTGCTACCTCATCAAAAGAGTTATTGTATCCCCTTTCGTAATTATGGCTCATCTTTCTTATCTTCTCATTGAGTAGGCTATTACCCGACTAATTCATTGAAACAACCTTATCCGGATTTGGGTTGTTCAATGTAACAATGAGCATCTTCCAACTTTTTGGAAGTGAACTCGGCAACGTTCAAGCTATGTCTCATTATTGACCATTGTAGTTGACAACTATTAATTGATTCACAATAGCTAGAAATGTTAGACCAGGTGCATTTGGCGACGGGGTAAAAGGGGCCAAAAAAGTTCTTTTATTAATTATTGCACTATATCTTTAACTTGTGTTCTATGAATAATTTGTAATGTTTAATCATATTTGATGTTGATTTGATAAAAAGAGAGTTTTATGTTTAATATTTAATTTAAGTTTGCTTTGATTATTTTAAATTTAAATATTATATTATTAAATTAAATTCTTATTTTAAGTTTCCTTTATTTGTTTCATGCTTAATTTGGTTTGAATTTAATTTTAATTGTATTACCTAAATTAAAGTTCAATTTTAAGTTTACTCTATTTGTTTCATGCTAAATTTGGTTGGAATTTAACTTTAATTATATTTGCATTGTATTAGCATTAATTATTTGATTTACAATATGATTATTTATTCAAAATTTGACAAGATAATATTTTATTGGCTAAATTAACATTTATTTAGTTGTAAACTAAAACTAACTTTTATATATTAATCATATATATGTAATTTAATATTTCATAAATTACACGGTTAAATGGTTATAATTCATTTCAATTTAAACATCAAATACTCAAACTAAATGAATAATGTCTTAAAGTAATAATTTCAACTAGTGGTGTTGATACGCAAATATTTAAAAATAATATCAATATTAAAATGCCTAATTTACAGTGTTGGAAATAAGTATGCATGATTTTCTATCAAATAATGCCAATGCATTCAAAATTTAATTACAAACTCATCAACCTAAGTCTTGTGTAAAGTGGAACTTGTATGCGAGAGTTATACTAGTTTGAATATCAAAAGATTGAATTGTAATTTGTAAAAGTTATGGTAAAGAAAATTACATTCTTCTCGTAAAACACTAGCCTCTAATGCCTCCATCTTTCCTAAATATTTTCCACCACTATATACCATCGAAGAAGTTGTTGCCACCTCCGGTGAGTTCTCCTTGTTGAGATTTGTCGATCGATGCCACTTGAGTCGGCATCTACGCTAAGTCTGTAACCTCTAAAATTTTCGTCATCAACATCTGGTGCTACCAAAGGATACCAAAGTCTTTGCTAGTGCTTTCCAAAGTATGTCGTCAAGTCAATCGAAATAATCTCACCTGCGATGATGAGAAGCGCCACTGACATCGGATGTGTGGGCAACGATGGCCGATATGATTAATGGTGTGTTAATAGTGATATGTCTCTGCAAGTGAAAAAAATATTTTCTTTAAACATATATATATATATATATATATATATAAACACACACACACATATATATCTGTGTGTGTAAACATGAATTTAATTTTAAAAAATAAATTTAATTTAAAACCAATTTTGATTTAAAATCATCAGTGTTCCTACTGATTGATTACACCTTGAACCATCTGCTTTGCCTCAGAGAGAACATTTCTCTAACTTTGTAGTAGAGTTGCAAAGTCCGTTAGGAGTATCTAATTTTTGATGAAGGAGAGAAAAATTATGTTTGTTAAATGGAGACTCTATAAGTCTATTTATTGCATCAAATGCTACAAAACATCTCCTTAATGTATTTCTACAGACCATACTTTATTTATATATTAGGTCCATCAGTCAAATTAAATAATAAACCATTTAACTTTTATTAATATGACTAGTTCTCTAATTATTAATCAATATAAATAATTTTAACTACCATACAATATTTATTATCTAATAAATATTATTTTCGATCCATATAAGTAATTCAATAAATATACAACAATTATATATTTTATCAATTAATTTTCAACCCTATAATAATATTAATAAAATAATAATTAATATAACAATCGCATTAATTTCCACAATAATTTATAACATTTATACATTATTTTCCATTGAAAGCTGAGAGTTGCAGTTGTGTGAATTCTAAGTGTGAATCACTACAACAAACAAGACCTTTAACAGCGTTCCAAAAACGCTATAAAAGCTATTAACAGCGTTTTTACATATGCTGTATATCGACATGCAGTTATATGTCAGAGATATACAATGACAAGGAATAAACGCTGTTAAATGTCCTTTTTTACAACGTTTCCCCGGTGTCATGAAATCGTTTAATAGCGTTTGGTCTAATTTGGTAGAACTTTTATTAGCGTTTTATGGGTGCAGTTAGAGATCTTTCTTAGCGTTTGTATCGTGCTAAGATAAGATTTTAAAGCGTTTTTTCATTGTTGTGATATTTATTTATAGCGTTTACCTGTTGCAATAAATCGTGCTTTATGTTTTTAGATACAATTTAATGGCGTTTTTAAAACGCTGTTAAATGTCATTTTTTACAGCGTTTCCCTAGTGTCATGAAATCACCTAACAGCGTTTGGTCTAATTTGGTAGAACTTTTATTAGTGTTTTATGGGTGTAGTTAGAGTATTTCTTAGCATTTGTTTCGTGCTAAGATAAGATTTTATACGTTTTTTCATTGTTGTGGTATTTATTTACAGCGTTTACCTGTTGCAATAAATCGTGCTTTATTTTTTTAGATACAATTTAACGGCATTTTTAAAACGCTATTAAAACATTCAACGGCGTTTAAAAAACGCCATGGAATGTTTTAACAGCGTTTTTAAAACGCCGTCTAATTGTATACAAAGCTAAGTCAATTGGGCTTTTTCTACTTTTCTGTAAATTGCATTTCAGTAAACATCAGTCACAATGTGTATATATACCACATTTCAAAATTAGCATATTATATCAATGCCACATTTTAAAATCAACATATTGTATCAATACCACATTTTGGACACATATTTGATAACCAACGTATGAAATTTCATAATCAAAATACACAATATTCTTACACCAAACATAAACAGTTTGTCATCAATAGTTCATAAACAGAATATAGAACAAGTAGCAATAGCAAAACAAAAGCAAGTAGTACATACGTTAATACCAAAAAGTAGTTCTAGCAGCAAAAATAACTTCGATCCATATCTCGTTGCAACCTTTATTTGCATCACAGTCATCTATCTACATGTAAAGCAAAAGTAATGGAATTATCTCAAATGATAGTGTAATTGATGTGCATAAGTCTACATCATGCATAACAATACAAAGATGGAGGATGAATGCTTTAAATCTCTTTACAACTCGTAAAAAGATCAGAATGAGCCATAAAATAACAGTTGCTGTATTTAAAACTTTAGTATACATGACGTTAACTTTGTAGGCTCGAAAACTTAGCGCACTAAACCATTAATATAATCAATGGACTGGGAGTATGAATAAAATAGTATAATGCAAAAGTATAATGACAACAATAGAATGTACCTCATCAAGTATGACAACATCTCTTCAACCATTCTCAACCACCATATTATCTTCAATCTTCTACCCTTGAATAAGTATCACAAATCACGCAGAGCCTGTCAAATAAAAATGATTTGTGAAGTTAAACACTCCACCCACATACACAGATACATCGATATGGAAGAAAATACAACTGTAGGGAACAAAGCATGGTTGCTTCTAGTGAAACATGAACAAAACTTAGCTTAACTATCGTGGTCAAAGTAGTGTACAGTCAGGCCTAGACTCAATCCACGTGCACCGGTGAATGGTTTTGGTGAATCCACGTGTACCAAACATCAGGCTAACAGTATACATGGAAACATATTTTCATGACTAATTATTCTTACTGACCACATATAAATGTGAGGAGCAAAATATGTTTTTGTTTCATCCAATTATCATTGAAATCTTTTGTGTAATCCAATTATTTGTGCCATTGTTAATTGGGTGTTGTAACATTATTTTGAATTATCAGCTATGAAAACACAAGTGAAATCGAAATTATTCGTGACATACTTTGTCATTACAATTTTTTTTAAAAGAAAATAATGATTTAAGTGAAAACAATTAGTTACAAAATAAATTAGATATTTGGTTATTTACAGAATAAGATTTTGATCTTGCTATTTAAATCTGTGTAGTAATAATTTTTCAAAAAGGTTGAACTTATACATTGCACTTGATAAACCAAAGTAGATATGGTGATTAGATGATTTTGGATCAGTTTTAATGTTCTAAGAACATAAATAAATGTAAATTCATCGTATGTATTATGCACTAGGACTAAGAATTGCATTTTATATAATCCAACCCCAATTATAAATATAAAAGCAAATAAAAATAAGGGGAAATAAGTAAATACATACAAGAAATACGGATGTAACTAATAGTTAATGAATTAACCGCTGCATATGATATGATTTTTAATTGAAAATGGTTCGCATAATTATTAGTCGCGGTCCCTCTCGTTAATTTATTACTACTATGGACGAGGCCCTTTTCTCTTTTACAAAAAAATACTTATTCACCAAACATAACTAGAATTTCCGATGGCCACTACCAAGTATAAAATATTTTTCCTGCAGTAATTATTTAAAGCAAATTATCAAATTATTCTATGAATTATGTACTTTAATATGCATCCAACTGATTGCTACAGACCGTCATGAGATTTTCATTTTGTAACTACGATCGGCAAATAACTGCCGAAACCATCAAATAATCGATTATACCTTAAGTTAAATTGGACTTACCGGAACTTGCATCTGTTATAACTTTATCGGCAGGCCAAGCAATTGTAGTCAAATGTTGGTCTCCATAGACGTGCATTTGGAGCATTTGCAACATCAACCCAAACCTTAACTGCATTTATCCCTAGAGGAACAAAATGAACCAATACTTTTGGATCGAATGAAGAGACACGTCCTTCGGCTACAATTTCTCCCTTTCGATCCAAATCGATCAACTTGCACTTGTTATTTATCATTGAATTTGTACCCTGTCAATTAAGAATATACTATTTTATCATATTATTAAATACTTGGTAAACGAATAAATGAATTAATTATAAGTAAGTTAACCTTTCCGACAACTACAGTAGTAACCGTATGAGTAGAAGACGCTACAATATTAACCTGCTCCACAACCACCCTCAATTCAGGCCATGCCACTTTCTTACCATTAGCTTCTCCAACTCGTGTCAAACCAACGGTCGGTCTCCATAAATAAGCATCTCGATTTTTTGGATTATCTATCCAAACTGCCATTGCAGATGGTCCAAGAGGAAGATCGTTCACAAGTTCTATTGGATTAGTCGAGTGCAGCCATCCTTCAGCAACTATTTCTTCGGTCCCACTCCAATCATACAACTTGCATTTATGATCCGTGCTACCAGTTTTACTTTAACAAAGAAAAATTATTATATTAATGAATTATTATTATTTTATGTAATCAAATTAAATGTTAGTTGCGAAATAATTTAAAGTTACCTCATTCTCTTCTTTCTCCAAATGGTCTACGTTGTGCAAAAAAACTTTGGTAACTGGCCATGCTACTATCTCGCCTTCAACTTCTCCAATACGTGTCAAACGAAGTGTGGGCCTCCATAAAAAAAGATCTGGTTTTCTCGAAATGTCTATAATAATTTTCATAGCATCTGACCCTAAAGGACTTAGTTGGACAAGCTCATTTGGATCACTTGATAGAACTCTTCCTTCTGCCACAGTTTCCTCTATCCCACACCAATCCAATAATTCACATTTATCATGTTTGTTGTCATGATTGCCCTACAATGACCGATAGCAAAATATAGTGGTTATAGAATTAATTACCCAAATTTAAATGATATCACAATATTAATACAATTTATTTTACCTTTTGATGTGTGCTTGCTTCTCCCCAACTTTCTTTACTCTGTCAAAATATATTAATACAATATTATATTATATATTCAAAACATGCATGTTGCGGTAAACTAAAATAATACTTGATTTTTCATTAGCCCTTGAACCATCGCCTTTAATTCTAAAATTTGGTTTTGCATTTGGATTGTTTGTTTATCCCTAACATGTGACCAAGTTGCCTTGGTGGCGGTCATACCCCTTCCTATTCCTCTTAATCGTCCTGGTTTATCACGTCCTAACACTTGCGACAATGCATCATCTTTGTAACTGATTATTGAACCCGAATGAGATCCAACGACAACGTTTTTAATTTTTTCCTACAAAGATTAACATTGATAGTATACACTAATTTTAAACTATCACATTATTAAAAAAAACTTACAATAGTATCTACAACAGCCGTGTTCACTGGTTTGCCGTCTTTTCTAATATGAGATTTGACCCAAACATCAACTCTAGGAATGGGAGAGCAATCATTACTCTTCTCTTTCTACATTCAAACGATCATTAAAACAACAAACTGTATCAACTAACTAGTTAATAAATATTATGGTATATAAATTAACTTTTTACCATATCTTCAGCCAATCGAGCCATGCCTCTACGGCTGCATGTGTGTGGCATCTGATTTTGTCTAATAGCTCTGAATCTTTCACTTACCTTCTGTAGTATTCAAAAAACACAAAAGAGATTGAATCGAAAATTAACACCACAATTCACATTAGATAAGTATAAACCATTAATGTGTTATGAATGATTTACCTTAAAGTCCGGATTTTTTTTCGACTTAATAAACTTCTTCCACTCCGTCATGGTTTTGATGTTATCTGGTTTCAGTTGAAGTCTCTCTTCTTCATTCTTTGCATTTACTATTTTGCAAACTAGT
Source organism: Allium fistulosum (assembly GCA_030737815.1). Lineage (NCBI taxonomy): Eukaryota > Viridiplantae > Streptophyta > Magnoliopsida > Asparagales > Amaryllidaceae > Allium > Allium fistulosum. The sequence goes on from CM060904.1 coordinate 716,005,313, forward strand.
ATGCTTTTTGAAGATCTAAAAATAAATCCCATTTGCTGAAATATAGGCACTTTTTGCCATTCCTCGTCTAATTTAAATCTAGCCTGCAATATTTTTTTTAAATCAACTTAATAACACAAAGTATACAGTTGGGAATATATGATACACATGAATCAACTGTTCCTCAAGGAGCAATAGGAAGAAAAATACCAACAAGCTTTTGGACTAAATCAGAGAAATGGCTAAACTCGGAACTAAAAAGTTCCTGTGTATGGGGGGAGATATAAGAACATGGGTTCCTCAAGGAGTAATAGGAAAGCAATTTCTTTGATTTCAGTTAACTTCCAGTCTTACATTTCGTTCAGAAGATCATAATGTAATATGTCTCTTTTGAATGATGCAGATTATAAATCTCAGGATATTTAATGGTTATTTATGGTAAGCCATGAAGCTCAAGTGGAACCATAGGAGTCAAAGTGGTGGAGTTGGGTCAAGTTGCAGACTATAGTATGAAAAGTTTGAAAGAGAAAAAATGGCTTACCAATATATTAATAAACGAATATTTTGCATCGTAAATGGATGAAACCAAGAAAAACATATCTATGGTTGATCCGTGTATCAACACAAAAAAGTGCTAAAATACGAGTTGAATGTGTTATTGTATGTTTCTTACCTGAATGGATTCCCAAAGAACGACTTTTAATTCGTTGCCGAGATGCTTCCAATTATCCAGTGTAACCGGAACATGCTCGCGTACAAGTGGGCCTAAATAAGAAGACAACTTGACCGATCTATCTCCTATTGGTTCACCTTCCCCATTAAACTCAACTTCAATTCGACTTAAAATATCTAAAGGAAGCCTTTTGACTTTTGTTCGTCCTTTAGTTCTTTTTTTCACAATTGGATTAACATCGAAATTGTCATTTCTCTCTCTTGCTTTAACAACTTCAACATTTCCTTCTTGTTGCATTGTAGTATTGTTGACGACTTGTGGAATTTCTTGAATTGGAGCATCATTATTTTCAAAATTGCATTCATTCTGAATATTATTGTTAATCACAGTCCTCTTTCTTTTCGTATTTTTACCCTTTTTTGCAATTAAAAGTACATACAAACAAACACTTTAGTATTCATGCATAGCTAATAAAAGTACATATAAACAAACACTAAGATAATCATGAGACTTGAAATTGGACGACCTTCCAGTATTGCGTGGTTTTCATAATCTTCATTTCGACCTTGTTTCTCCTCTATTAGTGATGATTTTTTTAAAAATTCACCAAAAATCTCATAGATTCTTCTGCAAGGTAGGACTCCGCAATACATCCTTCAGCTCGTGCATAGTTTCTTATATAATCTTTAAGAGTCTTCATATACCTTTCAAAGGGGTACATCCAACGAAAATGAACCAGTCCACACAATCGAGCTTCTCTTCCGAGATGAATTTTAAATGTATCATTATATCGAAAAAAGAAGGTGGAAAATATTTTTCAAGATCGCATAAAATTGTAACGATCTCATCATCGAGTTGTTGCGGCTTTTCTTTATCAAGAACACGTTGACATATTTTATTGAAAAATGAACACAAATAGATTATTGTTTTCCTCGGCTTTTTTGGCAACAATCCTCTTATTGCAACTGACAATATTTGCTGCATCAAAACATGATAATCATGAGACTTAAAGCACTAACTTTGCAATCCTCTAATGATATACATCTTTTGAAATTTGTGCAATAACCATCAGACCCTTTGAAATCATATAATCTCTTGCAAAATTTTTCTTTCCACAACTTGACAATGTGTACGGAGCCGGTGGAAGATATGTTCTCTTTCCACGAGCTTGTGCAAAAGGACTATGTCGAATTCCCCAGTCCTCTAAATCTTTTCTAGAATTAGTTCCATCTTTTGATTTGCTATCATGCAATATTGTGCCTAGCAAACTTTCTCCAACATTTTTCTCGACATGCATTACGTCTAAATTGTGTCACAATGGAAGTTCCCGTAACAATCAAGAATATAACATTTTAGTATTATACATTTTTTCTGTTTAATCAATGTAGGGAAAAAAATAAACACCAACCTCCCAATATGGTAAATCAAAGAAAATTGATCTTTTTTTCCACCTTGATAACTCTGTTTTTACAGGGTTATCATTCTCATCATGTTCATCTTCTTTGTTGTGAACATGCTTCCTTTTTTTGTCCATTATCTTTTTTCCCCTTTCTTATCTAGTCTTTTCTTCTTTATCTTCTTTATCTTCTTTCCTTTTTTTATTTCTTCTTTCTTATCTTTTCCAAAATCATTAGGAAAATCTTGCAGCATAGCAGAAATGTTTCTACCTGTCAAAATCCTAGGCTTGGTGTCTTTCTCCACCGTATTATCAAACCAAGTCTTCTGTTTTCTCAATGAGTCCGAAGGAGGTAAAAATCTTCCATGACCCATATACACAATCTTTCGACTATGATTTAACCATCGACTATGAGTATTAACACCGCATAATGGACAAGCTTTTTTACCCTTTACACAACATCCAGCAAGATTTCGATAAGCCGGAAAATCATTTATCGTCCATAGTAAGATTGCTTTTAAATTAAAAAGTGTTTTACTAAATGCATCATAAATATCAACACCGTTATGCCAAAAATGATGTAAATCTTCTACAAGTGGTGCCATATATATCAATATCATTTCCCGGTTGCTTTGGACCAGGAATCACCAATGTTAACATAATATTTTCTTCTTTCATGCACAACATAGGCGGAAGATTATATGTCACTAGCATTATTGGCCAGCAACTATATTTAGAACTTTTAATGGCAAATGGATTGAAACCATCTGTAGCTAGACCAAGTCTGAGATTGTGTGGATCGGTTGAAAATTATTTATATTTCTCATCCACTACATTCCAAGTCACAGAATCCACAGGATGACGCATTTTTCCATCGTTGCTTTTATTACTATAATGCCATCTTAGATCTTCTGCCATTTTTGTGGATCTAAACATTCTCTTGAATCTTGGAATGATTGGAAAATATCTCAACACTTTGACAGGGATGCCTTGCATGATCTCTTTTGTACTCTTATTTATCTTCCATCTTGAAGAACCACACTTTGGACAACTATTCAAAATTTTGTTTTCTTTTCTAAAAAGACAACAATCGTTCTTACAAACATGAATCTTCTCAAAACCCATATCAAATATTTTAATTTTTTTTACTTCATATATAGTCTTGGGAAGTACATTATCCTTCGGCAATAATACATGTAGCACATTTAATAGCTTATCAAAACTAGTATCGGATAAACCACACTCACATTTAAGATTATATAAAGCGGTGATAGCAGATAATTTTGTCTGACCTATACAATCGGGATACAATGGACTTTCTGCATCTTTCAAATTTTTTATCAAATCATATTCTCATCTTTGTGCATCAACATTATCTTTATCGTCGACAAAAAGGTATGATCGACAAAATCTTCATCTTCATAGTGAACGGCTTCGAATAAATCATATGTGTCATTCAAATCCATTTCTTCAACTATATTTATTTGTTCACCATGATTATACCACCTACTGCATTTGTACTTAGTATCTATTCCTTTTATAACCAAATGCTCAAACACAATCTTGTCATGATGATGAGTAAGATTTCCACAATCTATGCAAGGACATAAACTTTTTTCTGTAATTGCTAAATTTTTCTTCGCGGATTGCACAAAATTTCATGCTCCTTGTCGGTACTCTATAATAGTTCTATGATGAAAAATAGACAACACAAATATTAATTGTAATATTAAAATTTTAAAATTTTCGAAGTGTATTTAGTTGTATATTATTCTATTACCTATGTGAATGCACCCAGTCTTTCTTCATCATGAATATACACTATAATTCCAAGAAAGTATATACTGTAATGCACATCACAACATTATTGTTAAAGATAAACATAGATTTGTGATGATTTGTTCAAATCATTTCAAATATTCCTCGGAAGAACTCAATTGCTGATTTGATAACTATGACATCATACTATTCCTTTTACAGTATGTTGGATAGTTAATTTGCTGACATGATAGACCAAACTACGATGAAGTTTGTCGTGAGGGCATCTGCGCAAAAGGATGTACATTCACTTTTGTCTATCCAGGTTCTCGCTGCATGGGTGACTGTTGTTTGTAAACTTGTGTGGTATTGTCTTACTTATAAATAAAGATTGCAAACATTAGTTTGCTTGAGAAACTGAATGCGACCGGAACTACCAGGTTAATAATGTTGTGATGAATGTTTCATGTGCGTGTGCAGTGGAAGTTTTGTTTGGGTTTGTTCGAACTTCTACATTTTATTGAATATAAATAAGATTTTATTTGTCTTTTTAGCTATGAGCACTGAATTAAACCTACAAAAACACAACAGATGGAAAAGTGACCTGACAATTTGCAATACAGACATCCATTTTAACACTGATATTAATGATTTTGCACTTATATTTTGTACATAACAATGATCCAACTCATTAGCAAAACATACACTCTCTTTGACCAAGCACAATACCACTGTCATGGATGTGTAGTTTTCGCTTTATCTGGCAATATTTTCACCTAACAAAATTAACATCATCCAAAAAAATACGCAAAATTAAAACACTATCTGGTTCTAGAATGAGATTTGTTAAATTTCAATAAGAAACTATATTTTCAACAACAAATTTAAAGAAATTTAGTGAGATGTTATCTATGTATATTAAGTAATATATGTATCTACATAGATTTACAAATAAATTGAGTGTACATTATATGCACATTGATCTAAAGGTAAATGTCTCAAACTATGTCAAGCTGTATACGAAATTGAGCACACATGTAAACAAAATGACTGCCCTTATTGTAACATGTCTTTAAAATCAAATAGTTTTCCTGAAAAAGATACATCCCTTGGCAAGATGTATTCCAATAATAAGCATCCCTGAGCTGAATCAAGGAGCAAATGTTATAGCAGAATATACGACTTAAAAGGTAAGTTTCATTGATATATTTTTTAACTCCACTCACATGAACATGTTAACTAACAAATTTAAATTCATGTTTTAGCTGATAGGAAAAAAATTGAGATACATTAACAGTGAATCAGGTCCTAATATGGAAGATTAATCTCCATCCCTGAGCCAACCGTTATTTTACAGCCAAATATTTTAAAGCATAATCCGTATTTTGCAGCCAAACATTTTAAATCATAATCCATAGGTTGCTCCATCTCCTAGATAATACTTTGTACTACAGTTTTTGACAACATTTTGCCAAAAAATTGTCCCAAGCGTTAGCATCTTTAGCCGTCTAAAAGCATTAGTAAGAACAACTTATCAAATTATGAAACTTTTATAAATTTTAATTAATGGGTTAGACGGGTATACGTTTTTTTACTTTTCTTTTTTCTTTCCGGTCTCATGGTTATGCATTTGTCAGAACATTCTATATTAAAGCCAGAAAACAAATGGCAAATATATGTTCCGAATTTCTCCAACTTTAAGGACCCAAAAAGGGGAAAATATATATCGAACAAAGATAGTAATGGCATATTATCATGTGTTGAACTCATTGTTGTAGTTATACAGTAATAATCTATCAAGATCGGCCATAATAAACATACGTTTAACACAATCATTGCTTTGAAAATATTTCATTAATCAAATAGATGATAAGTAACTACTGAACATTAAAGTAACAAAATGAAACTGATGCTCCTTCAGTAGTAGCTAGGATTCAACAGACTAGGATTAATATGAGAAAAAAAACCATAGCTACATAGTGAAAGCTAGCAAAGAAGCCATATATTCCTGTCTCCAAATGATGATAAATCTACGGAGTCTGACATTTTCCTATCATTTCTAAATAGTAGACCAAGGTTTTGTGATTTTCCTCGACTACTTTAAAAAATACCCGACCAAAAGGACCCGTAACCATTAAGTTATGCAACAAAGCCGTGGTTTGCTCCATTAACCAATAATACTTACAACTTTGGAAAACACCCCTAAAGAATATGATATCAGCGGTGAAGCTTTAGCTGTATCTTAATTTATTACATTTTAAATTTAAACAGAAGAGAACAATCGACGACATCAAACTGCCCATAACCATACTGAATACACTGTTTTTCTTCTTCATAAACTACCCTATATTTTAACCAGTACCATGGATGGATTCAGAAATCAATCACCGTAAAATTGAAAATTGAAAATAATGAATCAATAACCGTAAAATTGAATGAATAAAACAAACGTGATAAAACTGATTTGAGGAAATTATTGATAGAGCGGCTAGAAAATTATTGATAAAAGATGATAAAATTGAATCAATAAGCAAAGTACCCGTGAGTGATAGAGGGGCCAGAAAATTATTGAAGCCCGAACAAGATCACGGTCCACACGTACGAGAGTGACGAAGGGGAAAAGTTCGCTATAGTAAAGGAAGGCGGGTGACGAGAGATAAACAAGAGATGAACGAGGAAGAAGGGCGCTTCGAATTTTTCTTTGTTTATTTTTTTAGACAGATGTGAAATTAACGAGGGAAATTGGCAGTACTTCGCGCGAACGTAAAACCCTAGTATTTCTTAGCATTTGGACGTGAACATTTCTCTACGTGAAACAACGCTCACGGCATTTACTAATGAAACGCTTGAAAAGAATTGCAGTGAAAAGTAGATTTTGTTGTAGTGAATCCTACCCTTAGTAGTATTTAAATAATTTAAATATTATAGCCTTTACGGACTTTGCTGAACCACAGTAGTGGACACGAATTCAGTTTCTTACAGATCATCTAGGTGCAATAAAATTTCTTATATTTTAAAACGACACCCTTAAGCAACGATATATTGTGCACATTTTCTCTTCATCATTATTATATCATTTAGATATCTAGAGTTTGATCAAAGGTTAAAACTTTAGTAATACCTATATTAAATGCGAAGTTCAACATTAAAGTCCATAGTTCAATCTAATAACAATTAGTTATTAACCAATTTGCTTTGGCTAAAGACTTTGATTTTATGACTAACAATTACGGTGATACTAACTTTTTATTCGAAGGAGACAAATCCTCTTTTGAATAGTGTTTTATTTCAAATGTTTCAACATATACCAAACAATGTCCTTAACGTGATCATCATTGTTGTGTTCTTCACCGTAATAAAAGTATAGTTTACACTTTATACTAACAATATTTTCAATTCAAATTACTATTTCACATTATTACATTAGATCTTATATTTAACTTTAACCTATTGAAGACATTCGACAAGTCATTTTGTAACTGTTTTATACAACTACATATACGCAACCCCTTGGTATCTACAACTTTCATGAGTAATTCACTGTCCATTATATGAAAAGTGTTATATAGACTGGCCTCAATGTCGTTACCCCATTGCATAGATCGATTTTCATTGGCAATAGCATGAAACTTTAAATTCTTTAAAAAATAAATAAACAGTCCCCATAACCATTTTATCCATTATTTTTCATCCCTCCCTTATAACATTAGGATTCTTTAATTTCTTCTCCAATAGTTTATGAAGATCAATGAGATATAAATAATCTTCCACCCTTTCTTTTCAACTTCGCTAGTTCATTATGTACAACTTTTCATTGTTGTATTTTCCGTATTCCAATTTTCTCATTAAAAGATTATGTAGTGGACTAATATAAATTGTTGGGACTACCCACGGATCCCTACACAATTAAATTTTAGAAGTTAAGAATAAAAGTGCACAATATAATTCCTCTAACCTTTCCTTTACTCGGTTTCCCAAAAGCAATTACAACACGTTACATTTAAGTATCTAAACTCAATTCCAAATCCTAATTTTGAATTTTCCCTTTTTTAAAAAGAGAAGATACATATAACTTATATGGTCCTCATCATACATCTCAACTATCCGTAATAACCCTAGAGAGATCTAATCTTTTAATTGGACCAAGCCTAAATTAAAATAGCTTTAGAAAATGCTTAACAGTGTCAGCCAATTGAGCAATGATCGACAACTGTTGCAAGAAAATTGAATTTAATATCCTCAACGACCAATCTTGATAGAGTCAAGGGTATTCACTATAGAATGATTATTATGTTGATTATATACTTAACTAATGAATCTTGCTTCAAATAAAAGTATGCTTTCTTGTATTTCTGTTGTATGTCTTTTATAATACGCACATGCATTTAATGTTTTGAGTATATTATTTCACACAAACAGAAATCCCTAGAACAAAGTGTTTAGTCGATCACATTTATGAAATAGTATGTAACCATGAGTATTGGATCATACTAACAAACACTTATGCTCATATTATTCCAAGTCAACGACGTACAATGAATGAGATATTGATACATCGACTAGTATGTTATACTATGGATATAATGGATAGCAATTTACACATGAATATTGGGAGCCCCAATAGGTTACAAACTTGTAATCATTTTGTAATGACCCGGGTTTTGTAGTACTTATACATAATTACATGAGATTATTGTTAAGAAACACAATTTCGAAATATTTTTACCTACATAAGTAAACAAGATTATAGGCGATAATGTGATTGAAAAATATATTACTGATAATTAAGTTTAAGTATGATAAAAGTTGTTAACGGTTAACAAACACATATGTGATTATTGTGTAACACTAATGTGTTCGTTTGTTTAGGATGAATATAAAACTGGCTAGGAAAGTGTATGTAATTGTTAGCACTAAATTTGGATCAAAATAATTTGGAATATTTGAGTACGGTTGCACACCTAGTCAAATATGTTAATCACCAGTTGATGAGTGATAGTCTTGTACTCTTGAGATGTCATTATGCAATTTGTTTATTGTCCAAGTCCTTTTACATAAAGTTATAAATTCTAGATGGCATGGTCAGCCATTTAAGCTTTCTACTCAAGCTTTTCATATACGAGGTAAAAAATGAAAATGAAGAAGAAGATGAAGTCGAGAAAATTATCCCCATTGGGGGGTACCCTTATATTTATAGATGACCTTAGCTATTGGATTGGTGCTATGTGTCACCTAGATTGAGTGAACAGTGGAGGTTGACCTTCATAAGAAGGAACTAGTGTCTGTATGGAAATCGATATGTGATGACTTCAAGAAACATTCACGATAACTTATTCTTCCTATTTCAACTTGCAGGTTTATCTTGCGATAGCTTATATATACCATGAAGGCTTCACTTAGTTAATCCATGATGGTTTCACAGTGGTTGATTTATTGATTCATCATGATGACCCTGTAACTATCCTTGATAGCTCCTCGTTTATTCCACACGATGGCCTTAAGTTTTAGCATAGCAAGGATTCTTCACGATGACCCTATTACTTTATTTTATGGTGACTCCTCAAACCCTTTGCGATGGCTCTACCATATTTATTCACGATAAATCTCAATGCTTTTTATCACGAAGGCTTTATGAAAACACTGCACAATGACTCTTAACACTTTTTTTCATGATAACCTTATGAATTCCTCATGCTAGTTGCTTCCTGTGTCACTTAACGATGGTCCCAATGTGTCGTGTCCTCATGATAACCTTTGGAGTTATCACAAAGATTCTATTTAACTCCAAAGGTTATATTAAGTTGTTCCATGATAACTACTCCATAACTTGGCTAAGTTGATGTGCATTAGTTTCCTTAACTTTACTTGCCATGATTCTTTACATTGGCCTTGACTTACCATTTGAGGATGGCTCATACTTGCTTTATTGAACTTCTCGCGATAACTTTTGTTCACCATTTGAAGATTGCAGGCGATGGCTTTGTTTAACTTCTCATGATAGCTTCACAAGAATTACCACAATAACTTTAGGGTTTATCTTTATAGGCCCTAGTAATTCTTCATGATGATTCATGTGCGACTCTTCACGGCAGCTGTAAAGGAACGCTTACAAGTGTTTTTTGGAGATTCTTCATGATGACCTTATCAAATCTCCTACGATAACCTTCATTTGGATACTAGTTTAGGTTACTTTGTTTGCATGCGATGGTTTGATTGCCTTGATTTGTTATTTAGAGATAGATCATGAAGGCCTCGTAGGATTACTCATGATAGCTTTTTTAAATTGTCTAATGATTTTTCCAAGAACTAAGCACGATGACTATGGCATGTTCATATCACGATGACTCTGATGGATGTCCCACGCTGACTTCCATAAAGTGCATCTCGATGACCTCTATAAAATTGTCTTGCGATGACTCCATTTGCCAATGATGGCTCCATTTATTCATGATAATCCTATGTATGTGTGAAGGCTCTATTATGTGGGATGGCTTCAACTATTCACAATGGCTCTATCATATGACGACTTCCATCTACATATGAAGGCTCTAAATAAGACACGATGACCTCCAATAGGACACAATGTCTTATTGTCTATTAATTCATTCTTGGAATTTTGGGTGCAACACTTGCCCCCTCCTTATATAAGAATTTTCTTATGCTTTAGCTTAAGTAAACTTCTATTCTTGCATTGTTCCTTTGTCCTCTCACTTTATTATTAACTGAGTGCTTCATCTTTCACCATTGATTGTTTGTGCTACTTTTTGTAACTTTCACTCCTGGACACCATGACTTTTCATAAAAGGTTCTCCAAAATGCATAGGTTTTGTAACCTTCGAAAAAGAATTTCACACAAATTTACTCTAAAATATCCTTATAAAAGATTTCATAACTTCATTTGGAAACAAATTATGTGAAAATCAAATATATGTAGTTATTAAAGTGGTTATTAAAGTATGATTTTTTGAAGAATGATTTTTTTAAAAGTAAGGAAATCTACTTGGAACTTTTGGAGGGCATCCTGAATTGATTTTGCGATAAGATATAAGTCTTTGAAGTTTCTGGAAGATACATTTTGTCCTTTGTCTATTCTGAGTTTAGTTGTTCATCAAATCAGGAATAGTCGATTGTCCTTCTTTGGATCGTTTTTTCCATAGAATTTGCTTGATCATTAAAGTTTTCATTGATCATCTTCCTTGGATTGGTGCATTAACCAGGCCCGGTGGTGAGATCAAAGGCTTAATTGACCATCACTCTTGGATGGTTTCTTTGGCTAGGTCTGAAGGAGGGACCAAATGCTTTCTGTCCATCTCCCTTGGATGGGTGCTTTAACCAGGCCGGATAGTGGAATCAAAGGCTTAATTGACTCTCACTCTTTGGATGGTTGCTTTGGCTTGGCTCAAAGGCGGGACCAAAGTCTTCCCATCCATATCCCTTGGATGGGTTCTTTGACCACGCCCGACGGTAGGATCAAAGACTTAATTGATCATCACTCTTTGGGTGATTGCTTTGGCCAATTCTGAAGGTGGGACTAAAGGCTTCTTATCCATCTCCATTAGATGGGTACTTTGACCAGGCCCGGTGGAGGGGATCAGAGGCTTAATTGATAATCACTATTTGGATGGTTTCTTTAGTTGGGCTCGAAGATGGGACCAAACGCTTCTCTTCCATCTCCCTTGGAAGGGTTTAGACCAGGCCCTACCACGGGATCAAAGGCTTAATTGACCATCACACTTTGGATGGTTGCTTTGGCCAGGCCCAAAAGTGGGACCAAAGTCTTCTCATCTATCTCTCTTTAATGGGTGCTTTGATCGGGTCCGACAGCGGAATCAAAAACTTAATTGACCATCGCTCTTTGGGTAGTTTCGTTGGCCAGGCCTGAAGGCAGGGCCAGGGCCTTTTGTCCTCTTCTAGATGTGAAGGATGCCTTTGTTCAATGAATCTTACCACTTCATTAGGCTGGAAGTGAAGTTTGTACGTGGGCATTTCACCTTCGGTGGCAATTATTTAGATGGAACCCCTCTTTCATCCAATAAGTCATTCTGGGTAAGTTTCTTTATTCATTCAATGTCATGAAATATGGCCTTAAGTGTTCAACATTCCAAGTCCTTCGTATTGCATTTCCATCGGGTTTAATTAATCGATATGTCCCTATCGGGGTTACTTCGTGAATGACCAGCAATCCTTCCCAGTTTGGTTCAAGGGGACCTTCTATGGGGTCCATTGTGTTTGTCATCATTTTCCTCAAGACCAAGTCTACTTTCTTATATCCCCTTTCTTTCACCTTTGATTTATAATACTTTGTTACTTAAATTAATATTATGCGGTTTGAATAGTAGCTTGGTCTCTTATTCGTTAAGCAAGTCAAATGATCCCTTTTCAGTTCTTAATTCGTCTTATATATATAAGCAATTCTTCAACATGAGGGAACTTTGACTTCAATGGGTAGCATTGCTCAAATCCATAAGATAAGGAGTATGGGGTGTGTTCAGTAGTTGTCCTTATAGATGTTTTATATGACCATAAAATGAGGGGAAATTCATCTATCTAATTTCCTTTGGTTTTTCCCAATTGTTACTTTAAGATGTTCTTTATGGTTTTATTTGCTACCTCTACCGCTCTATTGGCCCTTGGGTGAGCTACTGATTATTATTTTTAACGATTCTGTTCTTTTCACATAAGCGAGTGAGCTCCTCACTTTCGAATTGGATTCCATTATCGGAGATGATCTTTTTTGGGAGCCCGAATCTTGTTACTATATTCTTAATAACAAACTTCAGAACCTTTTTAGCAATTATGCAGGTAGTGTTCAGCTTCTATTGATTTAGCAAAATAATCAATTACTACCGCAACAAATTTTACTCCTCCTCTTGAGAATGGAAGAGAACCAATCAATTCAATCCCCCATACATCAAAAGGACTATGGAATGGAAATGGTGGTTAGATTAATGGATAGAAGTTGTTGTATTTTAGAGAATCTTTCGCACTTGTCGCACATTTTGACATAATTTATGGCCTTTTCTATTATTTGAGGCCGGTAATACACTTGTCTCATCATTTTTTTTGCTAGCATTATTCCATTGGAATGGTCTCCACAGAATTCTTCACTGGCTTCCATTAGCAATATTATGCTCGTTCCAGGTATAATGCATCTTAAGAAAGGTGTTGAATACCCCTTTATATACAATTTTCCATCAACTATGGTATATGAGGGGTTTGGTACCTTAGTTTTCGTGCTTCTTTCTTTTCCTTTTGTAAGATTCCCTTTTCAACGTATTTGACCAAGGGCGTCATCCAATTGTTAGCATATGGGTCTTTACGAGCACATACCTTTTGTAGACTTTCTCCGTATTTATCTTCTCGAGAATTATTCTCATTATCCGATTGTTTATGGACCTGGGTTCTAGTTAGAACTAAAGCTTCCCTGCTTAACTTCTCATCCTCTACTTAAATACTTGGGTTTTGTTGAAATCCTAAGGGTATGATTTTGACTTCTGGCACTCCTCATGAATTGGCCAGATTTTCTAAGGAATCCACTTGCGGATTCTTTTCTCTTGGTATTTGGTGTATAGAGAAATCCTCGAAGTGAGCCAACAATTCATGGATTCTTTTAACGCATTAGGCTAGTCAAGCAACTTTTGTTCAGAATGCCTTGTTCAATTTGTTTACCATTAGCTGCGATTACTAAATATTTAGATTTTGGGAATTTTGAGCTCTTTTCCTAAAACCTCATGATCGTTGACTCATATTCTGCCACATTGTTAATTACTGGAAATCCTAATTTCATAGCATACTATTGACCACCAGGGGTAAATACAACATATCATGCCCATGCACCCTACTCATTTGATGCTCCATCTACGTACAACTGCCATTTTGGTTCGAGTTTCATTTCTCTCTCTAACTGTTCCTTAATGATTCATGTGCATTCTATGACAATGTCTGCTAAAGCTTGTCCTTTGATTGATGTCCTGGTTAGGTATTCAACAACATATCGGCTCAACTCCATTCCTCATTTTGTCAGTCTTCCCGATACTTCGGTTTTACCTAGAATTTACCTTAGTGGGTAATTAGTTAGGACTTTGATTGGATGAGCTTGGAATAAGACCTTAGCTTTCGCGCTGATAACTATAAGCCATATGCTAACTTTTCTAAAACCGAGTACCTAGATTTAGCATCTTTTATGCTTTTACTCGCGTAGTAAACCAGGAATTGGATTCCATTTTCCTCTCTTACCAAAACCAAGCTGAATACGTGTTCCGATACAGCCATGTACAAAAATAATTATTCTCCTTCTACAGAGCTCAAGAGTATAGGTGGTGATTCTAGATGATTTTTCAACTCCTGGAAAGCTTTTTGACATTCCTCTGTCCATTCGAAAGTTTTCTTTTTCTTAAAAAAGGAATACACCTATCCATTGCTATAGACATGACCGAATAAGGGTCGCGACTCGTCCATTTAACCCCATCACTTCCTTGCATGTTTTAGGTGGTGCCATATCTCTAATAGCTTTTATCTGATCGGGGTTAACTTCGATTCCCCTAGCACTCACAATATATCCTAAAAATTTCCTGGATTAGATTCCAAAGAAGCACTTTTGTGGATTTAATTTCATCTTATACTTCCTTAGTATGTCAAATATTTGGCTTAAATCTTCTATATGATCCTCCTCTTTCTTAGATTTTACCAACATATCATCAACATATACTTCCATGTTTCTTCCTATTTGATTTCTGAACATTCTGTTCACAAGTAGTTGATACATGCCTCTGCATTCTTTAGCCCGAATGATATTATAGCAGTACATTCCCTAATCAATGACAAAGCTTGTGCGTTTCTCATCGGTTTTAAACATCATAATCTAATTATATCATGTATAAAAGATAGCAGTTTGTGTCTACCGATCTCGTCCACTAACTGATTGATTTTGGGAAGTAGATAATAATCTTTCGGACATGCTTTGTTGAGATCTGTATAGTCGACCCACATCCTCCATTTCCCATTAGATTTCTTTACTAATATTGGATTTGTCAACCATTTCGAATAAAACAATCCTCTTATGAATCCATTCTCCAACAAACTTTTTGCTTCTTCCTTTTATGTCATGGTGTGTGTTTTGTCAAACAACCTTTTCTTTTGTCCTATATGGACAAACTTTGGGTCAATATTGTGCGGGTGACACATTACAGACGGATCGATCCATTCCATGTCTATATGGGTCCATGCAAATACATCTATACTAGACCGTAAAAACAAGATCAACCTTTCTTCTATTTCTTTATTCATCCCATTACCAATTTTCAAGATTTTAGTAGGGTCTTGAGAATCAAATTTTACTTCTTCCAAGCTTTCCATTGACTGCGCATTTTCTTGCTCATCCCTCGAATCTATGTCAGGGACTATTTCCTACAAAACCTCACTCTTATCATGATTAACTTGGTTTAACTTAACATACTTCCTTTTTCTTTCTCCGAATTTAACTTCCTTGATGATTGTTTGATTTTCCACTGGAGAAAAACCTGAGTTATTTGCCTTAGATATCAGTTTTCAAGGACTTATATGCAAGGGCTTCTGGTTTTGATCACATTTACTTGATACGGGCCTATAGCAAGAACTTGTCATTTTATTAAATTGCTAAAATGTGGTAAAATGCACTTCATGAGAATTAAACTACTCTCCATGAATAGTTCCCCATCCTGTTTTGCATACAAACTTAACCAACAAATTTTTCGGTGATACAAAAGCATGGATCTCATTAAGAGCCGGTCTTCCAAAGAAATCATATAATAGGAAGGTTGGTCCATGATCACAAACAATGTCTCAAAAATCCTTGACTACGGTAGAGTGTCGATTTGTACAAACAATTTAATATGACCCACCGGAGTAGTGCCTTTATTATTGAATCAAAGATCGACTCCAGGCTAGGTTCAAGCTTTTCTTCTAGAATTCACATTTGTTCAAAAGCACTTTTGATAATGACATTCACTGTGCTGCATGTGTCTATTAGAATTTTGGATACAAGTGAAAGTCCTATTTGAGTAGTTATCATAAGAGGGTCATCGTGGGGATGTCAAATTCCTCTTAGCTCCTAAGGTGTTAACACCAAATTCGGCATTTTGATCGCTCTTTTGAAAGACTTTAGTGAGGGTCCTTGCTCAAGTCCGCTATGTATGGTCCTTCATGGATCACACCGATATGGTTTACCAGTTATAGTAATCCCTATGGAAGCTCGCTTTCCGAGATGTTGGTGTTGTTGACGAGTGGCTTTTCATTACGGACATGCTTTTGTTCAGTCTTCACAAATTCTTTAAGAACTCCTTTTTTAATTATGTTTTGAATAATTCCTGCCTAGTGCCTACATGCATCCGTCTTATGGACGTTTACTTTATGGTAGGTACAGTAATTTCGTTGTTTGACTCTGGGTTCGTTTGTGCTTTTAATCAAACTGGATAATTAAGTTCTTCTTTCAAAATAGCATATATATAGGAGATAGGCTGGTTTAGTTCAACAACATTTCCCTTGGCAAATTCTTCCCACCTTCCCTTTTTGGTCGGAACCGAAAAGTTCATCTTCTCCCATTGATTTCTCCTATTATGAAATATTTCGTCCCAAATCTCTGCATCCATGGATGTATAGCTCTTTCCAGAATGATGTATTTTCGAATAAACCAGATTTGACCACCGTTGATTTCTCTCAGTCACTTACCCTTTTTTCTTTATTAGCTTCTGCACTAAATCATTTCAAATAGTCCCTTAGCAATTCCCCTAGCTTTTGTTTGATGTTAGCCAGTACATTTGCATCAATTATAGGTTCTTTCGAAGAACAGAATTGGGACAAAAACTCGTACGAGAATTGTTCTCATGAATAAATTGCCTTTTCTCTATAGTGTCGATACCATTTTGGTGCCACTCCAAAGAATGTGGTCGAAAATAGTCTGCATCGCATGACAGCTGTGGCATTGTACAAATCTATTTGACTTTTGAACACCATCAAACGATTGTCCAAATCACTAGTACCGTCGTACCAAATAGATGGGATTTTAATGTAAAATAGAAATGGTACAACCATAATTTTTTAATGACCAGCGCTCCCTTAAAATTATTGTTGACTTTAGGGTCCATTGTTCTCTTTCTTTTCAATTCAGCTTGGTCTTTAGTTATCTTGTTTGATAAATCCCTGAAATAAGCTTCTTCATTCTTGTAATTCCCCCATCTTGTCTTATATTGCTTTTGCAAGGCTAAGCTTGCAGGTTATGATCTTGATCTTTTACTCGGCTTTTGGGTAAGAAGACTTTCTTCCTTCTTTTGCAGCCCTAGTTTTCTATTTCCAACATTCTTACCTGTTGGGTTCGACTCTTTTGTTTTTTGGGTGGAGACTTAACTTCCTTCCCCTCTTTCTCTTTTACTTTCTTTGATGAAGATTTTTGTGAAGCCAGTGCTTCAATAAGTTCATGCATAACTTCTAATTTCCTCTTCATAGCTTGAAGTTCATCCTTCTCTTTCGGTGCCTCCTTAGCCGTAGATGGTTGTCATGTTTCTACATTTTCCATATCAAAGTAAGGGGTAACATTTTCTTCAAGATGAACATGATGTAACATTTCTTCTTATGGTCGGACTCCAACTTTCTCGATTGATTTCCCTATTATGTAATTTCTATTATCGATTAATTCACAAGGCCCTGAGTTTGGCTCTCAATGAAAGCACCACTTAGTGTTAGCACTAAATCAAGATCAAGATAATTTGGAATATTTGAGTGAGGTTGCACACCTAGTCAAATATGTTAGTCACAAGTTGATGAGCGATAGACTTACACTCTTAACATGTCATTATGCAATTTGTTTATTGTCCAAGTCCTTCTACACAAAGTTACAAATCATAGATGGCATGGTTGGTCATTAAAGCTCTCTACTCAAGCTTTTTTTATACAAGGTAAAAAATGAAAATAAAAAAGAAGATGAAGTTGGGAAAAATGCTCCCTTTGAGGGAGGGGGATCCCTGTATTTATAGATGATCTCAGCTGTTGGATTGGTGCCATGTGTCGCCTAGAATGAGTGAACGGTGGAGGTCGATCTTCATAAGGAGGAACCAGCTTCGTGCAGAGATTGATATGCGATGACTCCTCGAAACATTCACGATAACTTCTTCTTCCTATTTCAACTTGCAAGTTTATCTCGCGATAGCTTATATATTCCATGAAGGCTTCACTTAGTTAATCTATAACAGTTTCATGGTGGTTGATTTAGTGATTGATCACGATGACCCATTTACTACCCATGATAGTTCCTCATTCATTCCACATGATGACCTTAAGTTTTAGCACATCAAGGATTCTTCATGATGACACTATTAATTTATTTTATGTCGACTCTTTGAAAATATTTGCAATGGCTCTACCATATTGATTTATGATAACATTTAATGCTTTTATCATGAAGGCTTTATAGACTTTACTTGCGACGTTCTTCACATTGGCCTTGACTTACCATTTGAGGATGGCTCATACTTGCTTTATTGGACTTCTCGAGAAAACTTTTGTTCACCATTTGAAGATTGCAAGCGATGGCTATGTTTAACTTCCCATGATAGCTTCACGAGACTTACCACAATAAGTGTAGGATTTCTCTTGATTGTCCCTACAAACTCTTCACTATGGCTTATGTGGGACTCTTTACGATCGCTATAAAGGAATGCTCCCTAGTGTCTTTTGGAGATTCTTCGCGATGACCTTATCAAATCTCTTAAGGTAACCTTTACTTGGATGCTAGTTTGTGTCACTTTGTTGCTGCATGCGATGGTTTGGTTGCCTTGATTTGCCATTTAGAGATAGATCATGAAGGCCTCGTAGGATTACTCATGATGGCTTTTTACCTTGTCAAATGATTGTTTCAATAACTAAGCACGATGGCTATGGCATGTTCAATTTGCAATGACTCTGATGAATGTCCGACCATGACTTTCATAAATTATATCTCAATGATCTATATAAATTGTGTCACGATGAATCCGTTTATTCATGATAAATCTATGTATGTGTGAAGGCTCTATTATACGCGATGGCTTTAACTATAAACAATATGTTCGATTAGGTGCGATGGCTTCCATATACATATAAAGGTTCCAAATAAGACACAATAACCTCCAATCGCACACAATGGCTTCTTGTTTATTAATTCGTTCTTGGAATTTTGGGTGTAATAGTAATATCTTGGTGAAGATAAAGAGAAGACTTTGGTAATGGTACGGGATAAAGATGAGGAGACAATGGGACAAGGGAATGGTGGCAAGGGGATAATGACTCTTTGAACCTTTATCTCTTTTACCATCCTATATATACACATGTGTATCTCCCTCGTTTACACACATCCCTTTATTAAACCAGCCCACATTTTTCATCTCTTCACAAACTTCTTAAAATAAAAGCAAAAATAAAGCTTAAACATCTTCAAATTAACCAAAATTCATATATACTCCTTATAGTTCATTACCAAAGTATTAGAGAGTATTTTAGAAGGTGTATAGTGGGGAGAAAAGGTAAAGATGTGGGTAAATAAGCAAGGAGGTGCTTTGGCTTGAATTTTGGCACAATGAGAAGGAAGGAGTGATTTTAAGGAGCTAACTTTGATTATAATTGAGTTTGCTCACTTAACCACACTATATACTACTTATTATATGCGTAAAATATGTGATGTACACATTATACTATAACATAGTTGAATTGAAGTGAACTTATATATCCATATGACAACTTACCTAGTTTAAAGCAAGATGACGTTTAAAAAGTGAATTGTTCACTTATTCCCTTACTCACTTGTTAGAGTGACTTTAAGTATATATTAAATATGTAGTATTATAGTATACTTGAATATGGAAATTTGGTTGAGTATATGTAGTTAATGATATTTTTAACATGATGAATGAGTCTAGAAATCATGTGTTTAAAAGAGTAGTTTTTAACAAAAGGTAAAAATTTAAAAGTGATTCAAATGAAGTAAACTTAACATGGTGTTTTGTACATTTACTTTTGGGGTATAATAGGGCATAGTACATGAGGAGATATGTTATATATGTTAGGGTTTTGGGAAGTCAAGTAACATAAATTTAATGATGTCTTATATCATTTTTGTAACAAACTTTTAGGTTAAGATAGAGTATGTTATATAGTAAAATGAGTTGTATCTATAAATGGTTTGAAAAGTTAAGTATCATAGAGTTAAAGAGAAGTTATAGCAATTTTGTTGCTTATTGTCCCTTTCACTTGTTTTAAAGAATATAACTTTTGACTTTAAAAACATTATAACAATTCCCATAAATCATTATTTAGGAGATGGTTTATAGTATTTTGGAAAGAGAATCAGCATCTTATGAGGTTTAACGAACATCTTATGCGATGAGTATTTACAACACAAACTATCATCCATACCTGAAGGATGTTATAGAGAACCACATCCACAAAAAGAGGCTCCAACATCATGTGAATGGTCCAACAATAGATGACCTAGCTCTTGCATCACCATAATGATGCCCTACCTTGGTCACTGATTCCAGTGGTAGTGTTGTATGGTAGTACTCAGGATTGTGCATCCTACAAAGATGTAGGGGCAAAGCTTAGATTTGTTTACTCTTTATAGTTCAATAAATTTAGGAGCGACTCTCAACCCACTTATAAGTGTATGAGATCTTATGCAGATTTCATAAGCATGATCTAAGTAGAGGCTATAAGGGCACTTATGTTTGAAATATTTGATTTAGATTTTTGTTTCTAAATTCCATACAGATGTAATAAATATTGTAAGAAATATTTCACGAACAAAGATTCTTTGATAAAAACTACTTGTGTGTTATATGTCACATGATTTGATGTGTTAATAATGATTCCAAATATAGACCCGCTTCCTACAGATCGACATGCCCCAATTTGTGTTTAAATTTAATAGAACTAGGGGGAATGGATAGTGGTCACCTAAGTGAACTTGGATTTAGAATAATCCGTCATAACCAAAACCCCTAGGATGACCCATTATCGACAAGTATAAACCAAACATGAGGGTATAGTGATTCATCCTACTTTGTGCACGTCATAAAGTTTGATGTTGGATCACGGTCACACACATTGAGACACGTAGAATCAGATACCTACATACCATGTGACAAAGTACTTTTGATTGAAAATAATCAATTGTATGCTTAACATGGGTTAGGGAAACAGGTATAAATGAAATTAAGAGAAAAATGAGGTCACGATGATTTTTAAGAATTACATATTAGTTTTTGAAAGATTTAGTGGTATGCCCCAGGGGCATCTACTTTGTAGTCAATTTTTTTCAAAATAACGTTGTTTGTTTTCTTCATATACTTTTTTATTTCATGATATGAATAATTATGTAATTAATTAAAAGTGTATGATAAGAAAATCCATAAATAAAATATTATGTGATTGTAGTTGTAAAGAGTTGCAATCATGAGTAGTTAATCGTAATATGAAATAACATTTTGTTTTAAATATTTTCGGTCAAGATATTTTGAGAAAATGATATTGATTCACCCGTTGAGATCAGAGTGTGTAATGCTCTCCAAATGGTAGATAGTGTATTACTCATGGCTGTTGGGAGCACTAAAAGGTTACGTACTTGTAGCTCTTGGATAATTGCCGAATGACTCATTTGAGAGTTTTCTATTGGTTATTGACAACTAGGTCAAACGAAAAATCTTAAGATGACGATGTTACACAGATCCCTTGACTTGCGAATCATGTCATTGCAATCGATCGAACGACTATAGGTTGCCTGAGTTGAAACATTAGAAATGAAACATTATTCAATAGAGTATTCGTCTTATCAGTTGTATGAGGTTAGTATCACAGTCAGTTATAGTTATCTCAAAGTCAAAGTCTCTGGCCAAAGTAGTATAGTTAATAATGAATGTTATTATTGAATCAATGACTTTATTTTTGGACTAACCGAGTTGAATGTGGGTAATATTGGGTTTGACCACTACCAAATTTCATACATCCTAAAGTGATATAGTTTTGACAAAGAGAACATACGTAAATTATTGTCATTACTGGTACCACTTAAGATAATATAAAATAAATTTTTACTAAAAAGGTCTGTAAGTGGTGAATTCAAACAAACTATCACACCACTAGCTAAGATAACATGTGAACATTAATATGTGAACTTTTTAATATTAATTGCTAACTGAATTCATATCTCTGTATCATACAACCACATTTGTGAATATTTCGAAAATCCACATGATTTAATTAATTTATAAGTGTTGTAAATTAATAAATATTTTTAAAATATTAATTAATATTTAAGTTATTTGATGTTTAGGGGTTTTTTGAAATTATCTGAATGCATATATAAAAGTTTTATTTATGCACATTGATATATGATATCAGTGTAGCTTTAAACAAGTTTAAATGAAAGATAATTACAAGAAGGGTTTTATGGAAATTTTATACCATTAGATGGCATCATAGGGTCGACCACATATTGAGAAGGACAAGAGGTGGAGTAAAAGAAAAATTAAAGGGATTGATTAGGGAAGTTTAAATTAAAGGGATTGATTAGGGAAGTTTAAATAAAAGAAAGGGAATTGTTTTGTTCTTTCAAATAAAACACATGCACTGATTTTTATTCTCATTCATTATTTCCTTCATTCACTTTTCTTCTCTCCTACTTCCATGTCATGGCTGAAATTTGATGTCCCCTTCATAAACAAAAACAAATCCAAATCAAATGAAAAACATCATACAAAATAAAATATAAGTGCTTCATCAATCTCTTGCCAGAATTGGGTATCGATCTTGGAGATCTAAGGAGAAGTCATAGGACAGGGTGCTTCAATGTGCAAGCTTTTCAGGTTTGATTTTACATCTTAAATTCATTCATAATGTTTATGTCTAATTAAGTTCACATATATGTATGTTCAATGCTACTTATTGAATCTAATTTCATAATTCTCTTGCGTATTGTCAATTAAATTGAAAATCAATCGTATGTATGTTTTATTTTGAAATATTATTTTGATTGGATCTAAAATTATTGGTTTTTTAGATTTGATTTGTTGTAAAATTTATTTGTTATCACAAATTTAGTAAATTTTTTATTTAATCAAAACCAATTTGTGCTTGATTCATTTGTGCTCTAAAACTAATTTTCTAATTTGTTGGATCTTAGATTGTGAGTTTATGTAGGTCTGATATGTTGTAATAAAATTTTCTTTTATTATAACTGAATTCTCTTACAATCATGGACTTAATACTTAAATAAATTTAGTTATGTATGTGTGTGCGTGCGTGCTCACATGATATATGTTTATGTTTTTCAAAATTGTAAATCAACATCAAGTTAAACTTTTCGTTAGGTTTATTTGTTTTGATTTAATAAATTAAAGTTCATTTCTTAGTCAAATGTATGTCTTAAAATTTTACTATATACACATGTGTGTGTGTGTATGTATGCAATGTTTTAGAATTAATTGTGCCATTGGAGAGATACATTACATTATGACAATGCTTTTATTTTCATATGGAATGTGTATTTTCAAATCTGCAATTTTAAAAGTTTGGATTTGATGTATTTAGACATGGAATTTTATATGGTATTGAATCTGTTATTAAATGGTGTTTGTAAAAGGAAAATCTAAAATATCACTTCATATTATTTCCTTTTAATTTTGATTTAATTAGATCAAGATCTAATATAAAATTTCATTTCCATCTTTATTTTTTAAGCTTTCTCTTATTTTGATACATTTAATTTTTTGAAGATCTGTTTTCATAATTATATATATATATATATCTATGTATGTATGTATGTATGTGTGCGCGCGTATATGTATATATATTAAATACATATAAGTGACAATAAAATATCACATATATGTAAATATGTCTAAACTATAAATATGGTACTATCAATATGTGTATACGGACCATATACATGTATTGTAGTATATTCAAACACATGTATGTAATTACGCTTTATATTTCCGATATGCATGTGAATTTACTAAATGTATATGTGAGTATAATATATATGTATATAAAATAGATATAAATCTCAATATCTATATGTATGTGTATGTATAGTTATACACATATTTATATTATATTATGTTATGTTGTTATTGAATGTATGTATGATACATTCAAAATTAAATATTTAGTTGAATTAATTAATAAATTTACAAATGTAAAATAAAGTTTAATGACATATGATTTTATTAAATTATTAGATTGGACCTAGTGAAACCCATTAGACTTCATTGGCCCACTATGATCCAAATAGGGAATTTCTTTGAAATTTATCCATTTCACCCGTTACTGACCGACTCGGTTCCTACAAATGGTATCAATGCCCAAATGGTCTATACAGCCTAATTAACTAGAATAAGGACCGACTAATAAACTTTTCTGTTTGGTGGGTGTTTTTTATAGTGGTATTTAGGCTTAGCGTTGGATGATCAAGTTTCCTCCCCTCCCTAACTACTAGCGTGGCGCAATAGGTGGCAATAAGCCTAAAGGTTGACCAGAATGTAAGGCCTAAATTGACTTTTGGTCTTGGGCTAATTTTCAAATTAAGATTTGAAAATTTAGAATATATTTTAAATTTAAATGTCAGGTTTAAAATATAAAAGGAAATTTGCAAATGTTATGAAATATATTTAATTTTTTTTCAAAATTGTTTTGAGAAACTAATTTAATATTTTTCAAAACTTTATAAATATTCAATCAATTTGATTAATTTAAATATGTAATTAACTAAAAGTTAATTAATTACAATATACATATATATACAATGATATATGTATATGTAACTATACAGGTCACGGTTGAAATTTTATCTTAAATTATTTAAGATATAATTAATTGAAAATTTGAAAGTAATTTTTTAATAAACAAATGATTTTAATTAATTAAATTATTGTGGAACTTAGGATCCTCCCCTTATTTTCAAACATAATGCCCGAAAAACCCTCCTTAAATTTCACAAAACACCTATATCAAAGTTTTAGCAAAATTATGCATTTTAAACTGCATATTATGGTGCTAGAATTGCAATAATTTACAGTTCAAAATGCAAATATTTGTAGTTCTAACTACACATTTTTGTAAATGAAAATTAATAGGGTGGACTGTAAAAAATTTCATTTTACAAAAATATACAGTTAGAAGTGCAAATATTTGCAGTGTGCAATGCAAATATTTGCAATTCTAGGTGCAAATATATACGGTTTAAACTGCATATTTTCACTCGAAAATTTGACGGAGTATTTCATGAATTTTTTTGAGAGGGAGCTTTATATTATATATTAAATATATATATCACTTCATATTATATATTAAATATATATATATATATATGTTAACATATATATTTTTTGAAAATTTGACCGGGGTGTTTCAAAAAAATTTGCAATTATAATTAACATATATATATATATATTTGATATACATAAAACTATAATGGTTATAGTTGAATATTCTTCTTAAATAGTTTAGAATGAATAAAATAAAACTTTTGAAATTTTAATAAAGTTTAATTAATTAATCAATTGAAATAGGGAACTAATATTTAGTTAAACCTGATTTACTTTATAAGATTAAAATTAATTAAATATGATTTATATATAAAGTTACATGCATACATTATATAAGTCAATTAAATGATAAAAGTTATAAATAAATTAAAATTGTATAGATATAAATGTATAAATATAAGTGGAACAACAAGAAACCTACTTAGATTTTTGGAATAAATACATAAGTATTGTATGTATGCCATGATTTCAAATGTGTCCAACACTTGAATCACGAGGGTATTTTGTAAGATACATTAGATAGATCATTAATTAAACAAAGAGTTGAGAAGGTTTCATTCAATCCCCCTATTGATGGAGATCGAGAAATTAGGGCTGCTGATACAAGCCGCGATGTATTTTATCAAATTAGGGAGGAATTTCATGGCTCGTGTGGCATATAATGTATCTATCGGGAATCACTCCCAGTTTCATTATGGATTATAGCAAGGAAACATACAAAAGAAAGGAATCTAGTTTAGGTTCGGTAGTGCGCTGTGGATAAACATCTTCAATTCAATAGTTGGGCTATGGAGGCGGCTCTAGAACTCTGTATTTCATGCCTTGAACAAGCAAACAGGCAAACGGTAGTGTTTCCTCTCTCTTAGTACCAAGAAAAGCGGGAAAACTAGATTGTTATAGGCTTCCATCACACTTAGGCTAGGTCCTTCGACGTGCTATCCACACTTCCTCGTAAATATCCCATCAATTTGCACAATTACGATACTAAAAAGTAGCCTGAGATTGAAGTTTGTTCTCCAAGAGAAATCCCTACATATTATTGTTAAGTTAGCTTAACTTGCCTCATTACCACTCGTACAATTTGTGTCTCTTAGATCTACTCGCGTAGCTCATTCGTCGGCAGAAGAATAGAATGGATTGATTCGCTTATTAAAATAAATGGATCTCCTATGGATGATTCATATTTATGATATGGCAAAACAATAGTAAGAATTGGTTCACATAAGAATGGGCGTATTTGTTTATGTAAGACTTGATGCTTTTAAATTCGTTGTATTATTTCCACTTCCTACTCGATATCACTTAATATATGCATATATTAATGATTATGAATCATTAATATATAAGTTCCCCTATTTTCTATATATTAATAGATTACTTGCTTATTGTTTACGGGTTGAACAAAATCAAGCTAGAGATATTATGTATAGTACTATTAATATATTAACTATAGGATATAAGATACATGCACATACTTGTTGTGCTTCCTCAAGGCATGTGTATTATATTTAGGCCATCGTGAACTGGTTGGTATGAGCGAATAATCTCTTTCAATTTATTAAACATACTCAAGGTCGAGAGATTAGGACAATGCGGGCCTATGATTTGTTGAGCATCCTCAAGGTCAGAATCCATCAAGGAAAGCTATTCCTAACACCTACTAGAGAAATTGGAAATTTTCTATATTTCTCTTAGGGTTATGAGAAACATAAAAATCTATTGGGAGCCTTATTAAACAAAATGAAATGAATATATTTAACCTTTTTAATATTGTAGTAATATATGTTGTACAAGTTAAATAATCTACTT
This sequence comes from Allium fistulosum, assembly GCA_030737815.1. Classification (NCBI taxonomy): domain Eukaryota; kingdom Viridiplantae; phylum Streptophyta; class Magnoliopsida; order Asparagales; family Amaryllidaceae; genus Allium; species Allium fistulosum. The sequence continues at coordinate 716,032,257 of CM060904.1, forward strand.
CAATAATTTGTGCAACTAATATAATTGATTAAATGTTTATCAGTTAAAATACACAAATGAACTGAATTAAGATTAACATATAAATATAAAATATGCACTCAACAATAAATCCTTTGGCATGTTATCACTTCAAAACCCATGCAAGAGCCAAATTAAACAACCATTGAAACATTCATACATTGGTCGTTTAAAGCGTTTATATTTCCAAGACTGTGTACTTCCTTCCATGAGTTTTGAACTCTATAAGCAATATAAGAATGTGGATATTTGATCCACAATCGATTACATATAAATGTTATATGGTGAACAGTTCAATTCATAATGTATTAAACTTTGATGAAATTAGTTCATTTAAAATGAGAAAGTAAACCATAATTCAAGATAATATGTTCAATGCCATTGATTGCAATAAGCATCTTGTTGTGTTAGAAGTAACATGGACTAAGAACTACTAGATTGACATAGGAATTCAATTGCTAAAATTTTAGTTTGATCAGTTAACTTAAGTGTAACATATATAATACCCTTAAATTTTAAGGATGTTTGAATGCATTTTTGTAAAGAGTTCGGTGATGGTCTTACAGTAAGAGTTTCCTTTTGAATGGTTCGACCATTTATAAAGGAAAGTGAATGTTTATTCATGGATGTAAAATAGTCACAGTTGGGATGAAGAGAGTGAATGATCACATCTACTTCATGAAGAGACATAGAGAACGAGAATTGTATAAAATGACTGTAGATACTTCATATAGAATGAAAAATGTGATTTCTATTCCAAATGTACTCTATCATCAAAAATTGTTTTCTATAAGAGTTATTTCTTCAAGTTCAAGATATTTGATTTGAATCACTTGAAAGTGACTAAGGATCGTGTAATATGGAATATTATATAAGTTATTTACTTGTGTGGAATATAAATGTAAAAGTAAATAATAAAGTAAAAGACACCAGAGATTTTGATACTGGTTTGAACTTCCCGTTCTACGTCCAGTCCCAGACTCCTTCTAGAATTTAACTATATACCCTCACTGGACCTGGAGGAACAGGTATTACACCGCCTGAGCAACCGAACAGGACTTCTACTGCCTAAGCAATATAATAGGACTTCAACCGCCTGAGCAACCAAACATGACTTCTAATACAAAAAATAAAATTGCTTCTGACTGAGTATGCTCTTGAGTAGCACTGATAACTCGATAACGTAATCCCTTCCTATAGTCTTCTCCTTTGTGGTATATAGTGTGATTCGTGAAGATAGGAAGTTTATTTAATCACTAATGAGATTTTCTTGAATGAACAAGTGATTAGATTGAAAGTATTGAATGCAACTGGCATGATTGTTTAGACAATAAGAATGAAAAATAGAATCAGAATTAAGTGATTAAAACAATTGATTTTATGGCTATATATAGTGGTTAAGTGCTGTAATCATTCGTGAAAAGTAGCGATCAAAATATACGGAAGCAACTCTTGAATCAAGAGTTGTTTCTATTCGCTGAAGTGAAGTGTCTTTTCAAAATATAGCTGTTATGAAGATTCAGCCGTCTGAGTGAAATAATTCGGCCAGCTGAATCGATTGAATATCAAATCATAGAAAAAATAGTACAAAATTCATTCAATTAAGCCGGCTGATTTATCAATTTCAGCTATTTGAATGTTCAATATTTGTTGTGCACGTGCACAGTCATTCAGCCGTCTGAACTGCATGTTTCAGCCAGCTGAATGGCTTGTTTTTTGCCATATCAAAGATTTTTCCAAAAAGTTTTTGTGTGTGTGTGCACATACCACTTCGGAGAGATTTTAAGATGTATGAACTACTAGACTCAGACCGTAAACTAAATGTATTACTGAAGCTTCTCTCTGGAATCTGGTCTGCAATCTGTTAGATTATTTCTCCCTGCAAATATGGTTAGTTCATATAATATTTACTTATATAGTTGTCACAATGAAAACATCAAAATTCAAGGTTCTAACATTCTCCCCTTTTCGATGGTGACAACTATGTAAGTTTGTAGATATAAAAAAGCATTTTTACTCCCCCTAAATGAATACTACCCCTATCAATCATATTATCCCCCTTTGTCAACGACAAAAAGGAGCAAACATATAGTTAAGAGAAGCACATAAACATGAATAGCATAGATAGCAAGCATATAAGAGTATGTAAACATGACAAATAAACAACAATCTTACCTAGAAACATCAAAAACACATAAAATGTCTTAAAACAAAATAATACGACAAGTTCTTCACGAGAGAAATATTAAAAAAAATTAGAATTACTCACTATCTAGTACTTCTTCTTCTTAAGTTGACCAAGTGAATGGAGCCGGATTTTCAGCAACATCGGTAGAAGTAGACCCGGAGCAAGATACTTTTTCCCAAATTTTATTTAAAAAGCCTTTGATTGAGTTTAGCTTTTTGTTCGTTTTAGACACATTATTTTCTATGTTAGGTAAATGTCGTCCAAGCTTGCTTTGATTTCGAGATGATGTTACAAGAGCTTGTTTCAGAGGCACGTCAACATTTAGTTCTTGAATTTCGTCGTCGTCTTCTTGTTGTTGTTGTTGAGGAGGTTGAGAAGAGGAAGAAGCGATATTCGTGTCTCTTGGTTGAGGGATTCCTTTATCACGATTAGCGGCCCATTGTTGAAAGCTAATAATTTGGGGGTGTTCGGGACGCTTAGGAAGACCCATTAGACTAAGAGTCCTCGAGTTTAGCTCTCCGATGGTCATGAAATCCGAACCGGGTAATGGAACTCTTAAATTTTGTAGAATGCGCATGATATGAACTCCATAGTGAAGCATTTTGTTGCTTCTCTTGTGATTAACAGTGAGAAATTCATCCAAAATAATTTTTCCCCAATTTACTCTTTGGGATGAGTAAATAGCATATAGGGCTTGAAAATCCCTCTTATAGACCTTTTCGTAGCTTCTAGTCCGGGATTGTAATGATCTAATGAGAGCACGGTGGATGATTCGTGCCTTCGGACGTAAGGCACTAGATTTCAAAATATTTAAATCATCCGATAAAAAGAGATGTGAAACTTCATCACGATTATACATATCCACCTCAACATCGTCTATATCCAACCCTTCGAATGGACATCTTAGTATGTGGCCTAGTCGTTGAAGAGGTAAATAGATTTTTATTCCATACGCCAAGGTCCATATGCAATCATCCTTATTTCGGGGATCTTGGTGGTCGAGATTCATATTTGCAAAGAAGAGTTTAATTAAGAGAGGATAGATCTTAATATTGTTAGAATCATACCCAATGAGTGAATCTAAGCCGTGAGCTTCGGCTATTTCTCTAATTGCATATCCACTGAAATCGGGGAACTTTATGAAAGCTCCTTCTAACAATTTCGAATTTCTCATTATGTTGAATTGATTTACCGCCGTTTCGTTGTGTAGCCAAGCGCGAATTTGGCTTTTGGATGGTCCGGTAGTTGATTCACGGGCTCTTTTGGATCTTGGTTCCATTTGTTTGAAGAAATCTTGAAGAAAAATTTGAGTTTTTGAGGAGGCTAGGGTTTGTATTTGGGTTTCTATTGGAATAACGAGTGTTTAGGTAAAGTGATAATGAAGGAGTAGATGAGAGTTACGTAGGATTTGAGTGAATAGGTGTGTTGGGACATGTGTACATCTATAAAAAAATTCAAAACCGGCGGGTCAGTCGGCTGAATATATGAAAGCAGTCGGCTGGTATGCAGGAATTTTGATCCCGCATGTTTATAGTGTAAAAAGTCAAAATTCAATCGGCTGAAATGTGGTTGTTAGTCGGTTGATTGTTGAGTTAAAAATTGAAGCTTTGAATATTCAATCGGATGGCTTCATGGATCAGACGGTTGATGTGCAGGAAAGTTCTTCCCGCAGAATTATAGGGCAATTTTAATATAAATCAGCTGGCTGGTAGGAGGGGTTCAGTCTGCTGTCTTCTGTAAAAAAATTGGTTTTCTTTGAATGTTCAGTCGGTTGAGTTTGTATTATCAGTCAGCTGAAACTATTGTTTTAGCCGAGGTCAAGCTTTTTTTTAGTTTATTCTTAAATTAGTTAATTTATAAACTCTATATATATATATATATATATATATGTGCGTGTGCGTGTGTTTTTGAGTTTTATTTTCATGTTAAAAAAATAAATATAATTATTATTTCAATAAACATATTACTTATCCATATCATAATATTAAAATTATAAACATAAAAAAATATAGAATTTAATTTCCCTAAAGTCTTCGAGTCATCTGAGCTTGGTTCAACTTTGGTGATATCAAGTAATGAATGTATAGGAGACCAAACATTACGCTGACCACCTTGTTCCCCAGAATTCGGAGACATGGGAGGACGTTGTGGAGACGGATGGTGCACACATTGCTTTGGAGACGATCCATAGAATTTGAGAGTGAATTGTTCAGGGAAATTTAATCGTTATCCATGGTGTTTTTGTTCACAATACATTTCACGTTGTAACCCTAAAGTCTCACGTTGATAGTGATGGATTTCGTCAATCTTTTCTTTGGTAGATGGTGTACCGAAGTCCAAGTTTTTCTTAGCTCGCTTCTCGGTTGGTGTATATCCAGCATGATGATTTGGTGATGGAGTAATCTTTACCAAAATATATACCGGAGTGGATTTGTTTGAGGAATCCATAGAAGGGGTTCTGAAGACAATCGAGGAGAGGTTGGAGCTTTCTTGAGACGACATTGTAAAGAAAATGTTTATTTATTTGTAAAAGTTGTATATGAGTTTAAGAGAAATTTGATTACGTATATATACAGAGTTGATTATCTATTTTAGTTTATTGTTTTAAGGTTAATATTTCTTGGAAATCTGCAGCCAAGAGAAAATGAAAGGTTAATATAAAAAAGCGATTATAACTGTATAAAATAAAAGTTATGTACGGTATTAAAAAAGAAACATAATAGAACATTAGTAAGTCATGCAACTTCCTCCCATAAGTGCAGAGTTCGAGTGCCATCATCTCCAATTTTTGATCTATTTAATTTTTATTTATTTTATAATTTATAAAAAAATTATACTTTAATATTGAATTATAAATCATGTAACGACATAATTCCTAGTTCACGTCTTAATTTAAGAAAAATATTTTCATTTAAGGGTTTAGTAAATATATCCGCTACTTGATTTTCTAATGGAACAAAATCAAGAGAAATATTACCTTTTTCTATATTATCACGTAGGAAATGATGTCGAATATAAATATGTTTAGTTCTCGAATGATTTATAGGAGTTTTCAATAAGTTTATGGCACTTGTATTATCACAATAAATTGTTGATTTAGATATATTTATGCCAAAGCCTTGTAGTGTTTGCTGCATGTATATTACTTGAGCATATGCCAAAGCAGCAGAAATATATTTTGCTTCACACGTCGAAAGTGAAACACAATTTTATTTCTTACTAAACCAAGATACTAAAGATTGTCCAATGAAATGACAAGTACCACTTGTACTCTTTCGATCTGTTCGACATCCTCCAAAATCAGTATCACCGTATGATACTAACTCAAAAGGACATTCTTTCGGATAGAAGAGACTGTAGTCTTTAGTCTTGCTTAAGTAGCTTAAAATTCATTTCAGTGCCCGCAAATGTGATTCTTTGGGATTTGCTTAAAATTGTGCACACAAGCATATGCTCATCATTATATCTGGTCGACTAGCGGTTAAATAAAGTAAGGATCCGATCATACTTTGATATAGTTTTTGGTCAAAACTTTTGCCATTTTCATCTCGATAGAGATGCACCGTAGTGCTCATAGGAGTTGGTTTAGCAGAATTATTTTCCATACCAAAACGTTTTATAAGATTATTACAATATTTTTCTTGATTAATAAAAATTCCATTGTTTAATTTGTAAACCAAGAAATATGAAAGTTCTCCAATATGAGACATTTCAAATTCTCTTGACATAATATTTGAAAATTCTTGACATAATTTTTCGTTGTGGAACCAAAAATAATGTCATCTACATAAACTTGTATGATTAAATTATCATTTTTATCCTGTTTTATAAACAAAGTTTGATCTACTTTTCCAATTTTGAAACCAGAAGTTATAAGATAGCTTTTTAGACGATCGTACCAAGCACGAGGTGCTTGTTTTAAACTATATAATGCTTTCTTTAATTTATAAACATGATATGGAAACTTTTCATGTGCAAATAGAGGTGGTTGTTCTACATACACATTTTATTTTATAAAAACCATTAAGAAAAGTGCTTTTTATGTCCATTTGATATAGTTTAAAGTTATGAAAGCATGCAAATGATAATAAAATTTGTATAACTTCTAGTCGAGCATAGGAGCAAATGTTTCCTTGTATCCTATCCCTTCTTCTCGATTGTAACCTTGAGCAACTAATCTAGCTTTATTTCGAATAATAGTCCCTTGCTCATCGGCTTTATTTTTGTAAACCCACTTAGTACTGATAACTGTTTGATCACTAGGTCTAGGAACTAAGTCTCAAACTTCGTTTCGTTCAAATTGATTTAATTCTTCTTGCATGGCTATAACCAGTAATCATCAGCTGAAGCTTCTTTAGTATTTTTGGGTTCAATGTTCGGTAGGAAAGCTACATGACCCATTTGATTTAATTGATTTTTGAGTTCTTACGTTAGTATTTACTTCTCTAGTGACATTTTCGATTGGGTGATTTCTTAGAAGTCTTGGTGGAGTTCGAATTTCATTTTCATTTGGTAAATTGTTGTTTTCATTTTCAATATTATTTTCAATATCATCTTCTGTGATAATTTGATTTAGGAATTATATCTTCATCTTCATTTTTATTATTAAATTTGAAATCTTCATCGAATGACACATGAAGTGTTTCTTCGATTATTTTAGTTCTTTTATTATAAATTCTGTATGCCTTACTTCGTTCTGAATATCCAATGAATATTCCTTCTTCGGATTTTGGATCGAATTTACGAAGTTTGTCTTTTGTATTTAATAGAAATTTTTTTGAGCAAAAACTTTAAAATATGAGATATTAGGTTTCCTTCCATTAAAGAATTCATATGAGGTATGTTTTGTTAATGGTCTAATGGAAACACGATTTAAAACTAACAAGCAATTGCTACAGCTTCTGCCCAAAAATGTTTAGGTAGTGTGCTTCCATTTAATAAAGTTCTAGAGAATTCTTAAAGTGTTCTATTTTTCCTTTCTATAACTCCGTTGCTTTGTGGAGTTCTAGGAAATGAAAAATTATGAACAATTCCTTTCTTATTATAATATTTTCAAAAATATCATTATCGAATTCACCACCGTGATTGCTTCGAATGTTTTTAATTTTTATATTCTTAATATTTTGAATTCTCTAAGCAAAAATTTAAAAATTCTCAAAAGTATCTCTTTTATTTTTCACAAATATTGTCCATGTATATCTTGAAAAATCTTCTACAATTACAAAAACATATCTATTATGATTTATGGATTGTACTTGAATTGGTCCAAAAAGATCTAAATGTAATAACTCAAGTGGTTGTAGTGTAGAAATTATTTTCTTTGATTTAAAAGAATATTTGGTTAATTTTGAACTGACAAGCATCACAAATACTATTTACTTTAAAATTCATTTTCGGTAATCCTTTTACTAAATTATTCTTTGATTTTTTACTTATTGCCTTTAAGTTTATATGACTAAATCTTTTGTGCCACAACCAAGGATCATTTTCTTTGGCTACTAGACACATATTTGTATTATGATTAACTTCCATATTTAATATGTATATATTTCATTCTCTTGTTCCTTCAAAGATATTTTTGTTTTTATCAACACATTTATTTTTAGAAAAAGATATATTAAAACCTTTATCACATAGTTGACTTATACTAAGCAAATTATTTTTTAAATTTTTAACTAGAAAATCAATTATAATAAGAGGTAAGTTAGATGTACCGTCATTGCTCACATTGCTTTTGCCGATGATATATCCTTTGAAATTATCTCCAAATGTGACAGATCCTCCCTCTGAGTAGATAATATTAGTCAGCATATCTTTGTTCCTTGTCATATGTTTTGAGCAACCATTATCAAGTATCCACTTTCCCTTTTTCTTAGTTGATACCTGCAAAAAATATAGAGATGACGTTGGTACCCACCTTTTATTAGGTTCCTAAGAGTTAGATCTTAGTAAACCAAACCCATGAGGGTTTAGAATTCCCTTTATAAGTAAACTTTTCATTTTTATGGACTGAACTTATAAAAGACTTAATATACTTATTTCTGATTGAATTATTATTAGTTTTTGGTACCCAAATTTTTATAGTATTTGTGTTGCTGATAACTTTCTTTTGAGTGAAAACCTTTGGTTTTGGTTTTGGTTTTACAAAATTCTTATGTATATTGAAATTTTTATATGGTGAATTATTCCTTTTTGAACTAGATTTTAAGGAATTTGTATATCTTAGCCCTTTCTTATTAAAAGTAGTTTGGTAGTTATTTAATAATCTTAGAAAGATTTTCTCTACCTTTATTAAAGTTAGATGTATTTTTAGTAATATTTTCTAATTCAATTTTGAGACTGGTATTGTTTAATTCAAGAATTTTGACATTTGACTTTAAATCATGGTTTTCTGAAGCTAATGTCATATTCTTTTCTTTTTAAACTTCAATTTCATTTGATAGCATAATGAGTTGAGAAGATACATTAGACAAAGAATCTTGTGTTTTAACAAGTTCTTCTTCTAGGATTTTCTTTTCATCTCTGAGCATATCAACTTCTATTTCACTTCTGTTTAGTTTTTCTAAAGCATCTTTATACTTTCTTTTAACTTATTTTAGTTTATCCAATAGCTCCAAGTTTATATCTATTAAATCGTCAAAGGTTAGATCACTTACATCATTAGTCGAAGCCATAAAGGATACATATGCTTGTTCAAAATCACTGTCGGTGTCACTATCTGATGATAAAGACGATTCTGAATCATCCCATGTAACAGAGAATGCTTGCTTCTTCTTATACTTGTCCTTATTATTCTTGTATCTGTCTTTCTTTCGATCAGGACAGTCCTTCTTTAAGTGACCCTTCTTATGACATTCATAACACTCAAGATTTGAAGCTGATGGTTTATTGTTGTCTCTTTTATTATTTTCGAATTTCTTGGTCTTTCTAAATTTCAAAAACGTTTTGAAATTCTATGCTGCAAATGCCATGTCATCTTCATCTGAGTCCGAACCTTCTTGTTCAGCTTGGAAAGCTATATTCTTTCTATCTTGGGCTTGATCTTGTTTTGCCTGCAAATTTACTTCATACAACATGAGATTTCCTATTAACTCTTCAAGTTTGATGGTAGAAATATCATTAGCTTCTTCAATGGCTAAGATTTTTCATTTCCATTCATCCATTAAAGAATTTAGGATATTCGAAACAATATCACAATCAGTATATTTTTCTCCTAATGCTAATAGTGAATGATATATGTCTTGGAATCTAGAATACATATCATTTATAGTTTCATCTGGTTTCATTCTAAAATTTTGGAACTGATTTTTAAGCATAGAAATCTTGCTCTATTTAACTTTGTTTATTCCTTCATATGTAACTTAAAGAGTTCGTCGGATTTCATAAGCAGTTTTACACATGCTAACTCTATTAAATTCATTTTTATCTAAAGCATAAAATAACATATTCATGGATTTTGCATTTGAAGTATCATCTATTTTTTTTTTGTGTTTGACCATTGTGAATATGGTGTAGTAGGTATAGGGTATTCATTCTAAGTGATATTCCAAGTATCATATCCATTTGCTTGCATATAAATACTCATGCGAGTTGACTAATAGTTGTAATTCAAACCGTTAAATAGTGGTGGTCGTGCAATGGATTGTCCTTCAATAAAAATTGTGCTAGTGTTATTTTCCATATTAACTGAATATCAAATAACTATGTTATGGTTATATGATGACCTTGCTCTAATACCAACTGAAATGACTAAGGATTGTGTAATATGGAATATTATCTAAGTTAATTACTAGTGCAGAATATAAATGTAAAAGTAAATAATAAAGTAAAAGACACTAGTGATTTTTATACTAGTTCGTACTTCCCATTCTACGTCCAGTCGTCCAAGACTCCTTCTGGAATTTAACTATAAACAATCACTTGACCCGGAGGAACAGGTATTACACCGTCTGAGCAACCGAACATGACTTCTACCGCCTAAGCAACATAATAGGACTTCAAACACCCGAGCAACCGAATAGGACTTCTAATATAAACAGTAAAATTGCTTCTGACTGAGTATGTTCTTGAGTAGCACTGTAAGTCAATAACGCACACCCTTCCTATAATCTTCTCAGTTATGGTATATAGTGTGATTCGTGAAGATAGGAAGTTTATTTAATCACTAATGAGATTTGCTTGAATGAACAAGTGATTAGAACAAAAGCATTGAATGAAAATGGCAAGATTGTTTAGACAATAAGAATGAGAAATAGAATCAGAATTAAGTGATTAAAACAATTGATTTTATGGCTATATATAGTGGTTAAGTGTTGTAATCATTCGTGAAAAGTAGCGGTCAAAAGATACGGAAGCAACTCTTGAATCAAGAGTTATTTCTATTCACTGAAGTAAAGTGTCTTTTCAAAATATAGTCGTTATGAAAACTCGGTCGTCTGAGTGAAATAATTCAGCCAGCTGAATCGATTGAAAATCGAATCAGAGAAAAAATAGTACAAAAATCATTCAATTAAGCCGGCTGATTTATCAATTTCAGCCGTCTAAATGTTCAATATTTGTTATGCACGTGCACAGTCATTCAACCGTCTGAACTACATGTTTCAGCCAACTAAATGGCTTGTTTTTTGCCATATAAAAGATTTTTCCAAAAAGTTTTTGTGTGTGCATGTATATACCACTTCGGAGAGATTTTAACATGTATGAACCACTAGACTCAAACGTAGACTAAATATATTACTGAAGCTTCTCTTTGGAATCTGGTCTGCAATCTGTTAGATTATTTATCCCTACAAATATGATTAGTTCATATAATATTTACTTATATAGTTGTCACAATCAAAACATCAAAATTCAAGGTTCTAACATCTCTCAGCCGTAAAATAGTTGCATTGGATGAAATAAATTGCCCATAGTAAGTGGTTGAGTGGAGCTATGTATTTCGTATGATGTCATAGTAATGTTGGAAATAGTGGGTGTATGCCATATAGTTAATGGATGCATCAAGATACGAAAAATTATTTCAAAATATGCCAAATATTATTTATAAAATAATAACTGTTTTTCAGTATTAACTGAAAACAGACCTAGTTTTGTTTTATATGAATATTATGAATATTTATTGCAATGTAAAACTACAATGATGGTATTGGTTATCGTAAAAAAGTAACGCGTTAACTATAGAAAATATAAAAGTATCTAAAGTCTTTTTTTATAATTATTTCGGAACTATAGACTATGCTAAGTATTTGAGTAATAATTCTTTAATCATAATGGTACTGGTGAATTGTATTTCAAACGATTAAGAAAAAATACCCAATTATTGGGAGTGACAATAGAGTCAATGAAATATTTGGATTGATGTATATATAGATATATGTAATCCAAGGTTTAATGATACCGAAATGGATCCATTTACTTCGTCTAATTCACTAATGAATTATCACGGATATGAACATATGTATTTGATACACAAGTAGTATGTCCATGATAAGTTCGTAGAATATAAAATGGAAGTAGAAAATATAACATGCAAAGAAAATATAATAGTACAATTTGATCGAACAGAAAAGTGTACTGGGAAAGAGTTCCAAATGTACCTAAAATAAATAGGATTCAGTCTAAAAACTCACTCCTCTCTATGATACATAATAATGTAGCGATAAGGAACAATGAGACTTTGCTGGATAAAGAACGATTAATAATGAGTGAAGTTGAGTTAACTTCTTCCTATAAGGATGTGTACTTAATTAGTAAGCACATATGTTAATTTTGATATCATCGAAAGCATAATTTACAAAATCAGATATCATATGAATTAATAAGGAGTCAAATCATAAATAGTGTAAGTTGTGAGGTTGTTTAATTTATGTTATGAACATAAGTTTTGTGAACCCAAAACTAAATCAGTTTTTTGAAATTATAAAGGAAGTTTATAAAATGTTTCTTAATGCATATTCCATCGTACCATGAAACAATTATTGTTTTGAGAAATTCCACCTTTAAGGTGAAGGAATTATTGTTTTGAAACAATTATTGTTTTGGAAGAAATTCCTTCACCTTTCTAGTACATTGGACTTGAATACTATTTATAACCGATTATTGTTTTCAACATTTGGATTCTCAACCATTATTGTTTTGGAAGAAATTCCTTCACCTTTCTAGTACATTGGACTTGAATACTATTTGAAGACTCTAACATAGAAACTGGTTTATATAAGATGAAATAAAATGAGCCAACCTAAAATAGATACATATCATCAGAATTTCTAATAAGTATTCTCATACATTAATGAGAAACCATGAGTTTCTTGTCAATGTCGAGAAAAGAATTTCCTTAGTTATCAATAAACCACGAATAGTATTGACTTTGACATATGGATCGATGCACAAATCCGGAACGGTTTCTAAGTACATTTTCAAAATATGATTTTGATAGTTGTACCATAAGTGATATATGATCCATTAATCGCAAATGTGTTGTCAAGAAGAAGAACAATGAAATTGGAATGAAATAAACAATATTTGAAATAACAACATCATAAATTTCAATTGTTGAAATTAACGTAATAGATCCATCTTTCAATGTCCTTGATTTAATTCAGATTTAGTCGCAAAATTATCGCCCAATTTGACTTTGAATTTTGTACATCTTTGTTGAAACAAAAATTCTGAATAATGAATTAGAAGGGACTGTTGCACATGATATCCAAAATGTTATGATGTTAGTGGAAGTGATGGATAAGTTTGTAAGTGTTGGATAACATCCAGGAACTAATATGATAGTATCATTCGATAAGCATCGGAATTGAGCGAATATTTTGATAGAGAAATTAAACAGTCTGATTATCTGTCAAAATGTAGAGAAAGTGTGTATTTGTTAGAAAGAATATTTAAAAGGTACTAAAATATTGCTAAAACTACAAGTAAGGATGTTAGGATTATCCAGAACGATACACACACACACACTATATTAAAATGTTTAAAGTGGAGCATATAAGATGGATTTCTTATGCATCGGCAATATGAATTATGCTATATGTTATATTGTCTACTATATCGCAATTTTCTTATGTTATTAATACATCAAGCAACTATAAAATCCAAATTAAGATCGCTAAATGCTAGTTATGAGTATTTTCGAGTATTTGAGAAATAGTAGAGCGTTGTTTATCGAAATAACAAACTCCTTATGAAGGAGTATCCAAACTTGAACTTCATAAGTGATATAGAATATAGTATGTCAATCCTAAATTCATAAAATTCATATTCAACCTTAATTAAGGAGCTTTGAGTTGGAAATGTTTAAAATGAGAAGTAGTGGCTGATTCGACTGAAAAGCCTAAGTACATCACCTTGAATAGCTACGCAATGAAATTAATATAAATATAAATGCACAAATTTATAACCGAGCAAGGGGTGATTCCAAATGTTGAGAATCCCATGTCATTTCTTTGTGAAAATATTGTTGTGATGCTGATCGTAAAAGAAATTAGGGCTTATAAGATGCTTAGACACATGCTTCGAAAATTCCACATGGTAAAGGCAATTGATCAACATTAGATAGAGTAGATAGTAATACAATATAGCAGATCCGTTCACTAAGGGACTAACTTGATAAGTTCTGAACCGATCGAAGGAATGGGATTAAGATTTCATAATTGACTCCAAGTGCAAGTGGGAGATTGAAAGAGTTAATGGTATGCCCTAGGGAAAATTTTGTACTTGTTACATATATCTAACTCTGTAGTCAATCCTGTTTGAAATAATTTTTTTTATATACTTTGTTATATTGTGATATAAATAATTAAGTAATTAATTTAGTATATAATAATAAAATTCTTGAATAAAATGCTATGTGATTGTAGTTGCAAAGAGTTGCAATCGTGAGTAATTAATCACAATATGAAATAACATTCTGTTTTAAATGTTCTTGGTCAAGATGTTTCAAGAAAATGATATCGATTCATCTGTTGAGATCAAAGCACGTAACTCTCTCCAAATGATGAGCAGTGTATTACTCATTGCTGCTATGAGGACTTTGGGGTTACATACCATATTTAATGGAAACTATCGCATAACTCGTCCAAGTCCTGTTGGTTAATTACAAATAGGAAATCTCAAGGTGACAATGTTACATTATTCTCTCGATTTGAGAATACCGTAGAACTTCAATGTGAATATTCATTTTGATTGTAGTTAAATCAAGGCTTGGCGATCCATTGAGGGACTATAGTTGGGCCTGAGTTGAAGCATTGGAAGTGAAATGCTATTTAATATGGAATTCGTCTTCTCAGTTGTATGAGGTTAGTATCACAACCAACTATAGTCAGCTTAAAGTCAAAACCTCTGGTGATAGTAGTAAATTTGATAATAAATGTTATCATTGAACCAAGGACTTTGTTTCTGGAACAATTGAGTTGAATGTGGATAATATTGGATTTTTGACCACTACCAAGTTCCATACATCCTAAAGTGATAAAGTTTTGACAAAGAGAATGTGTGAAAATTATTGTCACCACTGGTAGCACTTAGGATAGTCAAAATTTGATTATACTAGAAAGGTCTGTAAACGACAAATTCAGCCAAACTATCACATCACCAGCAACGGTGGCGTGTAAACTTTAATATTTGAATTATTCAATATTAATTACTGACTAAATTCACTCCTTTGAGTCATACAACTTCATTTATGAATTCTCCAAAAAAACCACACGATTTAATTAATAGATATAATATTGAAAATTAATTAATAATTGAGAAATACTAATTATTATTTAATTTATTTGACGTTTGGGAGTTGTTTGTAATTATCCGAGTGCATATATAAAAGTTATACTTGCATGCATTGATATACAATATCGGTGTAACTTTAAATGTGTTTAAATAAAAGATAATTACACAAAGGGGCTTTATGGAAATTTAATGCCATTAAATGGAATTGGAGGGCGGGGCCGCATTGAGAAGGGAAAGAGGTGGAGTGAGAGAAAATTAAAGGGAAATTTTAATTGAAAGTAAGGGAAAGGTTTCATTCTTTCAAATAAAACAAATCCATTGATTTTATTCTTATTCATTCTTTCATTCATTCACTTTTCTCTCTTCCTTTTCATTCCATGGATGAAATTTGGTGTCCCCTTCTAGAAAAAGCAATTCCAAATCAAGTGAAAAAACATTAAATATAACAAAACAAGTGGCTCATCCATCTATTGCAAGGATTGTGTGTAGATCTTGATGATCAAAGAAGAAGTCACAAGGCAAGGTGTTACAAAGAGCAAGGCTTTTCAAGTTTAACTTTCCATCTTAAATCCATTCATAATGTTTAAATCTAATTTTGTTCATATATATGTATGTTTATTACCATGGTTATTAAATCTAATTTTTAAATTCTGTTGTGTGTTGTCAATTAATTTGAAAAGCATTCTTATGTATGTTTTATTTTGAGTACTGACAATTTTCATATTGGATCTATATTCATTTGTTGATATATATTTCACTGTAAAAAAAAATTGTTATCACAAATTTGGTTAGTTCATTGTTTAATTAAAACCAATTTATGTTCAATTAATTTATGTTCTAAAACTAATTTTCTTGTTTGTTGGATCTGAGATTTTGCGTTTATGTTGATATGATGTGTTGTAATAAAATTTACTTTTATTATTACAACTTAATTCCCTTACAATCATGGAATTAATATTTGAATAAATTAAGTTATGTCTATGTGAATATATATATTCGTATGATTAATCTTTTTGTTTTTCCAATTTGTAAATCAACATCAAGTTAAACTTTTAGTTAGTTAATTTGTTTTAAATCAATGTATTTACGTTCGTTGCTTAGTCAAATGTATGTTTTGGAATTAAATATTAATTTACTATATACACATATGTGTATATGTATATATGTAATGTTTTAGAATTGATTGTGTCATTGGAGCAATACATTAAATTGTGACAATGCTTTTATTTTTCTATTGAATGTGTACTTTCAAATCTGCAATTTTAAATGTTTGGATTCTGTTGTGATTAAGCATGGAATTTTATATGGTATTGAATCTATTATCAAATGGTGTTTGTAAATGAAAAACCTAATATATCACTTCATATTATATCATTTTAGTTATGATTTGATTAGATCAAGATCTAAAATAAAATTTCGTTTCCATTTTTATTTTTCAAGCTTTCTCTAATTTTGAAACATCTACTTTATGAAAAATTGGTTTGAAAATTATATATATATGTGCGCGCGCACGTGTGTGTGAGTGATAACAGAATGTCACATATATGTATATATATGTCTAAACTATACACACACACATATATGGTACTATAAGTACGTGTATAAAAAGCATATACATATATTGTTGCATATTTCAAACATATGTATATACTTAGGCATTTATATCCCCGATATTCATGTCAATTTATTACCTGTAAATATAAGTATAATAAATATGTTTATACAATAGATATAAATCCCAAATCTGTATATGTGTATATATAGTTATGCACATGTTCATATTATATTTATATTGGTATTGAATGTATACTTGATACATTCAAAATTTTAGTTGAATTAATTAGTATGATTAATTAACAAATGTAAAATAAAGTTCAATTAAACATGATTTTATTTAATAACTAGATTGGCTGTAGGTAAACTCATTAGACTTCATAGGCTCACTATGATCCAAATAGGGAAACCTTTTGAAACCATTTCATATGTTGTTGAGAGGCACAGTTCCTATAGGTTTAGCCTAAATCTAATGCTTCTCTTTTAGGTATTCACTAGAGTATACCACAATATTTTATTGTATATAGGGAGTGTAAAGTTTGGTGAATATTTGGGTGTCAATGTGATAGAGTGAAAATTTTAAATTAGTAAGTATACCCAATTTAAAATTAGTAAATCAAAGAGCATATGGGAATATGTATGTATGCATGGATGTATGTATGTATTTGTATGTGTATATGTATAATACATACATATATATATGTGAATGTGTATGTATATGTATATAGATATATATGTATACGTATATGTATAAGTTTATGGTTTTTTTATAACAGGAGTGATACTTATAATCTAAGCAGAGCCCACATTCCATGGCTTTGATTGGGATTTTTATATTTGTGTTATCTAACATTTTAGGAAGTTAAAGCCTTTGTCAGTGAATTTAGGTTACAGAAATACACTAACTTAACTGAGTATATTGTTTATTAGTCTATGTTAAGAAAGTAGGATCAGGTGCATCGGGCGGCGAGGAAAAGGGGACAACTTTCAAAATTTTCCTTTTTAATCATTATGCACTAGATCATTTATATTGTTATCATGAACAATGTTACTAATATTAAATCATATTTAATGTTTTAGTAGATGAATTTGATTTGAATCTAAAGTGTTCTTATAATATTATTATATGAACAATATTAATTTAGTTACAATATTGTTATTTGTTCAAATATTTACTAAAATGACTTCATTTTTTATTCAGATTAAAAGGTATTTAATGTACTATATTTAAAGTAATTCTGTTATAAATTTAATGACCGTCATTCTAATATAGTATTTAACAAAACAATTTTATTATTTATTTGGATAATATTAATATAATATTTAATAAATTATTTAAAATAATATGTGTGTGTGTGGTTGTGTGTATAAATTTATTTGTTAATAAATAATTTATAATTTGTTTTTATATTAAATGTAAAGTTTATCAAAATAATAAATAACGTGGTTATATATTATTTTCTATTAACAATGTTAATTTATAAAATGTCTTATTAAAACATAATATTTTATATTCTAATACACAATGTCATATGTATACGTTACTCATAATTAGATGTTATTTATCTTGAATTTTAGTATGAGTCCGATAACGCAACTTATGTCCAAAACGAAATTCGTATTTGAGAATTATACGTGTTTTAAAACCAGAGGTTAAAATGTAATTTTAATGACATTGAAGACTAGAATGAAATTTACCTTTCTCCTTATTTTCCCCAGCCACTGCCTGCTATCTTCGTCCCCATATATGATTGTCGTCGCCGAAAATAAAACCTAACGTCGCCGGTCACTTCTTTGATCTCCTCCACTCCTATAGCCTTTAACCTTGCCCTCCAAATGAACTCGAACGCTGCCGTTGACCGTTACGGATGAAACCCTAAATGTTTGTACCCCGATTACCTATGGATTATCTACATTGCAAAACACTACCACACCATCACTGAAACTATCGCCTATTTCGAGTTAGTGGATGCTAAAATATCCTCATTTGGTAACAATGAACTAGTAGTGATTTACAGTGGTCCACGACATGCACGCACAATAGATGTGCAAACATTTTTTGGAATTAAAAATCGATATTATAAAATAATTGATTTAAAATAATTTTGTAAATCCTTTTTGATTGAAATGATTTAGAAAAAATCCTCAGTGATCCTACTGGTCGAATACATCTTGAAAGTTTCACTTATGAGAGAACAATTATATAACTCAATGATGGAGTTGCAAATTCCACCATTAAGATATGATTAATTTTAGAGAAAAAGAGGACGGAATGTGTTTGTAGAAAGAGGCATCTATGTATATTTTTAGCAACACCAATGGGCTATGTAAAGTATTGTACTCAGATCCATCATTCAAGGTATGTCCTATTATAAGTGAGATCTTATTTCACTAAATCAATTAAACTCGTTTAATTAATGCATACCCATATATATTTTTATCTACCTTATTTAAAAAAAATTAAAATTTTTGGCTATCAAATATATATATATATATAATTTATTATCTTGGCCCAAAAAGTAATTAGATAAATATTTAACAATTATGTATTATATTAATTAATTTTAGGCCATCTATTAATAACTAAAAATAATAATAGACTAATTAATATAACCATTATATTGATTTCTCCATAATAATAATGATTTATTACTAATACATATTTTAATAAATTATTTTTGGTTGAAAACTAAGGGTTGGGGTTGTTTAACTCCTAGGTGTGAACTCTAGTCCTTAGTAATATTTAAATAATTAATATATTAAAACCTGTATGGACATTGTTGAAGAATGGTAGTTGATGCAAGTCTAATTTCTTACAGACTATCTAGGTAAAATCCAATTTCCTATCTTTTAAAGCGACACACTTAAACAACGATATATTGTCATCACTACATCACTTAGACATCTAAAGCTCGGTCAAGAGTAAAAACTATAATAATATTTGTATTTAGTTGTAGAGTCCAACATTAAATTTCATGGTTCAATTCGATAAAAATTATTGATTAACTGATTTGCTTTGGCCAAAGACTTTAACTTTACGTTAACTACCAATTACAATGATGCTAACCTGCTATTCGAAGGAGACAAATTCTCTCTTAAATGGTGTTTTACTTTAAATTATATTCAGGTTATACCCAATATGGTGTTAACACGATCCATGTTATCACGCGATTGGCCATAATCAAATTATTGTTTAGACACTTAAGATTCATAGAATTCTCAGGAGAGTACTGCTCATCATTATGTGAGATCTTCTATTTGACTTTAAAACCACAAAAAACTCTCAATGAGTCACTCTATAATTGTTCCAAACAACTACATGTATGTAACCCCTTGGTTCCCTATCGTCTTGAGTAGTTCACCATCCATCATATGAAGAACATTACATACACATGTCTCAATGGATATAATGACATCATGTTCTCATTACAACTTGACTAGGAACGTTTAAGGATAAATATTTATTTTATCAACTCAATACTCATGGTTACGAACACATTCAAAATTGCAATCGATTAAATACTTTTCATAAGGATTTTTTTACTTGTATATATTCAATGTATAATTATATCCTAATATAACAATATTTACAATAGAGAATAAAATGATAAACTTACTTTATTTTGAACCATATTCATTATAATAGTTATGTTATATAATCAAACTACATAATTGCCCCTAGGGCATACCGTTAATTCTATCAATCTTCCAATTGCGCTTGGGTCAACTATGGTGACTCATATCTATACCCTCGATCAGATCTTCTTGACAAAACTAAGAAAGGGCCTTAGTGAGTGAATCTATAATATTATTATTTCGTATCTACGTTTTGATTATATTTCTCTTTCACCGATAAACACTTTTATCATGTGTTGATTACGGAGAACATATCTCCATCTCTTATCAAGTTATCAGTTTCTATTGCAATTTATATTACATCATTGCTATCACAATAGTTTATTGGATTCTCAATGTTGGAAACCATCCCTAGCTTTCTTATAAAACTGAGACCAAATATCAAGGCAAAATTAATACCAAAATTATTATAAAAACAAGGCGTGTTGTTTATCTCTGGATTGCTGCAACTTTGAAGGATGTACATATCAGATCCGTTGAAGCTATATTCAATATTCGAGGTGCATTTCACTGGCAGCTATCTTTGGTAATAATCTTTATTTTACATTTTTAATTCACATATGATGTTAGATCTATAATGGTTTTGGTGTATATTTTATATATTATCATGATTTTGCATATATGATTATTGTCGATCTCACATAAATATTCAATGTTAAAAGTGACAATTATATATATAATTGTACCATAATATTATTTATATAATATATTTGCACATAAATAATTTTCAGAAATTAAAAAAAATTGATTTTTATTTACATATAAATTAAATTTCAAATTTTATAATATGTAATATTTATACATATATGTATATTTTATTTTATTACTTGTAGTTATATTTAAATATAAAAAATCAAGTTAAAAATCCTTGCGGATTCCATACCAAATATATAAAAAATTAATTTTATATTTTAAGCTATGGTCGAAAATAATTTAAAAAAAAATAATTTTGTTAAAATTGGGTTCGGCCAAATTTAAAAAAATAGTTTTCAATGGTATTTAGAAAAAAAGTATATATTTTTATTTTGAATTTGTTCTCTGAAAAAAAGAGGATTTTGACTTTGGCCAAAATTTTAAATATATACATAATTATTAATTTAGCTTGGGTATAATTTAAGCTAAAAAAATATTATTATGATTTAAAATAATATTATACATACAATTTTAATATATATTATAATATTTAATAATTTAAATCTTATAATAACACATATATGCACACATTAAATATATACATATAAAAAAAATTTGAATACAATTTTTTTATATTAATTTACATATCAAAACATAGTTTATAAAATTCGAAATTCAAATTTTGATTTGAGTTTTCCTATATCTGAATTTGATTTAAATCTAAAATTGTAAAAGTTATTTTCAATTTGAATTTAAAATTCAAACATAGTCAACTTAGTCAGAATTTAAATTATAAATATTTTATATAATTATATGCATTATGTATTTGTACATATATATATACTAAATGCTATTTAATTTATAAAACAACACAGACAACAAACACGTATACAAAGGGGCTAACATGTCCATTGTGTTGTAAATTCCCACATTTAGACGCGAGCGTGTTAAACCATGCACACTAAATATGCTACACATGCACATACACATACATGTGTATATGATACACATGTACATACCACCTATTATTTATGATATCAAATAAAATACTATTATCAATAAATAAAACAACACAATGATTTAATTTAAAATTTATTTTGATCAGATCTAAATTAATTTAGACTTCACAAGCCCAAATAAAGTCCAAAAATGTAAAAAAATTCGAAATCCACACATTTAACCCACTTCTGATGAAGAAGGATGGAATAAAGTTCTGATTAATTTTTTAGATATATTTCTTTCTATGGTTTAGATTGAGCAACTTAAAAAACATAAAGGACTTGCATTTTGTTTTGACTTATTTGTGTACTATGTACGATAACACATTATGTATAGAGTAAATAAGTAATAAAATTAGTAGTAAAAACAGTTGCTAACATTCAATTTTTTTATACGAACTAAGTTGATGACTGTATGATTGTTATTATGTTAATATTTTATAGTTACCAAGTATATGGTTTCATTATGTTAAGACTTTGAAGTTTGATAATATATGCATTGTCATTTTGACCTCACACAACTAGAGTTCTGGTGTCCAATTTTTTTTCCATGTTTTATGCTCAATCTCTAAATTCACATGTTATTCTCATGAATGTAGTATTTAGTGTATGCACTAATGGAGGAGGTGGAAGAAAAATGTTATAGGCTGATCTTAACGGTAATGGTGCAACAAGCTTAAATGATGCTAAAAAAATCTTGTTGCCGATGTTTTTGGGCCTAATAAAAAGAAAATTATTTATGTGCAGTTAGTTCCTATTTTACTACAAAGTAAGTAAAAATGATACAAGATTCAAAAGCAATTGGTGAAAAACATGTAAAACTTAACTTTCAACTTTGGTAATTGGAATTACAAAACCAAGTAGTAAAGCAAGTAGCGAAGCAAGTCGATGAAAGTCTTAAATCATTTACTTCATCTTTTCTAAATAAGATATCTATGATGCAACAAAGTCAACTTATAAATAATGTTACACCAAGAACATAAGTTGTTTCAACCTTAGAGGGTTCTCTTATGGATAATGGAAATTCTAATCTAGTTACTCCAATATGTGATATCTGTTCATTTTTAAAAGAAAAACAATTTGTAATGCTATTATCACAAGATTTGAAGGAGGGTACAACCAAAGGTTACCTTGGTACACAAACTAGTTATTAATATAGAAAAATTGTACCCGTTAGAGTTGGGCTAGCCCGAAGTTGAGTAATTGGGTAAATATAAAAAAAGGTTCATTATTGGATCTTTAATAGGCTTATGTAGTCTAGTTCATTATTTGAATTTTATAATTAAATTTATTTTAACTAATTTGTACTATATTTCATATATGCGTATCATATACACATATGCGTATGTGCACCTGTAACAGGATAATATGTACGTGGTTTGACATGCTCTTGTGTAAGTGCTAGGATTTACACTGCAACAGACATGTTAGCCCCTTGTGTATACTAATGTATTTTCTAAATATGTATAAATCTACGTCAAATTATTTTGTGTGTGTGTGTAATCAATTATGGTATTATTGTAAAATATTGGTTATAAATTATTTTTATAAATCATTTATGAGATTTATGTATGTATGTTTATATATATATGATTAAATTTCAAATTATTTTAATTATTAATTTGTAAAATAATAAAAAAACATTATCATACATAATGTAAACAAAGATAATTTTATTATACATTGAATTATAATATACATACCCATATAACTGGTTAATTAATATATATATATATAATATTTTTATTTTAAATATATATTAGCTGCTACTAACGCCGGGATTTTTACTATATTAATTTTATTTTCGATTTAAGTAATTTTAGATAAAATATACCATTAAAATTAAAATCCGTACGGATTAAAGGATAAAAATTGTTTAAAAATATTTTTGGAATTAAAATGCATACTTTATGTCATATAAAATTTTCCAAAAAATCATATTATGTGTAAGTGTATTATAAAATATTTTGTTTGTTTAACTAATTTTAAATCAAATAAATAATTGAAATGTTTATATATATATATATATATATTATTTTTATTACCGAAAGGTTTTAGGTGTGTTTAATTCTTTTTAAAATTTTTAAAATACATATATCATATGAATTAATATTTTATTATTAGGTTTAATATTTCATATATCGATCAATATATTTATAATTGTTATAAATACACTGTTTAACACTGCTCAACACATGAAATACAAAATTTTATAATTAATATTTCATAAATATTAATTAATTTAATTAATTTATAACAATTATAGATTAATTAAATTGGTGATAAGTGGGGTATTCATCATTTCGACCGTGTGACTCTTAGGCGGCCTCATGATCTAGTCGACCTCATGAAATGCAAGTGGTTATGTAATGTATTTAAACGTATGCAACGCCCTATGTAAATGTATTGGCAGTTCTATATGTATGCAAAACCATTCAATCCATATGCAACAACCATATATATGAACTTGGAAAAATAAAACAAATGATGGTGTAAGTGTATGCTAGCTCAAAAATATTTGCCTAAGTGTGCCAAGACCAATTAAATAAATACATCCATTAGCATCCATCTTCCATGACATGTCCTAATGACATGTTTGTAATCATTCCTACCCAGTTGTCCCTACCTATGGGGTATACTAAGTTAATACCTAAGAAAATAAGTAGTTTATACTTATTTAACTAAAATGAAAATGTATCAGAACATAGTTCTGGACGGGTAGCTCGGATCTTCTCCTCAAGCTCCCATATACACTTTGCTGGATTGTCTCCCCACTAGACCTTAACGGGCTTAATTACTTTATTATGGAGTCTCTTTGTCCCATACTCAATAATGCGAGTAGGGCATGGTGAACAAGTGACTCTCCTTCTACTTCAACTTCTTCAAACTAATTCGGTTCGACCGTCGTAGTTGCATCATATAAATGCTTCTGCAAGTTTTACACATGAAAAACATTGTAAACTTCCGCCAACATTCTAGGAAGCTCTGCTCCATAGGCTAACTTCCCTGCTCTACCCAAAAATCGAGAAAGGCCCTACAACTCTTGGTGCTAACTTTTCTAAACTATCTACCCAATAACGTATTTAAGCGGTGAGATGCTTACATAGTCTATGCCGCCCACCGTGGACTTCCTCCGCTTGTCTCTTGTCAACATATGTTTTCTGCCTATCTTGTGCAGTCTTTATCCTTCTACAGATCAAATCCACTTTCTAAGCACTTCTAGCTGGATTGTTCTTCCGACCTTAACTTATTGACTTTACTATCGGCACATAACTTCAACCTAAATGTACGTGCATACACAAACCTTTGCAATCGTTGTTACCAACTCGAATGAAGTGATGTTGTCATGCACCATAATAGATAACTCAAGCATAAGTATGCTCCAATGGAAATGTAGCCTTATGCAACCCAAAATGCACATACCCAATGCCTTAAATCATCCAGTATTAAACCGATTACATTCTCTTCTAGATACTAAGGTAAGACAACCCGAATGTGGACGGTGTCCCTTTATATCTACTAACTTAGACCTTTTGTTGTTCCTCCATTTCACCCAAGGATATCTAACCTGATGATTTCTTAAACTGTTGAGAATAGAATAATTTCTTTTCCACTTCGATTCAACTTAAAATATCTCATTTTACTTCTATTTGTTTCTCTGCCTTCAACAATCGTGGTACCTAGGTATCACATTTATAGTCTATAGGGATTTATCCTTAGTTCTTTAATATACAAGTAAGTAAATACCCGAGTATTCTAGTAAGGTAAACTTGGTCAATTTCCCATTCAAACCTAACAATTAAAATCCTAATTCTAATTGAAGTCCTAAATTTAAATGAAATTTTAACCTAAAATTATTTCAGCATTGAAGGTAATTGACTAGGTGATACATCTTTCACATGCAAGTGTTATGTAACACAAACTATGTATCATAAGCCAGTTTCTCATGAACTTCCTTAAATAAATAGCCTTCTTCCAATCAGAGGGACGATTGAAGAGAATTATATTATCCTTTCCACCAGATCTCACCTTTTATGAGAACCGCCTCCGCATTCTCAATGCATGCAAACAACAATATCTTCTTCTAAACAGGAACTCAAATCCATGAATTAACCAACCCTAGCACAGTCTTGGCTCCAACATCACCTAGGAAATCTTTTATAGTTTGAAATTTCAGAATTTACCATTCCTTAATGTCATCCCATCAATGCGACCTTTTCCCCAAACGTAACTGCTCACAAATTTATCCCAACTGTTTATGATCGAGTCAACTCAGGATAGAGTGGTGCCTTGTCATTTTAATCCAATAAACATAATGTTCAATACTTAAATAATGTCGTACCTAAAAAATCATCTAGGAACATCTAAAATTGACAATTTCCTGGTCTAGTAAACATCTTATGGAACTCATGTCACCCCATCCCCAACTATATACTTGTAGTTGCGACGACAACTCAAGTGTCAATTTCTTTATAAATATCGCCATATAACATATATTGTAAAATGGAAACCTAATTGATTGGTTACCTATAATTCACCAAGTCAAAACAACATGTTTGACATAACATTACCTAAAATGTCGGATCAACGCCACCCACCAACAAATAATCCAAATCGTCTTCCTCTTCTGACGATGTTAAAACAACTAACACTTTAGAGACCAATAACTTAAATCACCTTCAAGACTTAAGAGCAAAACAATAGATGCCATCTCAAGATCATGGGTTGGAAAATCCTTCTCATATACTAGTCAATAACTCCTTTAGATAAAAGCATGCTCAAATTCGAAGTTCCATAGAAAGCTAAGTTCTTCTTATAGCAGCCAGCCAAGCCGAGAAAACCTCTTGCATCCATAACAGTCCTTGATACAATATAATATCTTGGCTTACTATTTCTTTACTTTGAAAATATATTTTATCCAATTCATACTTTGCAAACTTTCTTGCGCAATGATTCTACAATTCAAAGTATACTTGGGAGAAAAACACCAAGTGGTATTCACTCTTCACTATTACAAGAAGGCAGATTTAGTACTCTATCCTTCCAATTCAAACGTTGATTGAAAAGGTCACTAAATCTTCAAGTTACTTTCTACTTGTACCCCAACATTTCAATTCTTCTTAATTCTATAATCATTCAGTCTTTATAGGTTGTGTAATCCTATTTATCCAACTCCAATTTAATTCTTTCCTTTTAAGTTCAAGTGATAATCATAATAATAATTTCACTTTATTTACTTTTTTTTCAAAATCTTTACTATTAACATCATTTCCACAAAGCTAGTAAGTTTCCAAAGCTATAAAATCTTCTTTTTAATTTCAACAGACGTATCTGTTAGGAAATCAAGTCTATAGTTTCGATGATAACAACTATACAATGGAAATCGAATGTACATATATATCTATATTTACAGATAGTTGATAGAGTAACGTCACCAAAGAAACTAAAGTAACACTCAAGACAAGAATCAAAAGACGTCAAATCAGAAGAGATTGAAGAGAAATGGGACATGCACAAGATAAAGCAACATGCACACTTTCAGACGTCTGAGAGCACAAGCCAGACGTCTGAATGATTCCTCTGGTACATAATTCAGAAGCAACCAGACGTCTGATTACCAACATCAGACGTCTGAATGATTTCTCTGGATCACAATCTCAGAAGAAACCAGACGTCTGATCTAGAACTCAGACGTCTGACATACATCCAGACACAAAACAGAAGTAAAGGCCAGACGTCTAAGGCTACTTTCCAGACGTCTGAAAATGGGCTCGACTATGTAAATTCAAACACCAACTGTCACATCCGAAGAGACACATCCGCTCCTCTTCGCTGCAACTCTTCATCACCAAAAGGAGCAACTATACAACGATTGTTAATGAAGGCAACTATACATAGAGACTCTTCATCACTATAAATAAAATCAGGAATTCAAGAGAAGAACTTACCTACCTGACTTACTTGCACTTTCTACTCTTATACTTTGATATAGTCTTGATCTCAAGCAAATCTATACTTGTATTCTACTCTTCCAAATATACAGTTCCTCATAGACAACACTCTCTAGATATATATTGGAAGCATTTGTACTCAATAGTCAACATCCGTGTTATAGAACACATTCTTGACAAAGAAACTCTGCTATTGTAAACCTGTTCCTCCGGGTCAAGTGAGGGTTAGTTGAAAGGAAATTCCGAAGAGGAGCTTCAGGACTGGACGTAGGACGGGAGGTCCGAACCAGTATAAAATACCGGTGTGATTAGTTTTATTTACTTTGTTACTATACTTTATAGCATTATATTATATAGTTAACTATCTATACTTGCATATAATCTAGACGATCCACTCATATAGACTTTCAATTGGTATCAGAGCAAGGTTCGTTTAGAAAAACAGTAACACGTTTTTTTTAAATCATTATAATATGGCAAGTATTTTTCAAGAAGGACAATCCACAGCACGACCCCCACTTTTTAATGGATCTAATTATTCATATTGGTCTACACGTATGAGAATTTTTATGGAAGCTAATGGTTTAGAAATTTGGTCAGCCACTCAAGATAAATATGAAGCTCCAACTACTGCTATGAACACATGGACCGATGCACAAAAAACCTTAGCATCAAATAATGCTAAAGCTATGAATGTCCTGTTTTGCTCACTTGACAAAAATGAATTTTCACGTGTCATGTTATGCACTACTGCATTTGATATTTGGCGTACCTTACAAATTACACATGAAGGTACAACAAAGGTCAAACAAACTAAAATTTCAATTTTGCAAAATCAATTTTCATCATTTAAAATGAAACAAAATGAAACTATAGTAGACATGTATTCAAGATTTCAAACTATTCAACATGATCTTATGGCATTAGGAGTTAAGTTTACTGATTTTGATTTAGTATCACGAATACTCAACTCTTTAACACCTGATTGGAAAAGAAAAGTATTAGCTATTGAAGAAGCTAATGATCTCTCTACTCTCAAAGTTGAAGAGTTGGTAGGAAATTTGATGTCCTATGAAGCTAATTTGCAGGTACGTAAAGAATTAAATTCAGAAACGAAGAACATAGCATTTCCATCAATAAAGAATGATGACTCAGATTTAGATGAAAATGAGATAGTATTCATTTCCAAAAACTATAA
Source organism: Allium fistulosum (assembly GCA_030737815.1). Classification (NCBI taxonomy): domain Eukaryota; kingdom Viridiplantae; phylum Streptophyta; class Magnoliopsida; order Asparagales; family Amaryllidaceae; genus Allium; species Allium fistulosum. Next base: position 716,061,165 of record CM060904.1, read on the forward strand.
TAGATTCAAGAAATTTAGAAAGATGACCAAGTTTCAAAAAGAAGGAAAAACCAATTCAACAAATCTATCTCAAATCAAGTGCTATGAATGTGATCAATACGGACACATGAAGAAGGATTGCCCAAAACTTAACAATGATAAAAAGAAGAGCAAATTTGAAAAACTTAAAAAGAAGAAAGCTTTCAAGGTAACGTGGGATGACTCCGAGTCTTCATCTTCAGAAAGTGATAGTGATAGCGATGGAGAACAAGCTAATGTGTGTTTTATGGCACAAAAAGACGAGGTATGTCCAGAACTTAACTATAAAGAATTACTTGAACTTAGCATAGAATTAGATGATAAATTTAGACAAATAAAAAAATTGAACAAAGAATATATAGTAAAAGTAAATAGATTAGAACTTGAAGTAGGAATGTTGAAAGATGAAAAAACTATTTTAGAAGAAGAACTTGAAATATCTCAAGAAAAATTAAAAAATATTGTGATAGAAAGTGAGAACATTACTCTAGAAAAAGAGAATTTGCTAAAAGAAAATATTGATTTTAAAAAGGATATTGAATTATTGACAACAGAAAATAGAGAGTTAAAAGAAAAATTAGATAAAATTACCAATAATGTGTCAAAATTTAACAAAGGGAAACAAGACTTGGAAAATCTTATCAAAACATCAAAACCATCAGGTAATAGAAATGGAATAGGATTTAAAAAAGGCTCTAAACAAAGAGAAAATAAGGCTAAAAATATTAGTTACATAAAAACTAGAAGATTATCTAAACAAAAATTGAATACCAAAAATATGAAAATTTGGGTTTCTAAAACAAATAACAAATTGATTAGACAAAAGCATATCAATAATTACTTAGAAAATGTAGTTTATAATAAAAATTATATTTATAAAGGTACCAAACCATCTTGGGTATGGCTACCTCTCTCTAACAATTAGGACCCTAATCAAATATGTGGGTACCAATTAAAATATTTTTTGCAGGTACCCAAAATGAAAAACAAGGAGAAATGGATACTAGATAGTGGTTGCTCCAAACATATGCCTGGAAATTCAAAAATGTTATCAAATATAACATACATCGATGGTGGAACGGTAGCATTTGGGGACAATTCAAAGGGATTTGTCATAGGCATTGGAGAAGTCATCAACTCTGGTATATCTAAGTCTCCTGTTATTACAAATGTTTTACTAGTAGAAAATTTAAAACACAACTTATTAAGCATTAGTCAATTATGTGATAAAGGTTTTCAAATAAATTTTGAAAAAGATAGATGTAACATTTTAGATAATAACAAACAACTCATTTTTGAAGGTTTTAGAAACAAAAATATTTATATATTAAACATGAATATTAATAAAGATTCAAGCTTATGCTTAACTGCCAAACATGATGATCCATGGTTATGGCATAAACGATTTTGTCATATTAATTTTAAGAATATTAATAAGTTAGCTAAATATGAGTTAGTAATAGGGTTACCTAAAATGAGTTACAAGGTAGAAAATTTATGTGATGATTGTCAAATTGGTAAACTAAAGAAAAGCTCGTTTAAATCTAAAAATAATATTTCTACAAAACAACCATTAGAATTATTACATTTAGATTTATTTGGTCCAACACAAGTAAGATCTATTAATCATAACAAATATGTTTTTGTAATAGTCGATGATTTCTCAAGATATACATGGACTTTATTTCTAAAACATAAAAGCGATACTTTTGGTATGTTTAAAATATTTGCAAAACGGATTAAAACTCAAATGAATTTGAAAATTAAAAATATTAGAAGTGATCATGGAGGAGAATTCGAAAATGATCTTGTAATAACCCGAGTTTTTCTAACACGAAAAACCGGACCATTTGGGTAAAAAGAAGAGGTAGAAGAAGAAAAATAGATAGAAGAAGAAAGAACTAAACAAATCAGAACCTCACAGTCGCAGCGGATAAAATATAATATATAGAACAGATCTTTACACAAAATGAAACTATATCCGTTTATATACAATACATCATCATCAGAGTATATCAATACAATCATCAATATCCAGTCAATCAGTAAATACAACAATCACAGCAGCGGAATAATACAAGTACGAGAAATACGTCTCGAACTCCAGCTCCTCTCCTGAGCTCCATAGCAGCCTATCCTGTAAATATACTCGGTCTGACCCGAGCATTATAATAAAATAACACCCGAGTCAGTCTGGAATACCAGCGCATCATAAATACATCCAAACTGATTATTAAAGTTCAAAAATCCTTTGAAAACAAAAGCATCTCGTAAGACCACGCCACAAATAAACATGTCGGGTTTTTACCTTACGATAGCTAAAACACTTTTATATTAAAATCCTCTGATATTATAATAGTGTCTATAGAAAGTAAAATAGAATCTAGCTGAAATGCTTGCATCTCACATTTCAACAATAGTTGGGCACAATCAAAACCGTACAGGCACGTAGGGAGAATGGATTTCCAACGAATGACTAGGCACTGGGGTACCACCTGTCACAGTACGTGGCCTAGATCACAGTACCGAGGAGTACGCCCGCTCCCCTGCAACACAAGGCCGGAACCATCCCTTACTGGATGATCCCGAATAAAATCACCCCACGGTTGGGATCAACAACCGCACCACTAAGCCGAAATAAAAGGGACATCTAGACAGGGATGACCTTACTCTCAAGTGGGGGCTACCCACGAAGCCTTGCTGCATAACCCCTGATTTTCAGTCATTCCCGGTTGATGAGGCTCGAGGCTAAACGATACCTTTATAGCACATATCCCTTAGAATGCCCATCGTCCACCTGACGATGTCACGAAAGCATTCGTCCATATAAGTCCGTCCCGGGTCCGAACGGAACCGAAGGCACTATTCCTACTACATCCATTTTGGAAATATCCTCAGGATTAATAGCGACTAGCCCTTGCTCTTCACTGCTTCATCTTCGACTCCAAACACGTTACACGAAACGTACAAACCGGATCGAAGTGGTATTCGAGTCTCCAGACCTAGAATCCTGGTATACGGAAACTCGATCCCGGTCTCTTCGAAACGATCAGCGCATTGTCCAATATTGATAGTCGGTGATTTAACTATCAATTAATGTTCACAAACATCCATACACATCCATCACACAATAAATAATATCACACATTATTTATTCTTTCTCTTTAATATCTTGAAAAGATATATTTTCACATTTCAAAACTCATTTGAAGTCAATTTTCCAAACTCTTCCTTTACAAGGTAAATCCTTTAACCTTTATCCCCATCGGGAATAACCAAGTATAAAACAATTTGCATTTAAAACAGTTAAAAATACTTATACTGAAATATACTTTAAAATATGAAAATTACTTCTATTTATTTACTCAAAATATAAATTTAAAATATGTGAAGAAAACTAGTTATTAACACATAAACTTTGATTTTTAAAAATAAGGGTTTTAGTTTCACTAAATTCAAAATAACGTTATAAGAAGAAAACTGCTAATTTTAACAACTTAAGCTAAAACCAACTTTTAAATAAATCCATTTGTAAAAATAATTGCTAATATACTCCCAAATTATTACGGTATTAAAAATTATTAATTTATTCCTTTAAAAATAACGATTTCTTCAAAATACTTTTTAAAACGATTTAAAACTTATCCTTTAGTTAAATAAAATCTTTTTATAAACATTTACTTGGTTTTCCCAGGGAAACACTTTCCCATTTCTAAACATTCCAAAGTACTCTTTCATATAAATCCACTGATTTATTTCAAGTCAATTTATGATTCCAACATAAATTTCCAATTCCATACTTAACTATAACTTCCTCCGAAGTTCAACACAATTTCCCATTCTGGAATTCATTTTTAAAAATATAGTTTAAAACATTTTTAAATAAAACATTTTGGTGAATTCTTCAATGAAAGCCAGATTTCCAATTTACTTAAATAAAATCCCAATGAAGAAACGGTATATTTAAAAATATTCTATTAACACTTAAAATTGTACCTTTAAATTCGGAAGCTTCATTTTAACATATTTTACTTTTCCAGATATCACTATTCGTCATTAAAATAAACCACTGTTATTTTACTCAATTTATATTTTCATAGAATTCATTTCCAGAAAACTTATATTTCACATTTAACGATTGATAAATTTTCCCCAATATTTAAAATCCCAATTTTACCAATTTACATTTTCCATTTCAAAACAGAATCCAATTTTTTATATTCCTTTAAATTCCTTATTTAACAATTTCTTTAATTTCTTTTAAATCCCCAATTTCTTCATTTATAATTTAATTCTGGAATTATAATTTATACCACAATTTCACAGAACAATTTAAAATTCCAGATTTATCAATCACAACATATAAACAGGTATCACTATCAATTATAAAATAATTGCTACATCGTGAGGAATCCAGTTGGATCCCTCCAACCTGTTTTTCCCTGCATCCACAAATATTAGCACATCACAATATAAATATCAATCCAGACTGATAATAACAATTATATTCAGCCATCCACACAGATATTTAAATATTAATTATTTATAATGTCTAGCATCCAGATGTGAGTGAGAAAAACTCACTTTGAGTTTCGGCGAGCGTTCGAAATTTAAATTAAACCGGACGGTGTCCGATTTAACCCAAATTTCTACTTGCCCGGAATGACTCCGGATCTGCACCATCACGTAGCATGCGTTCCTGCGATTCCACGGTTCCAGTTTCGTCGCAATCTGACATCGTATGATCGAGTTATGAATTTACAAAGTTTTGAAATTAATTTAAATTAATATCTTTTTCTTTTACAATACCAAATCACGGCCGTTGATCAAGCTTCAGAAACAAGGTCGATCCCCATCTTCTTCTCGCGTTCATTAACAGACAAACGAACCCACTCACCGTCGACTAGGGCTTCGAAATCGCGCTGCCAACATCGCATCCAACTCGATCGGGAACCACAGCACTGAAGACCTCCACGAGCACCCCCCATAGCCGAAAGGACGATGAACTCGGCGGCTCCAGGACGCGGAAAATCGTGCGCGAACCTCGCACGAACGCAGCCCCCTCCAGGCCTTCACACTCCTCCAATCACGATCTCCACCGCACAACTCGAAGAACCCAAAGGCCTCTCCACTTTTCCAGTTGAACGTTTTCAAAATTATTAGGTGGATTAATCGGAAATTGACGATGAAAATATGATGTTTTCGGCCATTGATATGCTTGAGAACGGCGGCTGGTGTAATTTCTAGGGTTTGGAGATTAAATGAATATATATAATAGTTTAATATTATTTAATTAATAAAATATCTCAACCTAACAATTTTCGCTAACGAACTACAAACTACGTGTTCCGACAGGCTACCCTGGGGTTTTTCCGCGTTCCGGACACAATGGAATAGGTTTCGTAAGCTAATTTGATCGTATGCGCGAGATACGAAATTAAACGATCAATTTAAAATTAAATCGGTTAAATCGATTTCGATGCGTTTCGAGCCACCACGGTCAAACAACAACTCCAATTGCTACGAAAATTGAGATCCGATAATAATTAACTATTACAGATCCAATGGAACTGGTTTCGTCGAATTCCGAGACTGCGCCCTGGAAGGCTATTTTAACTCGTTTGTTAAATCAGGCGATTTTCTGAAATTATCAGAAACACTCAAAATTTTACTTTTAAAATTTTAATAACTTAACAATAAATCATATAAAATTTATAAACACATTAAAAATCATTCCGGCTCATTCCAGACCAAAATCTGATTAGATTGCATTTTAATAATATTAAATTCATTTTTAAATTAAAAAAAAATTCCAAATATTAATTTATTCACTTTTAAATTCATCTAAAAATCCAACATTATTGTTTATAACCAATCGAACCTAAAAATACATTTAAATATCATTTTATAGTCATTTACCCCAAATTCACCTTTTATCCCAATTTCGAATATTTAATTGTTATTATCCAATCTCACATTAAACCTCCACATTAGAAATTATCACTTGTTGTTTTTAGTTTAAACCAATTCTTTTTAGTTCAAAATAAATCTTAAACCCATATTAAACATTTAAAATGAATTAAATGTTCAAATTCAATGGCTTAAAAATACGGGATGTTACAGATCTTTTTTCAAATTTTTGCAATAAAAAGGGAATAACTCATAATTTTTCCTTTCCTCGTACACCCCAACAAAATGGTGTCGTAGAAAGAAAAAATCGTACATTACAAGAGTGCGCACGAACATTATTAAATAGTAGCGGATTACCAAAACACTTTTGGGCCGAAGCTATTGCTACATCCTGTTATGTATTGAATCGAGTAACTATTCGTCCAATGACTAAACAAACTTGTTTTGAAATATTTTTTGGTAAAAAACCTAAAGTATCATACTTTAAAACTTTTGGCTCTAAATGTTTTATATTAAATACAAAAGCCAAATTAGGAAAATTTGATCCAAAAGCTGATGAAGGTATCTTTGTTGGATATTCGGATCGTAGCAAGGCATATAGAATTTTTAATAAAAAGAATAATACTATAGAAGAGAGTCTACATGTCTCGTTTGACGAAAACCCTTTCAAACAACAAACTAATGATGAAGAAGAAGTTATTCCACCAACAAACTCAACAAATTCTAGTAATAATGAAGCCAATATACAAAATAACACTATTTTATCATCTCCTAGGATCCTTAAGAATCATCCAATAGATAATATTATTGGAGATCTTAATTCAAGAGTTACTAGAAATCAACTAAATCAAATAAGCCATATAGCGTTTGTATCAAACTTTGAACCAAAGAATTATAAAGAAGCCTCAAATGATAATTTTTGGATAATAGCTATGCAAGAGGAACTACATCAATTTGAACGTAATAATGTATGGGAATTAGTACCAAGACCTGAAGATCAATCAGTAATAGGAACAAAATGGGTATTTAAAAACAAGGCGGACGAAAATGGAAATATTGTAAATATATATATAATCTTATCAACAAAACTAAGCACATATTCAGGGGGAGATTTGAAATATATATATAAGTACATTGAATAGTTGTCATCATCAAAAAGGGGGAGATTGTTAGGAAATCAAGTCTATAGTTTCGATGATAACAACTATACAATGGAAATCGAATGTACATATATATCTATATTTACAGATAGTTGATAGAGTAACGTCACCAAAGAAACTAAAGTAACACTCAAGACAAGAATCAAAAGACGTCAAATCAGAAGAGATTGAAGAGAAATGGGACATGCACAAGATAAAGCAACATGCACACTTTCAGACGTCTGAGAGCACAAGCCAGACGTCTGAATGATTCCTCTGGTACATAATTCAGAAGCAACCAGACGTCTGATTACCAACATCAGACGTCTGAATGATTTCTCTGGATCACAATCTCAGAAGAAACCAGACGTCTGATCTAGAACTCAGACGTCTGACATACATCCAGACACAAAACAGAAGTAAAGGCCAGACGTCTGAGGCTACTTTCCAGACGTCTGAAAATGGGCTCGACTGTGTAAATTCAAACACCAACTATCACATCCGAAGAGACACATCCGCTCCTCTTCGCTGCAACTCTTCATCACCAAAAGGAGCAACTATACAACGATTGTTAATGAAGGCAACTATACATAGAGACTCTTCATCACTATAAATAAAATCAGGAATTCAAGAGAAGAACTTACCTACCTGACTTACTTGCACTTTCTACTCTTATACTTTGATATAGTCTTGATCTCAAGCAAATCTATACTTGTATTCTACTCTTCCAAATATACAGTTCCTCATAGACAACACTCTCTAGATATATATTGGAAGCATTTGTACTCAATAGTCAACATCCGTGTTATAGAACACATTCTTGACAAAGAAACTATGCTACTGTAAACCTGTTCCTCCGGGTCAAGTGAGGGTTAGTTGAAAGGAAATTCCGAAGAGGAGCTTCGGGACTGGACGTAGGACGGGAGGTCCGAACCAGTATAAAATACCGGTGTGATTAGTTTTATTTACTTTGTTACTATACTTTATAGTATTATATTATATAGTTAACTATCTATACTTGCATATAATCTAGACGATCCACTCATATAGACTTTCAGTATCCTTTTTGTAAAAATCATGACATCTTTCTTTATTTTTTTTTTCTTTTTTCCAATCGGTTCAGCTTGGCTCAGAAAAGTGGTCGTATAAACATATCTTTCTAAACTTCTCCTTTAAATATAAGAAATTTCCGCAAAAATGTATTTTGAAAGAAAATGTGATATTTTAAATTACTATTATTTTTAACTTTAAACCGTGATAAAAATATTTATAAAAGATATTTTCAAGCATTGACTATTTCTTATTTATAATATAGATCCAAAAGCTGGGTTTTACATACTTCTAAATTTTCCTTTCAAAAGTTTAATTATCAAAAGCAAAGTACACATCAAGGGTAAGCGCAACAATGTGTCCTTAAAAAAAAGCTTTAAAGTAGTTATTAAAAATAGCTTTTTGTCAAATTCTTTTAATTATACTTTTTAAATAAATTTCATAAATTTTATCTAATCATTTCATGGAAAACAATAATCCAACTTATTTTTTCTTTAAATATATTAAATATTTACCATTTCTAACTTTTAGAAAACATTTCCATTGATTTATTACTTGAACTGGAGTAGATAAAAGCAACCTAATTTGCATAAGCCCAATTACACCTAATAATGCTTTTAGGGTTTTTGTCCCTCTTCTTCAAAGATGGTTAACTCAATTTTATTTTCCAACACAGTGTCCAACTCCAATAGAGAAACATTCCAGCTATAAATTTTGATCAAATGGAGTTTTATAACCATTACCGATATGAGAATATGATTTTCACTTTACGTGGGGAGATTTGCTCTAAATTTGTGAAGTCCTTTCATGTTCCCTTTTCGCCTTATCACATTACATTTAGGGGCATTTCACTAGAAGGACAAACTTTGCAGTTTAATTAGTTTCTAGGACACACATCCATAGAAATTAATTTCAAGGCCAAAGTCAGCAGAATAATTACTTTTAAGGACAAAGTCAGCAGTCCAATTACTTTCAAAGACATAATTTTATAAGTTTTTAGGTCTTAGAAACTAATTATTTTGCATTTTGTCCTTAAAAGTAAGTATTTCAGTTGTGCGTCCTAGAAACTAATTGCACTAGCTAAAGAGGCCCTTGTGGCTAATTTCCACTTACCATTTAATTATACGAGTCCGGTGATACTAATCTTCTTCTACTCACCCTTAATTCCATAATTTACTTTAACTCACAATTTTTTTGCTTGTATAAGGGAACTATTACCTTACGAGTCAAAATGTATAAGGTGTTGTGTATTAATAAATATACGAATTAGAAAATTACAAATAATCTTCCTCGGTCAGTTTAGGCTCAGCTTATCCCCTCGCTTGCAAATACCGACGGAACCATATAGGGACGTTCATGCCTAGAATCTTAGTTGCCTCACCGGAGCCATTCCCAGCAAAATTGCTCATTCTCACTATCTATGATTAGGAATTATTAACAACTTTTCCGCAGATAGTATTAAATAAGAATAGAATGAATACGATTTTCGTGTTATACTTTTATACGTGTAAAACCTTTGAATTTTTTTCATACATATATACATATATTTTTGAAAACCCTTTGGGAAACTTCTTGAAAACACTTTTTGAAATATTTAAGTATGTTCCCTCAATACATGCATAATCCCTAAGGAACCCTAAACCTAAGCACTGATACCACATGTAACAACCCATACCTCCAGACACACCAAAACTGAAGCCTAAGGTGACTTTCAATTTGTGCGATCTGTTGGATTTTAAAACATTACAGAGACTATGATAATATCTAAATGATTCTACACTTTCAGATCTCACAGCGGAATGAACTAAAGTATAAGTACTAAAAGTAGACATTTTAGAAAAACAGTCTCCAAAAATACTTAGTTCATATACAATGTTTCCAAAGTATAATATAAAGTCTGATATACATTTGATACAATAAATAACTACATGTGGAACAATGAAGAATAATGGAACTCCAATGCTTAGCTCCTTTCTCCACGTGTTACCCAAATCAACTACTGTCCTATCTTCCCGTGGTAGGGAAAAATGAAAGGAGTGGGTTAGACAAAAGTTCAGTGAATGGGTTGTATTACTAAATATATGGTGATTACAGAAAATTTACTTCATTTACAATCTATGTGACCTAGGGGCTCTATTTTTGTTTGTGAACTACTAATTAATAAGGTTGGTTGCAGTAACCTATTGTTCTAAATTCACCTACACCCAACATCTTGTGAAGATTTACATTTAGGGCCGAACAACTAATTGAACCTTAAAACAACAATGGATCGGACTAATAACCACTGGAACTATCCTTTAACATAGGATCACTTATAATATCAACCTTGGGACTATATTCCCAAACTATGACTACACGTATCATATTTACACATTAGGGAGGAACCAATAATGCCGACTCACATCAAGGACTACTTAGGGTCAGTTGCATCTGTGTCCACTTCTCATTGGTAATGCCACTTATTGCACAGCGTCGGGCATTCTCATCAGTGTCTAGGCCGAATTGCCTGCATACATATTGGAACCTCCCGTTAGTGCAGGGCCACACACTTCTCCAGGCATCCTCATGAGTGTTGTGAAAACACTATAGAACATTCCATGAGTGCAATATATGATCGAATTGTCCCTGTCAATATTGTCGAATATCGAATATCGACTTCGTCGAATAAATAGTGTCCAGGCTAAATTGGCCGCGTACACATCTCTCCAGTTCCATATCATCGAATTGCCATCAACCTAGGGAACTAATTTCCCTACTAGTATACTATATATACAAAAAAATCCATAATCTAGACCTTAGGTCTAGATCCAACCTGTGCCTGAAAACCGATGACCGACCAACCATTGACTACTGGAGCGGTTGATCGCTTGTTGTTGACCAGCTCCAATGAGCCTATCGACTGGTCGGAGTTGTAAATTTTTAATTCTTTTGCTTTTCTTCATTCTGACCGGCTCCATTATGCATTTCTTCGTTCTCCATTGCAAGTTTTCGTTGTTCTCAATTTCAGTTTCCAACCATATTTCACCTATTCGCTCAGGTTTGAAATTCTGCATGTAATTCCAACGATTTTTGTGTTTAATCTATAATTCATTTATACAGGTTCAACTTAAAAAATATCTTTTATAATCACGTATGAATATCCAAAACCGGTTCAGGGTGAAATCAATAGGGTGTATACATCTTAAATTTCAAATTCAATTCAAATCGAATAAAAGGTATATCAAGTTAAATCATAACTCAAAATTACTTCAAAGCAATAAATTTCTATATACTTATAATATTAATGTCTCATATTTCAATGATCATCAAATAAAACTTTATCTCCATATAATTGCAATTAAAATAATCTAAATTAAATAAACTTTTCATTTCAAATTCAAATAAGATAAATTCCCAAATCAAATAGATATATAAATAAATCAAATTACTTATTAATCCTCTTATTTTGTTAATTAACCTACCACCTCTTGTAAGCTTTTTCCCTCTTAATTCGCCTTGAGTCGCCTCCACTTTGACTTGTTAATTTCTCCCTTTCATTTGATTTTGTCTTCAATTTGGTTGTTCCTAATATTTGATTTTAACCTTTATTTTGCTTTTATTTTTATTTTTGAAGCACTGGTTGATTTGAAGAGAACAAAGAGTTGAGTTTTGGGAGAGATAGAGCTTTTGTGCGATCAATATTAAATTAGGGTTCTTAGTATTAGCTTAGGGTAGTAAGGATCATCATCATCCATTAGAACGAAAATTATAAAATCTGGACTGTTCGGCCTAAGCAAATCCTAGCCTAGAATGCTAGATCGGTCGACCGTTTTGTCTTGGGCGGTCGACCATTAGGGGTCGACTGGTCCAAGTTTGGGTGTTGACCGGTGGAGCTTTCCTATTTTAATTTATTTGTTGCCTTATTTATATATTTATTTTTTTGATTTCGAATTTGTAAACTTTAATTGCTTTTCCATACGAGCTCCAACTAGAAAACTTTATATATAAAAATTGTCTAAAAAATCGCTACGAACCCAACAATTTAAATTTCGTATCCAAATTCAAACGTTGGTGAAAATTCCATTTTTACCCTTATTGTATTTAATTTAATTTCTTTTATTAAATTTTTGATTGTTTTTAGGGTGTTACATTATATGGCCTATGAAGTCTAAATTAATTTAGATCTAATCTAAACAAATTTTAAATAAAATCATTATTTTATTTAATTGATTAATATAAAAGATTTATGTGCTTATATAAGTGATATATAATGTGTACATGTGTATATACGTGTACATCCACATGTAACATATAATATGCATATAATTTAACGTGCCCGTATCTAGGTATTGGGGTTTACATAGCAACAGGTACATTGGCCCCTTCATGTATGTATTTGCTATCTATTTTTATTTAATATTGATATACTATAAGATATACTAATACACACACATATGTGTATAAAAGTAACTATATATATACATATTTATAATTATTTGTAGAACTATTATATAAATTAAAATATAAAACAGTTTAAAATTCAATATTAAAAATCTTTAAGAAAACAATTCAAACTGAATTTAGATTTAGATTTAAAATATCTTTTAAAAAATTTGAATTCAAATTTAGTTATTTTACAATTAATTTATAAAATCATATCTATAAAAGTATATACAAAAATATGTTATTTTATTCGAAAATACATACATACGTACATATATAAATTTTATAATATTTTAATTCATTTGTATATAAAAATAATATTGGATGACTAAATAACAAAAAATGTACATACATATATATAACTATATTTATTTTTGGCCATAAAATAGTTTTGACGAAATCAATGTTTTTAATTTATCTAAGCGGATTGATTGAAATGCGAATTGAATGAAATGTTTTTTATTCTAATTTAATGGTTACCTTTTGGAAAAATTGTTTTTTAACTTTTCGTACAAAATTTTATTTTATAAAATATGCATGTATATATCCATATATATATGTGTGTGTGTGTGTGTATTAACAAAGTACATTTTTCTACTTTTAAATTAATTAATATGAATATTACAATTTGGTTATATATATATATATATATATATTATATACATGTTAATGATACATTTATAAAATATTAAATAAATATGTGTGTATGTATTTATTAATAGTTTTAATATTTAATTTTAATTTAATAATTAATTTTTAAATTTGATTTTTTTAATTTTAATCGATGCCAAAAAATATATATTTATATGCAATGTCTTTATATTATATATAACATATTCATATGTAAATCGACTGCAAACACATATGTGAATTCGTAATGTAATCTAACCTATACAAATATAATAGCACAATGATTACACATATAAATAGATATACATTTAATATTACCTTAGTTGTAGCCTTAATCTAACACCTTGAATGTTGAATCAAAAGAACTCTTTGAATCTGATTCGGTCCCTTCTGGAAAATGATAGTAATCAAAGAGATCAACACACGTTTAATTCCATTTGATTTAATTTAAATTTCTTTTGAAAAATGAAGAGGGGAGAGGGCTAGATGCTTGTGGCCAAGGGGGTAGTGGAGGCTAGAGAAAAAGCAAACACTAAAATGAAAAGGGTGGTAGGTTTATATAAGAAGAGAGACGAAAAGAAAAGAGGAGATTTAGATCTAATCTTTTACCCCTTCATCTCCACCAATTCAAGCCATTGTTTCAAAAACAACACACCACCAACCCTGTTTACATTGACGACCATCTCTATATGCTAATGGACCTATATGCATTTCAAACCAGATCAGTAATTGCACGTTCTAAATCTAATTTAAATGTACAACGATATCGTATATTGATACGTACATATATAACTTTTGTATACACACTATTTTCAATACTTATTCAAATAAATAAACTAAATTGTATAAGCAATATTACATGAATATTAATTAATATAGCTAATTATAATTTTAATAAATCGGGTGGTATTCGATGTATTCAACATTGCGATTATATGACTCATAGGTATAAATTCAATCAACGATGAATGTCAAACAATTTGAATATCAACATTCACACATCACTTTAGCTAGTGGTGTGACAGTTTGGCTGAATTCATCGCTTACATGATTTTCGTAAAAATCCAATTTTACGATTTTAAGCAGTCCCTAGTAGTGACAATTATTTAAACCAATTCTCTTCAAACCATATCACATTAGGACTTCTCTATCAAAGTCCTTAATTCAATAATAACAATTATTATTAACCAAACTCCTCTGGTCGAAGACTTTACTTCGAGTTAACTACAGTTGACCATGATACTGACCTTATATAACGGAGTAGATGAATTCTCCATTGAATAGTGTTTCACTTCCAATTCTTTAACTCAGACCTAACTTTAGTCGTTCGATGGATGTCGTGCCATGACTTAAGTATAATCAAAGCAGAGTATTCACATTGAAGTTCAATAGTATTCTCATGTCGAGAGAACTTTGTAATATTGTCACTTTGATATTTCTTGTTTGACCTTAGTTATATTAACCAACATAAAACAATTGAGTGAGTCCGTCCATATTTGTTCATTAACAGTTAGTATATAACCCTTTGGTGCCGCAGCAGCCATGAGTAATACACTGCCTAACATTCGGAGAGCGTTACGTACTCTAGTCTCAACCTATGTATCGCTATCCAATCTCGATACGTCTTGAATAGAAATATGGAAAACAATATGTTTACCATATTATAAGAAATTGCTCTTGATCACAACACATTGTAACTACTATCACAAAACATACCATTTGTGGATTTTCTATTATATAACTTAAATTAAATAATTAATTAATATAACACATTATAACTAGATATAATAGAAAGAAAAACACCTGTTATTTCGAACAAGATTTTTACAGAGTTAGTAATTTATAATAAATTACATAATTACTCTGAGTGCATACCCCTAACTCTATTATACGAAATGTGGAAAAAGTGTTTCAATGGTTGAAGTTGTACATCCTAAAGCACCTGTTTATAATGGTATACTAAATAGGATTTATAAGCTTTGTGAAATAGTGGATGGAGGCTTTATGATAAGACCACTGTTTCGCATTTGGGTATTAGACTTCTTTTAGTAGACATCTTATTTTAAATCTTAAACTTTATTTTCTTTTTGTTGTTAAGGAATGATGTTGTAGTATTTTGTTGTTGTTGGAGAATGTTTAAAAACTCTTATAAGTGTTACGAGATGTAATTTTAGCAACGCTTAGACGCATTACTAGATATATGTTTAGCAACCCTTATAAGCATTACAAATGAGGTTTTAGCAATGCTTATAAGCATTATAACATAAAAGTTTAGCAACAATTATAAAAGCTTTACTGAATATACTTGGTTGCTTTCCATGCCTCTATAGTAATGAGAATTAAGAATTACTAGAAATGTTAGTAATACTTATAAGCATTGAAAAATATCTTTCTTGGTGTTGTGTGGATGGAATTTCTTAGGGTGCGGTGATAAAACATGATATTCTGGCAGTACTATTAAAATTTTCAATTGCAAGTCCCCTTACTCAAATGCGAGAGTATGGACTTATTTGGGTGCCACGATCAAACACGATAGTCCAATAGTACAATTATGAATTATAACATAGATCCCTTCACTTGAACATGAGAGGTAAACTTACCTAAGATCTTTTAATTAAATATGATAGTTTAGCGAGATGATTACGACTTTAGTGACAAATTCCATTACGTGAAAGTAAGCGGATGAACTTGCCTTGCATATTTTCTAGTCTACCCATTTGAATGGATGATGAGATGAGTGACCTTGGTGCTGTGTTCATTCACTTAAGTCTTAAAGGATGAACTCATCATATGGATTTATAGTCCACCTATCCAAATGGATGATGGGATCAAAGACCTTGATGGTGAGTTCCCTCACTTGAGCATGATAAATTAACTCATCTTATGGATTTTTGGTCTACTCACCCGAATGGAGGATAGAGAAATGGACCTTGTTGACAAATTCCCAAACTTAAACGCAAGCGAATAAACTTTTTTTAATTAAATTTACATTCCATCATTTAACAAAAATGATAGTTCAAAAGAAAAATAGATCTTGGAAATGAGTTCCCTTACTTATATGCGAGATGACAGGCTACCAACTTAAACTTACCTCAAATGGAGTTTCTCCCCTTTCGATCAAGTGATAGAAGGACAAGTTCATGATACATATCCCCTTATTAGATGTCAGTTCAATAAAAGATCCACTTGTTATTAAGCTTATTAGCTCGGCAAAACAATGGATCACTTCCTTAAAGTCTTTTGCGAGCAAAACAATGGTTGGGCAAAGCATTAGATTGTAAATGACTATAATTGTAAACACACAAGCAGTTGTATGAAAATTAGAACTCTTGACAAATGAGACTACTGATAAGACATGATAAAACTATTCAATAATTGCATATGGTCGAACATAATGGTTTGAGAGTTAAGGGTGTGCCCTAATGATAATTATGCAACTTAATTATATAACTTAGCTCTTAAGGAGAATCTTGTTTGAAATGATGTATGCTTCTAGTTTTATTTCTCTATTATGTGTGTTGATGCATATAGATGAGTAATTATATAACTACGGTAAACATATCTAAGTAAAAGAGAAGTATTTTATTGATTGTAGTCACGAATGCGTTGATAACCATGAGTTTTTAATCAATATTTAAATAATTATTGCTTGGATGTACCTAGTCAAGTTGTATTGAGAAAAGGACATCGATACATTAGTTGAGACAAGTGTATGTGATGCTCTCCATACGAAGATGGTGAATTACTCACGACTATCGGGGACACCAGGAGATTACATACTTATGGTTATTTGGAACAATCACCAAACGATTCAATGAGAATATAGTATTGGTCAATACAACTAAGTTAAAAGATCCCATATAACGACGTGTAGTAATCTTCAGACTTGAGGATACCGTGGATCTTAAGTAACTAGGCTATACTTCGACTATGGTCAATCGCATGACATAGCCATCGTGTTATGGCCATAGTTGGGTCGGCATTGAACTGCTTAAAGTAAAACATTGCTCGGGAGAGGATTAGTCTTCTTCATCGTAGAAGATTAGTTTCATCATAATTGGTAGTTAACTTCAAGTCAAAATCTCTAGCTAAAAATTGATTAACGACTAAATATTATTGAATTGGATCAAGGACTTTAAATTGGTCTACAAAATTAACCACAGATATTATTAATGTTTCTGACCATTGACCAAACTCTAGAGAACTCAGTGATACAGTAATGATAAAATGTAAACATGCAAAAAATATCATTACAAGGTATAGCTTAATAAAGATTAGAAATTGGGTTCACCTAAATGATCAATAAGCGACTGAACTTATGCCTGATATTTTAGTTCAGCAAAGTTCGTATATGCTTTAGTATTTAAGTTATTCAAATATTGATTAAGGACCAAGTTCACACCAAGAAGTCAACACAACCATGTAGTTAGCTAATTTCCAAGTTCAACCACTTTAAAATTAATTTATAAATGTTATAAATTAATAATAAAATTAATACAAATGTTGTATTGAATTTTTATGGCATTTTGATTATTAAATTGGATCCTTAAAATTATTTAAAATAATTTTATAATTATTATTTTTAATAATAAGAGTGGTACTTTATTCATGCAGAACACTCGTTTTGGTGTCTTAGTTGTTTGAACTCATGACCTCCAAAACCTAAGCCAAGAGCGTCATATCAATGACCAGTTAAGCTACTAGTCCTTGAAAATGATGTATAATTATTATATATTGAATTAATTAAAATCTAGGCTTAAATAATTAATTAAGTAATTATATGTTATAAAATATTTAGGCTCGAAGTTTGGATGCCCAAACAAGGAAAGCGGCCAAGCAATTGGAGAAGGGGGAAAAAAGATTTGGTGTCTAGATTTGGAGAAAGATATGTTAGATATATTAGATCTGATTAGCTGTGACGCCCCACCTCTATGCTCACAATAACAAAGAGTATTAAAAGAAATACTGTCTGTTATTACGAAGAATAAGGCTGGATAGGAGCGGCCATCCGTAGTTGGCCTTACACTAGTATTGGTTACCTCAATAGGAGTGGTATATATTTTTCATTTTACATCTCTTGTTTTTTACTCCCATCGACATACCCAATTCCAGTATAAAACAAACTACGATGGTTCATAATAGTTTAGGACAATATATATAATAATAACATAGATGATAAAATGCGAAACACAGATAACAAAAGGCTCATATATATATATATATAACTGATGTCAGTTACAATACAGTTGACACAATACATATGATACAACTACAACTGTCGACTCTGGAAGTTATATATACAAGTACATTATCGACTAATATACATGAATACATATCAACCTATACTATGACACGACTACTCCAAAAGATATGAAAAGTCTTCATAGCTTAACAGCAACCCAAAGCAAGATATCTACAACCTGAAATAACTCGGGTCTGACCCGAGTATTAAATTCAAAAGAAAATACTACACGGGTCAGTCTAATTCAAACTCAGTTATTAATGCACAGAAGCAATAATAATCAAATATCAAATATACGACAGTCACAGAAATCTCGTATATCCAACTCTTCAATAAGAGAATCGGATAACGACATATATAACACTAAATAGTGTTACACAAATCATCAAATTCAAATCATCAACAAAGATAATTAAAAAGATTATCGATGAAGATAATTTAGAAAACAACAGAATTGCCCTAAACGGCAATTAAACAGCATAAACAACAAAATCTAATTATTAAATAAATAATTAGAAACTCAGAATCAAAATATCGATTAGATAATTAGACACAACAAAATGATCAATCGAACTGAATCAAATACAATCCCCAAATATTGAATTGAACACAAAACAATTCAAATAATTGAAATATCAATTAAAACGTCAATACTGTGTGGCTGCAGTACACGCACGCGTGCACTGCCTCGCCACAACAGCATGTGAAATCATCACAACAGTGAATACTAACAGCAAGCAAAACTGCAGAGGTCAATATAAATGAACCAAAAACAACTGGCATATGTACAGCATGTACACGACTCAAAAACACAAATACAATGCAAATAGACACATGTGAAACAAGTGAATCAAGATATCAATACAAAGAAATCAACATGTATGCAACAGAGGAATGCATACTATAAGCGAGACCAGAATGCATTTGCACAAGATAGGGTAGCAAATAGAGGCCAGGTAGATTAAAATTCATTCATGTATACCATAAATGGGAACAGATGCAACTCAACTCAAATGCAAAGCACAGAGGTTTGCATGACCCAGTGCTCCAAGGATCAAACTACATTATGGCAAAAATGTAACTGATCAGAGGTGGCAACTTGGGCATCAGACAAACGGTGCACTCAAAATGCAATATGTATACAACTGTCAAATTGGACAATACAAATATCACAATCAAGAACAAGGCACAGTGCCGAAGAAAAAGGCAAGGCCAGCAACATTGAAATGGATCGAGCAAGTGTAACAAATAAAATATATTACTTTCCCAAAACAAAATATTTGAATTCAAACAACAACAGTTCAAAGTAAAAGTCACCTGCCGTTCGAATTTAAAATGACCAAACAATATCATCTCATAAACAAAGTCGTGGCCGATTCAAAGGCAAAGAATCGAACAAGTCAAGTTATATTAACTTGAAAAACAATGTCAATACCAAGTCAGAAATCAAACCCATGCTATTCAATTAAATTGAAAAAGGCAGTAATCAATCAAACCCATGCTATACAATAAATACATAAAAACTATCTGCTGAATTCCAAATAAGCAAACCAGCAACTATCAAGTTTCAAAATCAGTGATACAACAGTACAAGCCAAACTGCACAATCAAGTCGATGAAGCACAAGTATCAGACTCACATATAGTGAAGTACAACTTCAACATCTACAACAACAATGAATGCACAAGCAATGAACACTGCAACGTGCCCAAAGCAAACTAAGGTGAACATCCCAGACCAGATTTTTAAATCCAGACCAGAATGCACAGTGAAGTACGACATCACTAACAATTCAAGCTCAAGTAATCAAGGGAACACAATACAGCAATGAACCAATACAACAATGAATCAAGTGAACAAGTGCATACATATATACAAGCAACTGAAGTGCAACTACAAATGCAACTTGACTCGAATGCTCAGATAAAATGAAGTGTAACTGCAAATAACAATGCACACAAATGCACCAGTGATACAAATGAAACCAAGACCAGAAAACAAGGCTAAAACTCAAGTCTGGTAACAACAACCGACAACAGGAGTAGACTGGATGATGATATAGTGAAACAAAATCAAGACCAATATCAATGCACTAATCTCAAATTGAACAGCAACAGCAAATGGCAACAACCAGAGTAATAAAGAAAGAAGTACCAAAGAATTCAATGCCGTGTAAATCAATAGGGATGAACGAGCAACAGGAAGCCAGAAATTCACGAAATCAAAAATGGCCGAAGTAAAAAAGAATTCAACGTGTATACGAATTGAACAAGTCAAAATCAATCTCAAGCATCCAAGCATCATCGATCGGCCAAGCAAAATAAATTGACGAATTCAAATAATTATGTACGACGAAAATAAAGGGGTTCAAACCCAAATCACGAAATGAAGAACTGAATTAGATGTGAGTATAGATTTACTCACCTTCTTCGAAGAGCACGAATTGAAGAAGGCATCGATCAACATCTCATATCGCGGCTTCAAAAATCTCGAGCCCTAATTTCAGAAAGAAGACAAGTACGAGCCGCCATATTTTCTTTTCTTTGTTTAGATTTTTGGTTTAGGGTTTTCACGAGAATGAAAGGGGAACGGGTTGCGAACGAACAAAAGGAGAACGGCATGATAACTAACTCGGCCACAACATAAAACATGGGCCAAAACGAATTTTAAAGCCCGCCCAACCTTTAACATTTTTATAAGAGAATTTCAAATTGATTTAAATTTCAATAGCTATTAAGAAACAATTTAATCATCATTTTGACGATAATTAAAAATTACAAAATCCCGGGTTGTTACAGACTCCCTTCCTTATAAAAATTGCGTCCCCGCAATTTTCATAATTAAAGTCGTCAATAACAATTATTTTTCTAATATAAACTGGTTAAGCTAGAAAAATAAAAGTCGAGAATACAAACGCCAAAAAAATCTTCTAATTCCATAAAAGAAATTCACACATCTCAACAAAATCTAACTATCAATAGATAATCAGAAAAACAGCTAAACTGGATAAACACAATTATCAGCAATTCTCAATTATCAATTAGATAATTAGAATACAGAAATCACAAACAGCAATATCTAATTATCGATACAATAATTAGAAAACAGCAAAATCTAATTATCAACAAAGATAATTAGAAAACACAAATCACACTTCACAAAACTGCAATTATCTAGTTATCCAACAAATAACTAGAAAACACGAACTTCATAATCAGCAAACTCTACTATCAACAGAGATAGATAGGAAACAGCAATTAGATATGATCAACATAATCCAAAATCAATTAGAGACTAGAAAATCTCAAAATCATCAAAACTAGCAAATATCCAATCATCAAAACGATAATCAGAAAACACAATTATCTAATTAACAAAAACGATAATCAAAACTCTCGAATCAACAAATATCCAATTATCAAAAACGATAATCAGAAATCACAAATTAACAAATATCTAATTATCTCAAATGATAATCAGAAATCATCAAATCAGCAAATACCCAATCATCAAAAACGATAATCAGAAATCACAAATCAACAAATATCTAATTATCTCAAACGATAATCAGAAATCATCAAATAAACAAATATCTAATTATCAAAAACGATAATCAGAAACAACAAATATCCGATTATCAAAAACGATAATCAGAAACAACAAATATCCGATTATCAAAAACGATAATCAGAAATCACAAATCAACAAATATCTAATTATCTCAAACGATAATCAGAAATCATCAAATCAACAAATATCTAATTATCAAAAACGATAATCAGAAACAACAAATATCCGATTATCAAAAACGATAATCAGAAACAACAAATATCCGATTATCAAAAACGATAATCAGAAACAACAAATATCTGATTATCAAAAACGATAATCAGAAATCTCAAATATTTAATTATCGATACGATAATTAAATCTCATAACATCAGATATCTAATTACCTACAGATAATTAGAAACAACCAATATCTAGAAATCAAAAACGATACTCTAGAAAATCAACATAAAAGGTTGGATCGATCCCATCAGATGGCGAGTTTTTAGTTCGCCGCACGTGCATCAATAAATGGCCGAAGCCTACCAAGTACTCAACATAATTTTTGGCGCCCATCAGATGACCCGAAGGTCCGCAGAGTGACCCGAAGGTCTAGTACTGGTATTTGACCCGAAGGTCCTCAGAGTGGCCCGAAAGCCCAACAAATGACCTGAAGGTCCAACAAATGACCCGAAGGTCCAACATAGTGGCTCGGAAGCACACAAAATCATCATAATCATCAAACAGCGGATGTTTCAATTAACGAGTCCGGAATTAACCGAAATAGCAAACGCACATGTCCCATACCACGTGTTTTACTAAATCGTTTAATTCTCTTCATCGTTTCCTTGAAAGTGCAAAATGGTGTATTTTGTAAAAATACATTTTACATTCTCAAAAGGACAAGTCCGGAATTAAGCGAATCAGTAAAAGAAAGGGGTCATAGTCCTCGATTTTGCTGAAACGTTTAAATTGCTTCCTCATTCTTTTGAAAGCGCAAACTATAAAATTCCTGAAAAC
The DNA here is from genome assembly GCA_030737815.1 of Allium fistulosum. Taxonomy (NCBI): domain Eukaryota; kingdom Viridiplantae; phylum Streptophyta; class Magnoliopsida; order Asparagales; family Amaryllidaceae; genus Allium; species Allium fistulosum. The sequence continues at coordinate 716,084,145 of CM060904.1, forward strand.
AATTTTATTTATTTTATAAAAATAACAATTCACATTCTCAACTGGACAAGTCCGAAGTTAAGCGAATCAGTAAAAGAAAGGGGTCATAGTCCTCTATTTTGCTAAATCGTTTAAGTCGCTTCCTCATTCTTTTGAAAGCGCAAACTGTTAAAAATTTATAAAACAATTTTCATTTTAAAATGATTTTCCAATCACGTGATTAAAGCAACAACATCAGTAGCAATTTCGAAAAGAAAATTGTACTTCTTAAAACACCGTAAAAACGGATCTCAAAATTAGTATTGCAGAATAACCGCTTGAAAATCCACTTTAAAAATCTAACGGTTACTGAAGCCAAAGCGACAGAAATTTCTCAACGTCAAAATCTCATCAAAATAATTCACATCAAAATGTAATACCAGTGAATTTTCATTCATCAAAAATACCCCAAAACACCGTGCTTCAAAAATTTAGCATCGATGTAAAAATCCCGTTATAAAAATAACGGCAAACAAATACGTTTAAACCAAACACCGGTTCAACGTTAAATCAATGCAGTAACGTGCAACTCAAATTTGCACGTACTACAAAATGAACAAAGAAATCATTCGAATGTATCTTCAATGAAGATAATTCAAAATAGCAAAAATCTAATCAATATATGATTAGCATAAAAGAAAACCAGCAAAATCTCAACAAAAATCACATAACTACAATCGCTTCGAATCCTCAAATCGGATTCGAAATTTTCAAAGAAACAAAATAAACTCAGCAATGTAAACAACAAATGAAATTTATTTCAATTTCATATTTTGATTTTTAAATCAAAAAGATTATCAGCTGTATTCAGCGAAGACAGTCTCACTGTTTCCGCTGCGCACTCTGATAACAGAACACGAATCAATCAAATCATCAGAACACAATTTCACTTTTATTTTTAAATAAAGATATTTAAAAATTTCATCATAATTTCAAAACTTTAGTTTTGACTCAAAGCACAAATAAAACATCGACCAATAGTTGTAACACATGTTCCATCTAAGTTATGTTTTATATTATGTCCATAAACCCCAAGCTCTGATACCAACTGTGATGCCCCACCTCTATGCTCACAATAACAAAGAGTATTAAAAGAAATACTGTCTGTTATTATGAAAAATTAGGCCCGATAGGAGCGGCCATCCGTAGTTGGCCTTACACTAGTATTGGTTACCTTGATAGGAGTGGTATATATTTTTCATTTTACGTCTCTTGTTTATTTACTTCCATCGACATACCCAATTCCAATATAAATCAAACTACGATGGTTCATAATAGTTTAGGACAATATATATAATAATAACACAGATGATAAAATGCGGAACACAGATAACAAAAGGCTCATATATATATATATATATATATATATATATATATATATAACTGATGTCAGTTACAATACAGTTGACACAATACATATGATACAACTACAACTGTCGACTCTGGAAGTTATATATACAAGTACATTATCGACTAATATACATGAATACATATCAACCTATACTATGACACGACTACTCCAAAAGATATGAAAAGTCTTCATAGCTTAACAGCAACCCAAAGCAAGATATCTACAACCTGAAATAACTCGGGTCTGACCCGAGTATTAAATTCAAAAGAAAATACTACACGGGTCAGTCTAATTCAAACTCAGTTATTAATGCACAGAAGCAATAATAATCAAATATCAAATATACGACAGTCACAGAAATCTCGTATATCCAACTCTTCAATAAGAGAATCGGATAACGACATATATAACACTAAATAGTGTTACACAAATCATCAAATTCAAATCATCAACAAAGATAATTAAAAAGATTATCGATGAAGATAATTTAGAAAACAACAGAATTGCCCTAAACGGCAATTAAACAGCATAAACAACAAAATCTAATTATTAAATAAATAATTAGAAACTCAGAATCAAAATATCGATTAGATAATTAGACACAACAAAATGATCAATCGAACTGAATCAAATACAATCCCCAAATATTGAATTGAACACAAAACAATTCAAATAATTGAAATATCAATTAAAACATCAATACTGTGTGGCTGCAGTACACGCACGCGTGCACTGCCTCGCCACAACAGCATGTGAAATCATCACAACAGTGAATACTAACAGCAAGCAAAACTGCAGAGGTCAATATAAATGAACCAAAAACAACTGGCATATGTACAACATGTACACGACTCAAAAACACAAATACAATGCAAATAGACACATGTGAAACAAGTGAATCAAGATATCAATACAAAGAAATCAACATGTATGCAACAGAGGAATGCATACTGTAAGCGAGACCAGAATGCGACTGCACAAGATAGGGTAGCAAATAGAGGCCAGGTAGATTAAAATTCATTCATGTATACCATAAATGGGAACAGATGCAACTCAACTCAAATGCAAAGCACAGAGGTTTGCATGACCCATTGCTCCAAGGATCAAACTACATTATGGCAAAAATGTAACTGATCAGAGGTGGCAACTTGGGCATCAGACAAACGGTGCACTCAAAATGCAATATGTATACAACTGTCAAATTGGACAATACAAATATCACAATCAAGAACAAGGCACAGTGCCGAAGAAAAAGGCAAGGCCAGCAACATTGAAATGGATCGAGCAAGTGTAACAAATAAAATATATTGCTTTCCCAAAACAAAATATTTGATTCAAACAACAGCAGTTCAAAGTAAAAGTCACCTGCCGTTCGAATTTAAAATGACCAGACAATATCATCTCATAAACAAAGTCGTGGCCGATTCAAAGGTAAAGAATCGAACAAGTCAAGTTATATTAACTTGAAAAACAATGTCAATACCAAGTCAGAAATCAAACCCATGCTATTCAATTAAATTGAAAAAGGCAGTAATCAATCAAACCCATGCTATACAATAAATACATAAAAACTATCTGCTGAATTCCAAATAAGCAAACCAGCAACTATCAAGTTTCAAAATCAGTGATACAACAGTACAAGCCAAACTGCACAATCAAGTCGATGAAGCACAAGTATCAGACTCACATATAGTGAAGTACAACTTCAACATCTACAACAACAATGAATGCACAAGCACTGAACACTGCAACGTGCCCAAAGCAAACTAAGGTGAACATCCCAGACCAGATTTTTAAATCCAGACCAGAATGCACAGTGAAGTACGACATCACTAACAATTCAAGCTCAAGTAATCAAGGGAACACAATACAGCAATGAACCAATACAACAATGAATCAAGTGAACAAGTGCATACATATATACAAGCAACTGAAGTGCAGCTACAAATGCAACTTGACTCGAATGCTCAGATAAAATGAAGTGTAACTGCAAATAACAATGCACACAAATGCACCAGTGATACAAATGAAACCAAGACCAGAAAACAAGGCTAAAACTCAAGTCTGGTAACAACAACCGACAACAGGAGTAGACTGAATGATGATATAGTGAAACAAAATCAAGACCAATATCAATGCACTAATCTCAAATTGAACAGCAACAGCAAATGGCAACAACCGGAGTAATAAAGAAAGAAGTACCAAAGAATTCAATGCCGTGTAAATCAATAGGGATGAACGAGCAACAGGAAACCAGAAATTCACGAAATCAAAAATGGCCGAAGTCAAAAAGAATTCAACGTGTATACGAATTGAACAAGTCAAAATCAATCTCAAGCATCCAAGCATCATCGACCGGCCAAGCAAAATAAATTGACGAATTCAAATAATTATGTACGACGAAAATAAAGGGGTTCAAACCCAACTCACGAAATGAAGAACTGAATTAGATGTGAGTATAGATTTACTCACCTTCTTCGAACAGCACGAATTGAAGAAGGCATCGATCAACTTCTCATATCGCGGCTTCAAAAATCTCGAGCCCTAATTTTAGAAAGAAGACGAGTACGAGCCGCCATATTTTCTTTTCTTTGTTTAGATTTTTGGTTTAGGGTTTTCACGAGAATGAAAGGGGAATGGGTTGCGAACGAACAAAAGGAGAACGACATGATAACTAACTCGGCCACAACATAAAACATGGGCCAAAACGAATTTTAAAGCCCGCCCAACCTTTAACATTTTTATAAGAGAATTTCAAATTGATTTAAATTTCAATAGCTATTAAGAAACAATTTAATCGTCATTTTGACGATAATTAAAAATTACAAAATCCCGGGTTGTTACATTAGCTATAATCGCCCTACTTTCTATGTTCTCCATATACAACGAAACAATAACCTCCATTTTATAAATTAGTGAAGCCTAATAGACAGCCTTGCAACCTATAGTCAAGGAAAGAGAACAAGGAGTTCGAAGAAGAGATTGCTAATAATCACGGTGTTAGAAATCTGCAGGATCGAAACAGAAGGTACACGATCTCTTTTAAATAAAATAATTTATATGTATACTTGTTCATTCATTTTTCATACGGCAAAAAATTTATTTTCAAAAATTATTACTAATATATATGTATGTATGCATGTATGTATGCGTGTGTGTAGGATTAAATTTAAAGCAAAGTTTATCTAGTTATATTTCACATAGCAAAAAACCATTTTTTTCTCCATGACCTTAGGTAGACAAATACACACACACACAATACTCTATTTAATTTTGGCATTACTTTAAAAGAAAAACTTTTGTTCTCGAATTTACAAAAAGGGGTGTCTATGTATGTTTGTATGTATATCTTTGTGTGTGTGCACGCATGGGGTCGGGGGGGGGGGGTGAGGGGTGTGGTTTTGAATAAAAAACTATTTTTCGAATAAATAAAAAATTGAAATGTTATTTTTCCCTTTTGAATTTTATGTATTTGAATTAGTCAAAGTAAATCTAACATTCAAACTCTAAATGAAACTGAACATTTAACACACACACACACGGATATATATATATATATATATATATATATGCATGTATATGCAAATGTGTGTGTGTCTATATATATATATATGCATGTCTATGCAAATGTGTGTGTCTATATATATATATATGTATGTATGTATGTTTACACACAACTGCCTATTTATTCATACACACTTAAATTTAAAACTATATATATATTCCAAATAAAGAAATTGATTGTCATATATATATATACGTATTTATAAACAAATATTTTTATATGTTTATAAAATATTTAATGCTCTAATAAACCTTATATAATAACCATAGATCTCAAATATGACATCCATTCATTTATGTATACCCCAGGGTAGTCTACCATATCATATTTGTTATAATTACAATGCTTGTATATTGAATGCGAACACATCACAAACTAAAATCCAAAACAAAATCGAAGTAAAATAAAATAACAACATGTATTATATTTTTAAAGACAAATCATAATATATAAACATAAAAGTTCTAATATAAATTGAGTACACTAAAATTAAAACACCAAACTCCTTTATTAATAATCACTAAATTTGATTTAGTGCAAAAATATTATTAATGTAAATACAAAATAAGATCTAGTGCAAAGTGGTGAAAGCATTTTTTTAAATTTCTCCTTTTTAACCTACTATTAATGCACCTGATCCAACACTTCGATGAAATGCACATCCAAAGGCAGATGCTGATATTAAAATTTGCATCCACTCCCTTGATTATTTAGTGAGATGCAGGATAAATGATCATGACCACTAGCCATATAGCATCATAGCTTGAAATGATGATGATTCTCCCTTTGGATTTTGAAGTCACGGAGAGATGGCTTTGTCGTATGCTGATTGATACAACATTAAGGTACAATAACTTTATGTTTAGATTTGTTAATATATATGTATGTGTAAATGTTGTACTGTTGTGTCATATTTCAAACGAGTACTATAATTATAGGTACTTGGTACACATCGAGCAAGCAGTCATTCACACCCCATTTAGGGGCAACACCTGTTAGATGAAGTGTATCAAGCAATGGGGTAGAAGAGCAAAATTCAAAAAAAATCCTTTTTAACCTATTATGCACTAGATATCTTAAGTAGTTTTATTATGAAGAATTTGGTTACAATAAATTATATATAATGTTAGTGGTTTGAATTTTGAGTTGAATTGCATATTATTTTGTCATCAAAACATTATTTATTTAAATATTTAAGAATAAAAAATGAATTCATCATTAAATTGTATTACTTTTATTGTAAAATAATGTTTTTAAAATAAAATAGTTAACAAAGCAAACCAGTAATATATACTAATTATTGTGTTAATAATATATACAGGCACATTACATATGTGTGTGTATTCAAACTAAATGTTTAATAAAAATAACATCTTACATATGAATGATTTATAATTCATGCAATATAATTATTGATTGAATAAGTAAAATAATATCTTAATATATTAATTTTAGATCGTAAATTCATTAACACGTGAATTAGCAAAAGTGGCAACCAATGCTTATTTTATCTCCCCATCCTAGATCCTCTGTCCCTTTCTTACTGTTCATTCTCTCTCCCACATTGATGCCCGCCCCATGGTCGTAAGAACAATTATCAAAGAATGGACTTTTATTTTGTTCCATAACCAAATTTAGAATGCCACTCTAACCTCTTTCCCTAGACGCTCAAGTTCTGCCCACTGTTGATGATTTCCAACCGTTAGTGCTGCTTCCATACAGTCTCTATTAAAGAGCCTACGATTGAGAAGCTGCCCCTTTCACCAGCTATAGCCTTTGTTTTTTCCTAGGACGGTCAGGAAAGTGTTTGTTGTAGGTTGCGATACAATTCATGTTTTGAACGATGCAGACGAAGTAGTTAGCGATTTAGGAGAGGTAATGAAGGAATCAAATGAGTATGATGTTATTCAATTTCTATATGGCTCCAAGTCCCCTTGTTTTCTATCATGTCAAGAGCCTGTTAATGAAAATGCATCATTCCCTCTATGCCAATATGTTGCAATAACCCTTGAAGTGCCTACCAATATCATTAGAGTTTCAATGCCTACATCCATTTTAAAGTCACAAAAACTTTTATATCTCTTCCCTAAGATTCCTAGAAATGCGGGAGAATATTCCATGTATATATATATATATGAAATAACTGTAGAAAATGAGGATAATGATTCCACCATAAGATGTCATTGATGCCAGTATTGAATTTGGAAAGTGTACGTAGTTGGCTTCTCCTTGGACTCCAATCCCTTATATGATACCATGCAAGATCGTTGTAGGCGTGTGAGGAAGATAAAGTGCAGGCTCAAAGTCCATTTTGATAACTCAATGTTCTATTTTCATTTCCTTATTCCAGAGGAGAAATTGTATATTCTTGAGTTAGAGCCAATCTTCAGAGAAGGCAAGCCATTTTCATTACTCTGTGAAGCCCAATTGTTGATTAACCAAGGAGCAAGTCCTCTCCATTCCTGTTTGGACACTTTTCTCAAATAGTCTGCCAATTTTTTCTACCTTTAACAAGGTTGAATTGGTTAGCAAACCAAACTGGAGATTTAAGATGTCTTGGTGCTAATACTACAAAAAAAAGGAAACTTGTTTATGCTAAGGCTATAATTGAAATAACTCAAATTGACCTCTTCCCTCCAAACTGCGCATTAGATCGTATGAGGGTTATGTCATGATAGGTAATGTGAGTTATACTTTTAAACCAGATATTTGCTCTACATGTTGCTCTTTTAGACACATAGCTTCATCATGAAAGCATGGCCCTCCCTTTTCTCCTTCGGTATCTGAGATATCCCTATAACCCGTTCCAATGAAAGTCCCTTTTCCTCGTTAGCCTGCTAAGTAATATACCCCATAGTGCAACCTTACCCCCACATATATTCCTCCTTTAATTGATCATCACTACAAGTAGACTTTTCCCATAATCATCGACACAGCTCCTCCAGTTCATGCCCCTCTTGAACTGTCCAAAACCTTTGGCCATGCTGCACTAAACATTCCATTTGACACTCCAAATCAAGAGTTACTTATTTCCTACCATCCCTCTATCTCTTGGATCTCTTTTAATCATTCATAGGAACACAATGCAACTGAGATGCATTATGACCCTGCTAAGCGTTACTATTTCAGATTCGTTTCAAATCAGATTCGTGGGCATAATTGCTTATATTATCAAGTTTCAAGTGATGGCCTTATTCTGACCACAGAAGAGAGCTAGGCGATATGCATAATCTTTTAGTAGAATATGCCTCTTGGGTCAGAACTTACATCTACTTTAGCGATTCTGCAGACAACATACCTGATCTTGCTCGTATTTTTTTTGGGTATGTAGACATTATAGGACTAGATCATTATGATGTAGGTAGTGATACCTCCTCTTCCAAGGAGGGATAGGCTTGTATTTTCTAGTAGATAAAGCAGTTCAGCTCTACTCTTATATTTCAAATGTTTTGGTTGAGCACTAAAAGTGGTCAGGCCACTATAAAAATCAACTATCTTTGCAAAAAAAAATAAAAAATATCTTAATATATTAATATTTGACTAATGATATTGATATATACATACAGACACACAAATATATATATATATATATATTTGATAACAATATTGAAATTATAATATCTAATTTATAGTGTTAGACATAAGCATGTAATGTAAAGTTAAATAGTGTGGATAAGTTCAAATTAAAATACTATCTCAATGATGGAAGTTGCGTGTGAAACAAAGCTTATATGTGAGAGTTTATCATATTTGAATAATCAAGGTTTAAAAAGTAATTTTATAATACATAGGGAGTAAAGAATAAAATCACCTTTCTCCTCCAAAACCCCGGTCATCGACACTCGGAATAGCAAAAGAATTATGGCTGCATAAGACCATCAGATCCTATGTGACCACTACCGTTGTCTACCACTTGCTGAGACAAGTTCACCTATGTCAGTCTTGCTAATTCGATGCCCCATGGTCTAAATCCTAATCTACCATCATCTATGTTGCTGGGAGGATTAATGTCATTGGAGCTATAGCTGATTCTTAGAACTTCTTATCTTTCTTAAAGACGACTAGATTAACTTCAATGCAACTACAAGTGATGTTGGAAGGAGCTCATGTCGAAGATGCCATGTCCAGTGATCACAGTTGCACAGTTGTTTGCATGCACAAGGAAGAAAAAATCATTATTTATTTATTTATTTTATTTAAATAAATGTAGTTTTAGTTTTAGGAAAAAAAATTCAAAAAAAAATAAATTTAAATTACTTGATAATCTTGCTAGTTGATCACACCTTAAACCATCGGTTTTCTCTCTGAGAGAACCATCTCCAACTCGATGATAGAGTTACAAAGAACATCATTGAGATATAATTTACATATAGAGAGAAGAAATTTTTTGTTTTAATTTTTCATAGAGGCTTTATAGGTTTATTTATAGCATCAGATGCTACAATAAAACATCTTCTTAGTATATTTCCACTGACTAGATTTCATGTATTAGTTAGGCCCGCCAATCCATTGAAATATTAAAACATTTAACTAATATGGATAGCCCACTATTATTAATCAATATTAATGATTTTGACTATTATAAATTTTTTATTATTTAACAAATATTATTTTCGATCTTTGTAAATAATTAAATAAATACATAACAATTATATATTTTATTAATAGGTTTTTTAAACGTATAATAATATTAATAAAGTAATAGATAAATTAATACAATAGTTATTCATTTTTAAATATTAATTACCACCTTTATAAACTATTTCATTAAATTATTTTCGATCGAAAGCTAAGAGTTGTGGTTGTGTGACTCTCAGGCATGAACTCAACCATTAGTAATATTTAAACAATTTAAATATCAAAGCAAGTATGAACTTTATTGAAACATAATAGTGGACACGAGTTCAGTTCTTATAGATTATTTTGATGAATTTCAATTTCTCATCTTTTGAGCCCATTCCCTTAAATAACGATATAGTGTGCACATTTTGTATTCGTTATATATCACTTAGATATCTACATCTCATTCAATGGTCGAAACTTTAATATATCTGTATTCAATTGCAAAGTCCAACACTAAAGTAGGGGTGCATGCAACCCATATTTGACCCAATCCACATAAATCCAACCCAACCCAACCCAACCCAACCTAGTTCGGATCGGATATGGGTTACAATTTGTAACGCATACCACATACGGGTCGGGTGCGATGTTTTATTCAACCCAACCTAATTTTAAACCAACCCAATCCTTCATAAAAAACTTAATCGATATCATCTTGTGTAAAATTAGATAAGTTAAAATCTATAATAAAGTATATGTATTCTAGAATAAATATACAAAACAAATCATATTTGATGCCAGTCCAAGTAAAATTATAGCAGTCAAAACACATAGGATTGACTAAGAGATTCTGAGGGGTTTTCTATGTGCATTTTTTTAATGTATTTTGGAATGAAATTTTTACCCTAATATGTAGTGAATCAATTCTATGTAATGTCTTTTATAATGAAATTATAAACTCTAATGAAATGTGCTCTGTAGTGAATCAGTTATATTTAATGCATTATGCTAGCTAAATTCTGCTATTTTGAGTTGAAAATTTTGATTTTTTCTTTCAAATTCTCATTTTCGTATTATGTTTATGTAACCCAACCCAACCTTACTAAATCCGACCCAACTCATACTTCAACCCTACCCATATCCAACCTCATATAGGGTCGGATACGGGTTGAACTATCTTTAACCCATACCTATACGGGTTGGGTGAAGTATTTGGTCCAATCCAACCCATACTTCGTGTAGCCCTACACTAAAGTCCATAATTCAACCTAATAACATATGATGATTAACTGATTTTCTTTGATCAAAGACTTTGACTTTACGTTGACCACCAATTACGGTGATAATAATCTTATATTCGAAGGGGAAAAAAATCCTCTCTTGAATAATGCTTCACTTTAAGTGTTTTAACTTATACCTAAATATGCCATTAACAGAATCATTGTCATCGTGCAACTGGCCATAATCAAAGTATAGTTTAGACACTTTTGATTCATAATAACCTTAAGTCAAAAGACTACTGCACGTCTGAGATTTTCTATTTGACTTTTAACCTATATAAGACTCTCGATAAGTCATTTTGTAATTGTTCCAAACAATTACACATATATAACCCCTTGGTGCCTCCAACATGTCATGAGTAATTCACTGATTGTCATATGGAAAACATTACGTAAATTAGTCTTAATAGATATGTTGATATCCTGCTCTTGATACATCCTGACTAGGAACATTTAAGGACAAGAATTTATTTTATATAATTCGATACACATGTTTACAAACATATTCCTAACTACAATTGATTATATATTATTCCTAAGGATTTTCCACTTAAATATATTTATTATATTCAAAACATTAATTATATCTCAGTATAACAATTATGGTGACTCATAACCATACTTTTGATCAGTTTACCTAGCCTAAACTGAGAAAGTGCCTCAGTGAGTGGATCTGTTATATTATTACTTTGTATCAACTTTTTCGATCATTATACACTGTCATTGACAAACTGTTTTATCATGTCATAATTAAGAAGAACATATTTTGACTCCTTATTAAGCCATCGTTTCCTATTGCAATCTATATTGAGTTACTATTATCACAATACATTACTGAGTTCTTGATGATGAGAACTGCTCCTAGCTTTCTTATAACTTTACACACATATAGCACTTTTATTGTGGCACTATTTAAGGTGACGTACTTAGCCTTCATAGTTGAGTCTACCACAATCCCTTATTTGGGACATTTTCAACTTAAAGCCCTTTTATTAACGTTAAACATAAATTCATGATTAACTCACTATTTTCGATATCATCAATGAAGTTCGAATGTGCATACTCCTTCATAAGGAGTTCGTTGTTTTTGTAAACAATTCTCTAGTATTTTGTAACTACTCAAGAATACATTAATCTATCATTTAGTGGTTTTAACTTGAATATAATATTCGCATACTTCACCCCGTGCGTAAGTGAATATTGGTGTAGTATGTAACATAACATAAATAATGGTTCAATGTCAATGCATTAGGAATCCATATCATAAGCTCCATATTAAACATTTTAATGTGATGTTCGTGTATATCAATGGAGACACTCTCATCCTCTTATACAAAGTATAAAGGATACCCTTTTCAAATCTTCATCGAGAATTAAAAACTAAGCTTTAACAAATTTTAATATGAATATATCATTACCAATCAATAACATGTTGTTTACTTAGTATTAAAAATGTTTTAGTACCTTCTATTTTCATTGTTACAAACACATGCCTCCTTTACATTTTGACTTAAACCAAACTATTTGATTTCTATACTTGCTCAACCTCTTGATGTTTATTTAACGTCATGTACTGATCTCAAAAGGTCCACAAGTGTTATTGTCCCTCCTACTAACTTTGAGACATTCTGGTTATGGTGTGCATGCAATCTCCTCTAAATCATTATTGAGAAGTTTCAATTCAGCATCACTGTGCAAAAATCGTTGTCATACTGTGCGATGATTTGCGAGCATAATTTGAATAGACTTAAGCATGTTGACTGCTAAAATTATTTCACTAATTTCAACATTTGAAATCAATAAAGTCATTTCCCATATCCTTGCTTTATACATTACCATCTACATTGATCTTCCTCCTAAAGACTCATTTGCCACTGATCGATCATATTGTTTTAGGTATAGTTTCCAAAATCAAATTTTATATGTGTACTTAGAATTCATTTTGGATTTAAATCATCACGTCATGTGGTAGAGTCTATACTCTCCATGGCTTATCAACCGCTGAGGAGATTATAATGATGAACAATCTATTATCTCAACATCGATAGAAAATTTTTAATTTATCCTCTTTGTGTGAGATTTCCTATTAGACATTCTACTAAGTTCTGTCCTTGTAGAATTTGTTAAATTTGTATCCTCTGTAAAATCCATTTTTTCATGTTAAATCTTGGATCATGTACAAGTCTATTGCACTAATTTCACTGGAAAGAAATTCCTTCTATAAGAAAAGACATGTCTTGAAACAATATTTTGTTTCTGAATGAGATGGAAAGACATTCAAAACATTTTATGAACTATTTATAGGTTTGCATAAAATAGATTTAGCCTTGGGTTCATGAAACTTGCGTTCGTAGTATAGGTCAATATATGTGCTTATTCTTAAGTACACATCCTTAAAGAAAGAGATAACTCAACTTATCTCATTGTCAATCAACTTTGTCTAACAGAGTCCAACTAATCCTTATTATATGTCATAAGGAGATATGATATTGAGAGATAATCTTATCCTCCTTTTTAGTACTCTTAGAGATCATATCTATTATACTCATCTGTTCAATCAAATCAAAGTATCTTAATTCTTTTGAATGACTTATTTCTACTTATGTTTTATATTCTATTAATTTATCATAGATATCTAGCTTATGTATCGAAATACACATGTTCATATCTTAAATAATTTATTGTTAAATTAAACGAAGTAAGTAAATCCATCTTTGGTATTTCTAGACTATGGACTGCATACATCAGTATGTATCAGTCCTAAAAGTTTATTAAGTTGATCCCACCGAATGGGTGCTTTGCCATTAACCTTTAGGATGTTGTTCACAAGTACAATATGATTCATAATAATATGATGAATGAAAAATATCTTAAAATTATGGCTAAGTCTATAATTCTAAAAGTAATTTCAAAGATTTTAGATGCCACTATTATTTCAATGGTTAACTCGTCATTACTGTTATGAAAACAAATATTATCATATTAACACCAAAAATAGATTTATTTCATAACGTGTATTCATAATAAAAATAATTTTCATTGATTTTCTGTCAAAACTAAAAATAGTTACCATATCATAAATAATATTTGGTGTATTTGAAGCTAATTTTCAAATATCGGTGCGTTCATTAGTAGTTTTTTTATGGTATGATCCCACCATTTCTACTTTTACATCGAGAACATTTGAAATACAAAGCTCCATTAAAAAACTTATTATGGGCTATTTATTTCTTTTGTTATAACTAATTTACTGTCTAGAGTTTCAGGCCAAGTATCTTGAACTCAAAGAAATAGAGCTTATGATGAACAATCTTTCTATAATGAAAATAGATTTGGAATAGAAATCCTATTTCTTGTTACTTATTAAGTATCAACAAATATTTTATATAATTATGTTGCCTATGTTTCTTCATGAAGAAGAGATAACCGTTCACTCTCTTCATCCTAACCGTGCCAAAATCACTTCCACTTTTAGAATTTAGCTTACTCTTTTAAATGGTCAAACCTTTCAAAAGAAAAAGCCTTTACTAGAAATCTACACAAATATTTCGATATAGAAAATGCATTCATTCAACATTAACATATTAGGGGATCAAATAAGTTGTATTTAAGTAAACAGATCAAAACTAACATCTCAGTGATCCAATTCTTAGGTCTGCCTGCAGTCATTAGTTTAGTGTTGCTCCTAAAACAATAAGATTTTCATTCTATTCAATCATATTCAATATTTGATCTTACAGTATGGTTTATTTTATCATTTCGAATGAAATAATTTCATCGAAAAATAGTATCTTGCAAAACATGATTATTCACCATACAACTATTGTATGTGATTGATTCAGATTGACTATCCATTCTCTTTTGTTGTTTTATATTTTAAAACTCATTCAAGTCAATCTACGGCCTTAGACAAATTGATACTTAATTTTCAAAGGTCAAAAGCTTTAACGATTGTATTATTTGGCTTTTGCATGGGTCTTGAAGGACATCATGCCGAAAGATTAATTTATTAGTAAGTAAAAGTTTTACATTTCCATATTAGTTTTTAATTCAGTTTTTTTAGTATAATCTAATCGACAAATAATTTAACTAATTACATTATCTATCTAAATTTATTGAAGCATATTATTGTAGTTTTACATATGTTCTTGTACTTATTAGAATGGTTTATTATATTTTTCTAATAAGGCTCCCAATAGATTTTACATTTCTTATCCCTAAAGGAGATGCGAGAATTTTGTAAATCACTCTAGTAAGTATTAAGATCCATTTACCATCTTATAAAACCTTGATGGTGTTCAACATAGCATAGTCCCCTTAAATGGTAAATAACATGTTACTAGTTATATCTCGTGTATAACTCCTAACCGTACATTCTTTTGCTCTTAATATTGTTTATGACCTTAATGGTTCTTAACAAATCATAAAATACATTAGATACTCATGCTTACCATTTTATGATTCACCAAGGATAATTTTGTTACCCGTGAGGGTGATCAGCAAAGTTACAAAATGTTCTTACTAATCTAGGGAAAATATGAACACCATTATAAATAGTTAATGGCTTGAGAATGCTCAACAACCATAAGTGTGTATAGTACTCTATTTATATTGTAAATGATGGAGAGCAAGATTATTTTAGATCATAATCTTAAAACAATAATACTGTGTATTATCATCGATAAGGAATGATAAGTATTAACAATACTCATTGACATCATTTAACTATTTTATACACATATACAATTTTGTACACATATATTCATTCCTTGTAACTATAGTGAGTTTTAGTTCACTCTTAACTTTATAAACTATATTATTTTATTTTATGTACATTATATAAGATTATCATATATGAATATAACATTTATAATATAATTAAATCTTATATTTATGTGTGTATTATTAGTCAATGATTAATTAGTATTACAACTTGATCGTAATCTTTTATGAATTATCACATTTGCAGTTCATATAATAATTTGAAATTGTTTTGATTTCATTTATTTATGAATTTTATAACTTTACATTCAAAAAAATTTCAAATTTATTTATTTTTAACTTTTATATCGAATATTGATTCATACGCTTCCAGCGGGTTGAAACACAATAGGATCTCCTTTGGGAATAAAAACAATCAGTAAACGCATCAACTTTCCTTAATTTTTAGACAATTTTAAATTTATTTATTTATAACCTTTATGAATAAAAAATTAAAATAATTTAAATTTATTTATAATATTTATAAATTTTGATTTTAATTTAAAATAATTTTAAATTAAAACTTTATATGTTATTTATAATAACATGAAGTGAAATCTTATACCATTGTTGGATTAGATGTATCCTGTAGTAGGGTAGAAAGGGAAAATTTAAAACAATTCTTTTTTACTTCATTATGCACTAGATCTATTATATTGTTATCGTCAAATAATTTGGTTACATTAAATCATATTGAATGTCAATGGTTTGAATTATTATTTTAGTTTCATACTATATTATCAATGAAATGATATTTATTCGAACGTGTTTGATTTATAAAATGAATTCAACATTAAGTCGTATGGCGTTTATTATGAAATAATATATTTAAATAGAATTGTTAACAAAGCGAAATAATATTTTTAATCATAATGTTAAAAATACACATATTTGTGTGTGTGTGTGTATTCAAATATAATATTTAATAAAATAATATTTTAAATATGAATAATTTATTATTCCTTCAAATTTGAATATCAATCGAATAGGACAAGTAATAACTTGATATATTAATATCTGACTAATAGTGTTTATACACACAAATAATAAATAGAACATCACTTACGCTACATCCATACACTTCACCTTTATTTTTAAAAGTTATCCGATCAATCCAATTTTTTATTAAGATGACTTTTAACTATATGAAAACATATCCCCAAGTCTTGGATCCATTTAGAATTGTCTAATTCGATAAATCATTGAGGTGTAGCGTAAAGGGTGTAGTGTAAGGGGTGTAGTCGAACTCTCTCCTATACATACATACATCTAAATATACGATAACAATATTGAAATTATATTGTCAAATTTACAATGTTAAAAACGAACACATAATTTACAGTAAACGACGTGATGTGTTCAATATTAAAATACAATCGTAATGACGTAAGTCATGTGTGAAAACTGAGCTCATTTGTGATAGTTTATACTTGAATAATCAAGGGTTAAAATGTAATTGAATAAAAAATTTGAAATTAGGAATAAAATTACCTTTCTCTTCCAAAACCCTAGCCATTGACCATATAGAACTTTCCAAAATAGTTCCGTTGGCTTGTGACTATCAGATCACATGCAACCACCACCATTGTCTGTTTCTTATTATGACGAGTTTACTTATTACAGTCTTGCCGGTTCCAATACCCTATGCATAAAACATTAATCAACCATCGTCAATGTTGTTGGGAGGATTGATGTCATTCTAGTTGCCATTGATGCTCAGAACTTCTTCTCTCGTACAGGTGACATCATAAACTTTAATGCATTGTCTGTGATGATGGAAGGAGCTTGCGTCGGAGATGGTTGGTCTGGTGATCGAAATTTCACGGCTATGTATGTGAAAAAGGAGAATTTTTTTTAATTTTATTATTTAAATAAATTTAATTTTAATGTAAAAAATTTAATTTTAAAATAATTTAAATTTAAAATTTTTTATGACCTTACCTATCGATTATATGTCAGATAAATTTTATTTATATGTTCGAGAGAAAAAACATATTTCAAATTTAGGCCTTATCCAAAACTTATTACAAACATAAGTCTCTTTTAAGCTATATTAGCATTTTATATTTGTAGAATTTTAAATTTCGTTCGAGCATAAATTTACAGCTTGTACTTATGCACTTTGAATTTGTTCAAGTATAATTTTTCTTTTAAATTATGCTTAAGCAATTTCAAATTGCGCAAATATAAAATGCTGATATAATGAAAAGGGGACCGATTTTGTAATAAGTTTTGAATGCGACTTAAAGTTGAAATAGCTTATTTTCTAGGCCCTATAAATAAATTTTGTTCTTACTCGTCGAACCATCAGTTTCACCTAGAAGAGGACATTTCTCTAACTCAATGATGGAGTTGCAAAGTCCGCCATTGAGACATAATTCACACATATGGAGAGAGAAAATTTTATGTTCCTATAAATGGAGGCCCTACGTGACTATTTATAACATCTAGTTGCTTCAAAAAACCCTTAATATATTTCCGTAAGACATATTTTATTTATTAACTAGGTCCATCAACCCAATTAAATAATAAACTATTTAACTAAGATGGTTAGCGCTCTAATTTTTAATTAATATTAATAATTTTGACTAACATTCAATATTTACCATTTAATAAATATTATTTTGACTATATAAGTGATTAAATAAATATATAATAAATATATAATAATTATATATTTTATTACTTAATTTTTGAAACCTCAAATAATATTAATAAGGTAATAAATGATTTAATATAATAATTATATTAATTTCTAATTTATAATATAAATTATTTCCATATATTATTTTCGGCCGAAAGTTGAAGTTGTAGTTATGTGACTTGTAGGTACAAACTCTGCCATAAGTAATATTTAAACAGTTTAAATATCAAAGTCTGCTCAGACTTTTCTAAAGCACAATAGCGAACATGAGCTTAAATATTATCTAGGTGAAATCCGATTTCTATTCTTTTGAAGCGACTGTTGTGTTTCGGCACTCCAGCACGTCCCCATAAACGCGCGCTTCATTATTCTATAATGGCGCTAACTAATGAAGCTTACGATGTGCCAACGTCCCGATTGAACATCCCTTTCATCGCCTTTCGGAACGGGCACATGCATGGTCTTCGCAACACTTGCTTGTAACAAAAAGAATTCCCAATGTTACGTGCCACCAATCCCACATATATACCATGTTATGCGTCATATTTTTTACGATGTGGGACTTATCGTTCAACCCACGCACTCTCAAATGCGAGTCACACCTAACAATTCTCCACCATGATGAGCATTTCCCTAACCTTTATTTGGAGCGCACTAAAGAAGTTCTACAGTGGGATTAAGCTGCTTTTTTCTTACTTCTTACATAGTTGGGCAAGGCTGCATTACCAAATCTCCACCTTAAGATGAGTACTTTCCACTCAAGCCATCTTGGAGTATCAATTCTCAATGCAGTGGTGCAGGCTGCGTATCTAGCAGTGGTGTCAACCTGCTTACATATCTTCAAGCCTCAAGGAATCCTTTCTTCGGTCACTCTCGCATAGGACTGTCAACGGATGCAAACGGATGCGGATATGGCTGTATCCGCATCCGAAAATTTAAATCCTCATCCGATATCCGCGGATATCTGAGAATTAACATCCGTATCCGCATTCGTGGATATTTTTTGGATATCCGAAAACATCCGCATCTGAAAATAAAAAGCGGATATTTCCGGATATCCGAAAATATCCGAAATATCCACATCCGAAATTGAATACATTTTTTATTATACTAATATTTTTGAACTAAAACAATCACTTTCTCAAATGACAATACACACACTACAATACTAATCAGTTTTTCAAATGATAAAATAACAACACACATAATATCAAACATGTTTACACAATATTACATCAATTCAAATGATAAAATAGCAACATACATAATGACAAAATGGCAATACACATAAAATTTCGGATCGGACGGATGTTTTTCGGATACGGATAAACCCATATCCGTATCCGCATCCGATTTTCTTTTCGGATATTGGATATCCGCATCCGCTTTTCGGATATCGGATAATATCCATTTTTTTGGATATGGATCCGGACGGATTTCGGATTTTTCGGGTATCCATTGACAGGCCTACTCTCGCATTGTCTAATGGTCCCTCGAACTATCGGCTCTGATATCATGTTGTGTTTCGCCACTCCAATGTGTCCCCATAAACGCGCGCTTCATTGTTTTGTAATGGCCCCACCTAATGAAACTTCCGACGTGCCAGAATCCTGATTGAACATCCCATTTATTGTCTTTTGGAACGGGCACATACATGGTTCCGGCAACACTTTCTTGTAACAAAAAGAATTTCCAATGTAATGTGCCACTAATCCCACATATATACCACTTTATGCGCCATATTTCTTGCGATGTGGGACTTATCATTCAACCCACGCACTCTCAAATGCGACCCACACCTAACAATTTGTTAAATTTGAACGATTTAAATCTATTCCAAATTTATAAGAGAGAAGATATTAATTAATTCCCGTAATCAATCAAATATGGGAAAAAATTTAGAAAGATAATCAACTAGTGTCAAAGGAGATATTAATTGATTTGAGGAATCAATTAAATAAGGATATACATAGAAACAAACACAAAAATGCTAAATTTGTGTTGAAATCAAATCAAGTAAATCTGGAAACATTTCATCCTCTCTCCAAGGCACTCCTCATCCTTGTACTTATAAATATGAAGACATTTGCTCATATTTTTATCGCAACCAATAAGAGCGTTATCCACCTAAATATCCTCAATAAGATCCCTAGTTCTGTGACTTTTAGGGTTAGTGAAATTTATTGAGTGATTCATACTCTTCTCATATTGTACTCTCTCTCGATGTAAAGAAATAATAAAGGGTTGTTGGGTCTCCATGGACGTATGATACTTATATCTAAACCACATTAAATCTTCTATATCTCTTTCTCTTTTTCTTTCCATTCTTTATTTTTGCGTGATCTCATAGTTGATTTTAAGTTGCAGTGGTACTCAAATAGGCAATACTAGATTATGATTATACCGCTTCCGTTCATCAATTTTTCCCTATAGTTTGGTATCAGAGCTAGAGTTATTGTTCTAATTGGATATTAATGGCTTCTTCTGGAAAGTCTATTGGTAGATCTGGTGTCAATTATGCCGTTATACATTTTGATGGAAAGGGAGATTTTGGAAGACGAAGAAGGATGCAATATTAAAGAAGGAGAAGACTTTTAAGATAATTTCTGTGCCTGACAAATTGAAGGACATTGAAGCGGATGTTTTGGAAGAGATGAAAGATGAAGCTCTTACAACAATCCAATTGAGCCTTTCAGATGCAGTTCTTAAAGAATTCTCTCAAAAGAAGACGTCGACGGAATTATGGAATGAATATCAAGACAAGTCTCTCACAAATCAGATTATTCTTCAGCAACAACTCTATTCATTTAAGTAAAGCCTGGAGCCAATCTTATGAAGCATGTAGATGCTTTGACCACTTTGATTATGAACCTGAAGGCAGCAGATGTTGATATTACTGATAAGGCTCAAGCAGTGATCCTCTTGTGTTCCTTTCCTGAGGAGTATACTGCTTTTAGTAATTCCATGATATATGGTCATAGTAAGACTAGCCTATTTGATGTAAAAGCCGATCTTCATAATAAAGTGTTGAGAGGAAGGTTGGCAAGCACTAGTTTAGATAGTGATTCAAAGGGCTTATTTGTTTAGAGACGTAGAAGGCAAAGCAAGTCAAAGAATGGTGGAGGTAGATATAATTCAAGGTCTCATTCTAGAGGGCCTAGGCAATTGACTTTATATTATTGTAAGAAGCCAGAGTGCTTTACAGCATAATTTTCTATGCTCGAAGGAAGAAGAAAAGAACCAAAGCAAGCTTCAGCATCTACTATAGAGAAATCACATACAAAGAGTGATACCAATGTGTTGATAGTTTCTAGCTCTTCCAAGAAGAGCAACTTATAACTTATTGGCTCTGGCAAATACTATCATATAACACCTGATAATGAGCAATGATGCTTATTGGTTTCGTTACATACAAAGAGTGACTTATTGGTTTCTTTACATACCGTGAGATTGATGGAGGAGAAGTTCTAATGAGCAATGATGCTTCTTGCCATATGGTTGGTGTTGGTAGTGTGAAGGTCAGAATGTTTGATGGTGTTATTCGTACTATTACTGATGTTAGATATGTACCAGATTTGAGAAGGAGCTTGATTGCTACTCAGGCTTTGAGTAGGCTTAGGTTGAAGGTTGTTATTGAGGGAGAAAAGATGAAGATATCGAAGGGTTTCATGATTGTTATGAAAGGTGTGAGGGCATGAAATCTTTATTTATTGAAGGGCACTACTGTAGTTGGAGAATCAGCTCTACTACTTTTGCTGATTCAGATTCTTCCAGATCGTGGCACTTGCGGATGGGACATATTAGTGAACGCGGTTTGGATCAGTCAAGAAAGCGAGGTTTGATTGATGGTATTCAGCATTCAAAGCTTGGCTTTTGTGAAGAGTGTGTTCTTATTAAGCAGAGAAAGATTTCTTTTGGCACTGGAGAGTATAAAGCAAAAGTTGTCTTGGTGTATGTTCATACAGATGTTTGGGGTCCCTCCCCTTGCCCATCCTTAGGTGAAGCCAGGTACTTCGTTTCATTTATAGATGATTTCTCTCATAAAGTATGGGTATACTTCCTACAGTCCAAGAGTGAAACCTTTGCTAAGTTTCGAAAGTAGAAATCTTTGGTTGAAAAGCAGCCAGGGAAGAAGTTGAAAGTTCTCTGTCCGAATAATGTGGGTGAATTTGTATCAGAAGGATTCATTGATTTTTATGAGTCCGAAGGCATTAAGAGGCATTACACCACACCCGGCGACCCTCTGTCTAATGGATCAGACTCAAGGTGCAGCTCATTCAGAGACTAGGCCTATTAGAGTGAGGAAGAAACCTAAATGTTAATGAGTTTGTTGGATTGAGCATCGAAGACATCGACTTCAATGACATTGCAACATATTCAGGAATGTTGTCCATGACGAGTCCAGAAAAGCAGAGATCGGCAAGGAGTTTGATATGAATGATATGGGAGAAGCACAAAGAATTTTGGTAATGAAATATTTAGAGATAGGAAACAAAGAGAGTTGAGACTCACTCAGGCGTAGTACATCAAGAAGGTCATCGCTCGATTCGGTATGGAGAAGGCTAAACCGGTTGGCACTCCATTAGGCTCTCATTTTAAGTTGTCAAAAGAATTATCTCCTACATCGGATGAAGACAATAGGTATATGGCTGACATACCATATTCTAGTGCTGTTGATAGTCTTATGTATGCTATGGTGTGCACGAGACCAGATTTGGCCCAACCAGTGTGTGTTGTGAGTTGATATAAGTCTAACCCCGGCAAAGAGACTGGCAAGCAGTGAAGTGGATAGTCAGATATCTTCGTTGAACTTCTTCAATTGACAAGTGATATGGTGGAGCAGGTGGCGACATATCTCTTAGAGGTTACCGTGATTCAGATTATGCTAGGGATAGAGACGCATGGATGTCGGTGTCAGATTATGTTTTTTCACTTGGCATATGCTCGATTTCATTGAGATCAAAGTTGTAGTCTGTAGTAGCTTTATCAGCTACTGAGGCCAAAGTTGATATCGATTGTAAAAGCGACTAAGGAGGGATTGTGTTTTGTTCAGCTATTGGATGATCTTTCTATGGTGCAGCGGACATAGAGCTATATTTAGACAGTTAGAGTGCGATTCATCTTGTAGAGAATTAAGCTTATAATTCTCGAATGAAGCACAATGATGTCCGAAGATTTTTTCTTATGCTTGAAGAAGAATGAAACAAGATCAAGTTGGTGAAGGTGAGTACTATGGATAATCCTTCAGATATGATGACAAAATCACTTCTTAAAGACAAGTTTGAGCATTGCTCAAACTTGATCAGTTTGATTTCAGCTGCTTGAGGGCCATGGGGCGCTAACCCAATAACCAATTTTCTTGATTAATGAATATATTTAAATCGAGGTGAAGTGTTAAATTTGGATGATTTAAAACTATTCCAAATTTATAAGGAAGAAGATATTAATTGATTCCCGTAATCAATCAAATGTGAGAAACAAATTGGAAAGATAATCAACTAGTATTAGAAGAGATATTAATTGATTTGAGGAATCAATCAAATAAGAATATATGTGAAAACAAACATAAATACGCTAAATTTGTTTTGATAAATCAAGCAAATCCGGAAATATTACATCCTTATCTCCAAATCAGTCTTCATCCTTGTACTTGTAAATATGAAGACATTTGCTCATCTTTTTATTACAACCAAAAAGAGTGTTCACCACCTAAATATCCTTAATAAGATCCCTATTTCTGTAATTTTTACGGTGAGTGAAATTTATTGAGTGATTCGTGCTCTTCTCATATTGTACTCTCTCTCGAAGTGAAAAAATAACAAAGGGTTGTTGGGTCTCCGTGGATGTAAGATACTTCTATCCGAACCACGTTAAATCTTCTATATCTCTTTCTCTTTTTCTTTCCATTTTTTGTTCTTGTGTGATTTCAAAGTTGATTTTAAGTTGCATTTGTATCCAAATAGACAATACTAGATTCTGGTTAAACCACTTCCGCTCATTAATTTTTCACCACAGTGACACCCTTAAGAAATGATATATTGTGCACATTTTCTTTTCGTCGCCCACTATAGAAATCTTGAGCAGTATCAATGGTTTTAACTCTAATAATATATGTATTTAATTACAAAGTCCAACATTAATTTCTATGTTTCAATCTGATAACATTTACCAATTAAGCGATTTGCTTTGATCAAAGCTTTGACTTTGCATTAACTACCAAATACGATGATACTAAGTATCTATTCGAATGAGACGAATGCTCTCTTGAATAATATTTCAATTCAAGTGGTTTAACTTATACCTTATTATGGTTTAAACACGATTATCTTTATCATTTGATTGACTATATCAAAGTATAGTTTAGAGTTTAGACACTTTATTTTCATAGTAAACTCAAGTCAAATGACTACCGCACATAGTCGCATGAGATATCCTTTTGACTTTTAATCTATAGAAGACTCTAAACGAGTGGTTATGTAGTTATTCCAAATAACTACATATATGTAATCTCTTGGTGTCTCCCATGGACATAAGTGATTCATCGGCTGTCACATAGAGAGCCTTATGTACACTAGTCCCAATGGATAAATTGATATCCCGTCCTTGATACATCTTGAGTGGGAAAATTTAAATACAAGTATTTATTTTATACAGTTCAATACTCATGATTACAAACGCATTCGCATCTGTAAATGATTAAATACCGGTCCTAAGGATTCCACTTGAATATATTTAATGTATTCAAAACATCAATTGTGTCCCAATATAACAATGCATATAACATAAATAAAACTAAAAGCTTACTTATTTCGAACAAGATTTATTATAGGAGTTATGTTATATACAATCAAATTATATAATTTTTCCTAGGGCACACCCTTGACTTTATAAATCTTCTATTTGTACTTGAAGTCAATTATGTTGACTCACAACCATACTCATAATTAATTTCCATAGACTAAATTGAGAAAGGGCGACCACCTCTCACTCCCCTTTCGTGGATATGATCAAACTCGATTTCCAATTTCAAACTGGTATATTTTCTAATTGGAAAGTAATCACCAAGCATTTCAACTCGCCTATAAATACCAGACCAACATTACCATATAACAGATTGATTAAGGCATTGATAGAACTCTACCGAAATTGAATATATTGTTTTTTGTTGTAATTGGAGATATTGTACTATAATCGGTCCAGATATAATGATGTCAGCAATAAAAGATGTATAGTGGATCTCGTTTATGATCAAACCATTATACCCCTATGTTATTTACTTTTTCATATTGTTTCTGCTGATACTAGAATCCTTTACTATCTCGATCAGGTCACAACTAAAAAGCGATGTTATACGATCTGATGATCCTTACGATCCGATTATCAACCTGATCATGGGTCAAACGAGCAAACATTTTTTGGATGTTTGTCCATTTTCTAACGTAAACCATCATAGAATAACCATTGATGGCAATATATGTCAAGTGAACATATAATTACATCATGTCAAGTGAATATATATTTGAAGATTCCCCACAATAACTTTTTGCACCTTAATAGCTATAGAACAACTAAGCGCTTAAAACTCTACAGATTTGAACATATATTAACATTGTTACATTTTATCGTAGCAAATATATACATATAAGGATATCAATCAAAATATAAATAAACCGCATATGAAATATTATACCATGTCACTGAAAAAGTAGAGTGAAGGAACCCTTGGGGTCCGTTCGCAGACCTTTTTCACCCAGTTGGAGTTCGCGACTAATGCGTCATTGTTATGGTCCACCGATTTTTCCAGTTGGGGTGACTAATTCAAATTGTTCAGTTTGTGTCGAACGCGTTCGACCCCAATTATACTTATACGAGATATTTTGGCACATGCAACGCACATGCATATAACCTCTTTATTAAATTTGAAAATTTGAAAATTCTATATAGTTCGATAAAAATAAACTTAAAAATATAAGGGAAAAATATAATTTTTTGCTGAAATAGGGTTTGAACTTGTAACCTTGTTTGTGTTTTAAAATTTCTATTTAAAGATAGATGTTAATTTTTGTTCACGGTCGAATTCATGACCTCTCGTTTACATGGAAGAGCATTTTTGAAATTTCTTGGTCGGATCAAAAAATTGTGTTTTTATTTCAACTATTAATAAGGATTAATAAAGATTTATAGATTGGTTAATTTATCTAGAAAGATCTTACATTATCTATTCTAATGCAGTTATATATATTTGACTCACTCTTTAAAGTCTAATTATAATTACATTTGGACAACTATTCTATGAATAATTGGAATCAACATCTAGATTTGAATAGGTCTAAATTAATTGTAGAGAGATTTTATCTTCTAATTTATTGGGAAGATCATAAGAAATAACATTGATATTTAAAAAGTTATATATATGGATATTTTGGGAAGTTTATGGTCGGACCAAAAAATTATGTTTCTATTACAACTATTAATAAAGATATGTTACTCTGTTGATAATTAATGTCCCTTTCAAATACTTCTTTCATTCCCTCTTCAACAAATACAAAAACATGTTCTCCTTTCCTAAACTTTTCCCTTTTAAATGCTTATTTTCATGCTCTTTTTCCTAACAGTTCGTTGGTTGACTTAAATAAGTTACTTTTTTGTTTTCTGAAAGCTAAAATAAATTGATTTTGGCTATTGAAAAGGAAAAAAAATAGCTTATTTAAGTCTATTTACCTTTTAAAATGCTCCATTTTCATGTCTCGAAACCCTTAATTTGTGTATAAAAAAGTGTTGTGATGCACATTAAGTGAAAAAAAAAAAAGTCCCTAGTCCAATGTTCACAAACAAGGGAAACTAGAAAGAAAAAAGTGAGACGAACATTCACTACCACAACCATTTATTATTTCAAAGTAAATGGATTAGTAATACAAAAATTAGTTTTTTTAAAGGCACACTGAAGAAAGAGTGCACTCTTCACCAACCAAGACAGTGCTTGGCGATTAGCATTACTCACTTCACTTGTACAGTTTTGTTTATTCGTTGTTCTCAACAAAACTTACTTTCAACCCTCTACAGCGGGACTGTTCCCGTGAATAATTTTGTTTAACCCCTCAGTTTCCTTAATTGCCTTTTAGCCCTTCACCTCAGTTTGTTAACTCTATTTAATCACTCCACTCCTCTCACTCCAATCTCACAGCTAAACATGAACTCCTCCTCATGGTTCCTTCTCTTCCTAACACTC
Organism: Allium fistulosum; assembly: GCA_030737815.1. Taxonomy (NCBI): domain Eukaryota; kingdom Viridiplantae; phylum Streptophyta; class Magnoliopsida; order Asparagales; family Amaryllidaceae; genus Allium; species Allium fistulosum. Next base: position 716,111,556 of record CM060904.1, read on the forward strand.
CTCACATTTTCAGCCCTAGCTTTCTCAAATGAAGAAGAAACTGGCCCTGGTCTTGTAATGAACTTTTACAAAGATTCATGCCCACAAGCAGAAGATATAATCCAAGAGCAAGTTAGGTTGCTGTACAAAAGGCACAAGAACACTGCCTTTTCTTGGCTTAGAGGCCTTTTCCATGACTGCGCTGTTGAGGTAATTCGTAGTTTCCACATGATTTTGGACTTTCTGGTAAATGTAGATTGTGCTTGGGGTTAATTTAATTTAGCTATTTATGCTTGATAATTAGTCTTGTGATGCTTCGCTGCTGCTTGATTCAACAAGAAGGTCTCTCTCTGAGAAGGAGACTGATAGAAGCTTTGGGTTGAGAAATTTTAGGTATTTTCCTTCTTTCCCGTAGTTAATTTCTTCTGTATAATCAATGTAAATAGTTGATTTTCTTTTATCAAACAATTTCAAATGAAATTTGGTTTTTGCATCATTTGGGACACTTTTTCAAACTTACTACAAATTCAGAGTCCGTTTAGCGACTAGTGCTGCTTTGAAAGCCGGATGTTATTCATAGAGTAGTGAATAAACATGTACATATTTGTTTTTGAAGCCATAAACCCTCTTCAAAATTTATGCACAAAGCTAGATTGATTATAACAACTAAAATTTGAAATGGCTTGAAGTTGCTGAATTATATGTACTAATGAAAGTTATTGAAATACAAGTATACAGATATATTAATGATTTAATGGGTCAAATGATAGGTACTTGGATACAATAAAGGAGGCAGTGGAGAGAGAGTGCCCTGAAGTAGTCTCTTGTGCTGACATCTTGGTCCTCTCTGCTAGAGATGGCATTGCTTTGGTATGCCTTTTCATTTTCCCTACCATCATATAATTAGCTTGGAATCCTTAAAATAACTCATTGAAAAATATTAATGATCAATGGTTAAACTAAAGTGTATTATATTGTTAAGATGCCTTGCTTTAGTAGTTGATTAGGGTCATTTACCTTAAAGTCAGGAAGTTTTACAGGTAAAGTTTTGTTGTTGAACCAAGGGTTCAAATCTAGTTTATAGTCACAAGTGCAGAATTTACACTTACATCAAAATGTAAATGAAATGGTCATATGATTAATTTCTATATATATAGGTTGGAGGACCTCACATTCCCCTAAAAACAGGGAGGAGAGATGGGAGGAGGAGCAGAGCTGAAGTTTTGGAGAAGTATTTGCCAGACCACAATGAGAGCATCTCTGTTGTTTTGGACAAATTTGCTGCTATGGGCATTGATACACCTGGAGTTGTTGCTCTTCTTGGTACATTCACTAACCCATTCATTTATGTGCATATATTCACAGTATAAGAAAACAGTTTCATTCACAGTATACAAAACCAATAAACATCTAAAAAGAATGATTATTAATGCTTATTAACAGTTATAAATCAAGCTAAACACTGAGTAACTGAGTGCATTATGTGCTTAACTTTTTTAAGAGTTGGTTTACTATAAAACAAAGAATAAGTGGCCAACAAACTCATAACTATATGTATATATTTTAGCATTTTTGGCAATGAATAGATGAATCCAAGATCCAAATGCATGCACAGAGAGAGATGTGTCAGACTTTTTTGGAGTGAGCTATGGAAAGCACATGGGCATGTAACAAACACACACTTGTATTTTAGTAGAATGACCATTCTACCCTTACATTCGAAGGTTGTGTTGGAATGTTATGGCAGTATGTGTTACAATATTCAACAATTATCTAGTTTTCTGCCGGAAAGAAAGTTAAACTTACACTCATTTTTTAGAAGTTTGAAAAATTCAAGATAAATTTTTTTTCTACTGGATAAGGTTGGAGAACATTTTGTGAATTTGTCCATAGAGTCTGTGAGGTAGTACTTTATTAAACAACACGCCAAGGCTTTCCTGAAAGCTGAAAAAGTGGAGCCTGTCTAAACACAGTAGACGTCCTTTACTTATTTGCTCACATGCTTACTCTGATGACTATTCAAATTTCACTAAATGCTGTCGTGCATGACATAAAGTTGAGTTCAGCCAGAGAATTTTTTTACTATACTAAACTTATAAATGTAAACAGTTAAAAGTATATTTATATCATTTTAACAACCAAATGAAGTAAGATGATGTAGCTCCGGAAACTTTTTTACGGTGGAAATAAGGATTTGTCCTTTATTTTTAAATTGGATGCGTTAAAAACTTCTTAAAAATATGTTTTGAGTTACAATTACATTTTTAATTTCAATGTTTTCTTTGTGGGAATTAAATTTCAACTTTAATTGCATGTTTCTACGAATTAAACTTTTTTTTTTAATTTTTTTTTGAAGGAATGCAAATATTTTCAGATTTCACGCAAATACATTGAAACTTAAAAAAGAACGGTTTTTTCAGATAAAAAATTTAGTTTTGAGGAGGGACTAGCCTGTCTATTTTGAAACTTATAAATGCGGTTTACAATGTTATTTTTCTTATATATCTAAACTAGCTAGGTGAAAATTAGGTTGAAGGACTTTTCATTTCAAAGTAATAAGTTTTAAGAACAAATTTTTTGAATATTTAGTTTAAAGTACAATTTATTGAAAAATAATAAATTCATTTATCATTTTAAGTTATACAGAAAAATAATAACTTCGTACATCATTTTTCCTTCTTTTATCATTTTAAAACTTGTTACCTTGGACTGGGAAGCCTGCTCTGAACTAGTAATAGGAACCCACATGCTAGCTCATACCAACTAAATAAAGTCATATGCATCCAAACTCATTCAATATAGAGTCAGATTTATCCTCCGTCTATCTTTTACACACCGACTTCTTTAATGTGGATGCCGTTGCTTAACCATGTTGCTATAGGATAAGCTTGTCGGGCATGTGATCAGTATCTGTGATACACTTTAATTTTTACCGACTTCAATTCAACACAGTGAATTATAAAAACAAACTTGCTTAAAACACGTAATGCACGCCTCAGCTAACAAATCTCCTTTCAGATTAATACATGCACAGCCTCATTTTCGAACTTATTTTCCATAGTTCCTTTTCTCAATTTAAAAAAAAAAAGAGTCTGCACTTAATCTCGAGTTAATATTTTAGCAAAATCAAACCTTTTTTAGGTTAAATATGTGTGATTTTGCAGTAAACTGCAAACAATTTCAGGCATGTTTTGTGAAACCTCTTTTTGAAAAGAGAATATATTTTGAAACTTACAGACAATGTAAATGTAGAGCTAATACATGGGAAATTTCAGGTGCACACAGCGTAGGACGAACCCACTGCGTGAAGCTGGTCCACCGTCTATACCCAGAAGTGGACCCGGAGCTGAACCCAAGTCACGTCCCGCATATGATAAAGAAGTGCCCGGACGCCATCCCCGACCCGAAAGCGGTCCAATACGTGCGCAATGACCGAGGAACGCCGATGAAGCTGGACAACAACTACTACCGCAACATCCTCGACAACAAGGGCCTCCTCCTGGTCGACCATCAGCTGGCCTACGATGCCAGGACCAGGCCCTATGTTATCAAGATGGCGAAGAACGAGGACTACTTCTTCAAGGAGTTCTCCAGGGCCATCACTTTGCTTTCAGAGAACAACCCCCTTACTGGTACCCAGGGTGAGGTTAGGAAGCAGTGCAATGTTGCTAATAAGAGGGATTAGGCAATTGTTTAGATTCTTATATGTCAGGTTTGTTTAAGAAGTGTTTGTGAGAGTGGAATAAGTGAAGTGATGAAGGGTATGATGTTAGGGAGGAGATGTTGTATGTATGAGAAGTTGATGGTGTAATGTTCTTGTTTCCTTTTAGTTGATTAATGGAATAATTATGTTGGATTTGTTTTGATGGGCTGTATTTTCTGCATGGAGCTATAAATACTAACATTCATACATCACAAACCTACGTCAATAGCCTATGATGTGTAAAATTTTACATGAAATTTTTTTACATGAATGATTTGTGGGTTTATGTATTTAATTTTTTTTTTTTTTGAAATGTGAGATACCAAATACTACTTGATTTTACTAAATTTTCAAAATTAGAAATATACATGATAATTCTCAACGCCAGCATTCTAAAATTTTCATCAACCATTTTTCCGTATTTTAAATTTATTTGAACAATATAATAGAGATACTCACCTAATATGGTTACATATTGAATAACATAGATTGATAATGTGTTATTTATTAACGCCTATCTCTCTCAAGAAAATTTGTTCGATGGTGACATGTGGCATTATTGAATGGTTAAGATAACATAGTATTTTTGTCATATGTATCCAGAACTCTTATTCCTAGGTTGATATTCCTTTGTTTTGCTACGTACCTATGTATATCTGGTGAATATTTCCTTAGGGAATGGGTATTTGAGTTTCTAAACTCACTTTGTTTGTTATTTGAACAACGAAATAGTAATAATATTACAACCGCTTAGCATTTCAAGTTACTTGGGTAATAATTCAATGGACGCTTGTATTAATGAAAATCATATGTTCATATATTGAAGTAATTCGTCATTTCATTCCCTCGCATTTCGGTAAAGAATAGAACACTTTTTGGTATATTTTAAAGGGCTGCCAATGTTTTCATTGCTTTAATGGGTAAGGGATGATTATACCGGAAAGACAAAGGATACCCTAGGTAAAATATAGTGTAACATGTCCTCCCTTCCCCCTCACTTGAACCAAGGGTGAGGTTAGGAAGCAGTGCAATATTGCTAATAAGAGAGATTAAATAGCTAGTTTAGTTTACACCATCAGGTTTGTTTAGGAAGTGCTTGTGAGAGTGTAATTAAAGTGACGAAAGCTTTATGGTCCGGGGAGATGTTTATGTAAGAAAAGTTAGTGATGGGATAAAGAACTGCCTTTTCGACCCTCACGCCGATACATTCACGATATTTACGTGCTGAACATTCAAGTGCTGAAAAGACAAAACGTTAGGATAAACAAAAAAAAGAAACAAGAAAGAGGAGAACAAAATATTAGAATTTCGCATGCGGAATGATAACATATAATATCAAAAGACAGTATACAAAGCTACTCTGATAAACATAATATTTCAGAGTTACCAATCAAAATACTATCATCGGTTTGGACAGATATAATCGCATGTCCATACAATTGCTGATATATGCATAGTTGTTGGAAAATGTTTTAAATAACAAGTGAATTATTAAAAAAATTGACTAAGTATGAATGAGTGCCTCCTATATGTGAATAGTCCCACATTGTAGGATTATATGAAATAATCAAGTATTTATACTTGATTCTTTGAAGCTAAGTTGGACCCTTTGGGCACCCAATGATGCTCTTTTGTGAAGAAGAAGACCATGTTTGACCACCACGCGCGTTGACCGACCCGGCCCGGCCAAGCCGGGTTCGGGCTTGTAGTAGTGTAACACTTATATTTTTGGTGCAAAATTCTTTAACCGTTTTTGACCGGGCTGGAACGGTCAAATTAGACCGAACCTGTATTAGAGAACGTTACATAACGTTCATTATTTTGACCCGTTATTTTCTCAGATCCGTTTTTCGAGACCATGTTTCCCAACCAGTAACGTTCTTTTGCTATTCCGCCTTCTTAACTAATAAGAGGACGAAACAGAAAGAACAACATTAAGTTCGAATTCTTTTTTCAAATCAGAAAATAAGAGCAACGTTTTTGAGTGCAAATAGAATCGATTCGTACGTGGAAACGAATCGATACCACTAAAATATTGAGAGACTGTTTTATCCTAGAGGCGGCGGCGATTGATCCGAACTGCTTTGCACTGTACAGCAGATCGCCGAAACGTCTTCAAGAGAGTGACGTATTCCACAACTCAGCCGGAGATCGACATTGTTTCCAACAATAGTAATGCAGTGGAAATAAATACTACGATGGGTAAAACATCCAGCTCCTATCCAAGAGCCTAACGAACATCAACAAAAATCTACCTTACAGACTACTCAAAAGAGCACCCATGAAAATAAAGGAAAAATAAAACCATAGGTCAGACATAAGTCTAGTGTGAATAACTCAAGAAATATGTGATCAACATATAACAGTGCTTTGAGACCGTCGTAACGGTTATACCCTCAAAAGAACTAAACCCATCTAATAAGTACATATTGTGATATAATATATAATGTTTAGAGTGAAGAATATAAATCAGAAAATAGTTGTGCCGCTTGCATCTCATGACACAACAATATTGAAGTATAATCAAAACCGCTATGGCGCGTTCGCATATGGAGTTTCCGTAGAGATGCCTTCAGTAAACTGAAGTGGATCTCTATGAAAAGGATCAGAAACTACCTTCCGAGTGTCGTATATCTCTAGATAGAATATACCATAAGGTAAACACAACTAGCCCAACGCCAGAACATATAGAACCACGTGGAACTAAGTACCAACAGCTCCCACTTGCAACATATCGATAAGTGCACTCTAGATATGGAGTTGGTATACCCTTATGGGTTAGCTAAACCCAAGATTGTGCAGCCTAATTTGTCTTTAGTCATATACCGATGGTGAAGTCATGTTCAGTATCTTAGTACACAAGCCATCAGCACTCGAACAAATCACAAATCCCCATATGGATTCCCACGTCTCGAACAGATCTTGAAACCATACATGGATTTCAGCATCTTGAACAGATTCACTTCCAAGAGATAGAACGCATTTTTTAGTCTTGAGGTGGTTTTCGATAAATAAAACACTTACCGATCCGTCTCTTCAAGACCGAATCGATGAATTTCGGGTTAACTTACTCTGGTTCTTTCAGAAATAAACAAACAATGATAAAGGTGGAGATCATCTCCTATCCATACGGATATCCTTATCTCTTGTCCTATAAGAGCAAGATGAGTTTATATCTAGGTTATATCATCACCAAGTGAATAACTGTACCGTATAATTTCTATGTTTCTTCTAGATATTTCCTAAGTTAAATTTGGTCCAATTCAACAACAATGAAATGGCCACATATGGAAACTGAGTCTCATATACTTATCATGTTTCCAACTCTTTCAACTTCTACCATCCCTCGGTTAAGAGTGAAGCCCAGTGGACTAGAGCACTATTGCTTCTACCCTACTCGAATCATCATTCTTAACTCTCACATATAGAATCAAGTCTATTTCGTCGGTTTTAGTGCTATGTACACAACTAAATTCTTTCCATAGACGAGTAATCACACAAAGCATGATTAATTCACAAAAAGAACGAACAAGTCACATAATCGACTTCTAATCTCCTTTTTATTTAATTAATCCTTTATAATTGAAACCTCTTTTATTAGTTAAACTTTTTTATCTAATAAAACTTATTCATTTAATTAATACTCCTAATTAATTAAAACTTCCTTATTTAATTAATATTCCTTTATTAATTAAACTTCTTTATTTAATTAAACTTCTTATTAATTAAAACTTAACTTATTTAATTAAACTTCTTATTAATTAAAATATAACTTATATAAATTTGTATATAGATTTAATTTCCGTTTGTAAAAGATATATACTTATATTCTACTATTCATGTATTTTACTATTCATGTATACTCTTTTCTATAATTCAAAAGTATTAATATATTTATCTCAAATGTTATAAGTATATCCACAATCATTAACAAGATTTACTTAACTTTAAAATATAATCAAAGAGGCTAAAAAACAAATGTTAGTTAAACATTGTTACTATAAATCCCCTCTCTTTTATAAGTTAATCTTTTACTTTTTCCGTCTTTCCATAAAAAATTCCATACTTGTCAGTCTTTAAAATATCCATTATTAAAGATCTAAGTATTCTATTAGGGGTTAAAGACAATTCTTACTCAAGCATTTGTCACAATAAACCCAAAACCATTTCACACTTAACATTTTCTTTAAAACTTATTTTTAAAGATTTAATCACACTTACAAGGGTTAAAGACAATTGTTACTCAAACATTGTCACTACAAACCCAAAGCCATTTCACACTTAACCATTTTCTTTAAAACTTGCTTTTTAAGATTTAATTACACTTACAAGGGTTAAAGACAATTGTTACTCAAACATTGTCACTGCAAACCCAAAGCCATTTCACACTTAAACCATTTTCTTTAAAACTTGCTTTTAAAGATTTAATTACACTTACAAGGGTTAAAGACAATTGTTACTCAAGCATTTTCCACTGTAAGTCCAAAACCATTCACTTATAATTATCTTTAAGACATTCATTATTAAATATCTAATTATATTCCTAAGTATAATTAATAAAGGTTAAAAACAAGTTTTACTCAAACATTGTTTACTATAACCCATAACCATTCACTTATAATTATCTTTAAAATATTCATTTTAAAGATCAAAGCATATCCACACTTATTAATTAAGGTTATACACTTTTATTTAACTTCTCAACATAATTTATTTTAACTTAAGTATTAAAAATCCAAACTTCCCTTACTATAATTATAAAATACTTAACTTGACTTTTAAAACTTATATATACACACACACGCACACACACACTTTTAGAATACTTATAATTATGTTAAAACACTTTTAAACTACTTAAAAATATATTATAATTATCTATATAGAATATTATGTAAAAATAACAAATTTTGAAATAAATTGAAAAAAAAAATAAACATGTTTTATTTTAAAAGCCTCTTACTTTAAAAGTTCATAATTAATTTTTAGAATTATATTTAAACTTGAAACCAATTTTAAAACATTATAATATAAGTTAGAAAACAACCCTAAAAAAATAAGAGAAAAATACATAATTTAAATATTATTTTTACACAACTTAAAGTTTCGAACAGAAAAGACTTCTTTGGAAATGCTACCTAAACAATTCGCAACAAGTAAAAATGTTTCTGAAGCAAAGACAGCATTTCAGAATGCTATCTAAAGTTCTACACCAATTTTAACACGATTTTGCATGAACTGTGGGACTAGTTTTCGACACTTAAAGAATTGATTTTTCATCCAATTTTTTTACAGCGGTTAGTATACTTATGGTACTTAAAAATCATGGAATGAAACCCCTAAGGATATCTTTTAATAAAAATTTCCGAATACAAGGTATTTTTCCAAAGTGCTCACATAGCGACTATTTCGCTATAACTTTCGCCACTTCATTCGACTAGTTATTAAATGATTTAAACTCCAAATTTTTTACAGTAAGAACAAAATATAATTTACTTTTTAAAATGATATAGAAACCTCTAAGGATGTCTCTACAAAAATAAACGCTAATTCTCAGAAACAAGGTATTAAAAAGTGTCCATATAACGACTATTTCACTTTTAACTTTTACAGCTTTGTTTGGCTAGTTTTAAACCTTTTTAAAACTTGATATTTTTATATTAGTAAGTACTTATATTTTACAAATTAAAACCACAAAGAAACCCTTAAGGATGTCTTCCAAAGTTAACTTAAAAATCACTGAACACAAAACGATTTAAAAGTGCATCCAAAACGACTTTTTCACTTCAAACTTACATAACTTTCCCAAACAATTCGTCACTGTCCAAAACACATAAACATGTGTAGAAAACAACCAAATATATATTTACATAATATGTTCACATTTTACCAATTTAACATATGTCAAATACAATGGATTTCAAAGTGCGTTTATAACGACTATTTCACTTCAAACATTCACAACACACTTCAACTTCACATAAAATGTTATCAAACATGTAAACAATAAGTCATGGACACGATACATGTGTTAGAGGGTTACAAGAGAGAATATACCACATATAGTGTTGTCGCTTGTTTTTCAAAGCAAAGAGAGGCCCAAAAGTAATAACTTGCATTTTTTTCACTTTATACTTTTTATTTCAACAATCAAACATTATATCACATATACACAAATTAAATTATGAGTAAACTCACGTTTAAATAAGACAAACACAAGCCTAAGCACCTAGAAGCCAAGAATCACTTCCTACCGTAACCCTGAAGTCAAAGCTACCACCTTCATGCTAAAAAACACAAGCCAAGACCTCCGCTCCCTCTAAGTTGCTCACGGCCTAGGTTTGGTTCCCCCTTTGATCCATCATTTTTTCACTTCTTAGATGCTAAACCATGTTCTAATGATGATATAAGGTCTTTGTGAAAGTTTGGAAGAGAATGAAGTTGATTTGAATATGTTTTGAAAGAAAGAAGGGACTAAAGAGTGTTTTGAATTTAAGAGTTTTTTCTCAATACTTTGAGAAATGAAATAATGAATTCAAAGAGAGTATAGTGTGGATGTTAACAAGTGGAAAAAGATCCTATTTTCCCCTTGAATGGCCAGCCAAACCCTCCTCTCTCTCCTTGCTTTGCTTGCGCATACCCTCCTTAAATCACTCAATGATCCCCTCCTTAAATCACTCTCTTTTGTCCCCTTAATTAATCTTAGGTTTAATTAATTTTGCTTATGAAGGTAGGTGATTTAAATTGTTGTGAATGTCTGTATATGTTACTACACAAATAAAAAAGAGTTCGAACAACTTTATTTAGCAAAATGTCATTTATCGTTAAAACGATTTTCGGTCACATTATCGATGTTTCTTCAAACTATTTATTTTTGTAAACAAAATTCAAAAACAGTTTTACCTTCATTAGTTATTATTTAAAAGGGGGCTAACAAGGTTATAAAAATACATCTATCCATCTTAACTCCAAGATTCAAATATTTAAATACGAAGTGTTTGAAATTCTGGATCGTTACATTATCTCCCACTTAGAATATTTCATCCTCGAAATTCCAACACGAGCAACAAAAAGAAACAATGACAAATCAACACTTAACAACATTCATAATCATTAGAAAACATATCATACAAATATACTAAAGCCCATATTGTAATGACCTACCTTTTTGGACGGTTTAAATCGACAATAAACCACACATGTCGGACTCAAACCATTCAAAAGGGAGGATTGTTATGGGGTAAATAAGAAAAAGAAAAGAAAGAAATAAAAAAAACACAGAATCTCACGGCGGAATGACAAAATATAATAATCAAATAACAGTTCATGAAGCTGTTTTACAAATAACATTTGATTACACCTTTACAATACAGATCGGAGTTACATACAACAAGAATAAATAAATAATACAGTTGAATAACATGATGCAGTGGGATAAATATAATAAATAATAATAGTACTAAATCTTCGTCTTCATCCTCCAGAAATAAGGTCTTCACTACACTGAAAGGCTCAGACTGACCCGAGCGTAATGGAAAGACAAAACACTTGAGTCAGAACTAAAAGATCTTATGTAAGTTAAATCAACGGTAAATAAATATGAGTGCTACGGCTTCAGAGTTGTTTACGGGGATTTACATCTCCTATCCAATGTCTAACGTGAGTGCAATAACTTAAGAGATGCTCGGGATTCCATCTCCTAAGGATCCGTTAAACTATCTACATACATAGTACAATACACTATTATAATAGTGTCTACAGTAAAGTAAAGTATTAAAATAGCATTAAGGCATTACCCATATCCCCCTTAACACATTTTTATATATTCCCATAGTCTATACAGTACCGCAATTCCTTCGTAAATTGGAGGGCTATCAGAGGGCACTCCATAGGTACGGTACAAACCAAACTCGTAATGGGCGTGACAAGGCATGTGACAAGGCATGCAAGGCAATGTCCAAGGTAGGATACTACCGTTTTGCGGATCCGGACTGGTTGTAATGCATAGCAGCTACTACCGTCCACCTTGGAACACACTCCCATAATCAAATCGAGGGGTGGCCACCAAATCAATCACAAAGTCATAATATGGTATCGAAAAAGCATGTCCGATCGAAGGTGCGACCTCACTTGGTCCGGCGTGGCTCTTGTTTTTGTCACATCAAGCTGGCTCGAGGGAGTCAGGGCTACGTTAATACCTCATACAGAATCGTTCGCCAAACCATCCTACTTCACTCTGGAATCCCCACCACGTGCACAGTTGTTAATGTGGTTTTCGGTATTGGCAGAGAGTATGACAATATCCGATTCCGGTCTCTTTAACAACCAAACGCTTATTTCACACCGGATGGTTCTTTTACATTTCCAAAATCAAATCATAATTGATATCAAAATATCATATTTGAAAGTGACTGTGCTATAGGATCATGTAATATGGAATATATACTTATAATCTAGTGCGGAAAATAACTGTAAAATAAAATAACAGTAAAGTAAAATTAACATCGGGAATTTTTATACTGGTTCGAACTCCCGTTCTACGTCCAGTCCCAGACTCCTTCTAGAATTTAAACTAGCAGCCCTCACTTAATCTGGAGGAATAGGTTTACATCACCTGAGCAACCGAACAAGACTTGACCGCCTGAGCAACCGAACATGACTTGACCGCTTGAGAAAAAGAACAGGACTTGACCGCCTGAGCAACCGAACATGATTTAATTATAAAATAGATTGTCTTGACTTTGTGTGTTATAATAACACGAATTTGTCACTTGTAGTGCACCCTTCCTATAATCTTTTCCTCAAGAATGATGTGTATGATTGTGCGTGTATGAGTAATAGGAAGTTTAGACTTGCTTGAAGGACATGGAAGTGAGATTGTAAGCAATGATTGTATGAAATCAAGTAAGCAATAGATTCGAAGAATGTTATTCAAGTTAGATTAAGAGAGAGAAGAAAATTAAGTAATTTGATCAATGAAACTCAAGTATATTTATAGTAGATAAGGAGTTGCAACTGCTGGCGAAGAGATCTCTATGAATAGCAGTGGCTGCATTCCTTGGCGAGGAAGAAATCTCTTTAGAAAAAGAAGTGTCTTTTCAAAAATATGGCAGTCACAAAGTGTTCAATCGACTGACTAGGTGACACCAGTCGACTGAATTTAAAATGTGCATATGCATGTATAAATGCACTGATTCAGTCGACTGAATGATGCCTGTCAGTCGACTGGTCCGTGTATATTTTAAAAAAAATTTGTACACAGGTTCAGTCGACTGAGGGCATCAGTTCAACCGACTGAACTGTGTATTTCCTGAAGCCTGAGTGCATGTGAGTTAGAAAATGATAAATTTCAAATCAAGTGCAAATGTTTGTGAATATATGATGAGAGTGATGATTCTTGAGGAAAGATCTTAACAAACCAACTAGACTTGACTCTATATACATAATACATGACTCTAGTTTAAATATATAGAATATACGAACCATTCATCGAGTCGTTGAGTCAGGTCTTCGTATTAGTCGCAAATTCATGAATCGTTGTTTCGCTTGAAATACTTGTCAGCAACCAAAACTTAAGATCCAACATTCTCCTCCTTTTTGATGATGACAACTCCATTTGATATGAATGAATCTCGACAAGACTTGTTGATCTATATCTCCCCCTGAATATATGCTACCAACTATGCTGGTTGTTTCTCCCCCTGAATCTATGCTTATATTTCCCTGTAAATAGTAATTGAGCAATATTTTTCTCCCCTTTTGTCATCGAGAAAAAAGAGAGTTTCCAAACTGATAATATTTATAATCTATGAACATATAGTTAACATGGACAATGATATATGCATTCAGAAATCACAGAAAATCAAAGTACAAGTCATAGCCACATTACCATTGTTAGACAAATATTACATAGTCAAAAAACTACCTACCATTGTTTGCAATAAAACAACATATCAGTTTGATAAATTAATGAAAACAGAAAGTGAATACCTACTCATCACCATCTCCTTCTTTATCGGAGCTATCTTCTTCCTCATCCCCCTCGGTTTCTCCTTCTTCACCACTAGAATCTCCACCTTGAGTTCCCGCTTCTTCCCCTTTCTCTTCCTCTTCTTCCCTTCCTTCTTCAAAGGTCGACCAAGTAAAATGTGGTGCAGGTCGTTTCCCTTGAGATGTAGGCACATGTACGAATGTAGAAGAGGGTTGTTTATGTGAGGAATGCGGATTACGGACCTTAAGGCTAGGAATAAAACTAGAGGTGGGGGGGGGGGGTGAATAGTGTTTATAAGAAATTACTAAATCTTTTTGAGCAATTGTTGATTTGTACACAAATGTACGCAATATTCATACACATATGTAATCACAGAAACAAACACAGATGCAGAAATAAAGTAAATGCAGTAAAGGAAAGAACACATCGGATTTTATACTGGTTCGGAGGTACCCTACATCCAGTCCCGCACAACTAAGTACAGATTTCCTTTCAAAAGCAATTCAACAATTACAACCCTCGGTTTCAAGGCTACAAGGTACACCCTCCAGAATCACAATCCTCTGGGTAGAGATACTTGATTTCCGAGGCAACAAGTTCACCCAATTGATTTCCAAGACTACAATCACACCTTTTCTCGCTTGATTGATTTCCAAGGCTACAATCACACCTTTTCTCGCTAGATTGATTACAAAGAAGCCTATAACTCTGAATAGCACTTGGATCTTGTTGAGATAGTGATAGAGAATCAAACCAGAGATGATCTAGTTAGATTCAATGTTGATTTCGGTAGAGTGATGATAGGATTTTGAATAAGAAAATGTAAAAGAAGAAGAAAAGTGAAAAACCAAAAAATCTGTATTAAAAATCACTGAAACTAACCCCTATTTATAGAAGAACAATAGCCATGTCCATTCGTGAAAGGTTATGACGAATAGACACTTCTTTTGAAATTTAATTTTTTGAATCTAACTATCACTATGTCGACATGGGGTACTAGGGCATGTCGACATCCCAAAGGAAATTTTGATGTTTTGTTTTTCTTTGAAAATAATCTTTATCTTATATAAAAACTATTTTAAACTTTATAAATATACTTGACTATAGATAAAATACATAGATAAATATAGAAAATAATATATATAAAATTTTACTATAATTTTATATTTAAATCTAAGTATAAATATATTATAATTAAAAGATAGTTTAAAATAAACGAAGTTTAAAAACAAGAATATTTTAAGGCTAAAACATCTTTTTGAAAATCATTTGAAAAGATAATTTTGACGGCTAAAACATTTTGAAAAGCAGTTTTAAAAATCATTTTGAAGAAGTTTTGAAAACCATTTTGAAGTAGTTTTGCAAGTTTCTTCCTACAGAATATCTCATCATATCAGGACTCAAGAACTTGTACAAAACCAGGATGTTCGTGGGTTTGTAAGCCACTTGTCGTAGGTTTGTAAGCTACTTGTCGTGGGTTTGTAAGCCACTAAAAAGGTAGAAATGGGTTCCATCCCAAAAGAAAAAATGGAGTGAAGATTTCAGTGCTATTATGACGTTTTAACATAATTCTAGACTCAATACTTATCTTGAAATCTTGGACTCTTGATAATCTTGATACTCATGAGTCTTCAATCTTGATATCTTGAATCTCTATACTGTACAATCTTCATTCTTGGTACCTGCATGGTTAAATCCTGCATATACATATATATCTAAACTATATTGTTAGTATTTATATTTTATAATCTTATTCTAAGGTTGTTGTCATCAAAACCATCATCTCAAAGACTAACAATCTCCCCCTTTTTGATGATGACAACCTTTGTTTATAAAATATTACTTCTATCCTATTGACTCCCCCTAAATCTAATAACTCCCCCTTAATCTATGCCTAACTCTCCTATTTTATATTCCCCCCCCTTTGTCATCATCAAAAACAAACTAACTCTAAACTATATAACTCCCCCTCATTCTTGTACTCAAGTACCTGCATTAATAAACTATATAATAGAGTATACTAAGAAATAACTATACTTATAGACATGATATTCAAATAACAATTATAAATATATCAATGTATATTTATACATTCATCAATCCAAACCAAGTGTTAATCAAATCAATCAAAACAAACAATTTCAATCAAAGCAATCAATTCAAACAAAGCAATCAAAATAAAGCAATCAAATTAAACGTTACGAGGAACTTCCACCCATCCTTCTTCTCCAAAAATAGGGTCTGGTTTGATGGCATCCAAATTTTCATTGTCATTTGTGAGAGAGATAGGAGGATGTGCTTCGTTATCATCCTTGTGCAGAGAAGAAATCATCCATCGAATTGCCTCGAAATGCCTTTCTTGTTCCTTGATCATCTGCATTTGACTCAATTCTAAGTGTCGCTAGTTACGAAGAATGAACGAGAGAATATTCTTGAATGAATTAAGAGTTTCTTCAAGATTCTCGGATAAGTTATGAATTGGATTAGCCATTTTTGAAATTGTGAGAAGAATGAGAGATAGAATAGATAAGAAATAATATTCGGTAATGAATTCTGGAAGAAATGGATATATATATAGATGTAGAAATTCGTTTGAAATGAATAGATGCATGGTAGTTATTCAAATTTCAAATTCAAAATGAAGTGTCATTTCTGACCAGTACATGTCGACATGGTCAAAAGGGGGATATCGACATGAGACAGTGAAATTTGATGGTGATTTTTATTTTGTGAATAATTGTGTATATATATTTCTATAATATACTAACATTTATTCAACATTTAAGATAAGCTAGATAACAGAAAGGAAATTCAATTTCATTGCATAGAAGAGTGATACAATGATTAATCATAAACAACTACATAAACACTCAAATTAAAACAAACTTAAACTAATTCGACATGATATGAAAATATAGAACTAGTTAGAGGATGATAAAGATGAAGATAATCCAAGTTTCTTGCTGACTTAGGAGAAAATCTTGTTCATCTTGGATGATATTTTGTCCAACTTCTTACTAACGGATCTTTTAAGAACCCGCTGATTCTCAACAATAATCTTTTGGTTTTTGAGAAGGGTTTTGTTGGTAGGATTGGAGGGATATTCAATACGTTCGAGGGATGTTTCACCTTCTTCTATTTCCATTTCACCCCCTTCTTCTTTTTCTTCCTCTTCCATTTCTTCATGAGCCAAACGCTCTTCCTTTTCGGCAAGACTCTCATAAGGTTGAAAAACATATGGAATTTTCATGAGAGAAATGTTTGAAATATTAAAAAAATTTCTTGAAGTAAATTCTTCTCCTTTGAGATTTACTCCAAAATAGTTGAAAATCCGAGTAAGGTAAATTCCATGATATAAGGTGTTTATTAAATTAGAACTAGTAACTAATCCCAACATAGAAGTATTAAAAAACTCATATAAGCAAAAAATCTCTACCACTTTCATCGGCGAACAACCGAACCTTCTCCCATTTCAAAATTTTTAGGACGAAGTTCATCCAAAATAACTTGCGCCCAATTGATATCTTAATTTCCAAAAATAGCAAAAAGAGCTTTGCAAAATTTTGAGGTAGGATTGTTAAAATTCCCCGATCTTGGGGTCAAAGTATGTTGTAAAAGAAGGTTAACAATTCTTGCTTTTGGATGAAAGTTTCGGTTTTTAAATTCAAAGTTTTCATCTCCTTCAAAAATATAATGAAATGTCTCACGATCATGTTCATCGATTTGAAAACTAGAAAGATCCATTCCCGTATTCTTGCAATTGAGAATGGTACCCAAATGATCACATATAAAACAATTCTAGTGCCTTTGACATTACTCCAAATTTCATCATCATTCCCTTCATAAAATTCTCGATTAAGATTTGCATAGAAAATTTTGACAAGATTTGGATAACAAACAAAATCATTTTGAGAAGCATCAACAAGACTAAGAATATGATTGTTTGCAAAAAGAGTATCAATTTCATAAGAAGCAAAATCTTGAAAAATAGCAAACTTTCCGGGATGGACTTTTCCATAATTAGAATAATTGATGTATGCTTTTATGGCCTCCGGATTATTGAGGAGTTGCTCTTTCAAGTTTCTGGAAAGTCTCATGGTGGAGGGGTTGCTTGAAGAAGCCATTAAAGTAGAGAGTAGAGAGCTTGAAGTTTTGAAGAGAGAGTTTGAATTTGAAAATGAAAGTGAAAAGTTGTGATAAAAGATAGTGAATAAATAGATTTTTGAAAGACATGTTCACTGGTCAAAAGATGCCCTTTCAGAGTATTGAATGAAGTGAAAAGATGGAGGGAAATTCAAGCATTTGAATTCAAATTTTGAATTTCAAAATCTGGTACCTATGTCGACATCAAGGTAGGGACCATGTCGACATATGCCTGTGAATTTCTATGATTTATTTTTCCTAAGTATTCTAATATATATATATACTTATTATTTTAATGTCTATATATATATATCTGGAATATTATTAGAATTATAGTATATTCCAGAAAATATTATTATATTATTAAAAAATAATAAAAATAAAATAATAATAAAAATAAATTTAAAATTCAATCAACACACAAATTCAAAATCAATCAATCAAACAATCAATCATCTAATTCTAAGCATGCAATTTCAATCAATTGTATTATAAATGTGTATCTTTTTCTGACTCCGTTTTCTTAAATTTCTTGAAGTTGTGAACTGCCGTGAAATGCAAATTTGAGTTATCTATCTTCTGATCATCATCGCTTGAGGACGAGTCTGAGTCATCTAGAGTAGCAGTAAATGCACGCTTCCGTTTCTTTACTGATTCATTGTTTATAGGAGGATTCTGCCTTTCTGGATACAGACAGTCTCTTTTGATATAGCATGGTTCATCACAGTTGAAACATTTGACATTGTTTGGTACTGCATTCTGATTTCTAGAATTCTTATAGTTGTTTCTCTTGAGATTGTTCATCTTTTTGTATTTTAGGAATTTCCGAAAATTTCTAGTCATAAATGCTCTCTTCATCATTATCACTGTTTGAGTCTGATCCGTCGGTTAATGCATTGAATGCCATTGATTTCTTTTCAGATGCTTTGCTTTCTCTTCTCCCGATCATTTGGACTTCAAACAACATTAGATTTCCAATCAATTCTTCTATCTTTAAGGTACTGATGTCATTTGCCTCTTCAATTGCAAGTGTCTTTTGATCCCATTCTAGAGTGAGAGAATTTAAAATTTTTCGAACTTGATCTTCTTCCGAAAATTCCTTTCCCAAGGATATTAAAGAATGCACAATATCCTGAAATCGACTATACATATCTGAAATAGACTCATTAGTATTCATTTTAAATAACTGAAACTGATTTGTGAGCATGGAAATTTTGGTCTATTTAACTTTGCTTGTTCCTTCATGAGTCACTTGCAAAGTTTTCCAAATTTCATATGCAGACTTACAAACTGACACTCTATTAAATTCATTCCTATCAAGTGAACAAAACAGAATATTCATTGCTTTAGAATTATTTTGTGCAACAGACTTTTGCTCAGTGGTCCACTGTGCAAAATTAGTTGTGGGTTCAGAATATTCAGTTTGTGTGATATTCCAAGTGTCTAATCCTACAGATTGTAAATATATTTTCATCCTACATCCCCAATATGCATAGTTACTGCCATTAAAAAGTGGTGGTCTGGTAGTAGACTGACCTTCTACGAATGAACTAGTGTTAGAAATAGTACCAGTGTTGGTAGCCATTTAGAAAACTTTTCAAAATTCAGATTATGAAACTTTTGAAAACCTTGCTCTGATACCAAATGTGAGGAATGCAGACTACGGATCTTAAGGCTAGGAATAACATTAGAGGGGGGGGTGAATAGTGTTTATAAGAAATTACTAAATCTTTTTGAGTTATCGTTAATTTGTACACAAATGTATGCAATATTCAGACACATATATAATCACAGAAACAAACAAAGATGTAGAAATAAAGTAAATGCAGTAAAGGAAAGAACACACCGGATTTTATACTGGTTCAGAGTTACCCTACATCCAGTCCCGCACAACTAAGTACAGATTTCCTTTCAAAAGCAATTCAGCAATTACAACCTTCGGTTTCAAGGCTACGAGGTACACCCTCTAGAATCACAATCCTCTGGGTAGAGATACTTGATTTCCGGGGCAACAAGTTCACCCAATTGATTTCCAAGGCTACAATCACACCTTTTCTCGCTAGATAGATTACAAAGTAGCCTATAACTCTGAATAGCACTTGGATCTTGTTGAGATAGTGATAGAGAATCAAACCAGAGATGATCTAGTTAGATTCAATGTTGATTTCGGTAGAGTGATGATAGAATTTTGAATAAGAAAATGTAGAAGAAGAAGAAAAGTGAAAAACCAAAAAATCTGTATTAAAATTCACTGAAACTAACCCCTATTTATAGAAGAACAATAGCCATGTCCATTCGTGAAAGGTTATGACGAATAAACACTTCTTTTGAAATTCAAATGTTTGAATCTAACTGTCACTATGTCGACATGGGGTACTAGGGCATGTCGACATCCCAAAGGAAATTTTGATGTTTTGTTTTTCTTTGAAAATAATTTTTATCTTATATAAAAACTATTTTAAACTTTATAAATATACTGGATTATAGATAAAATACATAGATAAATATAGAAAATAATATATATAAAATTTTACTATAATTTTATATTTAAATCTAAGTATAAATATATTATAATTAAAAGATAATTTAAAATAAACGAAGTTTAAAAACAAGAATATTTTAAGGCTAAAACACCTTTTTGAAAATCATTTGAAAATATAATTTTTAAGGCTAAAACATTTTGAAAAGCAGTTTTAAAAATCATTCTGAAGAAGTTTTGAAAACCATTTTGAAGTAGTTTTGCAAGCTTCTTCCTACAGAATATCTCATCATATCAGGACTCAAGAACTTGTACAAAACCAGGATGTTCGTGGGTTTGTAAGCTACTTGTCGTGGGTTTGTAAGCCACTAAAAAGGTAGAAATGGGTTCCATCCCAAAAGAAAAAATGGAGTGAAGATTTCAGTGCTATTATGACGTTTTAACATAATTCTAGACTCAATACTTATCTTGAAATCTTGGACTCTTGATAATCTTGATACTCATGAGTCTTCAATCTTGATATCTTGAATCTCTATACTGTACAGTCTTCATTCTTGGTACCTACATGGTTAAATCCTGCATATACATATATATCTAAACTATATTGTTAGTATTTATATTTTATAATCTTATTCTAAGGTTGTTGTCATCAAAACCATCATCTCAAGGACTAACAGTGTACACAAGATTGCTTCCCAAATATTGTTTAATAAACCTTTGATATGATTGAGCTTTTTGTTCACCTTTTTCACAGATTTCTCAAAACGAGAGACATTCGTCTCGACATGAGAAAGACGAAGATCTAGAAGCCTTTGATTTCTAGAAATGATGGTCAAGGCTTCTTGTGGTCGAGCTTGCGAACCAATTTCTCATATCTCGCTAAATTCTCTTTGAGGTGGTGGTGGTCGAGAAGAAGTGGAAGCTTCGACACGAGAAGCTTGTTGCCTAGAGGATGGTTGTGGTTGTCCGGAAGCTTGGTTCTCTAGCCAATGGTCGTATGTGATAATCGTATGATCACGATATTTTTTAGGGAGACCCATTAAGCTTAGTGTTTTGGTGTTCCATGATCCAATTGTAGAAAAATCCGAGTTGGGGAATGGAACATCAAAATACTTAATTATCTGCATAATGTATGCACCATAATGAATTGTTTTCAGTCGTCCTTGATTGAAAGTTTGAAATTCTTCTAGAAATACCTTAGCCCAAGTGACATGACGTCCACCCTATATGGCATATAGCGATTGAAAATCGTACATATAAACCTTTTCGCAACTTCCAGTTCTTGGGTTGATGGAGTGAGTCAATGCATGGTGCATAATTCTTGCTTTGGTCTTAGCGCAACAGCCTTGAGTTTTGTAATATGATCGGAGAGGAATAGATGGCTAGTTCGATCTCTTGACTCCATATTTACAGGAATTTCAACCAACTCTTTTCCATCGGATGGACAAGTGAGAATTCGTCCAAGTCGAGCTAGTGGTAGGAAGATCTTGACGCCACATGCAAGAGTCCAAATTCAATCATCCGTGTTTTGAATAGTATGGTGATCTAGATTGAGGGTGGCGTAAAATTATGAGAAGATGGTTGATTTTGATACTATTTGCATTGTAATTGATCAGAGACTCCGATCCACTCCTTCTAGCGAGATCTTGGATGGTATAAGAAGAAAAATATAGAAATTTAACAAATGAACCTTCAAAAGTTCTCGAGTTCTTCATCTTATCAAATCTCTGTGCCGCTTTCTCATTATATAGCCAACTACGAATCTGAGAATCTGATGGACCAGTAGAGGATGAAGAAGCCTTAGCTCTCTTTGGTGCCATGGTAGGGTTTTAGAGTTTTTGAAGGAAAAATTGGTAGTAGATGTGGAATTTTGGGAGTTTTTTAGAGTAGAGAGAGGTAATGGCCGAATAGAAGTAGAAATGAAGAAATGTGAAAAAATATAAGTTTATATTGATATTTGAAATGTCTTGTGACCAAAAGATACCTGGTTTTACCAGTTTCAGTCGACTGAAGTTGCAAAACCAGTTGACTGACTGTGGTTCTTTTTAAAAAATATAACAGGGTTCATTCAACTGTCCTATGGATTCAGTCGACTGAATCATTCCCGAAAGATTATAGTGTAATTGTGGGCTATTCGGTCGACTGAATTTCTGGGTCAGTCGACTGAGTTGCAGGGAAAAATTTAGTTTAAAATTTTCATTCAGTCGACCAGTTGCCTTATTTAGTCGACTGTTTTTATTGAAAAAAAATGCAGAAATGATTTTTATTAAATATTGAAAAGAACATACATAAAAATAACTTATGGAATAACATAATAAACAATAGAATACAAATATAAAATATTTATTTAGACGACTCAGTAGATTTTGGAGTCGAGCACTCTTCCGGTACAATTTTGATTATTTCACTCGTCGGTTGAATAGTCGAACGATCCCATGAAGTAGGCGAGTATGGAGGCCTTTGGGGAGATGGTTGATGAACATATTTGTTCGATGGAGGCGAACTATAGAATTTGAGTGAAATTTTTTCCAGTAAGCTGAGTCTCCTAATGTGATTTTTCTACTCGTAATACATTTCCCGTTGAATGCTCAACGATTCTCGTTGATAATGATGAATATCATTAATCTAATGAGCAATCGATGGGGAGCCGAAGCTCAGATTTCTACGAACGCGTTTGGAGTCGGGTGTATATCCGGTGTGATACCCGGGAGGCACAATAAGCACAGGTTCGTAGATTGGTGTTGGTGTGGGTAAATTTGCCGAGCCGAAACTTGGTGATGAAAGTCAATGGAAGAGTACTCTGACGATTCATGAGACGACATGTTTAAAAATGCAGAGACTTTTAAAGAAAAACTTTCTTTTGAGAACAAAATTGAGTATATAAAAACTATTGATGGAGAAATATATATATATATATATATATATATATAGGCCAAAAGCACAACAGAAATAGTAAAGAGGTTTGTGGTGAAACATATTTAAACCAGAAATGTATGTTTGGTTTAAAAGGAATAAGAAAATGCAAGGCTAAAAATAATTTTTAAGAATAGAAAAAAATTGTAATAGGAATTGCAAAGAAAACTTAATCTGGTGTGAATAATACAATAGTAAAGTGGTAGTACATCTAACTTGCAAATAAGCAACCAGAGTTCGAGTCTTGGGAACTTGATTGTTTTGAAATTTTTTATTTTTTATTGAAAAAAATATATAAATAATTATAAATTTTTTAATGATAATATTCCTAATTCTCTTCTTAATTTTATAAAAGTATATTCATTTAAAGATTTTGTAAATATATCAGCCAACTGATTTTCAGAGGATACAAATTCTAATTTGACTATATCCTTTTCAATATTATCACGAAGGAAATGATGACGAATGTCAATATGTTTAGTTCTTGAATGATTGACATGATATTTTGATAAGTTTATAGCACTTGTGTTATCACAAAAAATAATTGATTTATATAAATTTATACCAAAATCTTGAAGTGTTTGTTGCATGTAAATGACTTGTGCACATGCTAAAGTAGTAGAAATGTATTATGCTTCACACATTGATAGTGAAACACAATTTTGTTTCTTTCTAAACCAGGAGACTAAGGATTGTCCAATGAAGTGACAAGTCTCGCTCGTACTTTTTCGATCCGTCCGACATCCTCCAAAGTCAGCGTCATTGTATGATACTA
Source organism: Allium fistulosum (assembly GCA_030737815.1). NCBI lineage: Eukaryota > Viridiplantae > Streptophyta > Magnoliopsida > Asparagales > Amaryllidaceae > Allium > Allium fistulosum. The sequence goes on from CM060904.1 coordinate 716,135,539, forward strand.
GCTCGAAAGGACATTCTTTTGGATAGAAAGTCCGAAATCTTTGGTCTTGCTTGGATAACATAATATTCATTTCACTGCTCGCACATGTGATTCTTTAGGATTTGCTTAAAATCGAGCACATAGACAAACACTTACCATTATGTCAGGTCTACTAGCAGTTAGATAAAGTAATGATCCAATTATACTTCGATATAAATTTTGGTCGACACTCTTGCCATCTTCATCTCTATCGAGATGTATTGTTGTACTCATTGGAGTTGGTTTGGCAAAAGTATTTTCCATACCAAAGCGTTTAATTAGGTTATTACAATATTTTTCTTGATTAATAAAAATTCCATTTTCTAATTGTTTAATTTGTAAACCAAGAAAATAAATATGTGACATTTCAAATTCTGTGGTCATTATATTAGAAAATTCCTGACATAATTTTTCATTTGTAGAACCAAAAATAATATCATCTACATAAATTTGAATAATTAAAATATCCTTTTTAGTTCTTTTAATAAAAAGAGTTTGATCGAACTTCCCAATTTCAAAACCAGAACCTATAAGATAGCTCTTAAATAGTTCATACCAAGCACGGGGTGCTTATTTTAGACCGTATAAGGCTTTCTTAAGTTTATAGACATGGTCTGGAAAATTTTCATGTGCAAATAAAGGAGGTTGTTCGACGTAAACATTTTCTTTTACATATCCATTTAAAAATGCACTTTTAACATCCATTTGATAAAGTTTAAAATTATGAAAACATGTAGAAGCCAGTAAGATACGTATTGCTTCTAGTCGTGCGATTGGAGAAAACGTTTCTTCATAGTCAGTTCCTTCTTCTTGATTATATCCATGTGCAACTAATCTAGCTTTATTCCTAGTTATATTTCCTTGTTCATCCGCTTTATTTTTGAAGACCCATTTAGTACCAATGACTGTTTGATCACTTAGTCTAGGAACTAATTCCCAAACTTCATTTCGTCGAATTGGTTTAGCTCTTCTTGCATAGCTATAATCCAATAGTCATCAGTAGAGGCTTCTTTTGCATTTTTAGGTTCAATATTAGAAAGAAATGCTACATGGCCCATTTGATTAAGTTGATTTCTAGTTCTAACATATGAATCAATTTCTCCTATGACATTTTCTACTGGGTGATCTCGTAAAATCCTAGGAGGAGATCTTAATTCATTTTCATTATGAACAATGTTTTCATCTTCTTAAAAATTATAAACAATGTTTTCATATTCTTCAAAATTATTTTGAGTAACCGTATTTGTGACCGTCTTAGTGATTATCTTATCATCCTCAAAATTTCTAGCAAATTTAAAATTTTCGTCGAAGGAAACATCAAGTGTTTCTTCGATTGTTTTAGTTCTCTTATTAAAAATTCGATAAGCTTTGCTTCCTTCCGAATATCCTATGGAAATTCCTTCATTAGATTTTGGATCGAATTTTCCAAGCTGATTTGTTGTGTTTAAAATAAAACATTTAGAGCCAAAAACTTTAAAATATGAAATATTTGGTTTTCTTTGATGAAATAGTTCATATGGAGTGTGTTTAGTTAGTGTTTGGATGGAAACACGATTCAGAGCATAGCAGGCAGTTGCTACAGCTTCTGCCCAAAAATGTTTTGATAAAGTGCTTCCGTTTAACAAATTTCTTGCACATTCTTGTAAAGTTCTATTTTCCTTTCTATAACTCCATTTTATTGTGGTGTTCTAGGAAAAGAAAAATTAGGATAAATTCCCTTTTTATTACAAAAATGTTCAAAAGCTTCATTTTTGAATTCACCTCCATGATCACTTCTAATATTTTTAATTTTTAAAATTTTGAATTCTTTTAGCAAAAATTTTAAAATCTTCAAAAGTATCACTTTTATTTTTCAGAAAAATAGTCCAAGTATATCTTGAGTTGGTCCAAAAAGATTCAAATGCAATAGTTCAAGTGGTTGTACAGTAGAAATGTTTATCTTTGATTTAAAGGATGATTTTGATAATTTTCCTAATTGACAAGCATCACAAATATTGTTTACTTTAAAATTCATCTTTGGTAAACCTTTTTTACTAATTCATTTTTAGATAATTTGTTTATAGCTTTGAAATTAACATGACAAAATCTTTTGTGCCATAGCCAAGGATCATTTTCTTTGGCTATTAAACACATGTTAATATTGTAATTTATATTCATATTTAAAACATATATATTTTTATCTCTAAAACCTTCAAAAATAAGATTTTTATTTTGATAAAAAATGCTACACTTATTTTCAGAAAAAGAAATATTGAATCCTTTGTCACACAGTTGGCTGATACTAAGTAAATTATGTTTTAAAATTTTAACTAATAAAACATTTGTAATAAGAGGTAAATTAGATATACTGTCATTGCTCACATCTCTTTTGCCGATGATATATCCTTTGGAATTGTCTCCAAATGTGACAGAACCTCAATTTGAGTACATAATGTTTGTTAGCATCTCTTTGTTTCCTATCATGTTTTTCAAGCAACCACTGTCTAATATCCATTTTCCTCTCTTTTTAGGTGGTATCTGCAAAATATAAAATTAACATTGGTACCCACCGTTTTATTTGGGTCCTAAGAGTTAGGTCTTAGGAAGCCAAACCCAAGAGGGTTCAGAACTCCTTTTAAAAATAAGATCTTTGTTTTTATGAACAGTTTCTATGAAAGATTTTATATATTTATTTCTAATCGAAGAATTATTTGTTTTAGGAACTCAAATCTTAATTGATTTAGAATAATTTATAACTTTTGAACTAGGTTTTTCAATTACATTATTATTCTTTTTAAAATTGCTATATAATGAATTCTTTTTCTTTGGAATAACTTTAGAAATTTGCATATATCCTAGTCCTCTTTATTTGAAACAGTTTGAGAATTTTCTATAATTTTAGAAAGATTTTCCCTACCTTTGTTAAAATTGGAGACATTTTTAGTAATATCATCTAATTTTATTTTAAGACCAAAGATATCTAATTCCAAAAATTTGACATTAGCTTTAAGATCATGATTTTCAATTAATAAAGCATCATTCTTTTCTTTTTGAGTTTCTATCTCTTGACTTAACATAGAGAGTTGAGATGTAATATTAGAACAAGATTCTTGAGTAACTTCAAGTTCTTCTTCTAAAATTTGTTTCTCATCTCTTAAAATATCTACCTCAATTTCAGTCCTGTTTAATTTTTCAAGAGCTTCTTTATACTTTCATTTGATGTCTCTTAGTTGGTCAAGTAATTCAGATTTTATTTCCAATAAATCATCAAAAGTTAGATCACTCACCTCGTCTTTTGTGGCCATAAAACATACATTGGCTTGTTCAGTATCACTGTCCGAGTCACTATCTGATGATGAAGATGATTCTAAATCGTCCCAAGTGACGGAGAAGGCTTTCTTTTTGAATCTATCTTTCCTGTGCTTATATTTGTCTTTCTTTCAATCAGGACAGCCTTTCTTGATGTGGCCTTTCTTGTGACCCTCATAACATTCTAGAGTAGACAATGATGGTTTGTTGCTATTGTTATTGTTGCTGGAGCTATTCTTGTTGTTTCTGAATTTGTTGCTCTTTTTAAACTTCAAAAACTTTTTGAAATTTATAGCTATGAACGCCATATCTTCTTTATCTGAATTTGATTCATCCTTTTCTGCTTGGAAAGCTATATTCTTCTTATCTTGAGCCTGTACTCGTTTTGCCTGGAAATTAACTTCATAAGACATTAGATTTCATATCAACTCCTCTGGTTTGATGGTTGAAATGTCGTTAGCTTCTTCTATTGCTAAGACCTTTCGTTCCCTCTCATCCGTTAGAGAGTTGAGGATTTTTGAAACAATATCAAAGTCTGTATATGTTTATCCTAAAGCTAAAAGAGAATGATATATATCTTGGAATCTAGAGTATGTTTCAATTATTGTTTCATCTTGCTTCATTTTGAAATTATGGAATTGATTTTTGAGCATAGAGATTTTACTCTATTTTACTTTGTTAGTACCTTCATGTGTAACTTTAAGTGTACGCCAAATTTCCTAAGCCATTTTACACATGCTTACTCTATTAAACTCATTCTTGTCTAATGCACAATATAACATGTTCATGGCTTTAGCATTTACAGTAGCATCCAGTTTTTGTGTGTTAGACCATTGAGAATATTTTGTAGTAGGTATGTCATATTCAGTTTGAGTAATATTCCAGGTTTCATACCTATTTGCTTGTATATAAATTCTCATCTTAGTAGCCCAATAGTTATAGTTCATTCCATTAAATAGAGGTGGTCGTGAAGTAGATTGACCATTCAAGAAAGCTATTGTTAGTTGCAGTGCTAGTGTTGTTTTCCATATTAAAATATCTGATGACTATGTTACGGTTATAAGATGACCTTGCTCCATTACCAAATGAAAGTGACTATGCTATAGGATCGCGTAATATGGAATATATATACTTATAATCTAGTGTAGAAAATAACTGTAAAATAAAATGGCAGTAAAATTGCCACCAGGAATTTTTATACTGGTTCGAACTCTCGTTCTACGTCCAGTCCCAGACACCTACTGAAATTTAAACTAGCAGCCCCCACTTAACCCGGAGGAATAGGTTTACACCGCTTGAGCAACCGAATAGGACTTTACCACCCGAGCAACAGAACATGACTTGACCGCCTGAGCAACCGAACATGACTTAATTACAAAATAGATTGTCTTGACTTTGTGTGTTCTAATAACATGAATTTTTCACTTGTAGTACACCCTTCCTATAATCTTTTCCTCAAGAATGACGTGTATGATTGTGCGTGTATGAGAAATTGGAAGTTTAGAATTACTTGAAGGATATGGAAGTGAGATTGTAAGCAATGATATTATGAAATCCAGTAAGCAATAGATTGGAAGAATGTTATTCAAGTTAGATCAAGAGAGAGATGAAAATTAAGTAATTTGATCAATGAAACTAAAGTATATTTATAGTAGATAAGGAGTTGCAACTGCTGGCGAAGAGATCTCTACGAATATCAATGGCTACATCCCTTGGCGAGGAAGAAATCTCTTTAGAAAAAGAAGTGTCTTTTCAAATATATGGCGGTTACAAAGTGTTCAGTCGACTGACTAGGTGACACCAGTCGACTGAATTTAAAATGTGCACATGCATGTAAAAATGCACAGATTAAGTCGATTGAATGATGCTTGTCAGTCGACTGGTCCGTGTATACTTTAAAAAAAATTATACACAGGTTCAGTCGACTGAGGGCATCAGTTCAGTCGACTGAACTGTGTATTTCCTGAAGCCCGAGTGCATGTGAGTTAGAAAATGATAAATTTCAAATCGAGTGCAAATGTTTGTGAATATATGAATGAGGGTGATGATTCTTGAGGAAAGATCCTAACAAAGCAACTAGACTTGACTAGAGTTGACTCTATATACACAATACATGACTCTAGTTTAAATATATAGAATATACGAACCATTCATTGAGTCGTTAAGTCCGGTCGTCGTATTAGTCACAAATTCATGAATTGTTGTGTCGCTTGAAATACCTGTTAAGCAATCAAAACTTAAGATCCAACAATATTCTCAAAAAATCACTTTCGAAATCATATTCATTTTCGAAAGCATATCACTTTCGAAATCATATCCACAAAATAGGTTAAACCCTTATTTCAAAATCATCATATTTACTTAAATATGTCACTTCACTAGAAAATATCATTTCAAATTCCAACTTAGGTTATAACATCATTTAACCACTTTCGCCTTTAAATCCAGGATTTAAATATAAACAATTCAGCCTTGCACGATTTGAATTTTTGAAAATAATTTAGATAGTCATAAATAGTTTTTAAATAGTTTTAATACGACAAGGCATGTGACAAGGCACGCGAGGCAATGCCCAGGGTAGGATACTACCGTTTTGCGGATCTGGATTGGTGGTAACGCATAGCAGCTACTACCGCCCACCTCGGAATACACTCCCATAATCAAATCGAGGGGTGGCCACCAAATCAATCACAAAGTCATAATATGGTATCGAAGAAGCATGTCCGATCGGAGGTGCGACCTCACTTGGCCCGGCGTGGTTCCTGTTTTAGTCACATCAAGCTGACTCGAGGGAGTCAGGGATACGTTAATGGCTCATATAGAATCGTTCGTCAAACCATCCTACTTCACTATGGAATCTCCACCACGTGCACAGTTTTTAAAGTGGTTTTCGGTATTGGCAGAGAGTATGACAATATCTGATCCCGGTATCTTTAACAACCAAACGCTTATTTCTCACCGGATGGTTCTTTTACATTTCCAAAATCAAATCATAATTGATATCAAAATATCATATTTGAAAGTGACGTGCTATAGGATTGTGTAATATGGAATATATACTTATAATCTAGTGCGGAAAATAACCGTATAATAAAATAGCAGTAAAGTAAATTTGACACCAGGAAATTTTATGCTGGTTCGAACTCCCGTTCTACGTCTAGTCCCAGACTCTTTTTGGAATTTAAACTAGCAGCTCTTACTTAACCCGAAGGAATAGGTTTACACCGCCAGAGCAACCGAACAGGACTTGGCCGACAGAGCAACCAAACAAGACTTGACCGCCTGAGCAGCAGGATAGGACTTGATCGCCTGAGCAACTGAACATGACTTAATTACAAAATAAATTGTCTTGACTTTGTGTGTTATAATAACACGAATTTGTCACTTGTAGTACACAGACTAAGCCGCTACGACCAATCACCAAACGCACGCGCCACCGCTCAACTATGCCATGATCAGGTCATGCCACATCATCCAGCACGCCATGCTACCCAGGCTCCTCCACGCACGAACGCCTGTGATGCTCCCAGGCGTGCGCGCCACCGCGCCGCTTCTCGCCCATTTCCAGGCAAACCTCCGACCATCTACGATGAACAAACCACATATCCATGACCTACTCGACTCCCTCTACCAAACCCCGCCTCCCGATCGCTCCCAGGACGAAGATCCACCATCCAATCCCAAAAAACCTAATACGAACGGCCAGGAATGCTCGGCGAATTCTAGCCAAACGGTGACTCGAATTGAAAAATGAGCAACATCAGTGGATTTCAGTCGTCGAGAGCTTTCCAATGATATATAATATGATATAGTTTTGAGGAGTTTGATTTTCGATTTGAATTTTGAAATTGAATTAGGGTTTGTAATTGGAATTTGGTTTCTGCCATTGGAAGAAAGGAATAGGCAGATAAAATAGTATGTACAGGCATAAAAAAAGGCTGCTAGGGTTTAGGGAAGAAAGCATATTATGGATAGATCTAGATAAGAATGAATAACATAACGAATTGGTTCGAAACGACAATAATGACCCGAAAAGCCCGTTCCACTTCCGAAACGAAAGTGGGTCATCCCATATATCAAAATAGATGTTTTCGATATTTTTAAACTCAATGGAACAGATTTCAAACCCAAATTCCATTGTATGTAGAAGTTAGCTTTTAAAATTAGCTTATTTAAATTGAATTCATTAAATTGATTTCTAAACATTTCGAGCCCGTACGAACAAACGACAAGTCCGATCGCTATGAAACTTGAAATCTTACAATAATTCACCGTTACGGATCCGATGAAATTGGTTTCATCGAAATCCGAGACAGTGGCCAAAATGGCTTTCAAATTCAAATTTTATAACTAGCAAATTTTATCATTTTTGATTACCCAGTAATTTAAAATCTTTTAAAATAAATTTCCATGTCAAATCCAATGTTAAATATTGCACTAATTATAGTGTTCAGTTTCAATTGTAGTAAATTCATTAATTATAATTTAAATTCCAATATATTCATTTATTTTGAGTTCCATCTTATTATTCATTCAACTATCATCTTATGGATATACGTAACATTGATTTACCATTTCATTACCTCAATCTTCTACAATTACCATCTTAATTCATATTAACTATAACATTTAAGTAGCTTAATTTCAATTGGTTTCCAATTTAATCTCAATAGATTAAATAAATAGGTGATAAATAACAATTCTTACCTTTTACTTAATTTAATTACATTTATAAGTTTATTATCTACAAACAAATGTTATGACTACTTACACAGCACTGATTAAATTCAATTTTAATTAATTACATATTATCTCACCATTTAATATAACATTTGATTTATTTCCTTATTTACAATTTCTAACCAATTTAACTTTGAAATTATTTCAATTACTTGAGATTACATTTTAATTGTTTTCTCATTAACAAATCATAAATTTTAATTTCTTCCAATGTTAAATCCCAAAATCTTATTTATTAATATTTTTAATTATCGAAAATTACGGGTCGTTACACTCTCCCCCACTCAAAACTTTTCGTCCTCGAAAAGGAAAACAGAAGAATTAAGGAGTTAATATATTTTATTCAAAGTATTCAATTTATAAACAAATTAATTTACATAATTAAACATTTTAAACAAAATATATAAATTTGTAAACAATTAAATCCTTCATATTCAAGTAAATAAAAGTTTGAAAAAATCTCACTTGCACAAAAAAATTAAGTCAAAAATTCACGAAAAATTTCGGCAGAGTCTCCTTTGTATGGAGAGGTCCGAAAAAATAATAATATCAATAATATCACATATATATATATATCATATTTCAAAAATAAAATATCCCAAACCATGGGAAAACAACATAATATCGCTATAAAACTGTAATCCGAAAACGTACCTATTTGTCAGGCAAACAATGCTTTATTTACGAAACCAAAAGCAACTGATATTGCTGCTATAAACCTGTATTTCACTTATATAATCAAAAGAAGTTAATAATTATGTAAAAGAGAAACATTTAAGTTGTTTCAATTAATAACACAACAATCTACAATATGGAATAATCATATGCAAACAAACAACACAACCGCCATATGCAACAAAGGAATCAACCATACATCCATAACAACCAAACTCATGGGTTTGTTTAGTTCAGAAACTTTTCAGTGTAAAAGGGCGATAAATAAACTATCAAGTGTATCCTACGCTCAACAGCCTTAGATAATTACTTAATAGATTGCTTATACATCCTTATACAGTTAGAAGTATCCTTTCCCAAGCATCCCATAAGCCAAAACAACCAATAATTTCAAATATCGTTTAAGTTTGTTCTTATAAATTTCCTTTCACATCATTTACTGTTCATCATTTTTCATTCATTCATACAATGTCATTTTCTTCCATTAATTTACATTCATTTACTTACATATGTTGTTTTCCCTTCAATTATTTAAAATAATCAATGAATTCATTATTGGAAGGTTACATACATTTTATTTCAGTTTAATTCACATTTATTATTAAATTATATACTTGATTTCCATTAAATATTATTATTCATTGGTGATAAATTCATACTTGAGTTCCTTAACTTTTTAATTTTACATTCATCCTTCCTTATATAGTGTCATTGAATATTAATCTATTTCTGAATCATTTCAACATTTCTAAAGTTAAAATCATTTACTTAATATAGTAATTCACTTTTACTATTCACTTTAATTATAAATAGTTTTAACTATTAACTTAAGTTTATAACCATTTACTCACAGTATTCACTTTTCTATTAAATTTAATTACTAGTATTTCAAATTATTAACTTAAGTTCATAACATTTTTGCAACATCAAAATTCTTTTTATAGAAATAATTCCATTTGAACACTTTCATTACTTAAGTTTTACTTGTATAATATTCTATTACATATTCTTATTAACATTACAACTTTTCAAACATTTTTGTAAGTTATATATATGTCTTTTAGAATAAAATTGAATGTTGCACAAGTTTATCTTATTTATTTTAGTTGACAAAATGTTCAATAATTAAATCTTTTAAATTTCATATCCTTTGATTTACAATTTACAAATTTCAAATTTCTTATATATTTCATTAATCACTTAACTTCTAATGCCTTATTTTTCATTTTAGAAATTTCCAACCATTAAAATTTCACTTTATTTCTAAACTGAAAAACCATTAATTTAATAGAAACTTAAGAACTAAATATCGGGTTCCATTTCCAAATCATTTTAAAATAATATATATACTTATATTCTTTATATATATCAAATCATATTTAGAAATTATAATTAAGATTTGTTATCAAAAGAAATGTGTAGTAAACTACTACAACGGTCTTCCCATTTGAAACTCGAAAATGAACGTCGATGATGCATGCACTCATCACCGAAATTATTTTCCAACGACAAAAAAGGAAGTATAGAGCTTATTTCCTTCCAAAATTCCTTTAAAACATTTCTTTCAAATCATATTGAAATATTTATATCAGAAAATACTTCCAAATAATACTAATATCGTATTCCAAAATCTTTCGAAAGCAATTTTCAAAATCCCGGAACTTAAGTTCTAAAATTTCCAATTTATATTTACTTTATTTGTAAATCCATTTTTACAACCAATATTTATAAAATTTCACTTCCTAACAAACAACATATCACATCCAACTATATCCATTTATAAAAATTATTCTTTTATATATACAAAATATAATACTAGGTAAAATTGTTTCATTTACCTATATTTCGAAAACAATATTGTGCCGGTCTGCCCTATTAAGTGTTTAGAAATATCTATCGATGCCATAACGTCCTATGTACCGACCAGAATTTATAAATACTAAACAGAACAAATTAACATAATATAAAAACATTTTATAACACTAATAAATATGTTCTCTCGTATATACTCTCAAACAACTCATTCTAGGGTATCACTACCCTATTTCCAATGAGTTAGACCCCACAAAGCTAAGGTTATCGCTAAACCAAAGCTCTAATACCAAATGTAACGACCCATCTTTTTGGACGGTTTAAAGCGATAATAAACCACACATGTCAGACTCAAACCATTCAAAAGAGAGGATTGTTATGGGGTAAATAAGAAAAAGAAAAGAAAGAAATAAAACAAACAAAGAATCTCACAGCGGAATGAAAAAATATAATAATCAAATAATAATTCATGAAGCTATTTTAGAAATAACATTTGATTACACTTTTACAATACAGATCAGAGTTACATACAACAAGAATAAATAAATAATGCAGCGGAACAACATGATGTAGTTGGATAAATATAATAAATAATAATAATACTAAATCTTCGTCTTCATTCTCCAGAAATAAGGTCTTCAATACACTGAAAGGCTCAGACCGCCCCGAGCGTAATGGAAAGACAAAACACTCGAGTCAGAACTAAAAGATCTTATGTAAGTTAAATCAATAGTAAATAAATATGAGTGTTACGGTTTCAGAGTTGTTTACGGGGATTTACATCTCCTATCTAGTGTCTAACGTGAGTGCAATAACTTAAGAGATGCTCGGGATTCCATCTCCTAAGGATCCATTAAACTATCTACATACATAGTACAATACGATAGTATAATAGAGTCTACAGTAAAGTAAAGTATTAAAATAGCATGAAGGCGTTACCCATATCCCCCTTAACATATTTTTATATATTCCCATAGTCTATACAATACCGTAATTCCTCCATAAACTGGAGGGCTATCAGAGGGCACTCCATAGCTACGGTACAAACCAAACTCATAATGGGAGCTATAAGGCATGTGAGAAGGCACGCGAGGCAATGCACAGGGTTGGATACTACCATTTCGCGGATCCGGACTGGTGGTAACGCATAGCAGCTACTACCGCCCACCTCGGAACACACTCCCATAATCAAATCGAGGGGTGGCCACCAAATCAATCACAAAGTCATAATATGGTATCGAAGAAGCATGTCCGATTGGAGGTGCGACCTCACTTGGCCCGGCATGGCTCCTATTTTAGTCACATCAAGCTGACTCGAGGGAGTTAGGGCTACGTTAATACCTCATATAGAATCGTTCGTCAAACCATCCTTCCTTATTCTGGAATCTCCACCACGTGCATAGTTGTTAAAGTGGTTTTCGGTATTGGCAGAGAGTATGACAATATCCGATCCCGGTCTCTTTAGCAACCAAACGCTTATTTCACACCGGATGGTTCTTTTACATTTTCAAAATCAAATCATAATTGATATCAAAATATCATATTCTCAAAAAATCACTTTCGAAATCATATTCACTTTCGAAATCATATCACTTTCGAAATCATATCCACAAAATAGGTTAAACCCTTATTTCAAAATCATTATATTTACACAAATATGTCACTTAACTAGAAAATATCATTTCAAATTCCAACTTAGGTTATAACATCATTTAACCACATTGGCCTTTAAATCCAGGATTTAATATAAACAATTCAGCCTTGCTCGATTTGAATTTTTGAAAAATAATTTATATAGTCATAAATAGTTTAAAAAGTTTTAAAATAGTTTAAAATACTTTAAATTAGTTTAAATGGTTTAGATAGTTTAAAATAGATTAAAATAGTTCAAAATAGATTAAAATAGTTAAAATAGGTTAAAATAAATTGAAATAGATTAAATGGTTTAAAATGGTTTAAAATATATTAAAATAGTTTAAAATAGTTTAAATAGATTTAAAATAGTTTAAAATAGTTTAAAATATATTAAAATGGTTTAAAATAGTTTAAAAATAGATTTAATATAGTTTTAATAGTTTAATTTAAAATGGGTTGATTATTGAAATAATTTATATAGTAAATATTTTGAAAATCTAAATAAATCTGAATTTAATATAATACATCTTTAAACAGTTTATATTAAAATAATTAATTTGAAATTAGTATCAAGTTAAACTATTTCTTTCATTTCAACAAATCTAGACCATATCCAGCTTTCAAATCAACAAAACTCAATTTTTACCTTTCAGTTTAGATTCTCAATAAAACTTCTCAATAAAATCATTTAAATCTATATCAATTTCAAATCCAGGTTTGAACTATCAATTTAAGCTACTCCAATTCAATAGATTTCAAAGTTATATTCAAACGTTTACAATAATTCGATTTCGATTTCATTTATACTTCAAATTCAACCTTAAAATTTCAATTTAAATCCTTTAAACAATTCATTTAAAATAATTCCAATTTCAACATTTAAAGCTTGGATTTTCAAAAATAATTCAGTTTATATAAATCGGATTTTATTTCAAACTATCATTTAACTAAATTCAAAAATTAAGGATTTAAAAATCATTTATTTTAACCAATCCGGTGTCCGTATATAATTTTCTACCCTATGGTCAAGTGATACGGATATATATCATTTCAATCCACAATAATTTTAAATTTACGGGTATATCATTTCAACCTGCAATCCTGAGTTAAAATTAAAAATTCATAAAATCGCTCGAGTCTATAATTTCAACCCATAACGATTTTTCCTTAATCTATATATCGTTTGGGTATGTATCATTTCAACCTATAGTGATTTTTCTAGCAATAACTAACGGAACTTGCAATGTGATAACAATGTATAAATATAACATCCAATCATCCAATATCAACAATTAAACATCCATCATAATCACCATTCAAATTAACCAATAAATAACAACAATTGACTGGTTATCATAACAGGTATTTACTGGCAATTTAAATTCAATATCAAATTAAATGGCAATTAAATTCAATAAAATTCAGATTTAACTGGAATGACAATTTAAATCTACCAAACATCAACCAATCAATTTCTAATCACATCATAAATTTAATTTAACTAACATAAGATAACTTAGTAGTCGTGAGTGGGTTAAAACACTCACCTTTGATTTCAAATCGATTTAAAATACAAACGAAGGCCGAAATTTGAACAGTCTCAGAATTCGTCCAAACTAGTTCATTAATCCCCGAAATTTCAATACGATCGTAGCGGAGCAAACCGTGCGTGAATCCGAGCTCGTATTCAAAAGTTATTAACATAAGAAGTTATACGATTTAAAATACGAAATAAATAAAATAATAAAACAAGTAAACACGTACCCAATCACGTTCATCCACGCATATGAAACCCTAGCCATCCAGAATCTCTCGTATTCGAAGCCTAATCGATACAGACTAAGCCGCCATGACCAATCACCAAACTTGTTTTGACTTACTATCTTTTTAAATTAAGAGTTATAATTATTCAAATTTTATTTCAATATTAAATATCTTTAAAAAAAATTTAGAACCAAACATCAGATTTTCTTTTCAACTCATTTGAAATAATAATATATACATGTACCTTTTTTGTATATCAAATCACACATTTCGGGATTAAACCAAAAATCATTTTTAAAACAGTATCAAATACTTTGCATAATAGTACCAAGTACATGATCTAAATTTCATAAACCAATTTCCAAAAATACCGGGATTTAAGTTCTCAAATTCTCAATTTAAATCCTTTGTTTAGTTTATAAACCACATTAAAACGACATACTTATATAAATTATCCTTCTTATATAAAATCTTTTCACAATTATTTATTCTTAAAATATCTTATCTTTCTTTTAGATTATAATAAAAAACATTTAATAAAGTTAACTTTTAACCCAACATTATCGTCGAACGTCTTATAGTCAAACTTAATTCACAAGGTGTCGATTTCAATGATCCCTTAATTATCATCTACCGAATCCATATAGTAAAAAGGTAAATTACTTATAAATTGATTGAGTAGAAAACAATAATCGACAAACAATAATCAATGCTCATAAACTGGCCGAGCATGATTAAGCTAATAAATAAGGAATAAATAAACATCAATAATCTTTACATTAATCAACTACACTATCAACTTATACTTATATATATAACTAATATATAACAAATACATATACACTCTCATATGTATAATACACTCAACTCATGCTGCGGCAATCCATACCCTATCTCTTAATGAGTTATACTCAACCAAAGCCAAGGTTCTCGCTTAACCTTCAACTATGATACCACGCTGTAACGAACTGCCTTATCGACCCTCGAATGTCGACATTAATACATCTACGGTATTCACATACCGAACACCCAAGTTTCGAAAAGACAGAACGTTAGGGTAAAGAAAAAGAAGAAAAGAGAACGCACAAGAAATAGGAGAATAAGAAATAGAAAAAAATAAAGAAATCGAGACTTATGCCCGAACCAAAAATAGAATGTTAGATTTTCCACTCGTCTCTCTAACGATGTCCTTGTTCCTCCGTGTCAGATTTTCCAGTTTAACTGGGAACGTGTTTGAGGAACTTTGTCTCCAAATCCGAAGTGGTAGTTAGCTTCGGCTGTGTGATATTGCGTTATCTTCTGGTTAGTTTGGATCTTGTGTTAGATTGCTGCCTGCTTTTTGCAACTTGGTTTTGTTTATTTTTTTGGTTAGAGCTGCTTGTCATGAAATTCCAGTCTCCATTTGGAGAATTTTTGGAATAAACTGTCTATAACTGATCCATGTTGACACTATTTGCTTCAAACCGCTTGACAGTTGCTGAATGCCTGGCATATCTTTACGTCACTCTGACTTGTTCCCATGGTTCCAATCGTTGTGCAGCTGATGCATGGATTTTGTTGGTAGTAGAAGTCGCATTCTCATTGGCCTTTTGTGTGGTTTTTGTTACGCTGTTTTGTTTGCTTATAGTGTTAACTATGGTTTCTTTAGGGGCTGTTTTTTTATGACAGCGACAGTCTTCATGTCTACCCTTGCTCTTTTATGGTATTTCCTTTCCAAAATTATCATTTGGTGTTTGTTGCCAATGCTTTGCTTTGTCGCTGCCTTGAGGAATCTTATTTGGCACTTCACTTGCTTATGTCATGGTGTATCTATCTCTATGGGCTGTAATGTGTTGGTTTGTTTATGTCAATTCTATTTGTAATGCATGAATGCTTCCTGTTTAGTCAGATATGTTGATGTTATGTGTAATCTATGTCTTAGAGCCATGGAATTAGTTTGGTCAGTATGATCTTGCAATATGTATCTTGGGTATGGTTAGTTTCCTGTGATTGCCTCGTAAAACTTGAAGAGTGATTTATCTGTAGTTGTTGAGGCACATTGCCTCACACCTGAATCAATTTATTTATATAGTGGATGGGCCACTTAAAAAACCGCCATAGCTACCGAGGGCTTTCTACCTTACACATGTAATAATTGTAAAGTGGTACGACCACTATAATCTGGCTTCCTATGCAAAATAATAATATTTTGTTTTACCTGCAAAAGGTAATAGGAAAACAAAATAACAGAATATCACATGCGGAACGATAACATATAATATCAAAAGACAGTATACAGAGCTACTCTAATATGCATAGCATTTTAGAATTACTAATTGAAGTACTATCATCAGCCAGGACAGTTATAACAGACCGTCCTTACAATTGCTGATATATATATACATAAAGTAATGCAGCTGAAATAAATACAACGGTGGGTGAAACATCTAGCTCTTCTCCAAGAGCCCCATGAACATGAATGAAAACCTGTCTTTCTCAAACTACTCGAAATGACACCCATGAAAATAGGGGGAAAATAAAACCACGGATCAGACATAAGTCTTGTGTGAAAAACTCAAGAAATATGCGATTGGCATATAATAGTACTTTTGAGACTACTGTGATAGTTATCCCCTCAAAAGAACCAAACCTATCTAATAAGTACACATTATGATATAATAGATTATGACTAGGGTAAAGAATATAAATCGAAAAATAGCTATGCCACTTGCATCTCACAACACAACAATATTGAAGTACAATCGAAACCACTAAGGGGCGTTCGTATATGGATTTTCCGTCGAGGTGCCTCCAGTAAACTTAAGTGGATCTCCATGACAAGGATCAAAAACTATCTTTCGAGCGTCGTATATCTCTAGATAGAATATACCATAAGGTAAACACAGCTGGCCTAATGCCCGAACATATAGAACCATGTGGAACCAAGTATCAACAACTCCCACGCACAGCATATCGATAAGCATACTTTAGATATGGAGTTGATATACCCTCATGGGTTAGCTAAACCCAAGATTGTGCAGCCTACTCTGTCATTAGTCATATACCGATGGTGAAGTCACGTTCAACATCTCAGCGCACGAGCCATCATCACTCGAATGGATCACGAATCCTTATATGGATTCCCACGTCTCGAACAGATCTCGAAACCACACATGGATTCCATTATCTCAAACAGATCCACTTCCAAGAGATAGAATACGTATCTCAGTCTTGAAGTGATTTTCGATAAGCAAAACACTTACCGATCCTTGTATCTTCTAAACTGAATCGACGAATTTCCGGTTAACTTAACACCTGTTCTTTCAAAAATAAAGTGACCACGATGAAGGTGGAGATCATCTCCTATCCGGATTGATTTCCTTATCTCTTGTCCTAGAAGAGTAAGACAAGTTTATATGTAGGTTATATCATCACCGAGTGAATAACTATATTATATAATTTTCGTGTTTCTTCTAGATATTTCCCAAGTTAAATTTGGTCTAATCCAACGATAATGAAACGACCGCACATGGAAACTAAGTCACGTATACTTATCACATTTCCTACCTTTTCAACTTCTACCATCCATCAGCCAAGAGTGAAGCCCGATAGGTTAGAGCATTATTGCTTCTACACCCTACTCGAATCATCATTCTTAACCATCGCAGATTGAATCAAGTCTACTTCGTCGGTTTTAGTGCTAAGTACACGACTAAATACTTAATTTCCATAGACAAGTAATCACACAAAGCACAATTAACTCACAAAAAGCACGATCAAGTCACATAAACGACTTCTAATCCCCTTTTTATTTAATTAATCCTTTATTAATTAAAACCTCTTTTATTAATAAAACTTATTTATCTAATAAAACTTCTTCATTTAATTAAAAATTCTATATTGATTTATACTCCTAATTAATTAAACTCCTAATTAATTGAAACTTCCTTATTTAATTAATACTCCTTTATTAATTAAACTTCTTATTAATTAAAACTTAACTTATTTTATTAAACTTCATATTAATTAAAACTTAACTTATTTAAAGTTTTACATAGATTTAATTTCCCTTAATAAAAGATATATACTTGTATTATACTGTTCGTGTATTTTACTATTCACGCATTTTACTATTCACGTATTTTACTATTCATGTATACTCTTTTCTATACTTCAAAAGTATTCATATACTTATCTCAAATGGTTTAATTATATTCACAATCATTAACAAGATTTACACACTTTAAAATATAATCAAAGAGGTTAAAAAGAAATGTTACTTAAACGTTGTTACTATAAACCCTTTCTTTTTATAAGTAAACTTTTACTTTTTCTATCATTTTATAAAAGATTGCATACTTGTCATTATCTTTAAAATATCCATCATTAAAGATCTAAGTATTTTCTTAAGGGTTAAAGATAATTGTTACTCAAACATTTGTCACAACAAACCCAAAACCATTTTACACTTAACCATTTTCTTTAAAACTTATTTTTAAAGATCTAATTACACTTACAAGGGTTAAAGACAATTATTACTCAAACATTGTCATTACAAACCCAAAACCATTTCACACTTAACCATTTTCTTTAAAACTTGATTTTAAAGATTTAATTACATTTACAAGGGTTAAAAACAATTGTTACTCAAACATTTGTCACTACAAAGCCAAAACCATTCATTTATAATTACCTTTAAGACATTCATTATTAAATATCTAATAATATTCCTAAGTATAATTAATAGGGGTTAAAAACAAGTGTTACTCAAACATTGTTACTACAACCCAAATCCACTCACTTATAATTATCTTTAAAATATTCATTTAAAGATCGAAGCATATCCACACTTATTAATTAAGGTATTACATTTTTATTTAACTTCTCAAAATAATTTATTTTAACTTAAGTGTTAAAAATCCAAACATCCTTTACTACATTTATAAAATACTTAACTTACTTTTTAAAACTTATATGTATATATACACTTTTAAAATATTTATAATTGTGTTAAACCAATTTTAAACTACTTAAAAATATATTATAATTATCTATATAGAATATTATGTAAAAATAATAAATATTGAAATAAATGGAAAAACAAAAAATAAACATGTTTTATTTTAAAAGCCTCTTTAAAAGTTCATAATTGATTATTAAAAATATTTTTAAACTTGAAACTAATTTTAAAACACTACAATATAAGTTAGAAAACAACCCAAAAAAGATTAGAGAAAAATACAATAGCAAGTACTTATATTTTACTTATTAAAACCACAAAGAAACCTTTAAGGATGTCTTCCAAAGTTGACTTAAAAATCGTTGAACACAAAGCGATTTCAAAGTTCATCCATAGCGACTTTTCGCTTCAAACTTTCACAACTTTAGTCAATTATTTACACAACTTTCCCAACCATTTCTTCACCGTCCAAAATACCAAAACATGTGTAGATAAATATACACTTTCACAATATATTCACATAACCAATTTAACATATGTCAAATACAAGAGATTTTAAAGTGCGTTTATAGCGACTATTTTGCTTCAAACTTTCACAACACACTTCAACTTCAGATAGAATATTATCAAACATGTAAACAGCAAGTCACGGCCTTGATACATATTTTAGAGGGTTACAAGAGAGATTATACACACATGATGTTGTCACTTACTTTCCGAAGCAAAGAGGGGTCCAAAAGTAATAACTTGCATTGTTTTTTACTATACACTTTTTATTTCAACAATCAAAAATTGTATCACATATACACAAATTTAATGGCAAGTAAACTCACTTTAAATAAGCCAAACACAAGCCTAAGCACCTAGAAGCCAAGATTCATTTCCTACCATAACCCCGAAGCCAAAGCTACCACCTTCATGTTCAAAAACACAAGCCAAGACCTCCACTCCCTCCAAGTTGCTCATGGCCTAGGTTTGGTTCCCCATTTGCTCCATCATTTCTTCAATTCTTTGATGCTAAACCATGTTCCAATGATGATATAAGGTCTTTATGAAAGTTTGGAAGAGCATGAAGTTGATTTGAATATGTTTTGGAAGAAAGAAGAGAGAAATGAGTGTTTTAAATTTAAAAGCTTTTTCTCAAAACTTTGAGAAATGAAATAATGAATTGAAATAGAGTATAGCGTGGATGTTAACAAGTGGGAAAAGATACCATTTGTCCCCTTGAATGGCCAGCCAAATTCTCACCTCTCTCCTTGCTATGCTTGCCCATACCCTCCTTAAATCACTCCATGATTCCCTCCTTAAATCACTCTCCTTTGGGACTATAATTAATCTTAGGTTTAGTTAATTTTGCTTATGAAGTTAGGTGATTTAAATTATTGTAAATGTCTTCATATGTTACTACACAAATACAAAAGAATATGAACAACTTTTACCAAGAAAAAAATCATACATAGATAAAATGATTTTCAGTCACATTATCGATATTTCTTCGAACTATTTATTTTGTAAACAAAATTCAAAAATAATTTTACCTTCATTAGTTATTATTTAAAAGGGGATTAACAAGGTTATAAAATCATATTTATCCACATTAAATCCAAGATTCAAATATTTAAATAATTAAGATATTTAAACAACATTTTTGAAATTTCGAGTCATTATAGATAGTGTGATGTTCTTGTTTCTTTTAGTTTATTAATGGAATAACTATGTTGTTTTTGTTCTAATGGGTTGTATTTTGTGCATGGAGTTATAAATACTAACATAAATATATCACACCCTTACATAAGTGATAATTTTTTGTACTTATAGTTTACAAAAACTGATTATTATTGTACACTTCATTTAAATTTTCCCGTCAGCCCAATTATCTCATTTTGATGTGTAAAATATAAACACATATATGTGCTAGAAATAACACATGTCTATTTATGGAAATGCCGGAGAGAACAAGTAAAAGCTGAAAGTAATTAGGGGTAAAGTAAGAGACATTAAGGTTTATAGTGCTTCGAGGAAAATCCTAATATCCAACATTGATACTTTTTATGATTGAAGATTAAAAAATTATGTTGGAAACCATTTGTAGAGAATTTTTTTCTTTTGTCTAAGTATCTGAATTGTTTGCTTATTGCAATGGGATCCACGCCTATCTATAAGTAGGCTTGCCACCCAATCATTGGTAGAGTACTTTCGTCATGTATTGCTGATTTGGCGAGTTGGAGGTTTGCGATTGAAACTGTTAATACCTCAATTATTGATTTTGATGGCAAAACCCATATAAGATACATATACTAATGTTTTACCAAGTTGTAATATAGTATTGAATATTACATAGGTGCTGAATCGAAGACTGTACAGTATAAAGACTCAAGATAAAAGATACAAAGACTCATAAGTTCAAAGACAAAGATATGAAGAGCTCAAGGTTATAAATTAGTGTTTAGAGTAATTGAATATATTGTTAAAGTCCTTGATAGCAATTTAGGATCTTTATCTCCAATTTTTTATCTTTCATATTTTAAACATAAATAAATTATATAAATTTCAAAATATGTTTTTAAATATTTTATAATTTTTTTAAGAGTTAAAAAATATTTAAAAACTATGTTCAAATTATTTTACAAAGTATAGAATTTTCAAAACCATTTAAAAGAAAACATTTTTCAATTTTAACTAGCATATGCCGACATACATATTTTAATATGACGACATATAATCCATTAAATTGTTTTTTAAATTTTGAATGGAAGTGTCTTTTGGATACAACCCTTCACAAATGGATACATCTGTTTATTCTCTATATAAAGGGGGCTACAAACGAATTTTTAATTAAATGATAACATACTTTCTTCTTACTCCTTACTCTCTTAAAAATTCTCTTGGAAAATATACTCCATTCTCTTCAAAATCATATAATATCAATTTATACTCCATTGTATAGATTCACTACTACTTATTACTATTTTGCAAGCATCTCTCTCTCTCATTTCAAAGATCAACGTGCTATCGAAGAGGCTATAAGATCTATTGTATCCAAAGTAGAACTATTTGTCTTTGGAAAACCGTCAACTCTAACCTTGTTTGTGTAGGTATGCTTGTAGCCCGTTCAAATCAAGTGTGTGTTCTTAGTAGCCCATTTAAATATAGTAGGTGATGTTGTAGCCCTTTAAATCAAGAGAGTTTCACCGGACTCAGAATACCGGAGGGTGTGTCTTGTAGCCTCGAAATCAAGATTGTAATTGGTTTGCTTGCTATTGCACAAAGTAGACACTTGAAAAGAAATATATACAAGAAATTGTACTGGATTGGATGTAGGAGAAATCCGAACCAGTATAAAATCACTAGTGCCATCTCTCTAACTCTTTACTATTTTACTTTACTACTTATATTTATTTCTATGTTTGCGTGCAAGTTTACTTATCTACGATTGATTATCTGTATTTTGATTCAATTGTTTAAACTAATTAAAAAGATTCATAAAAATTATAAAACACTATTCACCCCCTAGTGTTATAGTAGCCTTAATATCCTTTATTCCGCAACCAATAGAAACATTTGTTGTAATATGATTATGCATTGAATGACACAAACTGATGATGTGTTATTTGTTGATTCTTAACTCTCTATCCGTATGCTTTGTTTGATCTTGACACGTGGCTTTATTACATAGTTTTGATTACATAGTATTGTAGTATTGTTTCCGTATGTCCAAAATATAAATTCCTAGGTTGATCTTCTTTCATTTTACCAAGTACTTGTGAATATTTTGTGAATATTTCCTTTGAATTTTGGTATTTGAGTTCCTGCACTTAGTTTTTCGTTATTTGAAGAACAAAATATTATAATCCCTTGGTATTTTAGGTCCTTCGGCTAATTATTATATGAAAATTTATATCACCAAAAATCATATATTCACATATTTATGTAATTCGGCATTTCAATCCTTTAGCATTTCGGTATAAGAATGGAACAATTTTTTGCTATTTTAAAGGGTTGAAAATGCTCTAATTTCATTAGTTTAATGGCTAAGGATGGCTATTATTATTATTATTATTATTATCTACAAGACAAGCTGGTTTTTATTATGGCTAGTCCACTTTTTGTAAAATTGTTTAAATAGGTGTGAGGCAAAGTACCTCAATAACTTTGGCAAATATGCATAGAAAGCACTTACAATCTAACTAATTGTACGAAGCATCCACTCTTACAATCACCTAGTAATTTCATCAGTAGCGAACATGCTCACAATTTCAAGATACATCTCACTTACAGAACCAAAACAAAGCACCAAAAACTAACATATAAAGAAATATAGCACGACTTAAAAAGAAGCAAAATTCCAAGCCATACAAGGCACAATAGCAACACGACAACCAATTTCTAGAGAAGAAACTCATGCTAGCACAAAACATGTCTAACCAACTCATATTAATAGAAGAAACTCATACTAGAACAAAACATGTCTAACCAACTCATATTAATAGAAGAAACTCATGCTAGCACAAAACATGTCTAACCAACTCATATTAATATGAAGTGCCACTTCAACAGTCAAGCAAAAACCCATCACCATTACCAAAACAATCGCCATGATAGGTTTTCGGAGCAAAAGAAATAAGGGGAAAGGGGCGCACACCGGTGCAATGAAGCAAGCTACCAACTAGAAGAAATTGTCAATGAAACAATAGCATAAACGTAGAGCACGACAAAGCTGTACCACCACAACAAAAATCACAAGCTTCCACTAAACCAAAAGACAACAAGCAAAAAAGAATAGTAGTTGAACGGAGAGGCACATGCAAGCCAACAGGATCCAAAAACATTTTAAAAATTTATTGAACAAAGCTCATGGTAGAATACACAAATTTTAGAAATGAGCATTAGAACATCGCAACCATACTGACTCCAAACCCTTGAAACGCTATGCAACTCCGCCAAATGTCATTAGAAATATACAAACCTAAAAATTCACTTTTGTTGAGATGCAAAGTAAAAAAATTCTAAAGAGAGAGTTCTTTTGCAAATGGTAGTTTTCACTAACAATTCTACCTATCACATTAGATCATTTAAGGCAGTTCAATGTAGTTACATGCATCTGGCTGATCTGAACGTGACCTACTTTTCATAAGCCAGAAATCGGTTAGGTTTTCAAGATAAATTCCTTGTCATCATTTCTTTTCTACGATCAATTTTTATATCAAAATTTGAGTTAACGGTTAAGATTAACTTCGTCGTCTACATGTTTCTCTTTTCTCCTCATTTTCTTCTTTAATTTGCATTCAAACGAACTTCACCATTAAAACCTCAATTTTTCTCAAGAATTTATTCATGTTTACTCATTTACAACTAGTTATAATGTTTGAATCTTTAACGTTTGATTGCTTCTTTTCATTTAATCTTTGCTTGATCCTGTTGTTAATTTATATGCGTCAATAAGCTTGTTTAAAATTTTATTTTCTAATTCATTCTTGTATGTATTTCATCTTTCTTTGTAAATAAATCATTTTTCACTTTAAAAATTATTATTTTTAGCAATTTAATTTTAATTTGAGTTAATTTTTTTGATCTTGAAAATTTATTGTATGATTTATGTCCGTGTTTAACTTCGTTGAGCTTTTTATTATTACCCACGGGCCTAATAATTATTAGCTCAGGTTAAGGATTTTAGCTTTATTTATTGCTAATTCATTATGTTTTAAGTGAATAGATAGTGATCAAAGTAATCTTGGTATTAAACTCTAAGGAAGAGATTAACAACATCCTTAAATGTCTTGGCATTTCAGGGTTAGTATTATTGTCCCTGACCCAACTTCACATGACATCAACCCCCTAGGGTTCTTTTACCTCTAATGTTGAGCATGGTGCTTTTTTACCTCTCTCCTTTCATTATACAACTATGCTGCTACTTTTATGTTGCCCATTTCAATTCAACCCAACTACCTAACATGATATTTCTTCTTTAACCGCCATGTACTTATAGTTGAAGAGGCATACCATTTATATAGATTAACAAGCTGAAAACTTCCCCTCTTTATTTTCTTAAAGTTTGCAAGAAGCAACCTTTTTCAATTCCACTAAGTAAATTCCCTATCCGTAATTTTTGCATTGTCCGAGCTACCAAACCTTGGATCATCATCTCATTCAACTAACCTAGTAAATAATTTTTATTATAAAGTTATTTACCTTCAAATGTTAGTTATTGATTCACTTTATTTTTGTTACAAAGAGTCCCATAAAATTCAAAACCTATAGTACTTACGACTCGCATATAACCAAGGTTCTTAAGATGCCCGTCGATGATAAGAAAAAAGTGGTCTTGTTAACTATAGAATGTTATAAGCATGAAACCTCATCCTTCCTTCAGCTATAAATTAAGTAAAATTCTCGAGTGACCCCAAGAAATCAACAAAGCTAGAAATCGGCATGCATACAAAAGAAGTTATGGAGAAAAAGAAAACAATAATAGCCGGAGTCATTACCAAGATTGAAGACTCTCCTTCCTTAGAAGGTACACCTCAGACTTGGAACTAATATAGTTAGCTTAGGGTGTTAATGGTTTTTATTATATAGCACTATCTTTAGTGTTTGCTTTTATCTGCATGTACTAGTCATATATTGTTAGTGAATTCAAATTGGTAAGATTTTACTTAGGGACAACACTAAAGAGAGTGCCCCAAGACCAAAACACTTAGTGCTCTCTCCTTCAAAAAGGGAAAATCGAAGCTCTTACTGCCACAAATACACAATAGAAAAAGATCAACCTCTAGAAGGGGCTCTTCCCAAGCTTCTCCATCCCCAATTCACTCTTCTTTGGAATCACCTATAACAGGGCCCGTCTTTAATTACCTGTAAATTAACACTTAGTAATTTAAATAATTAATTAGAGGTTAAACCGAATTTCTAGAAATGGAAAGAAGTAACTCTTATAGATGAACGATTCAGGACTTGAGACCTCTTTCATTGAGTCCAAAATATCATTTAGAAAATTTTGAGTATAAGCATCGATATGTTTGGGACTTTAGAATTTGAGTTAGTTGTTAAAATTTGATTTATAAATGAACCAAAATACAAATATTTTCATGGATGAATTGGATCCCGAGACCTATTCCATTGTGTTTGGAATGCCTTTTCAATGAGGAGAAACATATATGAAGTTGACATTTGGAGAAACGTGTTTTCGAGCCCATTTGCATATGGATCAATGCCTATTAGCATGTTAAGAATAAAATAAAAGTGAATAGATCTCTCTTCTCTTCATTCACTTTACATTTCTAGTTCATTGTCCATTCTCTCTTCCTCTTCCTCTTACACGGAAGACCTAGATCCACCAAAACCATGTCAAGTAAATTCCTAAAAATCAAATAAAAATCCTCAAAACTCCTAAAATGGTATTTCCTACAAAAACTATTTGTTTGCGTGCGTTTAATGAAGATTTTGATTTTGAGGTGGGGACTGATGAAGCTTTAAGCATGATTTTCTTGCTAAACTGGTTCGCTAAGGAATACTTAAGTGAGTGGAACTTCTCTCTATTCTCTATGATCTGTCGCATGCATTTATTTTATGTTTGATTTCTATGTTGGTTTAGAGTTTTGAATGGATGCTCAAAATTTGGCTAGGAAAATCTAATCTTGCCAATCATTGTTTGTATAATACCAAAATGAATTAACTTTGATTGAAGAGATGGGATAAAAGTGTTTATTGAAGAGTTAGTAGGCCATAAATCATGAATCTTATCATTTGACGATAATTGTTGGATTTCATGATTTGTTATTGGTTTACAGATGATAAATGACTGCTTATTAACTGTAATGAAGTGACTAGCACTCTCGTTGTATGGTTAGTAACATATAAATAAGAACCCCTAAGTGATGGAAAAAATGCCTCATAGAAGCTAGGGACGTAACTAGTTAAAAATAAGACCTTAATAAATGATATGAAATGGTTTAAAGACTTGTATTAATCTTTGAATATATTATACGAACTTGTAAGTAAATTAGTAACCTTAAGATAATGAAAGTGTGATTTTTACACTAGATTCCTATTTTTGATACAAAGGAGTTTAAGCTAGAATCCTTGAATGATATTTGTGTTAATAAATGTTTTGGTAAAATAAATTAAATATATATCTAAGAATGTAACAAATGTGACAGATCGAATTTTTGGATTGAATTGTGTATTATGACATTGAGAATGATTTGAATGTGTAGAAACTATGGCTGGAAAATGGAAAATTGATTCATTTTGTGACTTGGCAGGTTTGAATGATACTTAAGTTATTGATATTTATATCTCAAATTTATCTTGTCGATGGGTATTTAAAGTCACAAAGCTATTCGTCGAGTTTCCATAGAGGAGGGGCACTTATTCAAAAGGGAAATAACTTATAACTAGGACTTGAATGCGAGTAGCTAGACACATTTGCAAAGTGTTGTGGTGACACAGAGCTAAGCATCGAAGCAAATTGACGAAAATGAGCGGTTTTATGATGAGGGGAGTGGAGGAGCCAAGAAAAAGAGAATTGAAACTCTCCTAACTCCTCTAGATTATGCGTGGACTGTACCACAATCGACCAATCAAACGACCATGAGGACCACTCGATTGGTTGATGGTTCACCATGCATAGAAAATAAATTGCTTAATTTGGCTTGTGTTTAGTCGAGTAGCAGGAACGAACCAGTCGACTAATCAATGGTTCAATTGGTCGGTTGATACTAATAGTTGACTGATTTAATGATGATTTATTTCATAGGTATGGAGCTTTAGGGTTAATCCCGAGAAGCTTAAAGCGAAGTGGGGAAGTTCAAGAAAGATTGTTGGTGATGTCAAATGAAATGGGGATTTTGGCTAATGCTTGTGATGCGTTAAATTCCATATATTGGTTTGGTGAAGTCTTTGAGTGACGTGTGTATACCTTGGGATGTGTGTAGATGATGTTAAACAATATAGGGACTACTATAACAACCCCTACTTTGAGGCCAAAAATAAGTGCTATGGATGTTGTAGTCATCCATATTATTAATTTTCGGTGACAAAATGCGGCTATGTTAATCATATCAATAATCAGAAGCACGTGAATATGAAATTTTTTAAACACAATTTAATAACAAACTTTCACATTTTATTTGATAAATAACATTTCATATTCATTACATAATCCCATTCGTAATCCACGTTCAGACAAATCATACAAAATACTCCAAGAGTGACATATGAAGATGCCCCTTGGTTGATCAGAGTCTAACACTTGGCAATTATACAACTTTGCCATTACATCCAAAATAATACAACAGAGAAATATGAACTCCTAATATAGCAAGTTTGCTTCCTACACGTCTCCGGATGTTTATTTGTCTAACTGGAAACCTGAAATCGCTTATTCCCGACCTACTCAAATGAGTACCCAAGAATTTAAGGGGAAAAAACTTTGGGTCAGAAAACAATCTAGTGTGAATAATAACCTACCATCTCGAATCAAATAGATATATAGTGAAATCACGTCATTGAGTGGAATAGGTTTTCCCCTCATTGGTATCTTAACCAAAGCATATCAACCATATACTGTGCTCCTATATCCATAATGGTTAAAACATAATAAATAAACATTTGCAATCATGCAACATGCACTGGATTACCCATCCCAAATTTATTTGACGATCCGTCTTAATTTCATCTGACTATTTGTCTTAATTTCAAATGATTATCCATCTTATATTTATGTGGACTGTCCATCTCACATGTAATTATTATTTTGATTACCCATCCCTTACCATATGGACTACCCATCCCACATGGTTTCATTATTAAAGTTTTGTGGACTATCCATCTCACGTATTTAATTTAATTAAAATGATGTGGACTGTCCATCTTACATCTTATAGTTTTCCTAGGTTAACTATGAACCATTCATCCACCATATAGAGACTATCCACCTCTGGCATGATGTGGACCATCCATCACACATCCCATAGTTTTCCTTAGATAACTATGAACCCATCGCTTATAATTTTAGTTCATGTTTAACCCAAATGTTCAACCTATGTCTATTGGCGTCCCCAATTAGGTTGTATACCCCTCAAATTTATGACATCTCAAAATGATATGCATTGGTATCTCCAATAATTAATATTGATTCATAAAACAATGGTGTCAATATGATATACATTGGTATCCCTCTTAAAAATGTCAAATCTCTAAAGAACATAATGTATCAAAGTTAATCTACATTGGTATCCCCAATGAACAACGTCAAATAAAACTTATGGCTCATCGTCGTTAATACAAAAATATGCGGCATTCATGTCGCATTATACAATGTCGAACCTCTATCCAAGGTTAGAAAAGAAAAACTTGATTTTATAAATCACATGGCTAATTGTCGAAATCATAAGGTTATCAACCTTCTTAAACATAGGCTATCTCGCCTTTTAAAACACAATTTTAGTTAGCATAAACATAGCCTCGCCGGCATGGAAAATAAAAAGTAGCGGCATCAATGCCGCTTGGCATTATCGCCAAAAATTAGTCACTTGCGGCATTAATACTATAATGTCGTAAAACATATTACTTCGGCTCTATGCCGTAAAACATAGGGTGTTGGCATTGACAATCGACGATATAAATTTCCTTTATACCAAAACCAAGTAATACTGACATCATCGCTGTAAAACAGCTAATATCAAAAATAATACTTTCGGCATCACTGCCTCAAGCTATGGCGTTGGTATAGAAAACATGCAACATCATTTTAAAACAATGGTGGAAACTAGCGGTATCAATAACGTGCGATATAGATTTTTCAAACAAAGAAACAAAAGCGAGCGGGATAACCCTGATTCATTAAGCGATTGCTATATCGACATTAATTGTATGCCGCATATCGGCATCAATTCTATGCCACATGTTTTATACTATGACTCTAACTTGAACAGATCCATTCTATTTCAACATAGTTGATATCATATGTATCCATTCAAATTGATGTCGCTGGGGTTCGGCATTGACATGGGCAACATGGAAATTATCATAAAAACTGATTTATTTCTACTAAAAGCAATTACTTTTCACCAAATTTTAACTCTTGTCAAATTTCTATTGGATAATATTATACTTTACCCAATTTTTTTTCAAAAAACCTGCCGCAACCAATTTTTCATTCCAAAGACAAACACCAACTTAAATAATTAATATCCTTAATTAATTATTAATTTAAATGCTTATCTAACATAATAAATTCATAGTAATTCATAATTATATGGGAACAATTCCAAAAAATCTCTAAAAATCAGAATTAATGTTTTCTTTCCCATATAAATTTCAAGACCAAAATAATTATATAATTATTTTTAATAATTAAAACCCGAATAAACGTAATTTCCTCCTTAGGAAATTCATATGGAAAATTATGAAATTAAAAACCCATCTTCAAATTAATGTTTTACACAACATATCCAAAAATTAAAACATTTGGAGATTAAAATCTTAGGTTTTTCCTTTAAAATCGATCCAAATAATTTCGTAAAAATTCCACAAATCATTATTCTATCCAACCAATGATCATACATCCATAACGTGGCAAAAACTATCAAAATAATTCGGATACTATCCATAGTTGAATTCAAGAAAAAGAAATAGAGATGGTTCACTTATTATTCATCTTAATTTAGATGTTGGAGTTGAGATTTAATGGTGTTTAACTCCCTAAGCTTTATCTTCCCAATCCCCTTTGATTTCTTCTTCCTTCTTCTCCTTAGAAATGACCGGTCTCTAGGTTTTTATTTTGATTGTTTATGAGTGTAAGTGAGAATGTATGAAAGGGTGAGGGTTTAAGGGATAAAAGATGGATCTATTCCTATTTTTCCTTCCTCGTATATTCTTTTATATGTTATGTTTTAAAACAATCTTATTAGTTAATTAGTTAAGGCCTAACCTAATTAATAATCAAACCTTATCCCCATTTCCCACTATATTATTCTGTTTAATGTATCCAACCAAATTTTTAGAATAATGCTAAACTAAAATTAGGGGTGTTACAGGCTCCTATCCTTGAAGAATTTCATCCTCGAAATTCAGTAAAGACTACATAACAAGCATATCAAACATGCAAATAATTCTAGTATATCCTACCAGTTATGACGTCTATATGATATCAAATATAGAACATACCATTATAACAACTTAGGATAAGTATCTTTAATCCTGTCCTCGGGTAGCCAAGTATAGTCTTTCTCGTTGTCACTCCATTGGACTATCACCAATCTGACTATCTTATTCCTTAACTTCTTCTCATCTTTTGCTACAACATAGACTGGTTGCCTAATAAAAATTAGATTCGGTTCTACTACTAAGTCTTCGAATGTAGTCGGAGCAATAGTAGTCTTCGGATCATGCACATACTTTCTAAGATGAGAAAGACGAAAAACATTATGGAACCCTGTCAAACTACTCGGTAACTCTACCCAATATGCGAGTTTCCCGATCCTCTCTATAATAGGGAACGGTCCAACATATCTCGGTGTCAGCTTCCCTGACTTTCCAAAATGTACTACACTCTTCATCGGTGATACTTTAATGAAAACTTGATCTCCAACTGAGAACTCTAAATCTTTACGCTTCTTATCTACGTAACTTTTCTGCCTAGACTGAGCTTCCTTCATCCTAACCCAAATTAGCTCAATCTTCTTTGTGGTTTCTCTTACCATATCCGGACTAAGGACCAATCTGTCTCCGGTCTCCAACCAACATGCTGGTGATTTGCATGGCCTTCCATACAAAGCTTCGGAATGCGCAATTCCCATACTATTCTGATAACTATTATTATAGAAAAACTCAATTAAGTGCAAATAGTCTTCCTATGACCCACCAAATTCTAGTGCACAAGCTCTCAATAAATCTTCAAGTACCTTATTGACTCTCTATGTCTGCCATCCTTCTGTGGATAATAAGCGGTACTCATCTTAAGCTTGGTACCTAACACTTCTTCTAGACTCTTCCAGAGTTCACTAGTGAACAAAGTATCTCTGTCACTGACTATACCACTGGGAATTCCATGCAGTCTGACAATGTTCTTCACAAACAACTTAGCCAATACAGGTGCCGTCCTGGTTGACTTAACAGGAATGAAATATGCACTCCTGGTCGACCTATCCACTATGACCCAAATACTTTCATTTCCCTATTCGAACTTGGCAACCCGTCAATAAAATCCATGGATATTAACTTCCACTTCCAAACTGGTATATCTAAAGGATGGAGCAAACCACTTGGCTTCTGATGCTCGGATTTTACTTGCTGGCAATTCAAATATTGGTTCACCCATAAGCCTTTATCCCTTTTCATACCTTCATAGTAGTGACTTCTTTTCATATCCTGATACATCTTAGTTCCTCCAGGATGTATAGTAAACTTCAATCGGTGATACTCCCTAAGAACTTCCTTCTTTTGGTCACCAGCATCTAGAAGACATAGCCATCTCTTCTTCCTTAACCATCCCCTCTGGTTAAGGATAAAATCTTTCAAATTATCAATGTCAGCTCCATCTTCCAACCTTCTAATCAGTTCAGCTAACCACAGATCATCTCTTTGCTTAGAAGCAATCCTTTCGATCAATACTGATCGAACTTCCAAGCAAGACAACATGGCAATACTTTGACTAGAACTAGCAGTCGACCTTAACTGCACACTACAAATAGTCAATGCCTCCAAATCCCTGCTAACATAGCTAACACCACCTTCTGATGTTTTCTGCTAACTGCATCTACAACTTTATTCTCTTTCCCTGGCATATACTCAATACCAAAATCATATGCTGCTAAAAACTCCAACCACCTCCGTTGTTTCATATTT
Organism: Allium fistulosum; assembly: GCA_030737815.1. Lineage (NCBI taxonomy): Eukaryota > Viridiplantae > Streptophyta > Magnoliopsida > Asparagales > Amaryllidaceae > Allium > Allium fistulosum. The sequence goes on from CM060904.1 coordinate 716,168,258, forward strand.
AACTCCTTTTAAGAGAATAAATACCTCAATGACTAATGATCCATATACAAGTCGAACCTTTCTCTTAAAAGGTAGTATCTCCATACTTTCAATGCGAAAATCACAACTGCCAACTACAAATCATGAGTTAGATATCTAACTTCATGCGGTCTGGGTTGTTGAGAAGCCTAAGTAATCACTTTACCTCTTTGCATCAACACAGCTCCTAATCCTGTTCCACATGCATCAATATACACGACCATGTTCTGATTACCATCTGGCACAACTAACACAGGCGCATCAGTTAAAAATGCTTTAACTTAAGGAATGCTTCCTCACATTTATCAGACCAAATAAACTTTACGCCATTCCTGGTTAACTCAATCAGAGGTGCCGCTATCCAAGAGAAATCATAATAAATCTCCAGTAATAGTCAGCTAATCCAAGAAAAATTCTTATCTCGGTCATCGTTTCTGGTCTCTTTAAATTATTAATAGCTTCAATCTTGGCTGGATCCACGGACAACCCTTTTTCTGAACCTACATGACCATGAAACTTCACTTCTTTCTTTTAAAAGTGACACTTTGAAAACTTCACTTTTAGTTGATGCTTCCTCAACATCTCCAGCACTATTCTAAGATGAATTTCATGATCTCTATCATCCTTAGAATATATCAAAATGTCATCAATGAACACCAAAACAAAACTATCCAAGTGTTCTCAGAAAATCGGTTCATCAAGTCCACAAAGAAAGAAGACATATTAGTCAACCCGAATGACATTACTAACCACTTGCACGAACCATATCTTGTTCGAAACACCATCCAAGGAATACTATCCTTCGACACCCTCAATTAATGGAACCCTATCACCAAATCCAACTGGGAAAATACTTTGGCGCCACTCAACTGATCAAATAAATCATCAATTCTCACCAAAGGATATCCATTCTTTATCGTCTTCTCATTCAACGTATAATAATCAATACACAATATTAACGACTTGTCCGGTTTCTTCACGAGCACCACGGCTTCTCCCCAAGGCGAACTGCTTGGTCTAATAAAATTCTTCCCTTCTAAGTTGACCAGCTGCACCTTTAACTCCTTCATCTCGGTAGGTGTCATCCTGCTAGGTTGTCTACTAATGAGTTCAGCTCCAGGTGCAAGATCTATTTAAAAATCAATAGCTTGTTTTGGTGGTAGTCCTGTAACATGCTCGAAAACATTTGCAAATTCTTTTACGACATAAACCCAATTGAACTCCTTTTACTTCTGTGGCACCCAATACAACCCAAACTTCTGAACTCAAATTCTCAACTGAATATATGATTCGGTCACTACTATCAAGGTGTCTCGATGATATTTTCGTATATGGGCAAAATATCCTAGCATCATACCCTCTCAACCAATCCATACCCAAATTAACCCCGAAACCCAAAAAATCAAACACAAACACACTGTAGGCAAAAGTATAACCTATCATCAAATTCTAGATGGTCACATCTCATCTCCAAATTTGCATACCCTCCTATTGGATTAGCTACCCTTAAGGAAGTAACAAGGTATGATATTTTTAGATCTAATTTATCTACCAAGCAAAGAGAGAAAAGAATGTGATGCACCCATATCAAAAAATACTCTAACTAGTATGATATGAATCAAAAGTGCACCTTCCATCACAGACTTTCCTTTCTCAACCACAGTCAGTATGGTAGATGATGGTTTCAAAGCAAAGACCTTTCCTTTATCAGCTCTAGCCGGCTTTAGACACTGATTCTTGTAGTGTCACATCTTGTCGCAGTTGAAACACTTCACACCTTTCTTTTCCACAACCTTCTTTCCCTTATTGGTTCGACATTCATAAGCAAAATGTCCTTTCTTATCACATTTAAAGCAAACAAGATCAGCTTTTTCCTTCTTTGCAGCTTTACCCTTCTGAGCTCCCTTCTTCTTGAAGAACTTTCTCTTCTTACTCTAAAAACCATGAATCTCCACTGACTTCTCTTTCCAAAAGTCGAAAGCATCTCCTCATTCCTTATAGCCATTTCCACCACTACATTACTCAAATCTCGGAGATGTGGCATGGTTGCTTTAGCAATCTCCAGCTTCAAACCTTGGATAAACTTCTCATTCCTCTTGATTATTGTATAAAAAGTGGTGTATCTGTACCTAGATAACTCATCAAACTTGGTAGAATACTCCAATACGAACATTTCCCTTTGCTCCAATTCAATAAACTTTCTAAGCAGGGCTGACTGGCTACTTCAGATAAAAATCTCTCCTCGAATCTCCTTCGAAATTAAGCCCAAGTTAATTCCTCTTCTGGCACTCCAACGGTCACTCCGTTCCACCAGTACAAAGCAGCTTCTTGCAACTGTCTCGATACCAACCTCCTCTTCTGATCATCATTCAATCCTAGGTCAACAAAGATTCTTTTATAGTGCAATGGCCAATTATCCGCTTCAATAGCATCATCAGTTCCGAGAAAAGGATTTCCTTCAAAACTAGTATAATCTCGGTTCAACGTAGCATAGTTATTACCAACCAGCACCGCAAGACTAACTCTTCCCGCATTTGCAGCATTACCCCGAACTACTCCTGTAGCTGCTCCAGCTTGCATCAGGTTGATGAAGAATTGATACATAGTCCCCATATCTATTGGTGGGGTTCCAACACCTACATTGGTGTTTGCATTTTGGTTGACATTTGACTGTCGACCTTGGTTCCTTTTAGTATTAGGTAGAACATTTTTATTGGTGGTAGTGCTTCCTCCACCTAGATCCACTCATCCGTTTCCTACTTCCATTCTTTGCTTTCTCGTAATCTGCATACGAGCCTTAATAAGATACAGAATAACGATCTAAGAGAGGGGAGAATACATATTCATATATAGAAAATACAAGTACATTACTATAGCATTATCCCATACCCCAATCTTATTCTCTGATTTATTAGGATTATGTTTCTAAAAATATTTTAATCTTTTAAGTTTTACATAAACCTATGCTTTGATACTAACTTGTAACATCCTCCACTTTGAGGTCTGAAACTAAGCGCTATAGATGCTGTAGTCATCCATATATTAATTTTCAGTGACAAAATGCGGCCATGTTAATAATCATATCAATAATCAGAAGCACATGAATATGAAAATTTTAAACACAATTTAGTAGCAAACTTTCACATTTCATTTCATAAATAACATTCATATTCATTACATAATCCCATTCGCAATCCACATTCAGAGAAAATATAATTATTACAAAATACTGCAAGTGCGACATATGAAGATGCCTCCTTGGTTGATCAGAGTCTAATACTTGTGTAACACCCTTAATTTTGATTAACATTATTCAGGAGATTTAATTAGATAAATTAAATAGAATAATGTAATGTGTAGTAAGATAAGGGGATTGAGATTTGATAAAGGTCGGGCCTTAAGTAAATAAACCGATAAGATTGTTTTAATAACTTTAAACATAAGAGAATACATAAGAGGGGTAAAATAGGAATTGATGAACCTTTCATCCCTTAAATTATTATCTCCAATATCATTCATGTTTTAAAAAAACTAAAACAATCAAAGAGAAAATTCAAGGTCGTCCATAAGCAAGAAGAAAAGAGGAAGAAAATCTAGGAAACCAAGTTAAAGCTAAGGAGAATCAAATCTACTCACTCAAGTCTCAATTCTAATTATCAAATCAAGGTGAATAATGATAGACCATCTCATTTTTATGCACATTTGGTTTCGAATCTTGTTTGGGTTGATTCGTTTATGATGATTTGTTATGCCATGTTGATTATATCATTGTTTGGGTAAAATAATGATTTATGGAAATTGTATGAAATTATTTATATGGATTTTAAGGGTAAAAGATAAGATTTTTTATCTCCAAACGATTTGATTTTTGGACATATTAAGCAAAACATTATTTAGGAGATGGGCTTTTAATTTCAAAATTTTCCAAGTTATATAGATTATTTTATGAATTTCCTAAGAAGAGAATTGCTTAATTTCAAGTTTAACTATTTAAAATAATTAAATATGGATTTTGGCCTTGAAATTTTATATAATAAAGAATATCGTATTTCTTAATTTCTATGAATTTCTGAGATTTTTCCAAGTGATTTCGATTTACTATAAAATTATCATGCTAGATAAGCATTTAAAAGAATAATTAATTAAGGATATTATTTAATTAATTTGAAGTGTATTTGGGACTTTAAATTCTAACTGCTGTAGTAATTTCTAAAAAGGAATTTTGAAAAGATTGTTTTATCCAATGGAAACTGGACAAGTACTATGATTTGGTGAAAAGTTTATGCTGTTAGTAGTAATAAAACAGTTTTTATAAGAATTACGGTTATGCCATGCTACCATAACGTCGTCAAGCTTAAAGATGAGGCGGGATTCGTGAAGGTCGACGTCGATGAAGAAGGAAGCACATGATAACTACTTAGGCAGTTATGGAGTGATTCTAAAGGCATCGAAGTGGACCAAGGTGGCATAAGACGTTGGCGGCATAGCCTTGTTGTGATCCTTTTAAACGTAAAAAAAACTTTAGTGTCGAGGTTCATGATGTCGCATGTCTTTATCACTGTTTTTAATGATGTCGCATCTTATCTCTTCGTTTGTTTTCCAAACCAAGGCAATGATGCCGTTATTATATCTTCAACTCTATATAAAAAGCGGCATAATAGCCAAAGTAACTTAAGTGTAAAAGTTTTATAACGTCGTTGAAGGTCATTGTGGTCTATGAGCATTAAGGTCGATGACCTTATGTTTTAGTGTCGATGTCGGTTGGCCACGTCGTCGCATTTTGTCTTTTGAATGTCTAAGAGGCTTATTTTTATATAAATTGGAATTGTTTTAAAGAGGCGAAGAGGCCTATGTTTTAGAGGGTCGACGACCCTATATTTTTGACAATAAGCCATATAACTTATAAAAGGTTTTAAATTTTTGTCTTCGCCCCAGATGAAGGTCGATATGGGTTAATGCTACGTGAGTCCATTTCTATTTTATTAAGGGTGGAGAGCCTTAAGCTTTTACGTCGATATCGTCAACGCAGTCGACATTGATCTATTTAAAACCATTTAAAGAGCTAAGTGTTTCCTTGTTTTGAATATGATTTAAAGGGGTTTAAGCATATATGAAAATGGTTTTTAAGGATTTTAGTTATGAAATAGCCCAAGCTTTGAGTTGAAATTTCCAAAGAATTATGAAACATAAAAATATTATTAATTGAACATATTGAATGATGGATGTTATATGTCCTTGTGTTTATTTGATCAGTTATTATGCATGTTGTTATTATCATACTAGCATCATTTTCGACCCATAACTCCATTTTGGGGTGTTAAGCGGCTAACTAGCTAGGTTGACCCAGTAGTGAGTATAAATAGAATTAACTTCCGAGTGATTAGAATTGCATCCAGGAGATCAGGTAGATCAAAAGTATAGGATGCCCAAAACTGATTAAAAGATTATTGATTTAGATGTTATTGGAAGGGTCCAGTAGGTTCATAGTCATCCCTTAAAAACTACGACATGAGAAATGTTATTGGAAGGGTCCAATAGGTTCCTAGTGATCCCATGAAAACTATGTCTGAATGATGTTATTGATAGAAATCAATAGGTTCATAGTGATCCCATGAAAACTTTGTGAGATTTATTGGAGAATCCAATAGGTTCATAGTAAGCCCATGAAAACTATGATTAGAAGGTTATTAGTGTGTCCATGAAAACTAATAGGTTCTTAGTGATCCCATGAAAACTATAAAGTTGGATAGATTGTCCCTAAGAATTGAGACAGATTGTTAGTCAACCCATGAAAACTGATAGGTTCATATGACCCTGGAAAAACCATAAATTTGGATAGATAATCAGATATATTGAGATGGGTAATCCAGGTTATATTGCATTATAGCATATCATCATATATTATTATGTTTTAACCATTGTGGATGCAGAAGCATAGTATATGGTTAGTCTATTTTGGTAAAGATACTAGTGAGGGGGAACCAATTCCATTCAACGGTGTAATCTCACTAGATATCTATTGATTCGAGATGGTAGATTATTATTCACACCAGACTTTTTGTCTGATTTGAAGTTTATGTTTTCCCCTTAACCTCTTGGGTGCTCAAAATTAATTTGAGTAGGTTGAGAGTAAGGGTTTTTCGGGTTTCCAGTTAGATGAATAAGCTTCCAAAAACGTGCATGAGACAATCTAGCTATTAGGAGCTTTATCTATTTTTGTTGTGTAGTTTGGTTTTATCCATTTGGATGTAATGGCAAAGTTGTATAATTGCCAAGTATTTGATCCTGATCAACTGAGGGGTTTCTTCATGTGTCTCCCTTGGAATATTTTAAAATAATTATATTTTCTCTGAACGTGGGTTTACGAATGGGATTATGTAATGAATATGGAATATCATTTGTGAAATGAAATGTGAAAATTTGTTATTAAATATTGTTTGAATTTTTTTCATATTCATGTGTTTTTGATTATTGATATGATTTACATAGCCGCATTTTGTCACCGAGAATTAATAACTATGGATGACTGCAACATCCGTAATAGTTGGTTTTGGACCTCAGAATGTGGGATGTTACAAGTTGGTATCAGAGCATAGGTTCATGATTAAAAGAATTTTAAACCTAAAGAGTTTTTACTCATAATGAATTAGAGAACAAGATTGGGTTATGGGATAACGTTATAAAAATGTACATATATTTACTATATATAAGTATGTATTCCACCTCTGTTCTCCCCTCTCTCTTAGGCTATTCTTCTGTATCTTACTAAGGCCCGTACGTAGATTTATGAAAAAGAAAGATACGGAGGCAGGAAACGAAAGAGTGAATCTTGGTGGAGGAAGCATCACAACTAATTAAAATGCTCGACCCAATACCAGGAGGAACTAAGGTCGACAGGAAAACGCTAATCAAAATGCAAATGTCAATGTAGGTGCTACGACCCCAATAGTGGATATGGGGACATGTATCAGTTCTTCATCAATCTGATACAAGCTAGAGTAGCTGGAAGAAATGTTGCTAATGTAAGATGAGTCAATCCCATAGCGCCAGTTGGCAATAACTATGCCAAGCTGACCATGGTTACACCAATTTGGGTGGGAAGCCTTTTTTGGGAACTAAAGATGCAATTGAAGTGGAGAACTGGCTGTTGCATTATAAGAGAATCTTTACTGATTAAGGATTGAATGATGAGTAGAAAAGGATATTGACTTCCAGAAAGTTGTAGGGAGCTGCTTTATTCTGGTGGAATGGAGTTACCATAGGAGTGCCTAAGGAGGAGCTAACTTGGGTGGAATTTCGAAGGAGATTCGAGGAAAGTTTTTTTCTGAAGTAGCCTAGTCAGCCTTTCTTTGAAAGTTTATGGAGTTGGAGCAGGGGGAAATGTCAGTGTTGGAGTACTCTGCTAAATTTGATGAGCTGTCCAAGTATGGGTATGCCACTGTTGACACTGTTATCAAGTGGAATGAGAGGTTTACCCGGGGGTTGAGACCAGAGATTGCTAGGGCGACAATGCCACATCTTAGTGATCCATCAAATGTAGTGGTGGAAATGGATATTTGGAATTAAGAAATGCTTTCTACTTTTGGAAAGGAGAAGTTAATAGAGACTCAATATTCCCAAGGAAAGAAGAGGAAGTTCTTTAAGAAGAAGGGAGCTCGGAAGGAAGAGCTGCTAAGAAAGGGAAAGCTGATGTTGTCTGCTTCAAATGCGACAAGAAATGACATTATGATCGTGAGTGTTAGATTAGTAAAGGGAAGAAGGTTGCAGAAAAGAAAAGTATGAAGTGCTTCAACTGTGACCAGATAGGGCACTTCAAGAATAAGTGTCTAGAGTCAGTCAGAGCCGACAAAGAAAGATTTTTCGCTTTAGAGCCATCATCTTCCAGACCAACTGCTGCTGAGAAAGGAAAGTCGGTGATGGAAGGTATGCTTTTGATTTATAGCATAACAGTTAGACAATTTTTTGATACAGGAGCATCACATTCTTTTATATCTCAGTGTTTGATAGAACGCAACTCTAGGAATGAAATGTGACCATCTAGAGTTTGCGTTGCTAGGTTATACTTTTTTCTGCAGTTTGTATGTATTTGATTTCGCAGATTTTGGGATTATTTTGACTATGGATTGGTTGAGCAAATATGATGCTAGGATATTTTGCCAAGATAGGAAAATATCATTGAGACACCCTGATAGTAGTCACCGAATAGAATATTCAGTTGAGAATACAAATCTAGAAAATTGTGCTTTATTGGGTGCTATAGAAGTGGAAGACGAATTGAATCGGGTTCTAGTTGCAAGGGAATTTGCATATGTTTTTGAGTCAGTTACATGACTACCACTGAAACGAGCTATTGAGTTTTGAATAGATCTTATACCAGGAGCCGAACCCGTAAGTAGACCACCTAACATGATGACGCCTGCTGAGATGAAGGAGCTAAAGGTGTAGCTAGTGGACTTAGAAGAAAAGAGTATATTAGACTAAGCACTCGCTTTGGGCAGCAGCTGTGGTGTTCATGAAGGAACCAGACGGGTCGTTGAGATTGTGCATCGACTATTGTAAGTTGAATGAAAAGACGATAAAGAATTGATATCCTTTGCCGAGAATTAATAATTTATTTGATCAGTTGAGTAGGGCTAAAGTATTTTCCTAGTTAGATTTGGAGATAAGGTTCCATCAACTAAGAGTGGCGGAGCATAGTATTCCTTTAATGACATTTCGAACGAGGTATGGTTCACAAGAGTTGTTAGTAATGCCATTTGGATTAACTAATGCGCCTGCTTTCTTTATAGATTTGATGAACCAAATTTTCTAAGAGAACTTATATAGGTTCATGTTGATATTCATTGATGACATTTCGATATATTCTAATGATGAAAGTGATCATGAGATTCTTATTAGAATAGTGCTTGAGACGCTGAGGTAGCATTAACTAAAAGCAAAGTTTTCAGAGTGTCGTTTTTGGAAGAAGTAAGTGAAGTTTCTTGGTCATGTAGTTTCAGAGAAAGAGTTGTCAATCGATTCAGCCAAGATCAAAGCTGTTAACAGTTGGAAAAGACCCAAAATGGTGACCGAGGTAAAGTTTTCTTGGATTAGCCGGCGATTACCGGAGATTCATTAAGGATTTCTCGTAGATAGCAATGCCCTTGACTAAGCTTACCAGAAAGGAAGTGAAGTTTATTTGGTCTGATAAATGTGAGGAAGCGTTCTTTGTGTTGAATCATTTGTTGACCAATGCGCCCGTGTTAGTAGTTCCAGATGGGAATCAAGATTTGGTGGTGTATACGGATGCCTGTGGAACAGGACTTGGAGCTATATTGATGCAAAGGGGTAAAGTGATTGCCTATGCTTCTCGACAGCTTAGACCACCTTAAGTTAGATATCCAACTCATTACTTGGGGTTGGCAGTAGTGATTTTCGCATTGAAAGTGTAGAGACACTACCTCTTAGAAGAACAATTCGAGTTATATATGAATCATAAGTCTTTGAGGTATTTACTCTCTTAGAAAGAGTAGAATATGAGACAGCAAAGGTAGCTGGAGTTTTTAGCAGCTTATAATTTTGGTATTGAGTATACACCAGGGAAAGGAAATAAAGTTGCATATGCACTTAGTAGGAAACATCAGAACGTGGTGTTAGCTATGTTGGGAAAATGGAAGGATCTGGAGGCATTGACTACTTGTAGTGTACAGTTATGATCGATTGCCATTTCTAGTCAAAGTACTGCCATATTGTCTTGTTTAGAAGTCCGACTAATATTGATTGAAAGGATTGCTTCTAAACAAAGGGATGATCCAGTGTTAGCTGAACGGATCAGGAGACTGGAAAGTGGAAATGAAATCAACGATTTGAAAGATTTTAGTCTTGACCAGATATGATGGTTAAGGAAGACGAGACGATTGTGTGTTTCAAATGTGGGTGACTTAAGAAAAGTTAGGGAGTGACATCGATCAATGTTTACAAATCATCTTGGAGGAACCAAGATGTATCAGGATATGAAGAGAAATTTCTTCTGGGAAGGTATGAAGATGGATGTAGGCTTATGGGTGAAGCAATGTGCAAACTGCCAGCAAGAGAAAGCCGATCATCCGAAGCCAAGTGGATTGCTTCAGCCTTTAGATGTACCAGTTTGAAAATGGGATTCGATATCCATGGATTTTATTGACAGGTTGCCAAGGTCGAACAGGGGAAATGAAAGTATATGGGTTGTGGTAGATAGCTTGACCAAGAATGCCCATTTCATTCCTATTAGGTCTACCGGACGGCGCCTTTATTGGCTAAGTTGTTTATGAAGAACATAGTTAGACTGCATGGGATTCCTAGTAATATAGTCAGTGACAGAGATGCTTTATTCACCAGTGAATTCTGGAAGAGTCTACAGGAAGTTTTAGGTACCAAGCGTAAATAGATGGGCAGACATAGAGAGTCAATAAGGTACTCGAGGATTTGTTGAGAGCTTATGTACTAAACTTTGGTGGGTCATGGTAAGACCATTTGCACTTGGTTGAGTTTTTCAATAATAATAGCTACTAGACTAGTATAGAAATGGCGCCTTTTCGAAGCTTTGTATGGTAGGCCGTGCAAATCACCAGCATGTTGGTTAGAGAACGGAAACATATTGGTCCTCGGTCCAGAGATGATAAGAGTAGCCATAGAGAAGATTGAGTTAATCCGAGTTAGGATGAGAGAAGCTCGGTCTAGGCAGAAAAGTTGCACAGATAAAAGGCGTAAATAATTAGAGTTCTCAACTGGAGATCGCGTTTTCATTAAGGTATCATCAATGTAGGGTGTGGTATGATTCAAAATGACAGGAAAGTTAGCGCCAAGATATGATGGACTGTTCCCTATTGTGGAAAGGATTGGAAAGCTCGCCTATCAATTAGAGTTACCGAGTAGTTTAGCAGGTGTCCACAATGTTTTTTATGTTTCTCATCTTAGGAAGTATGTGCATGATCCAGAGACTACTATTGCTCCGACTGCACTGGAAGATTAATAGTAGAACCTGATCTAACTTTTGTGAGATGACCAGTTTGGGTTGTAGTGAGAGATGAGAGGAGATTAAGGAACAAGACAGTCAGATTAGTGAAAGTCCAGTGGAGTTACAACGAGAAATACTATACTTGGGAGATAGAGGACAAGACTAAAGAGACTTATCCTGCACTATTTTGAAGGTATGTTCTATATTTGTTGTATATAGACCGCTTACTAGTCAGATGGCTAGTATTATTATTGTATGATGTTACAGATGTTTGCATGTTTGATATGCTCAGTATATAGTCCTAACTGAATTTCGAGGACGAAATTCTTTAAGGAGGGGAGCCTGTAACCTTGAATTTTTAATAATTAAAACCCGAATAAACACTATTTCCTCCTTAGGAAATTCATAAAATATTTAATTTAATTTGAAAAATTATGAAATTAAAACCTCATCTCCACTTTAATGTTTTACATAACATACCTAAAAATCGAAGCATTTGGAGATAAAAACTTAGGTTTTTAATTTAAACTGATCCAAATAATTTCGTAAAAATTTCACAAATCATTATTCTATCCAAATAATGATTATACATCCATAACTTAGCAAAAACTATCAAAATAATTCTTATAATATCCATAGTTGAATTTAAGAACAAGAAATAGATATGGTTCACTTATTATTCATCTTAATTTAGATGTTGGAGTAGAGATTTGATGGTGTTTCACTCCCCTAAGCCTTATCTTCCAAATCCCCTTTAATTTCTTTTTCCTTCTTCCCCTTAGAAATGGTCGGCCTCTAGGTTTTTCTTTTGATTTTTTATGAGTGTAAGTGAGAATGTATGAGTGGGTAAGGGTTTAAGCGATAAAAGATGGATCTATTCCTATTTTTCCATTTTTATATATTCTTTTATATGTTAAGTTTTAAAACAATCTTATTAGTTAATTAGTTAAGGCCTAACCCAATTAATTATCAAACCTCATATCCATGTCCCGCTACATTATTCTATTTAATCTATCCAATTAACATATGTCGGTTCATTTGATAGTTTTGATATATTTGTTCGGTGGTTTCTGAGATGAGATAACTAGGGTATTTGATATACGGTTTCATATGACATATTTTTTATATGGAGTGAGTCTTTATTCCTTAGCTATGACCTTGGTACTTGATATTACTAGACAATTGGTTACAGGAGTGGTGTTCTCTCGATGGGCCCATTCGTGCCGTGTCAAGTCAGAGGTAGGAGACATCCTATCTCGATAACAAGGGCTTTTAGGTCTTGGGTTACTGTTCTCTTGTCCTCATACGTAACTGAATGCGAAATGATGAGACACATGACTTATCGATTCATGTTTGGTACTCTATAGGTATTGGGTGGATGCCTTGGTGCATCATCATAGTGGTATTACATTACTTACCATATTTAGATTAGTCTTGGCCTTGTCGGGGGACCTTGAGGTCCCATTAGCCTAGAGTGTAGTTTTTTTCATTACACTCAGGGTGCTATTGTGATTTAGTAGTTTGGTAGATTATCGCATTTGGAATTGTATTAGAAATGTGCTAACTTGTCATTTGCAATAGAAGATACATGTTGATGCATGCTTTCGTTACCTTATATGGACACCACTTAATACGTTGATCATGAAATATATGCACATTAGTTGTAATGCAACTTAGAGATACACTTCACTCACTTGTCTTTGTGTCTAACCCTCTTCATATTCCCTTTTGCTATATATTCATTTAGTAGGTTAATAAGAGAGAGAAGACATTGCTAGTTGGAGCAGGTTTAATAGCCATAGTTATATATATTGCTATGATTATCAATCTAGTATTTTGTACACGGACATGTCAGACATTATCATATGTATAAGACTTACTACATATGGCATTTTATTTATTTAGACTCCACCAGGTTAGAGTATTGTGTATTATGATGTCGAATCTTATATCTCATTTATATATGATTTCATTTTAGTCTCGCATATGTATATTGTCTATATTATACTTTATTCCTTCCATTGTGAGATGTTTTCGTAAACCAGTAATATATATGCTCTGTTAATATTTAACTTTACCCAACGAACCATCATCCATGGCATTTGTGGTTTCAGGTTCCATTTCATGCATAGGTTTAGGATGGTACAAATGGCAGGGTGTTATATTTGGTATCCAAGTTAGATTACCTAATTGTGTTAGTTAAAGGAGTTGAATGAACATATTGGGCCATATGTAGAAATGTTTCCTCAAGTAGAGCCACACGAATACTCGGAGAGGCGATAAAGTATACGTAGGAGCGAAATTCACTTAGGAAAGGTAGCCAATACGAGAGGTATTGTTTAGTTAAGGAAATGTGGGCTGATCTGAGCATTGATCCGACGACAAACCATTATTTTTTGACTTAACGACAGTTGGGTCGAACATAAGGGAACCAAGTCACCATCCAAGGTACTCCTAAGCTTTAACTAAAATCATGCAAGCAAACAAATAATCCATAAGAAGATGAAATAATGAGAGAGTGTGCTTTTATCTTGTTATACTTATAAGGATATGTCCACCACTATATACTAAGATTACTTTTCGTAGTAGCTAGTGGTCTTCCACATCAGATTGTGATAGGGAGTCAATAGGATGTAAACCCAAATGTAGCAACGATAAACTTAGAGGCTTGGGCACCATGAGGAGGACTTGACCTTTGAAGGAGGATTTATAAATGCCACATATTTTTGGACATCCATGTGGGAATTATGCAAGGCGTTCCGTTAAAAATAAAATTTGTATAACACCCATGGTGCCATTCATATAGAGCTAAAACTAAATTTGCAAACCCTGTGACGCTATGAATGAGTATAACTTAGTTGGTGAAGTCAAATGGTAATGAGTGATCAAGAATTAGCTTGATATTCATAGCTTAGTACAAGTTGATGCCATTTAGAAATGGTTTTATGATGACCGCAGACTTTTAACGTAGTTACTCAAAAGCCCATGTCATATATTCAAAGGAGAGAAAGAACAAGTCGCAAATGTGTGTAATAGCACATTAAGCATATTAATAAAATAAGTAGTAATTCTCATGGTTCATAATCCATCGCGCATATGTGGTAAGAAAAATAGCGTTTATGCATATAAACGCTTGTTTAGATCGAAGCTCATGTGACTTTATACTAGATAAAGTCAAGATGAAACTTAGGGTCCAAAGAGCACCATTATATGCTTATCCAAGTCAAATAGTAGTCAAAGTTGCACAATCAAAGAAAATAGGCAATGCTAGATATTATTAAAGTCCTTGCTCATACAAAATTGCAAAGTTTACAATCACTTGAAGATTTTCCCCAATTCAGTTTAGGGTTACAATGTTTCGATCTTAGAAGAAAGAAAAGATATAATCGCCCCTTCTTCCATGCCTCTAGGTCAGCATTTATAGAGCTTGAGAAGAGCGGCATGACTGCCACGTGTCACCTTCATCATTCTTGGCTTTCGGCATCATCAACCATCTCGGTGGTATTCAGCGCTATGCTTTGCTATGTTGATTTTCGACACACTTTTGTATGTTGATAACTTACGACATCGACAACCATACTTGCTTTGATAACTCTCAGTGTCACCTTAGAAAATAGTGACTTACGACCTCCTTTTTAGCATTGTTGAATTACAATATCCATAAAGGCTGGTGATTATAACATTTTTGGATACTCTATATCATGCGACATCAATGAGATGCGACATTGACAGGAGGAGACATTGAATAGAGGTGGTATTGATAAGTGATGGCATCGGCTTCATGCGACAACATTTACTGATGATATGCGATATGGATGAGTCATGACATCGAAGATATATGACATCTCTAATCATATTGATGACTTACGACAAGCTTCGATCTTTTAGCACTTGGCAATTGCTATTGACGACATGCGGCATCGATGGGATGCGACATTAATAATATGTGATGCGTTCATCACATTGATAGCTTATAACATGCTTCCTTGTGTTGATGGAATATGATATTGATGGTATGCGCCATCCACTTTTCAGTGATACTTTATGACATCCACTTTCTTTGTTGAGGAGGTGCGACATTAGTGATCTATAGTATCCCCCTCTCTCGTTGTTTCCCTATGATATGTTGTCCTTCGATATCACTGCCTTGATGAAGTATAGTGCTGGTTATATATGACATGCAATATCAAGGATATACAATGTCCCTCTTATATTGATGGTCTATGACATTCCATAATGTTGATATGAAATATTTCCTTTAATGTGCTTTGAGGTGCGATATTCTTTGCCATATGTTTCTTTGCTTTATCTTCAACATCGTAAGCTTCGACATGGGATATCCATACTTTCGACATCATTCCATTGATGCGAGATGCTATTTTCTTGTGCAAAATGCTTTTGCCTATGCAAGATGCATTATGCTTTCAAGTTTGATATCTTCATTTGTCAATAAGTTCGACATTGCTTTACGTTCATAAGTGTGATAACCTATGTCGCCTTTGGATTCGATATCACTTCAGCTTTGACATTCTTATGCTTGTTATGATATTGTCTTGGAAGCCCAATTGTAGACTCATTGATTCGACATCATATTCTCTTGCCTTCAATTTTATCCCCATTGGAAAATCTATGGATAACATTTGCCTACCTCCTTGTATAAAAGAAGCTTTTTACACTATAGTGTAAAACCAAGAATTCCTCACTTTTCTAGTTTGTTGCAAGGTTTCCTTTCCAACCTTTTTTTTGCAAAACACAAAGCAAGCTATGTTTTTCATTATTAACATTTAAATTTGATTTTGGGAAAACGTTTCTGTATTTTGAAAAGATCATAAAGGATTTTTCATTTGCAATTCACTGTTACTTTTGGAAGTTATAGTTTCGCTTGTAGAGACCAAAAACCTATTTAGCAGCAATTTTACTTAAATAGGATCCCATAGAATTAGGATTAGAAAATTATATGGCAACAATAATTTACAAAAAACCAGAAAGTCATATAAGAATTATAATTTCCAGAGTATAAAACCATTTGGAAATGTCATTGGAGGGGGGATCATAAACTCTTTTGGCAATATCATGAATAGTAGAACATAAATCCATTTGACAGTGATAATTTCTTAATTAGAATAATATAAATCCATCTGGTAATAATGATCTATTGAATAAATGCCCAGAAAATCATCTGGCGATAATAATAAATTCCCGAATAGGAGAAGATAATAAAGCCATTTTGGCCATAATAACCTCTTAATTAGAAGACCAGAAAATTCATCTGAATAGAAGACCAGAAAATCCATATGGTTAGAATTATTTTTGAATGAAAGACCAAAAAATCTTCTGGCAATAATAATTTTTGAATAGAAGACCAAAAAATCATCTGGCTAGAAAATTTTCTGAATAGAAGACTAGAAAACCTTCTGGCAATAATAATTTCTGAATAGAAGACCAGAAAACTATCTGACTAGAATAATTCCTGAATAGAAGGCCAAAATACCTTTTGGCAATAATAATTTCTGAAGAGAAGACCAGAAAACCATCTGGCTATAATAATTTCTGAATAAAAGAAAAAATATCATTCTAGTAATAATCTAAATAGAAGATCAGAAAACCATTCTAACAATTAAAGATTGCTTTATCTTTGCTTTGAAGCACAATTGCTCATATTTGGTAGATCTTTCTCCAGAAGATTGCCTGATTTTTGCTTTGAAGCATACATGGCTCATCTTCGATTGACCTTCCTTTAGAAGATTACTTGCATCCATTCTTTAGGATAGAGTTCGATTGATTTAATTGATTTCTTTGTCACCAACTTAGGTGATAATTTTGATTAGATCTCTGATTACCACAATAGTTAACGAATCTTGATTGACATTTGATTACCATAATAGGTAATAATTCTGATTGAATCTCTGATTACCACAATAGGTAACGGATTTCGATTGACCTCTTTGGCACTATCTTAGGTGATGATCTCTGATTACCACAATAGGTAATGGATCTTGATTGATTTCTTTTGCACCATCTTAGGTGATGATCTCAACTTGGATCGAACCCCTTATCACAGTATTAGGTGATGATTTAGGTCTTTCCTCTGGTGCATTGGTTAGCTAACTCAAGTAGAACCAAAGACTTACCTGACCTCCCTCTACGAGGCGCTTTAATCAGGCTTTATAGGCCATACTGAAGGCTGGTTCGATGCTTTGGCTAGGTCATCCTAGGAGGGACCAAAGGCTTACTCCATCCTCCCTCTAGAAGGCGCTCCAGCCAGGCCACATATGCGGAACCGAAGTCTTGTGGATGCTTTGACCAGGCCATTTTTGGTGGGATCAAAGGCTTACTCTGACCTCCCTCTAGGAGGTGCTTTAACCAGGCCCTTGTGGTGGGATCAAAGGCATTATTCACCTTTTATTACCTTATAGGTAATGATTTAGGCTTTTCCTTTATTTTAGGAGATTCTTACTCCTTTCTATGATTGATCCAATAGATATAATTGTTTCATCTTCTTTATTCATCCACTGCTGGGAAATACGGTCTTAAATGTTCGGCATTCCATGTTCTAGCTATTACCATCAGGTCGGCATAATCAATAGGTTCCTGGTGGGATTACTTTTTGAATGATAAGGGGTCCTTCCCAGTTAGGCCCGAGCAATCCATTTGCTAGATTCTTAGTATTTTCCATAACCTTTTGGAGTACTAAATATCCTTTTTGAAATGATCTTTCTCTCACTTTAAAGTAGTAGTGTTTCGATATCCTCCTTTGATATTCAGCTGTCTGTATGGCTGCTTCATCCCTTAATTAATTGATCAATTCTAAAAATTCTCTTTTCAATTCGTGATTTGGAATAAATGCATATGCAATCATTCGATAAGAGGGTACTTCAACCTCGATTGGAAGCATGGCTTCACATCCATATGTTAAAGAAAATGGGGTATGTCTCTTTGCAGTTTTGGCAGAAGTTCTATATGCCCATAATACAAGAGGTAGTTCTCTATCCAATTTGCTTTTGCTTTATCCAACCGTTATAACAAAAACCGGAGACCCAGCATCCCTATTATATGTTTTTTTCTTCTCTATAAGGTCTCCAGTTTTTGTTATAGCCTCTCTTTTCTTTAGGATGGTCTTAATGGTTTTATTGGTAGCTTCAACGGCTCTATTAACTTTAGGGTGTGCTACAGGAGAAAAGCTCTTGATAATCCCATTTCTATTGCAGAATCGGGTAAATTCCTCACTTTCGAACTGAGTTCTTGTCGGATATTATCTTATATGGAATTCCAAACCCGATGATAATATTCTTGATTATAAATTGAAGCACCTTTCCTGATTTGATATTTGGTAGCAATCCTGCTTCTACCCATTTGGTAAAATAATTAATGGCTACCACTGAAAATTTAGCTCCTCCTTTGGATATAGGTAATGGTCCTATCAATTCGATTCCCTGCACATCGAAAGGCAATGGACTTGAGATTGAAGTCAATTCACTTGGTGGCAAGTGTGGGATCTTAAGGAACTTTTGGTATTTTTCACATTTCATCACATAATGTATTGCATGGTTAGTCATCCGAGGCCAATAGAAGCCTTGTCTCAAACCTTTTTGGCTAGCTTTATTCCGTTAGAATGGTCCCTACAGAATCCTTCATGGGCTTCTTTCAATAGTTTTGCTCCTTTTTCGGGACTAACACATCTTAAGTTAGGGAATGAATACCCTTTGTTATAAAGTATTCCATTCACCATAACGAAAGTTGGGGCTTGATGTTTTATTCTTCTTGCTTCCTTCTTATCTGTTGGCAAGTTCTCTTTTGTCAAATATTCAACGATGGATGTCATCCAATTATTCTCATATTGATTATTAGTTTCAGTATGGGAGGACTTTTCTTAAAGGATTCCATTTCCATTTTCCTTTTCCTTATGTATTAGGGCTTGAGATCTGGTCAATAATAAGTACTTATTTTCTACCTCGGGGCCTTTTCCTCTATACTAGGATTTGATTGGTAGCCTACTAACATAATTCGGGTTTCCGGGGCTCTCATGAGCTGGCCAACTTGGCCAAGGAATCGACATGGGAATTCTTTCCTCTCGGTACTTGGTGTATTGAGAAATCCTTAACTTGGGCCAACATCTTTAACACCTTCTTGACATATAAGACCAACTTGGCATCCTTTATTTGATATGTTTAGTTCAACTGATTTACCATGAATTGGGAATCATTGAAATCTCAATCCTAGGGATTTTCAATTGTAGGGCCAAGGTGAGTCCTGTCGTCATCGACTCATATTCTGCCACATTATTAGTGGCCGAGAATCCCAATTTCATTGCATAATGCTAATGGTGTCCATCGGGGGTAATAATCACATATCGTGCTCCAGCTCCTTATTCGTTTGAAGTTCCATCAACGAGCAATTGCTACTTAGGCTTTAGATCTTTTTCCTTCTCTGATTGCTTTTTGATGAATCCTGAATATTCATTAACAAAATCGGCTAGAGCTTGTCCTTTAATTACCACTCGTGGTAGAAATTCAATATCATACTGGCTAAGTTCTATTCCTCATTTTACTAACCTTCCTGAAGCTTTGGGTTTACTAAAGACTTTCTTGAGTGGAAAGTTGGTTAGAATCTTAAATGGATGTGCTTGAAAGTAAGCTCTCAATTTTGTGTAGTGAGCATCAAATAGTATGCCAGTTTTTCTACGACCGGATATCTGGTTTCTACATCTTTAAGCCTTTTATTTGTATAGTACACTGGAAGTTGAGTTCCCTTCTCTTCTTTTATTAGAATAGAGCTAACTGCATGTACTAAAACTGCCATATGAAGATAAAGGTTTTCCCTCTCTATAAGGGCTGGATAGAATTGGTGGTTTCTCGAGATGATCTTTTAGTTCCTTAAAGGATTTTTGACAATCCTCTCTCCATTCAAAGTTTTTATTCTTCTTAATCACATCGAAGAATAGGATGCATTTATCAGTGGCGTTGGAAATGAATCTATTAAATGCTGCCACTTTTCCATTTAAGCTCAATACATCCTTACTTGTTTTAGGCTCCGCCATGTCTTTAATAACTTGAATCTGGTCAGGGTTGGCTTCAATTCCCCAAGCACTAACAATATGCCCTAAGAATTTTCCAGACTGGATTCTGAAAGAACATTTTTGTGGGTTAATATTCATCTGATATTTTCACAGTGTCTCAAACATTTCTTCAAGATCACATAGATCGTTTCTTTCCTCTTAAGACTGAACCATCATACCATCCATGTATACTTCCATGTTATGGCCGATCTTTTCTCTAAACATTCTATTTACCAAACTTTGGTAGGCAGCTCTGGCATTCTTTAATCTGAATGGCATTACTTTATAAGAAAATGTTCCTCAGTCTATTATGAAGCTTGTGTTCTCTTCATCTGGCTTGAACATCGGAATTTGATTGTACCCGGAGTATGCATCCATAAAAGATAAGAGTTTGTGTCCAGTTGTTGCATCGACCAATTGGTCTACTCTTGTAAAAGGGATAGCAATCTTTTGGTCATGCCTTGTTCAAATAAGTATAATCAACCCATGTCCTCCATTTCTTGTTAGGATTTTTGACTAATACTGGATTGGCCAACCATTTCGGATAAAACACCTCTCCGGTGAACCCATTTTCAAGCAACCTCTTGACTTCCTCTTTCAAAGCATTAGCTCAAACTTTGTCGAATCGTCTCTTCTTTTGTCCGATGGGTGTAATACTCAGGTCTATGTTTAAAGCATGACACATGATGCTTGTATCTATTCCAACCATATCTGAATGAGTCCAGACAAACACGTCTTTGCTAGACTGAAGAAATCAGAATAACTCCCATTTGAGTTTGTCATCTAGCTCTTTCCCGATTTTCACCGTCTTTGTTGGGTCAACTTGATCCAAACATATCTCTTAAATATCCTCAATAGGCTTCATCCTCTCCCATTCACCTCTACAATCTAACTCAGTGATGATTTCTTCACCATCTACTTCTTCTTCTATCTGATTTGTTTCCTTCCTCTTTCATTTCCTTTTAGAAAAGTTAAATCCTCTTAATGTGTGCTTAGCTTTCTCGGTAGTCTCTGCTATTGCCATGGATGGTTGGCTTGAAGGACCTTCATCCAAGGGCTTTTTGATTTCAATCATGATCAACTCATTTTCCCCAGAGTCATAGTAAGAAAGATTGTCTTTTTTGTGTTGATCAAGAGTGGCAAAGTATAATTGTTGAAAGCTGAATTTCTCTCCACTTATTGTTCCCCATCGCTCTTGGTCAGGAACTTCCCCATCGGATATTTTGGTGAGACAAAGGCATCGACCTCATCCAAACCTGGCCTCCCAAAGAAGGAGTTGTAATAAGAAGGCTGATCCATAATGATAGACAGAGTCTCGAAGGTCCAGCAATGCGGTGGAATTCCCATTTGTACCAGAAGCTTTATCTGCCCCGAAGGAGTTAATCCTTTGTTATTGAACCTAAAAATGAACTCAAAGCTTGGCTCTATCTTTTCTTCTAGAATTCCCATCTAATCAAAGGCATGTTTGAAAATAATATTTACTGTGCTTCCTGTATCAACAAGGATTTTAGTCACCAAAGAATGCCCGATCTGTGAAGTGATCATAAGCGGGTCGTTGTGCGGATGGCGAACCCCTCTCAGCATTTGTGGGGTTATGGTCAGACCATGCATTTGGATTTGAAATCTGGAGTTCTTGAGCAGTGGATCTTCTTGAATAGAGAAAACCCTAGCTCTTGCCTCCCTAATATATCGGTTTTTGGCTCCCTTAACGTTTTTAGCCAAATGTGGGCCTCCATGAATTACATCAATTCGGTTGATGGATGGAATGAAATCTGGTTGAGCATCACCGTCTACAAAGTTCATAGTATTGTTCGGGAGCCTTTGACTACCTTCATTAGGACTTGCAGTTTTATGATTATTTTTGATAAACTCTGTCAAGTGTCCAAAACGGATCTTGCTCTAAATTATTCCTACTAACATTGACAGTCATTCATCTTATGCCTATTCGCCTTGATAGGCATAATAATCTGCCTTCTTCTCGGTTCGAGGTTGTTCTTAGCTTTGTAGGAAATTGAAAAGTTTCCATTTTCTTTTGTTGTAGCGAAGATGTAGGATATCGACTTGTTCGGAGCAACATAATTGGTCTTCAGGACCTCCTTCTATCTTGGTTTCTTATTGTTGTGGTTAAAGCCAGACTTTCCTACTTCTTTATTTGTTTGGGACTTCTTTTTGGCATAATACATTTCATCAATATGGATGAACTTATCAGTTTGAAAATGGATGTCTTGGAGATCCCTACATCCATGAAGATAAAGCTCTCGCCAGAAAGGTGTCTCCTCAATCAACCCTGAGCGTACTGGCATTAATTTGTCTCTATCGATCATATCCTCCGCCTTTAGTGCCTCTGCATTAAATCTCTTAATATAGTCACCCAATGGCTCTCCCGATCTTTGTTTGACTTTAGTCAATATGCTGAAGTCAATCTTAGGATCCTTACAAATACAAAACCGTGTTAAGAATTCGAATTGCCTCTTAAGAGTATATGGCCTTCTCTCTATAGTGTTTATACCACTTAGTTGCTGCCCCTTTGAAGGTGGTGGGAAAAAGTCTGCAACGTATAGCTTCTAAAGCATTATACAGGTCCATCTGACTTTCGAATGCCATTAGGTGATCATCCGGTTCAGTAGTCCCATTGTATCTCAAGGATGGAATTTTAATGTTAGATGGAATCCTCGTGGACAAGATCCTATCTGTTAATGGGGCTTCCCGGTAGTTATTATTGACTCTAGCATTGAGGGTCTACTTCCTTTTAAGGTTAAGCGTATCTTTCGCCATTTTTTCAGCTATGTCTCTCAAATAAGATTCATTATTGTGATAATTGCTCATATCAGGCTAGTACTCTTTGGAGATTGAACTTCTAAATTTCTCATGGGACCTCCCCATTAATCTTCCTTAATGATTTGCTTTGGCTTTATTGTTTGCCAGTGATTTAGGAGAAAATTTTGTTGCTCCAACTCCTTGGTCTTCTCTCCTCTTTTGTTGATTAATAGTGAGTTTGCCTTTGCCTCTGCTCCTAAGCAAAGAATCATCCAAATTTCTTCTTGGAGATTCAACTTCTTCTCCCCCAGTGAGCTTGGAAGATTTTTGTGTAAGGATCTTTTCCAATAGCTCCTGCATCATTGCCATCTGTTGGGTTAGATCTAAGATCTTAGCTTCGCCACTGGTAGGCTTTGCTGGCTCTGACTGCTGTCCAGCTTCTACATTTTCCAAGCTGAAATTAGGGATGACATTTTCTTCCAATGTCACCCTTTGTGTGACTTCTTTATTTGAAACATTAATTCACTTTGGTCTCACCATTTTCTTGGACAAAAACACTTTTATTTAGTTTGAGAAGAGAGTATAATGGAATCGAAGGTTTATGCCTTCTTTCTAGCACCAAAATGTTAAACCAAAAATTTGTATAACACCCATGGTGCCATTCATATTGAGCTAAAACTCAATTTGTAATGCATGTGACACCTTGACTAAGTATAACTTAGTTGATGAAGTCAAATGGTGATGAGAAATCAAGAATTAGCTTGATATTCATGGCTCGATATAAGTTAATGCCATTCAGAAATGGTTTTATGATGCCCACGAACTTTTGATGTTGCTACTCAAAAGACCATGTCATATGTTCAAGGGAGAGAAAGAACAAGTCGCAAATGTGTGTAATAGCCCATTAAGCATGTTAATAACTAAGTAGTAATTCTCATGGTTCATAATCCGTTGTCCATATATGGCAAACAAAATAGTGTTTATGCATATAAATGCTTATTTAGACCAAAGCTCATGTGACTTTACACTAGATAAAGTCAGGATAATACTTAGGGCCTAAAGAGCACCATTATATGCTTATCCAAGTCAAATAGTAGTCAAAGTTGCACAATCAAGGAAAATAGGCAATGCTAGATATTATTCAAGTCCTTGCTCATATAAAATTGCAAAGTTTACAATCACTTGAAGATTTTCCCTAATTCAATTTAGGATTACAATGTTTTGATTTAAGAAGAGTGAAAAGAAATGATCGCCCCTTCTTCCATGCCTCTAGGTCCATATTTATAGGGGTTGAGAAGAGCGATATGGCTACCATGTGTAACCTACGACGTTCTTGGCTTTCGGCATCATCAACCATCTTGGTGGTATTCAGCGCTATGCTTTGTTTTGATGATTTCCAACATGCTTTTGTATGCTGATAACTTACGACATTGACATCTATACTTGCTTTGATAACTCTTAGTATCACCTTAGAAAATAGTGACTTACGACCTCCCTTTTAGCATTAATGAATTACAATATCCATAAAGGCTGGTGATTCAAAACATTCCTGGATACTCGATATCATGAGACATCAACGAGATGCGACATTGATAAGAGGTGACATTTAATAGAGGCGGTATTGATAAGAGACGACATTGGCTTCATGCGACATCATTTACTGATGATATGCGATATGGATGAGTCGCGACATCGAAGGTATATGACATCTCCAATCATATTAAAGACTTACGAAAAGCTTTGATCTTTTAGCACTTGGCAATTACTATTGATGACATGCGACATAAATGGGATGCAGCATCAATAATATGTGATGTCTTCATCACATTGATGGCTTATGATATGCTGCCTTGTGTTGATGGAATATGATATTGATAATATCCGCCATCCACTTTTCAGTGATACTTTAGGACATCCACTTTCTTTGTTGATAAGGTGTGGCATTGGTGATCTATAGTATCTCCCTCTCTCATTAGTGCCCTATGATATGCTATCCTTCGATATCACTACCTCGATGAAGTATAGTGCTGGTTATACGACATGCGATATCAATTATATACAATGTCCCTCTTATATTGATGGTCTACGATATTCCATAATGTTGATACGCAATATTTCCTTCAATATGCTTTGAGGTGCGATATTCTTTGCCATATGTTTCTTTCCTTTATCTTCAACATCATGAGCTTTGACATGCGATATCCATACTTTTGACATCATTCCACTGATGTGGAATGCTATTTTCTGGTGCAAAATGATTTTGACTGTGCGAGATGCTTTATGCTTTCAAGTTTGATATCTTCATTTCTTAATAAGTTCGACATTGCTTTTCGTTCATAAGTGTACAACCCATGTCGCCTTTGGATTGAATATCACTTCAGCTTTGACATTCTTATGCTTGTCATGGTATTACCTTATAAGCCCAATTATAGACTCATTGATTCAACATCATATTCTATTGCCTTCATTTTTATTCCCTTTGGAAAATATGAGGATAACATGTTCCACTAGCGAGAGTTCATGGTGCTACATGGGTAGGTGGAAGATTTAGGTATTCTCCACCAAGGGCTGATTAGGTAAAAGGATGGGAGAAAGTTTTCAGTGCCTTGATAGGAACCTTGATAGAAGATTGAGTGTTTTGTTGCTTACATCTTCATAAGGGTCTTTGATGTTTACATGGAGTACTTAGGGATCGATAAGAGGCTTGCATTGAAGCAACTTCCAATAAATATCGGATTGGTGGGACTTTGTTATTGAGATAGCTTTAGTATTTTCATGTACCATAAGGGATCGACCAATCTTAGTATTTACTGCTCTTGTGAGATGTCGAGAAGTATTTACTCCCACTTTTAGGTGATTTATATTGTGTAAGATCCCTATATCCTAAGACTAGAAAATGAACGTCCATGATGCTGTAGTCAGGACTAGAATTATTTTCATATGACAAAATGAGATCGATTTTTTTCAACAGCATTAAGCAAATGTGGCATCTAAATAGATTTCATTATACATTATTGTCTTTACATTTTCATAATCTCACATGGTGCCTATTTAGGGGAAAATATAATAAAGACATAAGTAATAGTGTTGTCCTGACATATGTAGATGTCGATAAGAACACTTAACTAGTTATTTAACCTGGTCTTACAACAACAGAATTCAAAATATCGTCTCTTTTCTACTAACATCTTGCTTCATCTTCCAAGCTTTTATTCATCTTACAAAAGCAACTTGTCTAATCTATGAAATCAGCCTACTCAAATTTGTACCCGTGAGTTTATGGGAAAAACAGTAATGAGTACACGGGTCAGACATAAAGCTTGGTATGAGTATTATATTTCCCTAGATAAAACATTTAGTGAGACCACGCTGCCTTGTGAAACATGTTTTACCCTCACTAATTCACATCATAAATTTTCATCATATCAAATAGATTGAATACCATGTCACAAATCATGATCATAAAGTAACATTTCATCTAAAAGTGTGCCCTACATCTACCATTACATTGAGACTAGGTATTATGGTCGATTCCCTTCTGTTTCTCCTCGGGCCTAACTTCATTACTCCTAATTAAGGTTGAGATTTGACATTTTAGGTTGCGTTATTTGTTTTGCACCATTTCTTTCGTATAATGCCATGAACGTACATTTAGTCGCCTCTCGAGCCTTACGCCAGCATCATCGTATATTGTCGTGAATAGACAATTGATTACCATTCTGGCCTTACACCATCTTTATTGTGTATTGTCGTGAACAAAAAATTGGTCGCCACTTCTGGCCTTACACCATCAATTCTACAAAAATGTTGTATCTTTACATCATAGGTTGCCCCTTATGTCTTACACCTTCATCCTTCTTTGAAGTTACATTTTAAACATTATTGGTTGTTATATTAGCCTTACACCATTCTCCATACTAAGCGTAGATCAGATTTTTTTTGGACAAATCATTGTATCGTTTCCTTCATAAAAGGTACACTTATCTTTCCTTGACATCCCTAAGCTTAGTCTGTTGCCTTTATTAAATAAGTTATTACATTTTAACTTCTCATTCTCTTTATTATTTCATGCCTACTAATAATGAATTTGTTACTATTAGCTATCGCACTCCTAGATCAATAGCTATTACTTGTTTGATTTTTATGGCTATCGCATGTATAACTCCCTGGCTATCGCATGTTTAATTTCGTTAACTATTGCATGTTAACTTCATTAGCTATCGCATGTTAAACTTCACTAGCTAAACATGTATGTCTATAGCAACTTAAGTGTTATCGCATGTCTAAGCTATCACAAGTACAGCTAACTCACTTCTAAGGCTATCACACTTCTAGGCCATCACAAGTCCGAGTTCATAAATACTACACGTTTAACTATATTAGCCATTGCATGTTTAACTTCATTAGCTATCACAAGTTTAACTTCATTAGCTATCGCATGTGTATCTATATTTTTTTATCGCATGTTTAACTTCATTGGATGTCATAAGTATAACCATCGCACTTTTAAGCTATCGAAATATAAAATTAAGTGATATTGCACTTTTAATGCTGTTTGTAGGAGCAGAAGTTCCTTAAGGTTTTTGAACCTTCATACTCTAGAACTGGAGCTGCTTTGGTAGATTATTTTGGATATTGTTGTAGGAAGGTTGTTTGTATGCTATGAGGAGATAGTTCAAGAAGATGAAGATTTTTAAACCACTTGTGGTTCTCTCCCTCGAGTTGATGAAGCCTTTTTTGGGTAATTGGAGTTCTGAAGGTTGATTTTTCGCAAGAGAATATTGAACTTAGATCTAGTTTTAGATCTTTAATGAAGGATGTCTTATACCTTTTCTCGGATATGTGGGCTAGAGCATGGATAGGGAGTTAGTATGGAGCAATAGTCGTTTGGGCCTTAGTATTTGTTGCCTTTTCTTTATTTCTGTTTGCTAGGAGTTCAAAATGTTGTGTTCAAGTTCGTCTTATTTAGTAGTACTGTGCTGAATGATTTGGTATTGGCCTTTTCGGCTTGTGTTTGTATATTTGTTTTATATGTAATAGAGATCTTTGAACCTCCTTTCAAAAAAAAGATATAAAGGTTTACGTGGTTCGGATGTTAAGGAATCCTACGTCCATGGATCAATTCTTTTCTTCTTTAATTCTTTCTTACTACAAGTTTTTTGGACTTTAATAACAAAGAGTACAATTTTTACAGCTTATAGTTTAGAGAGAATAAAATGCGATCCCTTTTCTTTGCTATAGTACCTTCCCTTTTATAGAAAATCTGATATAACATTGATTGCTGACATCATAACCTCGTATTCTTCCTTTGCCGTTAGATTTTGCCATGTGTATTTCGTTCGAGAGCTTTATTTAACATGCATAGATTGTTGATATAGATATAGGTGGGAGAAAATACTTAAGGCATGAGAAGTTTGCTTTAAGTGGGAAGATTTAACTTTTATGGCAACTCTGAATTTTTAAATACTGTGCTCAAATATGTGGTGGTAAGTTGTTCTTTGAATGGATGGCATTAGTGTGGTATACAAGTGCTTGAGATAAACTTGCTCTGTGCATATTTGACCTTGCTATGTCATGTGCGCAACTTTACAGAAATGCAGTTTATTCATTTTTCTCTATATTGCAGTTGGGATACGTTGTTATAGCTTCCCTTAATTTTTTCAGTGTAGCTCGTATGTAGTGACACACTTGACATGAATGTGGTGACATTTGACTTAGCCAGAGTGCCAAACATTTTTTCCCCTAAATATAGTGTCAGTGCAACTTGTCTAACTTGTGAGGTGGAGCTTGTTCCTTTCACACCAAGCTAGTTTCCATTTGTTAGCCGTGTCTTGTTTAATTTGCTAAGTATGGTACTTTTGACTAAGCTAGTTTGTGAAGCTTAATTATGGGATGTTATGCCTGGTTATTATCTTGATTATGTTGACGTAACTTGTATGAAAGGTGGTGGTGCAGTTTGTTTGAAAGATATTGGTGTAGTATGTCTGGAAGGTGTCGGTGTAATTTATCTGAAAGGTGTCGACACGGTTTGTCTGAAAGATGACGATGTAATATTTCTCATGATACTTGTAGATTTGTTGTTGTGTTTTGGGTCATGCTAGACTTCTATTGATAGTACATGGTTTTTTTGGCAGGGCAGTGTTATTCTTTGCTACATCTTTGCTCTGAACTTGGTAGCACTGATTATTGGGTTTAGACATACAAACTGCACATTTCTGGGTGAAAGTTTTGTTGGGTGTTGTGCGTTGTATTACGGGACATATTCAGTTCCTTTCTAATATGAAAATTGCCCATCTAACTCCTTTATTGCTTTGGACTATCCACTAATTTCGTTCATTTGAACCTACACTCAATGTATTATAAGAGCTAAGAGAATGGGTGTAACACCCTTGGTTAACTCGGTCAACCTTTTTATTAATTAATTAAATTTCCCTTGGCTAATTCCACTAATTAACTTCGCTTATTTATCACTTAATTAATTATCATTGTTAATTAATTCTTATATTAAGGCACTTCAAAATATAAGGTATTACATATTATTCCCGACCTTATTGACTATGGTATCTTAATTGGACATGCATAGAAGGACACCGATGGAATTTTGAGTTGTGAATGTGAGTCGATGAGTCTTTGAAGGAAGTCTTGTCCGAGACAAACACTTTAGGGAGAGACACATTTGTAGCAATCACTTCAAATGTTTGGCATCGCTGATTGAGTTCTAGTAGTGGAGAGTTATGTTGTTTGAGTAAGTCGATACATCGATCTGCTTGAGCTGACCTTTTTAGGCATAAGTTTAAAGGATGACTTGTTGCATTTGTTTTGCATTCTTAGGTGACAGGTTGGTCTCTTAAGGACCGAGTGAGGGTACACGATACATTTGAGGTCGATGTTTGATTTTGAGTAGACACCAGTGGAAGCATATTTCCCCTGCAATATCACTGCTACATAGGATAGTGTGCCTAGTTAGCGATTATGGTTCTACTGATTTATATGAGTAGTTGGTTGCGCCGTTTTGGCTAATCAATGTTGCAAGATATATTGGGTGATTCCATAGGCCATGTACCATGTGATTAATCATGTGAGTCAACTTTTTTTTGGGATAACACTTTTTCCAAAGGAGACCAATGACGAACAAGAGTTAGCCTAGATGATACGGTATCGGAAGATTATCGAATACCATAGGAGGTGATAGCTTATATGGAACCATGTAACACCCAATTTCTAGTTGTTTCAGTGTCAAGTGGGAGGAGCTGTATCTCACGAGGGAAAAAACTCAAGAAACATGCAGATAGGAAACCGACTTTCGATTTATAATGTAGTGGAATAGTTCCTTCACTTAATAAATAAGATATGATATCTACTTGGAGGAAGACTCAAGCTTGGCACTGATTTTGGATCGTAAAGAATATATCTCCCCATTATAAAATTTTTGCTGACGATAAGCCGAGGTGGTTAGATTTTCTTGCTTCCATTGAAGATTGATATTCTTGTTTCCCTTTGGGAAAGAGGTATTAGTTTTGGGTACGTTCCCTTTTATATATGATACATTCTTCTTAGAATCCTGAACTATACCAATGGTTAGAAGTAGCGCAACAGAATAAAACGAAGGTGACAAAGAACTGATTGAGATGCTTGGGATCCAGAAGATGATTTATATCCCTTCGAGATGGGTAGACACAATTACAATCGTGCTTACCGAGAGCCATTATACGTTTTCCCTCAATGCCGAATGAGGTGATAATACGATGAAAACTATGGTACCATTGACTAGAATTGTATTTGAGCCCATAAGTGGATTTCATAAATTATTATCAATGTTTTCAATTAGAAACACACATTTGATATCCATTTTATATTAATCAAGATTAAAATCAACAACAAGTCCCAAAATGAATCTAAAGAGTTCTTTAGTAAGACCAAAGAAAATGTCTCCTTAAAATCATTATTTTCCTTATGGGTATAGCCTTTTATAATAAGATCAGCCTTGTACTTTTCCACGTTATCCACTAAATCCCTCTTAGTTTTGAATAATCATCCGTAACTGATAGGCCTCTTACCTTAAGGTTGAAGGAAGATCCCAAACTTTATTGTCTGTTATAGATTTACACTATATACTCATATTTTAAATCCACATTTAATTTTAATATCTTGGATGGATTGATGTAAGTCAACAAAGTCATCTTCGTCAATCTATTATTTTCCTTCATGAAGAAATACTACATAATCATCCTAAATAGTATTTCATCCATTTTTAATGGATCTACTGAGCACCATTGCATCTAGAGGTTGTTGTATTTGTTTTTCCAAAATATTAACCTCCCTTCAAAGGGGTTCAATTCAACATTATCTTATTGAAGTTTTATATTAACCTCTTGAGTAATGATAAAAATGAAAACTTACCCATTTAAAATTGATAACTGCAATAAGAACCAAAGATGATTTCTTCCAACAAAAAATGTTCCGCACTTTATTTCTTCCTCCTGAACTCAACATCCTCAAATATTATTGAGTTACCGCCTTAAATAAATTCTTAGAGTAAAATCATAAAACTACAGCCCATAAATCATTCAGAAAAAATATAAAGTGGTTGCTATCTTTAATGCCCCATCTTGGAGTAATTTTGGTAAAATGAACGAATAATATTCCTCTTATAGCCCATATACCGCTTAGAAATAATCATTAAAACAGTTGCTATCCTTAATGTCCGATCCCAAAGTAATTTTGGCAAGATGGAATAAATGATCGTATTCCTCTCCATATCCAAATTCGACACACTGTCCTAAGAGGTATTAAAATCAAGAAAATACAAGTTATCATAAACGTTAAGAGATTTAACCAAATAATGGTCGAATTATCGAAAATGGATCTGAAAGATTTCAAATGAACAACGATAACCTAATTTGTTCACTTTAGTAATAGAAACTGAATTTTTTTCTAAATGACAATATAATAAAATATCAAACAAATCTAAAGAAACTACTTGAGTTCTTGATTATAACCTAATAAGCCCAACATACCCTTTTTCAAAGGTTTATCAGATGAGTACGTACTATCTTGTCATGCTTCGATCTATCTTCTCAAATTGTACGAGTCATTAATGAAAAAAAATCAAAATTAAGTACCATAATCCTAAAGCAACATTAGATAGTCTTATATGTACTCCCTTATGTTCCCTTTTCTTCGATACCTCATGGAAAATCTTGTCTAACAAAATGCTTTTCAATCTCAATGAGGAACTATTTGACATTGGTTATCCTTTCGGATACGACACCTTTGAATTCTTTTAGAATGTTGCTCTTCATGATCATTATACTCTTGCATATTAAACTATCTTATCTCTCAATCTTCTTTATGGTATTATATGAATATTCATTCGTTAGAGGGATGGATGAGTTCATCATAAATACAAGGTACACATCTTTAAACGAGGAATAAATAATATGTTCTCTAATTAATCCTTAAAATTGTTCCCAAGCTCGATGAAAATATTATTAAAATTGGCAGATACCATAGTCAAATTAACCAAAAAAAGAAAAACCATATATGAACATATCCAAAAAAAATCAATCATAGTAAATTAAAATAATTGGTGTCTTTCCCCAAAATACCTAGCAACATTAATATCAAGTATTTGGATAGTAAATTAATTGTAAATGGTGCTCTTATTATAATGAACTAACATTGACAATAAATTAAAGTTGAATGACAATTTTTGTAACACCCTGTAATTTTTACGACAATTAATTTAAAAGAAAATTGATTAATAAATGACAAAATAGCAAAGTGAAATTTTTACAAACATCAGAATTTATCCACGAAATATGCCCCATTGGGTTCGTAGCGATTTTCTGATCAATTTTCAAATATAAAGGTTTCCAATCGGAGTTCAAACGAAAAAGTTATTAACGTTTGAAGTTTTGGAATCAGAAATAATTATATATATAATTAAGGAAACAAATAATAATTAATTAACGTTAATTGCAAACATTTAAACTTAAATGTAGCCTAGACATTAAGAAAGGGTGAACAAGAAACAAATTATAACAATTGGTTAAACAAAGTATAAAACAAAACAAATCAACATAGAGATAAAATTCACCATAAAACAACAGGAACGATCGACCCAAGATGTTCCCAGGTCAACCGGTAGCAGTCGACCAAAGGACTTAAGTGGTCGACCATTGCCTGTGTTGAATCAATAGTAAACAGAGGCCTAAATGGCTCGGATTTAAAATAGTTTAATCGAATGGCTTGCATTAAATTGAACCTCTATAAATATAGACCTAGACCCCCACTTCCAAACTAATATTTTCCAATGGACATGGAAGCTCTACCACTTTATCTTGTCCAGAAATTTCTAATTTCTTAAATTAGTTCTAGTTATACGTATGCATATAATTAGAGAATTGTAGAAGATGATATAGAGGAGAAATAGGGTCAAATCAAATCGTCAAAGCCGAGGTAAAATGTAAATCTGGATCCTAAATACGAATCAAATCCAAATCTCTTTTCTAATCTAGATTTCTAATAGATATGTATATGTTTGTGATATATATATATTATATATATATACCCAAATAGGGAGAAAAAGGGAGTGAGAGTAGAATAATTGGGATTAGATTTGGAGATTTGGAATGCTAAAAATGTAAGTGGGAATATTATATGCTTTTATATAATATTAGATTTATATCATTGTAGTCCTATTCCTACATGCCTCTAAAATCTTAAATTGGAGTTGTACGTTAAATCTATACACCTGAAATGAAATTGATAACCCAACCTACATATTCTGGAATTGTTAACATGATATCTACATATGTTATATGAACGCAAACCTAGAAAATGTTTGGGATACTAACATTCCCTAAAATTATTATTGAAAATAGTAAACCATGAATTTGTGTTTGATGTAATAATTTCATATTTATATTCAAATGAATAATAAGCTGAAAATAAGAAGTCAGAGTAAGATTTTAGGGGTTTAAGTGGTATTTTAATTCGTTGGAAATTAGGATGTTGCAACATGAATTTTTATACATTATCAAGTCTAAAATAAATAAAATTGCGTCGTCTGAAGTGACAAGGAATACACCTAGCAAAAGAAAGAGATATAAGATATGGATATTTACCGTATTTTGTTCTATCTATTTCAATAACTATGTAAAGATAATCCCTTGTCATTCCAAATGCAATACAAATCTTTCACTTGGATAAGATATAGAAATTTATAGTGTTAACATTTCATGATAGAGATGTAATTCCAGTGCATTAAAATGCACGAAATCCCTAAGTGTTAAATAAAGAAATGTAATTTTAACTAGAACATTCTAAAAGAAAAGATATGCAATACTAATAAAGATGGGAATTAAATAAAAAGAAGTGTATTAGTATGCACGAATAAATTAAATTGGAAAAATTGAAAAAGAATCGAAAAAGGACAATGTAAATCTTTTAAAAAGAAAGCGGTAAATAATCTTAAATCAAGTAAGGTATAAACGCATAAGAAGTAAATTATTATGGTTAACAGTAAACTATAGAGGCAAGATAATTAAGTAAAAATAATTGAAGATATATATAAATAATACACACACACACACACACAAAGCCTCAAGTATGCGTTTATGATGGGTGTGAGCTATTAAAGTTTATATATGATTAAATGAATAGAATGACATAGTTATTAGTATAGATTGGAATGCGAGGTCAATAGCATTACGCAACAGAAGTCTACCCACCGCAAGGGGATACTAATAGTTGTGTATACATGATACCGATGTGAAACATGTCTAGCCATAGGACCCATAAAGAGTATATGCTTGCATATAGATGAAGGAATGCCCCAAGGAGTCTGCTTCAAAAATAGGAAAGTGAGGAGTATTGACCTGATTTCAATATGCAATCTAAACAGGATGATGGGCGAAGAACTACATTATGTCAGCATGTCTTAGTACTAAATAAATGAGTAGGGATGTGCATTGTGCATAGAACGTCATCAGTCCTTAGCTGTCAATGGGAAAGACAGGGGTCACCTAACGAGTTACAATGCCTACTAATGTATGGACCATGTTAGGTCATGCATCGCCACGTTGTTTGCTAGTTTGTTTGTTAGGAGGCAAGGCTATATAACCGTATTAAAGAGATCTTTCAAAATGTGAATGGGGTAGTCCGTGGAGTTGAGTTTACAGCCGGTGGGGTTGAATCCACCATATTTTGTAGGCCGTAGAGCTGAGTCTACAACCGGGAAGTAGATAAGAAAATCCCTAAAAATGCAACATAGAGCACGAATAAATTATTGTAAAGCCGTATTATGCACTATGGAAGTTCCTTAGTATGTGCGGTGATGAGATCGTGATACGGCGAGGGTGATGGATCCTGACGGGGTACTGATGTAGAGATACTAGTGGGGATAGTATCTAGGTCTTATAGGGGACCATGGTACTTATATTTATATATAGCTATAGTCTACTATAGGTAGATGGGACGTATCATACGCGTATGTAAAGTCGGGATGTCTAATTGAAATGAAAAGACATAACAAGAGATAGAAGGCCATCGACATAAACTAGGGTTATGTACATAGTGTATAATTTACTAGTCACCAGAATATTTTTCTAGACCCTCTTCTCATTACAACCTACATGATACCTTGATGGATAGGTACTGGTACTAGGCGTGTTCGGTGCTGACATGGAACTAGACTTAAATCAAGTAAGGTATAAACGCATAAGAAGTAATGAATTACAGTTAATAGTAAACTGCAAAGGCAAGATAATTACATAAGAACGAATGAAGATATATATAAATAATATATACACACAAACATATACACATATACGTAGCCTCAAGTATGCGTTTATGACAAGTGTGAGCTATTAAAGTTAATATATGATTAAATGAATAGAATGACATAGTCCTTAGAATATGTTGGAATATGAGGTCACTAGTGTTACATAATAGAAGTCTTCCCACTGCAAGAGGCTACCAATAGTTGTGTATACGTTATACTGATGCGAGACGTGTCCAACCATAGAACCCGTGGAGAGTATACACTTGTGTATAGATGAAGGAATACCTAAATACATAGAGGAGTTTGCTTCAAAAATAGGAAAGAGAGGGGTATTTCCATGATTTCAATAGGCAATCCAAACAAGATGATGAGCAAAGAACGGCACTATGTCAGCATGTGTTGGTACCCAATAAAGGAGTAGGGTTGTGCATAAACCGAGAACGTCATCAGTCTTTAGCGGTCAACGGGAAAGATAGGGGTTACACCTAATGTGCTACAATGCCTATTAGTATATAGACCATGTTAGGTCATGCATCGCCACGTTGTTTGCTAGTTTGTTTGTTAGGAGGCAAGGCTACTTAACCCTATTAAGGAGATCTTTCCAAACATGCATGGGGTAGTCCGTGGAGCTGAGTCCACGACCGGTAGGACTGAATCCACCATATTTATAGTTCGTAGAGCTGAGTCTACCACCGAAAAGCAGATAAGAAAATCCCTAAAAATGCAACATAGAGCACGACTAAATTATTGCGAAGCCGTAATTAGACACTACGGGAGTTCCTCGGTATGTGTAGCGACGTGATCGTGATACGGCAAGGGTGATGGATCCTAACGGGGTGCTGATGTAGAGACACTAGTAGGGATAGTATCTAGGTCTAATAGGAGACCATGGTACTTATATTGATATATATGTATGCAACTATAGTCTACTACGGTTAGATGGGACGTTTCGCTCGCTTATGTGAATTCAAGACGACTAATTGAAATGAAAAGACATAACAAGAGATAGAAGGCAATCGACATAAATTAGTGTTATATACAATGCGTATAATTTACTAGTCACCGGAACGTTATTCTGACCCCATCTTCATTAGAATCCACATGATATCTTGAAGGATGGGTATTGGTACTATGTGTGTTTGGTGCTAACAGGGACTCTAGACTTTGAAAGTGTCAAATCTTGGTCAGTACTGTGTGACTTATTATATTTTGTTATTTTGTTATGAGTTATATCATTAGGACTCTGATATGCATTTATTTATTTTACATGTAGGATACCAAACCGACGATCCGTACTTTAGTGGACTTGGATTTTCGATTTAGCGAAATTTCAAGCCTATTGGGGTGACGGGCTTTACATTTAGTATCAGAGCTTAGATTAGCGAAAATAAAGTAGGAACCGTTGAGTAAACATATTTGTATTTTTCCAATAAATACAAATATATTATATGCCAAATTCTAAGAATTCCGACTATAGAGTATTTGCAACCATACACTAAAATATGGGTAAGTTGATTATGAGTCGGGATAATGGATGAAGTGAAGATGTACACCTACCCCAATTACCCCATGGAAAATAGGTCATATGGAAAGGCATTGAAGTAATAAGAGCATGACTGTAACGTATGGAAGGTACCCAAAGATGGATAGTACGTTACTCCCTAGGTAGGCTCCCGATAGCTCAATGATTGTAGATCCCCGTATGATGCCGATTGATGATGTACAACAGGTCCAGATAAAGGGAAAATAAGAATCCATATGTTGTAGATTATTCGAAATCAATGGAGTTTCCAAAAGAAGGTGTGGAGTAATCACTCCAAGTCGATAGCCGGATTTTAAATATTTGAAAGAAGGTAAGTCAACAAGTGGAGAAGGAAAAGTCCAAAAGAGAGAACAATTAGAAATCCACTCGGAGTCTGACCTAGTAGAAAATAGTTTTAAAAGTTGAGAAAAATATATAAGTAATATATTTGGAAAGAAAATGATAAAAATAAGTAAGAAAATACTAGTTTTGAATTTTTTTTATAAAATAAATGTTTTATTGAAAAAAGTATGTATATAGTTAAATTGAAATTTTCCATAAATGGTTTTACAAAATCTATTCGTTTGAAAATATATATAGCGTCTATAACTCTCTAGTTTCTCTATGAAGAAAGAAAATATTAAAATATAAAATTATTTTAGGATGGACAATAGGAAGTGTTACTAGTTTTATAATGGGTTAGAAAATTTAAATCCTAACGGCACGAAATTAGTATAAAATGGCAGGCAATTGCACCGTATAGGTAGGCCGGAGTCTCTTAGTATAGCTAAAGCCAAGGTGGAGGAAATGAAGGTAGAACAAAGCAACGCTAGTTAATAGGTAGCAAAAGCGGAGTTGGTTTAGCCCGAAATGGGCTTAGGTTTAAAATGGTCAATTAACAAAGAGAACGGTGGGCTTGGGTTCCCCACGATCGACCGCCGAACCCTAAGGGTCGACCATTGCCTGTGTAAATTTATATATATCGACTTTAGCTGAAAGATTCATTTCTCAAGACCCCTACTCTTCTCTCGAGCGACTTTTGAAACCGTACCCCATTTCTCTCTCTCTCAACTGCCGATCACTCCCGCTTCGCTTAACCACCAACCAAGGTCGTTGACCCCTCTCTAAGCAACTGCCGATCAGAGCAGCACCACCTCCATTCTCTAAGAAATCCCCAAAGCCTGGAAACTATGCCACCTCACTGTAGCGGCCTCGCCACCCAATAGCCAGAGCTAACTCCATAAGAATTAGCATGGTGTCAGAATGACATGCACATTATCAAGACTAATGCAGGATCAACTCGTTTCCAAATTCTATAGGGGTGAGCGGTAAACTTCCAAGATCTCACTGTTTTTTTATTAGAAGATCTATTCATTGCTTCTTGATTATATCAAATTTTGCGCTATGACACGTTTCAAGATGTATGCTATCCGAGGTGCGTACGTCTATTCGACGCCAATTTGATGTCAAATTTTGATGAGCATGAGGCCACCTTCTCGTCCGAAGTAAAAGGGACGGAGGTTAGGTTTACATATATGTAGTTGGGTCAGATCCTATACATCAGAGCTGTAGAAAATGATTTAGAGGATATTGAGATGATTCAGGCTGCCATACTTGATCAGATCTTTCTACCGGAAACACACGTTTGGCACCCAGAGAACTTGCAGCCCCAGGCCTGCTTGATCGTCTGCATTCTCTAGTATAACATCATCCCCAAGACGGGGAGCTATGATCAAATTTACCCCTTAGTCCAAAAGGCCACCTATGCCATTATAGGTGGTATCGAGGTGAATTAGGCCCGGGTGATTATGACTCGTTTTGCGAGTATAGTAGTAACAGGGACTCGAAGGAGCTCTATTCCCTACTGTCATCTTTTCACTGCTATTTTCCGACAGTTTGAGGTCAATTTCCAAGGTGAGCAGTCACATACAAATATGCACCCACCGTTGGATAAGGCCTCACTCAAGAGGTTGAGAATTGAGATTGAGGAGCCGCTTGTAGTTTTTGAGGAGTAGCATCAGGAGGCTGAGCAGGTACATATGGATTAGGACCCATGGCCCCACCAACAGGCCGGAGGGTATCAACAGCAGGCCTAAGGTTATGAAGAGATCCTAGATTCCTAGCGTCGGATGGATGCTAGATTGTAGACTATGGAGCAGAGGTTGGGGAGGATTGAGGAGAGGCAGCTGGCGATGTAGGAGGAGCAGCAGCACCAGGGGCGTCAGTTGGGATGCATAGCTGCTATAATCTGATCACTCGGATGCTGTTGTGGTTCTAGCTCTCATAGAGGGCGAGCTCCTAGTTCTTAGTTAGTAGTAGTAGTTAGTAGTATTTGTATTTCCTTCCAGTATTTTTTTTCCTTTTATTTTGGGTTGTAAGCTTAGTAGTTGCTGTTATGTAAAAACGTGAACATTGTTATAGAAATGTTCCTTTTTATGTGTTTTCTCTATGGACCGCTATATTATAGGAAAATAATAAAAACAAGGAAATTTCAGAAGAGGCGTTTAACTAATGAAGAGGAAAAGAAAATAGTAGAGACCGAAAGTTAAGAAATAAATTAAGAAAATTATTTAACTAACTACTAAGATAAAAATAAAATAAGACTATAAGTCCCAAAAAAATAGGAAAAATTTTCGGAAATTAAATTTCAGTAAACGGAGGACAGGAAAAGGATGTTGCATAACCACGAGTCAATACCGTTACGCCTTAAATGCTGAAATTTATAGTGGAACTTGCGTACTGGTTGATATTATGAAAGAAAGAAAGGTCTTTGAAAATTTAAAATTTACCGCGTAATCAAATAGAGTGCATTACGGACGCTAAAGGGTTGACTAAACCCTGATTTCAAGAGATGTGGAAAATTTTGTGTTAGGAAATGTTTTATTGATATTTTAAAAGTAATATAAAAAAAAATTTTTTAATTGAAAAAGAAGAAATTTCCAAATTTTGGAAATGCCACATACTTGATAGGGGGAATAGTTGATAGGTTGGTTAGTATGGATTTTATTGTGCAGTAGAAGTGGCACCAAAATAAAATACGGTTAGTAATGATGAAGCTGTTTTAGCTATGGAATGTTTTCCTATGTACATTTTCGATAGACAAACAAAAAGTTGATTTTTGAAATAAATCATGTTTTAGAACCTCAAGATAAAAATTAACTATGCAAACTGTACTTGGAAAATTTGAAAAAGAAATGGAGGCAAAGAGAAGGTTTCAAAGTATAGTGGGAAGTTGGGTACCCAAGAGAAAAAGGATGGAAATATGGAATTTTCCATCTAAACTCTTTTCTCGGCATGAAGAAAATAGGTTTAGAAAATTTGATTTTTCTAAATTTGAATGATAGCTACTGTTACACCAAAATCAACCTTTCGACTAAGTCGAAAGGTCTTTCAATAAACACAAAAGAAAAGAAGCACAACCCAAACCTTTCAAAGGAGTCGAAGGGATGCAGTCATCAGAGTTTAACAGTCCCAAACCTTTCAAAGGAGTCGAAAGGTTCCATCTCTCAGTATCAAGGAGTTCCTACCTTTCGAAGAAGATGAAGATGTCAAAGCAAGTGTGAGCAACTCCATAATGACCTTTTCGAAAGCATAGCAAGCCTTTCGAACCGGTCGAAGCACATCCAGGATACCTTTCGACAATGTCGAAAGGTTTTATGAAGAAAGCAACACTCATAAATCAGCAAAGAATGGAGGGCAACATTTCCACAACATTGAAGGGAAGCATAGCTCTCGACAACAATCAAGTGAAGAGCAACATTCCGACAAGACCGAAGGATTCACAACAATCAAGTGAAGAGCAACCTTCCGACAAGGTCGAAGGGTTCACAACAGTATAAAGAGGGCAAACCCTTCGACAAAGTCGAAAGGTTCATGAAGGCATAAAGAAAAGCAGACCTTTCGACAATGTCAAAAGGTCCATAATAGCATATGAAAGGCAAACCTTTCGACAAAGTCAAAAGGTTCATAGCTGCATATAAAGGGAGACCATCCGATCAAGTTGAGAGCATGGAGTCGAAAGGGGGGGCCGCCTGCATCTATAAATAAGACCCAAGGGGTCGTGTTTTTGGGATCCGATTTTTCTCATTCTAGTCTTGTAATTTCTTAACCAAAGCATTGTAACCCTGATTGGGTGTTGATTTGGGGAATTCAATAAAATAAAGTTTTTTCTTGGATAAAGAGGGAAGTCCTAAGCTTTGTTAATTACTTTACTGTTTACATAAATCTTTGCTGGATTAACTCCTATTTTCAGGTTCAACCTCATCGAAAGGTTCTTGTCGACAAGGTTGACAACAATCATGTACAAACAACTACAACAACCCTTCGAAGCCTACAACTCTACAATCTGTACCCTTCGACAAGGTCGACAACTTAATTGGTTCAACGTTCACCGAAACCTTCTGAAATCATTGACTCTAAGGTTTAAACATTTCAACTAGATTGGCAGTTCTTTATACTTTAACAACACCTGTACCTTCTGATGCTATAATCCAAGTGGACAAACCTTTCGATAAGGTCAAAGTCTGTACTTTAAATATAAATACCTGGACTTATAAGGCTTAATCCAAAGGAGACTGTTCCCCATACCTTTCGACAAGGATGAAATCTACTTAATATAAGTGTCTAACCTATCGACAAGGTCAGAAGCTACTACATATCCACTATAAGTAAATCATACTCAGCTTGAACCCAAGGAAGGCCATTACGTTAACCTTTCGACAAGATTAAAACCAACCTTTAAAGGAATATCTTAGATAATTTCAACATAACCAAAAAAGAAAACTTTTGCAAGAGACCTCATACAAGTTCAACTAAGATGAAAGGTTACCTAATTCAAAGACTAAACCTTTCGACGACGTCGAAAGGTCTGACCCAAGAATCCACAACAGGTGAAGCTAAATTCAAAGGCAATTCTTAAGGGTATCAGACCCTTCATTCAAACAAGTCTATCCACTCTTTTTGGGATAACTTTGGGGTGTTGACATGAAATCTTGTTAACATTTTTGGCGCTAGAAGGAGGGCCTGAACCTGGTTAACCACTTAACACTACTTTTCTCTAACCCCCCCTTGGATCAATCCTACATCAAGTTTATCCACTTTGGTTTGATCATGGCCAGAAGATTTAAAAGATCCAAACAAGGGTCTACTGAACCACACTTGACAAGATTCTCCTAAGTAGACATCAAAAGCTCTAAATAAGATGAAGAGCAAAGCTTAAGGCTTCGAGCCTTAAGGATTATAAATAAAAAGAAAGCAGAATCTTACGATCCTGAGAAATGGAGTCTAAACCCCTTTCATGTAGGACCTACCCCAATGTTTGCACTTGGAAAGAGAATAAATGGAAGTGATAATATCTTTAATCAAATGAGAAGAACAATTC
This sequence comes from Allium fistulosum, assembly GCA_030737815.1. Classification (NCBI taxonomy): domain Eukaryota; kingdom Viridiplantae; phylum Streptophyta; class Magnoliopsida; order Asparagales; family Amaryllidaceae; genus Allium; species Allium fistulosum. The sequence goes on from CM060904.1 coordinate 716,210,752, forward strand.
AACATTATTCCAAGGGCACAATCTTTGAGAAAGAAACATTGAATGATCACAATGCCTTTGCACACAAATGGCAACCAACTGTAGCAAGAGCACTTCCAACCCAAGAGATTCAAAGGATAGCAAAAAGAAAGATAATTGAAGAGCATGAAATGATAAGGCCGAAAAATAAAAAGTCAAAGTGTCATCCTCAAGAGTCAAGTCTAGACTTCCAAAAGAGTGCAACTTAACAACATCAATGGAAAACGTCTACTTGCTTACAAAGGATGAACTTAACTATTAGCCATCACAAAAGAAAAAGCCAAAACATGAAAGAAACTTCGGAGGATTCTTCTTCCACTATCATATGATGAATGGTCATGAAACCAACCATTGCAAAGCCCCGGAGGGTATGATCATCAATTTCTTTAGACAAGGAAAGATCGGTGAATTTGTAAAAAGAACTTGAGAAAGATTAATGAAGATCAACTTTCTATAAAAAGAAAGTCTACATGGTTGGAAGTGAAATGCTCCTCAAATTTGGATACTACCTAAGATGGTAGTCTACCTAAGATGGTAGAAAAGCCTATGTCCGTGCCGAGATGGCTAGGGCAGAGTGCCTCTTAGAGGGAGGATGGAGTAAGCCTATATCCGTGCCTAAGATGGCCAGGGTAGAGCACCGAACAAGCCCTTATCCGCGTTATGCTATGACCAGGTTAAGGCACCTCCTGGAGGGAGGACGGAGTAAGCCTCTATCCGCGTCTAAGATGGCCAAGGTAGAGCACCGAACAAGCCCCTATCCGTGCTGCAAAAGGGCTAGGTCAGGATGCCTCCTGGAGGGAGGTCGAGTAAGTCCTTAGTTCCAGCCTCTAAGATGAGCTAACCTAGAGCACCGGACAATGGACTAAGATGTCCAGGCCCAAGAAGTGGCTCATCAAACAATGGACTAAGATGTCCAGGCCCAAGAAGAGGCCCATCAAACAATGGACTAAGACATCCAAACCCAAGAAGAGGCTCAATCAATAATGGACTAAGATGTCCAAGCCCGAGAGGAGGCACAATCAACTAAGGACTAAGATGTCCTAGCTTAGATAAAGACGGCATATCTAATTATGGAATAAGACGTCCAAGCTCAATAGGCAGCCAATCAAATTATTTCTATGCAAAACCTGAAGGGTTCTTATATGTCGGAAAGGACAAAAGCAAAGGAGTGAGACGAATCTCTATTGATTATTACCCGAATCTGGATTTCGGGACTTTCTTGACATCATCTATTAATGTCCGAATCTGGGCTTCGGGATTCTCATATATGAATTTCAAAATCTAATACCCGAATATGGGTTTCGGGATATTCATTTTAGAACTTCACTATATAATACTCGAATCTAGGTTTCAAGATTTTTATTTCTAAACATCAGCTATCAATACCTGAATTAGTGTTTCGAGTCTTTCATATAAAGATTTCATCATCTAAAACCTGAATCTGGGTTTCGGGTCATTATCAATCACTCACTTACTATACCCGAATCTAGGGATTAAAACTGTTGTTTATTAAAGCCCTAATCTGGGTACAAGATCTTTGGATTTCTATTCATCTCAAATGTCGGAATCTAGGCCAAACAACATTATCAAAAAGATCATTATTAAGAGCCTCCAAATGGGAACTATGGGCTTCTAACTTTTTAAATCCCATTAATGTTAAGGAATGGGTAAGAGAGTTGCTACTTCAAAATTTCCAACATAGACTCCTGAATCAGGTTCTTTATCGAATAAAAGTTATATTCTAATATTCATGACCTAATGGTAAGGCAGAATCTACTACCTACAAGTTTTGTGCATTCCAAACAAGTGGAAGGAGCTAAGTCCTTAATTATTTCTCATCATGGTTAAAGATGAGATCTTAACATTTTGAATAAATCACTTTTCATACAATTGACAAGATGATCTGCTAATTTAGGAAAATGATATACATAGATAAATATGTCAATTTCAAGCTAACAATTAAAAAATATTGTTTGCTACATGTTTCTCAGGAAAATCAGAATGACAATGAGTAACAAAAGATCCAGCAAGCACAAAAGTCGCTGAATAAGTATTCAAAGGCATATCAAAGGTTACACTACAGAAAAGGATCACAAATCAAGTGATATTAACAAAATTTCTATAATTTACATAAGTTATGAAGTCATTTACAAACGACAAAGTTATGTACAAGATAGATATACATGGCTCAAATACATAAATTACAAATATTGAGCGTCTTTATTAAGAGTCTCTGCCACCGAAGGATTTACGACATGATTGATTGCTGCGCGGAGAACTTCCTAAAGCTTCTTTTCCTTTCTTCTTATACTGCTCTCATCATCAATAGCATCAATTTTTTTTAGGGCGTGATTAAAGGCCCTGTTTGCAGCCCTAAGGGTTTTGATTATCCTTTCTAACTATGCAACCCGCTTATCGAACAAGTAATTATCACGTTCTAGCTTCTGATTTTTAGCAGCGTAATCATTGATAGTCTGAGAATACTTCATCTTCTACTGCTCATCAAAATATTTGGCGATTTCGAATTTCACCCTCCAACACCGGTTCCTCACTACATTATCGTCTAAGCCTGGGGGAGGGTTGAGCATAGTGGGGAATTTTTGAGCTGCAAGAAGTTTTGACCTAGTAGGCTTGACAGCTGAAGGAGTTGCTTGTAGGGCCGGAAGCTCAGTCTTTGATGTCTTGTCTCCCAAGATGAATTCTAGAGAGGCACACTGTGTCTGGCTGTCTTTTAACTTTAACTCTAAATCACTTATTTGTTGAATAAATTCGGACATCCTTTGGTCAAAATCAGCCGTGGGATTGGTCTTCACTTGTCTCTTAAGTGCAGTGATCATCTCATCCTTTTTCTTGATATCGGCATCGAGATAGGCTATATGGTCTTTGTAGCCACTAGCGATGGTATTTTGAATAAGATATCTTTTATGCCACTTCACGGCTTCAGTGTTAGCACCAAAACGCTCGTGAAGGACTTCATCATGGACCACGATCTCGCCATTCCTTGTTAATAATTTTTCTCTAATAGCATCGGCGCGAGAAAGTAAATTTTGAGAATGATGAAATATAGATGACTGTGGCTCCTGTTTAAATAAAAAGAAATGAGAGAAAATCCAAATTAGGATAAAAGATATCTTTATTATTACACCAATGGATTACAACTCAAATAACCACAAAGTTAAAAGGTACAACAAACACTTTCATCACATCTAAAGTTGAGAGACCACATTCCTAACTTTGTCTAAAGTATTAGCTGAAAGCATGACTGTTGAGTCAAAAGGTATAGTGACTCCTTCAGGAGTTATAACCGGCGGACATTTACTATAATCCCATTTTCCTGTTGGTGGACTATCGCGACCACAAATTAACTTGGAATGGAATGTTCTGATTTCTTTTAAGAATGATTCCTTTTCTTCGTCGAGGAAGTCAAAGCGAAAATGAGGGTATTCCAAGTATAATTTTTGTAAATCCCGAAGAAAGCAATATCTTGCTAACTTCGAAGTCTTTAAAATTGGTGCATTTTTAGAGTAAAATCTCCTCAAGTTAACATATTGACTTAGGTGGTCTCTTGGGACGACACGACCTAAAGAACCGACATTCGAAAATAGCATAGTAAAAAGAAGCTAAGCATAGAAACATAACAAAAACATATATTCATAAATCGATTACTTGTTACATATTTACAATTATTCATTTGGTTCATACAAAATAGACTTAGAGAAAAACTCAGAAACAAATTTATCCTTATAATACTTAAGGGCATGTTTGGTTTTGTTTTTAGTTTTGCATTTTGTGTTTTCAACATACAACACAAAATACAAGAAAATGAGGGAAATCCTTTTACAATTCTTAGCGAATTGTTTTCCATCCTTTTGTTATGCCTCAAAACACGAAAAATCAAATAAACTTGTTTTCTATTTTCTATGTTAATTTCATTTTTCAAAATTGCGTGTTTTCCAACAATGTATAAGAAATGCGCATTTTTGTTTAGACGAAAACACAAAACTAAAAACAGCAAACCAAACGGGGCCTAAGCTTTTCAGGGGGGAGATCTTGAGAAATTGATCTGACTCGCGGTAAATTCCAGCATCCTCCAGGATGCGGGTCAGATCCGAATTCATCCAAGTATCTTTTATGAAAAAGTCTAAGGAGACCCCCACTGAATTCGCCTAAGTAAGAAAAATCTATGATAGAGTGTCTATAATATGCTTTATACAAAAAATTAACTAAAATATCTCTCTCTTTAATCATCATCCAGAATAGAGTTAATAATTATCTATTTTCCTTTAAAAGAGCGTCGTACTGAAGACGCGCTTTCTTTAATAAAGGAGCCGCCCTTTGATATTTAATAGATGCTAAAACGGAGGTACTCCTGTCCAGACTGTGATATTTCTCAGATAGAACATTGTGCTCCTTTATTAATTTGTCTAACTCCATATATAACTTGTTAATTTCCGCTTGTTTGCTCTCAAGTTTTGTTCTGTAGGGCGAATTTGACTTCTTCTTTATCTAAGACAAATGATTTATCACTAAATATTATCTTCGAAGTGTAAGACATTTAAACAGAGAAGCCCATACCTGTGAAATTGGAATGGAAGCCTGGGGGGCTCGTTCTTTCTCTTGTGGATCCTCGGTATGAGTGGGAGCAGTTTCCTCCTCTGGAGGAGTAGACAGACCAGGGAATGTTGGTGGCATATCTTTTGAAGGAGATTGCTCTTGTTCAAGAGATTTTTTATCACCACTGTCCATCCCTGAAGCACCGGAAAGCCCCCTTTTGTCTCCACCAAGGCCTTGACCTCCAGAGGGGTTATCATCGTTGTCATCATCATAGTCACTATCCCAATCAAGTTCATCATCATCATCATCTTTTTCCGCAGGATCGTTATCTTTATCATCCGCCTCTTCAGAATCAGATTCAATGTCGAATGAGGGGATATCAAAAGAAAGAGCTTCTACAACGTTAATTATCTCTTCCTCGCCTTCGGGCCCGGAACCCTGCCTTTTTTGGTCGATTTTGTCCATAACTCTTTTGGCTAAAGTTGGGTCGAGAGAGGGAAAGCCAAAGTCGGGACATTTTTCGGCATAGGCGAGCATGAGGGCATCTTCATAATGTTTCAGCATCATGGGCCCCAAGGTGGATTCGGCAAACTCAGAGACTTGCTTTTTAACTTCAGAGAGGGTTTGGACAGCTAGTTTGAGTGAAGCTCTGGTCCTTTTGAATTTGTCTTTCAGCAGAGTATTCTTGAAAAGCAAGCGAGCTTTCTCATTTTCCGAGTCTTTTAGAGCTAGCTCCATTGCAAATTTTCCATCGGAGGTAAGTTGATGAGCTTGTCTCTCCGCTTCTAGATCGACTTTAACCTTGGTAAGGGAAGCCTTGACTTGCTCCAACTCAGAGGAAGTGTCATTTTGAGCGGCAGTCAAAGAGGATAGTTGATTTTTGAGTTCAGCATTTTCCACCTGTAGCTTTGAGGATCCAGAAGAGAGCTTGGAAACATGTTCATTTAAAGAAATCCAGTTCCTAGAAATCTGCAACAAAAAGAAGAGAAACAAAAGTTAGCGATTAGAAAGATCCAGTGATGATAGGATTAGTTGGGTGAGAGCTTACCAAAAGTTTTTGCTCCATAAGAGAGCAATGATTTTCTGACAAGTCCGAACCGAATGACGACAGAGAAGAAGAAGTGAAAGATTCTGAATGAAGGATAAGCTCGACCAGTTCGTCAAAATTAGACGATGAAGGAACGGAAGATGACGATTCCAAAGGAATTTGCGCCTTAGAAGGAGTCTCTAGAAGAGCAAGTTGCATCTACGCTAGTGCAGCTGGGGAATTAGTGATTGTAATGCGAGGAGAAGGTTCAGGAGAAGGTGGAGTTGGCTCCATTTTATGTGGTCGATGAAGGATTGAAACATCTAGCGATGAGACCAAAAAGAAAAGTCAAGACATATCCAATATTCTTTGCCAATGGATATAAATTCAACACCAAAAAATATGGTGCTAAAAAATTAACTAACAATACCAGTGTATTTGTTAAAGGCAGTGATGATCCAAATGATCCTATAAAGGATTTTTATGACGTATTAACCCAGATTTTGCAATTGACATATTTCACAAGACCCGCGGAGGAGGTTTTTTTGTTTAGATGCAATTGGTTCGGCAATGTTTCAGAAATAAAGCATACCTCGTGTTATCATAAGTACGATCCTTTTATACTCGCCAAATAAGCCCTACAAGTTTATTACACTCCTTATCCATATCTAAAAGGAGATAAAGTAGATCGGTCGGTATTTTTTAAAACGAAGGCAAGATTTACGTTTATTGGAAAGAATATTCCAGACGAACAAGCTTATCAAGCATATATCGAGGAAAATGGCGAAATAATAATAACCGACGATCAAATTGATTTTGGACCTCTAAACGATGAATCAAATGTATTAGTAGAAGCATTTGAGATTGCAGAGGAAATCAATATAGAGTACGAGACTGAGTCTGAATCAGAAAACGATGAGGACTAATTAATAATGTACATTTTAACAGAAGGTAATTTATGCGATTATTTATGTTACATTTTTCTCATTAACAATGATAGGCTTTCTCATAATTAAATGATATGTTCTGCTATAATAAAATGATATGTTCGTGACATATATTATGTCTTTTTACCGACGCCGCGGTTTTTTCCATTTAGGTTCCCCCTCTTCTTCTCAGCGAAGGACCGCCGCTAGAGGTGATTGCAGCGACCCATCAGAGCAGGCACCACATACCATAGTGACTTTGCAGCCTAAAGCTGGTGGGTCGTAAGTATTAAAATTATTAGCATTAAAAATATTTGTGTATGATATATTAGTCATGATTTATTAAAGGTCCGTTTCATATTTAACACAGGGGATTTGAGCTGAAACCATTAAGGATTGTTCTTAGTATTTCGAAGTAGGCTTACAGGAGCAGGATGACTTCATGTTGGCCAAGATGAAGTAAGATCGCAGACCCCATCAGGTAGAGTATCTGGCAGGACTTCCTTGTGAGTGTAAATTTATATATCATTATATATTACCACTTTACAATTTGCTGACTAAGTATAATTGTATAACTTATATTTTCTCAACGTGCAGGGGGCGGTAGACTTGCAGGAAGCTGACATTTCCCTTTGCCAGCGCCATTGGAGTTCAAAAATTAATGTCTGGACTTAGGAAAGCGGGAAAGAAGCCTAACTGGATGGGCGCTAACGTGTGGGATGCTTGGGTTGCTTGGTGGAACAGCGATGAATTTAATGTAAGTCTATCATATATCACTTAAATTTGTTTTACAGCTGTAAAATATAATGTCCAATTTAAATTTGTAGGCGGAGTCAAAGAGGAACTCCGCGAATAGAAACAAGAATCCGGTCACACATCGCGGTGGTTCCAAGTCATTCCAGCATCATCATGAGGATTTGGTAAATTTATTAATTGCAATTATAAACCGTTATTACATTTGTATATTTTAAGTTATAAATTAGTAAAATAAACAATTATTACAACAGTAATACATATATACTAATTATTTCAAGAAAGAGCGCATGGAGGTTTCGTCTCATATATGGATGTATTTGCTCGTACTCATGCCATCAAGCAGACAGACGAAGCTGGCAACCTCATGTATGCTTGGGAGGACGAGGATAAAGCAACTGATTCTTATGTAAGCATATTTTAAATTTTAAGCTATTAATATTGATCAGTTTAAGTAATTAGTTATAAAGAATTAAAATAATGTTGTGTAAATTTCAATTGTATTTTCTTTTGCATTGTAGAAAAATTTCAGGAAACACGAGCACAGATGATGGAGGAAATGGGACGACATGAATTGACGCATGATGAGGAGGATGCTATTTTTGACTCTATCATGGAACCGGCGTCACGATGTAGACGTTTTGGCTTTGGGAACCAAGCAATAATTTATAAAAATAAACTACATTATAAAAGCGGCATAATTTTTATAAAAGCTGCACAAGTTCTATAACAACTTATTTCTATTCGCAGGCTAGGACCTCCCAGAACGCATACCAAAAAACTCAGGTCGAAGCAGAGATTGCAGAGCCAAGAGCCATGGTTGCACAGCTACAGTAGTAAGATCACCTTCGTGCTGTGGAGATGGCGCAGCTAAACCAGCGCTAGGCGGAGTATGTGCAGCAGCATGGGACATTCCCTTCGTTATCGGGTGCTCCTGGAGGCGAGGACGGGTCTTAATAGGTACGCTATTTTGTGTTTGTGTTTGAACATTGTATATATGCACTTGGAGATGGTGAGTATGATGTGTGTTGTTATGTTTGATATACGTTGACGAGAGATTGGATGTTTTATGTTGATTTGGGTATGTTTGATACACTTTGCGGAGATGTTGAATGTTTGATGTTAATTGGATATGCTTGGTACATTTTGTGGAGATGTTGGATGTTTGATTTTATGTTTGTTGGATTGTTTGAGCTTGATTTGTTGTTAATATTATTGTTTGCATAATATGTGATTTTGGCACGCATATATGTGTGTGTAAAATAAATCTTTGATGTATATGGATTGTATGGGAATCAAATGGCTGCTGGGGAGAAAAAAAACACCCAGATTACCAATAATTTCCGACGGATACCGACGGCTATTTGATCACAATATTCCGATGGATAGCGACGACTATCGACGCAATATTGGTAAGGTTCGTGATCACGTGTACACCGTCAGCTGTTGGAAAACCGTCGCTAATAGCCGTAGGAAGCCGTCGGAAAGTCACGATCGATACCGTCGAAAACAGTCGGAAAGCACGTACGCTATTCCGACGGCTATTCCGTCGGTTATCGATGGTCATCGACAGCTATCTGTCATCGGAAATTGATGCTATTCTTGTAGTGTATGTTTATAAAAATAAATGCAGATATTCTGTAAACAATATAAATATTAATAAATGTTAGATCTCTCAACTTAATAAATATAAATAAATAAAATAATATTATTTAGACGTAGGATATCCGCGTAACCACATATCTCAGTTTAAAAGTAGATGTGAATCCAAATATAACCAAATGAGAAGTTCCCAAACAAAAATTAAGATATTCTCAATGAAATCGTGACTCTAACAACACTTGTTAGGATTTAAGTGACTCTAACAACACTTGTTAGGATTTAATACAATTTAGATTTAGTTAATCAATAAACCATTGATCCGAAAAGATAATTCATATTGATTCAATTAAGAATAAACTAGAGAAACATGATAAATAATTATGGAAGTCATACCTGAATCCATCGTGCTGATTAAAAGAGAGAGAAAATTGATTTACTTTTCCAAATTGACATAAATCTTAAATTTGATATTATCTCCGTAGAAGAAGGTAAAAGAATAACCAAATTTTATGTAATTTAGGGACCATAACTTATTTGTTTTTTTTAATTTGGCTCAACATGTTAAAATGCTCCGATATTTACACATTATTGCAAGAAAATTAATAAAAGATACTACAACACATTTTAAATTTACATTTGTGACCCCACAGGTGTTCAATATGCATTTGGATATGTTGTAAGATATGGATTTAGTCCTAAATATGTAATTCACGGTTTTTAACATGCAATAAATATGTAGATGTCTATTTGATAGTAGATATGTAATTCACGGTTTGTACCATGTAGCGTATATGTAGATATGGATTTACATAGTATATTATAGTATGTTGTGACATAAAAGTTCTTACATAGGCCGACTTAACCCTGCATATCAGATACAATTTTTTTATTGTGACATGTTTTTATATTCATAAAAACTCAAGGACCCTCAAATGATCAAGTGTTTCCTGCATGACAAAATGAGTGGCCCAATAATTTAAACCTCTCCTAAACAGGAAATTATTGTCAATGACAAAATTTCTCAGCGTTTTAGTCTCAAAAACAGTCCTTCAGTATTTTAGCCTGAACGATAACTTTATTTAGGTATCAGCTTTTAGTTATTGATAGCAGTTTTTAGATATCGGTTTGTAGTTATCGGTAGCAGTTTTTAGGTATCAGTTTTTACTTCAGTAGCAGTTTTGAAATAATGTTTGTCCTTATGAATAATTTTGGAAGAATGTTTCTCCTTAAGAATAATTTTTAGAAGAATATTTGTTCTTATGATTAAAATATTTAGGTTGTGTCCTTAAGGCTAAATATATACAAATTTTTGTCTTTTAAATTAATTCCCACTAATTTAAAGTAAAGAATTACTCACAAACTTTTCTATATATAATGATGCTGTTCAAAAAGTTGTCACAATAGTGTAAAAAAAGGTTACGATATAGAACATAGCAATTCCCTCTACTATATGAAAGTACATTAAAATGTAACAAAATGCTTACGTAAATATAAAAAAAAAGGAAACATAAAACCTACTCTCTTTTACATGGTTACTAATTACAGTTACAACTAATTTGAAACATTCACAGATTGTTGGTAAAAGCAAAACACTGAAATGATACCTGAGCAACGTGTATGTGTTGGCCTCTATGAGTTCAGCCATAACAATGACCAAGGATTTCAAGCAATCTATCATCTGCACAAGCCTCAACAAATCCCCTCTTTTCAATATATCCAAACACTGGTTAAACAAAAATCAAATAGTACTCAAACAAATACATAGTTCTCAGCAAGCAAATGAAACTAAAGACCTATATAAGTCTGCAAGTCATAAAATATGACTCAAACAACAATCAAATATCACCTCTAAATGAAACGGAAAAAAAGATGAAAAGCTATGGTTTAATACTTTTTAATCACAACAAAAAACTCAAAAGATGACAAGCATCATTATCCCGGTGGTTAAGTGTTTCGACTTTGGTGCGAGATGTCAAAAGTTCGAAACTTGCGTAGCGTGATTCGAACATATATTGTCATGTGACTTGTGAAATGTTGTCATAGTGACATGTTGTATATAAAGTACCCAATTCGAAAAAAAAAACCTCAAAAGATGAAAATGGTTCACTACAATATAAACCCAATAATCTATCATCCGACTGTCTTGTTTTCTACTTTCTTGATAATTAGCTGACCATGTAAAGGAAGTTCTTTAGCTGAAGAAGAAAGATTGACATCAGTTATGATGGAGTTATCTTCTTTGAACTCATACCACAATTTCAATCATTTATTGTACCACCGACTTCACATGATGTGCTCCAAAATTAGGATAAACTCCGAATTATAAGAAAATCAAGCACTGTATTTTACAGTGGAGGTTGGTTCTCTTTTGCTTTAACCTATCCCTCAGCTGCTCAACCAAAACAATAAATCACTCATACATGAGTATGTTGTAAAATTGGAATTTAAGAAAATACATATCTATTATCTAATATGTTGCTTAAGAAAGAAATATTGTAATATGATTTTATTTCTTGCTGCTATCTGTTGTATGATTAACTTTAGTTCTTTCAGATATCATGACTACTTATGTAGTACTTTTTTTAATTACACAAGGATAGCTCTTTCAGTTTGTTGAAAATACGCATGTAATATCATTTATCCTACAAAGAAGATATGTTCATTTTTTTTTTGAAAGAAAATATTCATCTTGAGTTATTATACATACACATACATACACACACACACGTGTGTATTATATGCAATAATTTAAACGTCAAAGTATAAAATTTTCACCAGAAAAACCGGTAAAGCTTCTTTTTTCTACACTTGAAATCATATCGACTATCATTGTGGTCAAAAATCTTAGAATCTTACGATTTAAATCCCGATTCAGATCGGATATATATATATATACACACACACACACACACAAGTGTTACGGCACGCACTTTGCGCGTGAATTGTTTTCCTTACAAATTGTATATGTTTAAATCAGTCAAAAAAATAATTTTTTACTTCCAAGTGATATTAAGATTTGTATATTTGTAAAGAAGTATTTTAAATTTGTAAAGGAAGTTTAATTTTAAATCATATTTTTAGAAGCGTTTTGAATTTGTAAAACATGTTTAATTGTTAGATCCTACTTTTAGGGCGTTTGAATTTGTAAAAGAAATTTGATATTAGATTCTATTTTTAAGTGATTAAGATTTAATAATATTTAAAAGGGCATTTTTGATAGTTCACGTTGATACCAAAAAAGTGTGACACCAAAACCATTACAACTATTATTAAAGATATATATATATATATATATATATATATATATATATATATATATAATGCAATAACGTAAACGTCAAAATATAAAAATTTCACCAGAAAAATCGGTAAAGCTTCTTTTTCTACACTTGAAATCATATCGACCATCATTGTTGTCAAAAATCTTAGAATCTTACGATTTAAATTCCAATTTAGATCGGATCTCTCCCTTTACAATTCGATTTATATTTCGATTCAAACTTAATTAAAACTGCAGTTAAAAAAACATTCAACTCGGACTAACGTATTTAATATACTTATTTGAATTCATAATTCCAATTATAACGTTTTCAAAACAAAATAAAATGTAATAAGAGTTGAAATTGAGTTTTGAGCTTAGCTGTAGAAGTTCAAACATCAAAATCAATTTCAAAGATTGTACAAACCATAAAATATGGACATTTAAATCTGCGATTTATGATTTGAATCTCATTTTGATTTAAAGTTTGAATTTTACAATTTACAATTTAAATCTCATTTTGAAAACCTTCTCGACTATGACATCGGGCAAGAAAGAAGATTTGTAATCAACAAGGGGGACAATTATTATGTTACGATGGGATGTGTCACAAGTTTTCATCATTTCATGCTTCAATGAGCTTTTTGGATTGTTCTTGTTCTTGATGTTTATATTTATGCATTGTTCAATTCTACCTTACAATTTAAAATATATTTTAATGAAAATTTGTTCAATAGTTCACCCAATAAAGAAAAACAAGCTAAAAGTTTTTATCTTCTTACATAAAGCTAAACGTTTTACTTTAAAAAGTGAAATTTATTTGATAGGTTCATGCGGTTATTCAAGTGAAGAAATTGCAATAATAATTTCAGTAAAATGATAAGTTAATTTTTTATTTTCATCAGGACAATTTAATTTTATCTTTTTTCATAAAGATATCTTTTTGATCTATTTTCACAGAAATAATTTTTATATCTTTTTCCATGTAAAGGTTTTTTTCTTTTACATAATGATAAATTATTCATTTTTTCATAAAGGTGAATTAATTTATCTTTTTGAACAATGATCAGTGAATTCTCACTTTGTATTTAGTTTTTATAAAGTGATTATTTATAAAAATATTTACCTTTTCATACCAGCTTTATAATCCCGAACAATGTACAATTTATTTTAAACAACAAGTGGTTAAAGTTAACAATTGTATGAAATAATAAAATATGAATACAGTTACTACTATTAAAGTAACTTCTGAATAAAGAAAAGCGTATTTTTATTTTGCACATAATTTTATATGAATGAATTGTTTTGATTTTCAAATAAAGTGATTTTATGGTTCTCTTCTTTTATCTCTCTTTCTTTCGAAAATAAAAACGACAAATCGATTTATCATTGTAAAGTATAAAAAAGTACAAAGGATAAAAATTAAAAAGAGAGAATTAGGGAAAAGGACAAACTTTAAAAAATATTTAGGTTGAAGGACATGATATTTTATTCTTAGACTGAAGGACAAATGCTAGTTATATTTAGCATTATATTCATCTTTTACACTATACAAAATGCTAGCTATAACTAGCATTATATATATTCAGTTTTACACTATACAAAATGTTAGTTATAACTAGCATTGTCCTTCAGCCAAAAAAGAAATTTGTTGTTCTTCGGTCTAAAAAAATTTCTAAGTTTGTCATTGTGCCTAGTTTCCTGAATTAAAAATTCTCTTTCTATACCAATGTCACATGGTTATAACCTTGAGCAACAGTTAATTCTTTTTTTATTGTTTTATAGTCATTTTTATGTAATGATAACTTTTTATCATTTTATTTAAGAAGTCTGATTTATCATTTCAGGAAATAAAACGTATAAATGACGAAAACAACGTGCATGTTATTGTAATGTTTTTATAATTTATAAGTGTATGAACTTTAATTCATGCTGAAAACAATTGGAATTCATACATGACCGAAATGATGAATTTATTTGCCTATTCATGTAGAATCATAGAAGAGAAAATATATAACTCCAATTTTTGTTCATATAAAATCATTTTTGTACATAATGATATAAGATTAAAGATAAAAACATAAGAATTATAAATCATTTTATTCTCATTACAAAATTAAATAGGTTAGACATGTCATAAATTACCGAGATTTGAAGCAAGAGTAGATACATGTATAAGAAATACATTATAACAAACATTCAATTTACACTATACCCAAGAGAAAACAGAAGAGTAGCATCAACCAACTCATCTACAGTCATCATAATTGTTGATCTAATTGATCTCTCACAAAACCTATTTTGGACTGAAATTAGTTAATCAGAAGATTCAACTGAAGTTCAAAACAAATAAAGTAAAATTCTCAAGTTAATCACAATACACGGTGGATTAAAGCTAGTTCATCTCATAATTCAAATAAAAGAGCTCCGTAATCAACAATTGAACATTGATCGGAATTCAAATCTTAATTTGTAAAAGCACAGTACATGCTTCTACAGCGAGAGTTGAACTTCTCTTTTAACTGAAATATGTACTTCTACAGGAAAGTGGGGCAAACGTAATCATATTTGGTAACTATTTAATCGTCAAATAAGCGAAACAACAACAGCCAAATAGATTGTGTTCAAAGGAAAACCAATCAAGGTAAGCAAACAGAAATGGTGAAGGAATGAGCACTTCTAAGATAAGGAGCAAAAATGATTAAATTTGTTATAAACCTGGGTGTTTAGAATTGTGTCTTGTTTAGAAAATATATGATAAAATTGTGTCTTGCTTAGAAAATATACACACCTTTTTGAACAAGAAGAAGAATAGTTACTTGTTACATTTCTCATTCTTATTTTAGATATAAAAAGGATGCGGTTCTTGTGCTCATTCTTATTGTTATGTATTAAGCATTTTCAATGTGCTCCATATATATCTTATATTTTTTAACTAAAAGATATTCTTGTGCATGGTGTATCATTAACATGTATTTATATCAGTTTTTAATATAAAAGGATGCAGTTAGTTTTTTAAATGCTTAAGTGAAACAAAATGATAAATTCTATTACCTTTCATATTTTGTAAAACAATAAAAAGCATTAAGTTATATAAAAGGACAATTGCATTTAGCTTTTTAGATATAAAAATATACGCATTTAGCTTAGCGTATTATATGAAATATAAAAATATGTCATACAGTTTAGCTACTAGGTAAGGCAAAAAGATGAATAGGGAAAATAGATACATTTAGCTTTTTATATACAAAAAACATTTTATATGAAAAAACAAATGAGATCAGCTTTTTACATGAAAATACTTAGAGAAATTCTATTTGGACACAAACTGGTGACGCAAAATGCCCAAATCTAACACAAGAGATTAACTATTAGATCTTTACCTGAATTTCATCTCTCATGTAAAGGACGAGAAATCTAATGGTCAATACTTCTTGTCTTAGATTTTGTGTTTTATTTTGTCTCAATGGTCACTCCCAAATATACGTGCATTGCCTTCTTATCTTATCTTATACAATATAAATAGAATGATAATAAGCTCTATAGTTTAGGTATCAAGTAATACGGGGAAAAATAGATGCATTTAACTCTTATTAAAAAGGCAACTTAATTTACCTTTTAACATAATAAGTTTTTTTATTCTTTGGAAACTCATAGAACCAAGCTATTGCTCGTAAACTCTACGGAAATATACATTGTACCCCCGACACAAACTCCAGGTAAACTAGATGGATAATGCAGTCAGCGTGGATTGGACACTCGGCCTTGTTAGTGGAAGTCGACTTTCTCAACCAAGCTCCTTTTTAGTTTTTTAATGTGTATAAAAAATAGATTCATTTAGCTTATATATATATATATATATATATATATATATATGTTTATGATTAAGCTACCCTAGTAAATAAATATAAACAAATAGTAAAAGAATGATAAATGCAATTTGCTCTTTTAAATAGAATGATATATATGTGTGTGCGCGCGCACATGAGAGCGTATGTTTACCATTATATTAAAAAAATGGAATTAACTACTCAACCTAGCATCTAAGAAATTTTTTTATTAAAAAAAATCTCTTATCTTCTAAGCAAAAGTAAATTTTTTTATCCTTTTAGCAAAAAAGAAGAAAAAAAAATAGCTTTGAGCAAATAAGATAAAATCGTTTATTTATTTTTTTTGAAAACAAAAAATCTCTTTTATTAGCGAAAAACAATCTTTTGTCATTTATCTTTTTATTTAGGATCAAAGAGTTCTTTCCACTATATAAAAAATAAGTGTTTTATCCTCTAAGTGAATGTAAAGTTGGTTATATTTTCACAACAATTACATATTGTTTGAAAGATAAACCTTTTATCTTTTTCGGGATAGCTAAAAGTTAACTACGTTTAAAACACCTTTAGTAATCTTAATAATTTTGAATTAGAATTCTTAAATTATCCACATGTTACTTAGAAATATATTAGTTCCTTGAAAATGATATAAAACTATTTCTTAACCAATTCCAAGTAAATATTTCAAATAGTAACTAAATTATTAGAAACAAAACCATAAATTCATGTTTTCAACTGTATATTACTATTAGTATAAGAACAAGATATAATTTGTCTAAAACAAAATACAAAAGAGTAAATGAGACTAATTAACAATTAAAAGCTTCTGAATCAAACATAGAGTTACCTCAGTAGATTTAGGAATAAAAATAGAGCCGTGCTGATTGGTTCATTATGAACATGATGGTTGGAGAGCAATAACCAATTTACTCAATCGTCATACTCAAATCTATAGGGTTTTATTAATTTATGGGAAGATAACTGGTTTCAAAATTAAAAATCACGATGTCAAAGAATTTAATTAACGTGAGAGAGAAAATGAATGTAACTAAGATTAAATGATTTGAGAAAAGCAAGTTGAGAAATGAGAAATTTGTATTGCAATTTGAGAAAGAATAAGAAATTGGCAAATCATAAAACACCAAAAAATATCATACTCACAACGAAACTCTTAAAAATTAGTATATACCAATTTTTACTTTTCCTACACCAAGAAAATTATAACACTACCCATACTTTTCAATAGAATTACATTCTTTACCTTGTTCTTCATTTTTCTCTTTTCAAACAAAATTCTCAAACTATAATCCAGCATAATTTAACTCTGTATGCTTGGCTAAATTTTCATGTCTTTTGATTCATGCTAGTCCTTACTTTAAGAGAACTATCAATATGTATTTCAACGGTCACTATCTCAATTTGGTTGATTTGTAAGAAGGAAATAAAAAAGGATAGAAAAACGTAAAAAATATATTATCTCATATTATTCCATTCTATTTCAATCTTATAGTGAATTCCGTAATTAAAACCATTAAAGTACGCTTATTATATAACTTATGGTTTTAATTTAATAGAGTTCAAAAAACAGTTGTAAATGTTGCAATAAACAAGAACAAATTTATCCTAAAGTGATTTTGAAAATACAGGTGCAGGTTAAATAATTTCCTGTTTAAATAGAATTAACCTAAAAAATTTGGAAACACCGAAGAGGCTATGGGTAACTTGATCAGGAAACCCAAGATTCAAAAGCTCTAAAGTCCATTTCATAATTCACTGCTAACATGTAATAGATTATCTAACACCAATTTCAAAGATTCAGGCCCATGAGCGGTCTCCTTCCTTCCAAACCCAGAGCATTTTTAGCACCATGTTCGTTTTTATTTAAACTCCAAATGGCAATGATTCAGTGATGCATTGGAATAAATGACAAGTACACGTAACTAAAAAATGTTTATAAACTACTTAGAAAATGCACGTGTTTGGTTCAGCTGTCAATACTCAACAGGCTACTCAAATTAACTCGATATGGTCAACTGAATCATATTTATTCAAATTTCTAAAATTATAGGAATGAACACGTGTAAGAACCAATAATTGAAATGCACAAATCAACTGGTTATGGAAAGAAAATTGTTAGACATGGAAGAACATGCAATTTATAGGCAATCAACGAGGAGAAGAGAAATGGTCAAAAACCTAAACAACAAATATTATAAAAGCTTCATGCTGTATCAGAACATAGTCCAAATTTTCAAATACAGTATTAAAGTTAATTAAAACTTTGACTGTAGTTTCAACAAATACATGTATTAACTATTGACACATCCAAATATTAACATAAACAAATAAAAACCGAGAATTAAAATAATAATAGCCTACTAAGTACCATGCAGTTTCATGGATATTAACATTTCCAGTTCACTTGTTTCAAAAATCTGTAGTCGTTCACTAAAAGAACTTGTGGATGTTTTTTGTTTTTTAGTTCGCTTTAGAAATAGAAATTCCACGTAATTCCAATGTAATTAAAGCAGAAAACCAAATTTGGTAAAAAGAGAAGTTCCGCTCTCTAAATTTCATCACTGCTATTAAAAACTTTTGTGTGTGTGTTTTTATATCATTAATTTCCTGCAAGTTGGGAAGATCTAACATGATCAATTCAATACCATAATAGTACACTCAATAACTAATCCCAACTATACAGTGGAGGTGAATACTACAATACAAGTTGGAACACCCAAAAAAACAAAAAGAAAAGAAAAGAAAGAAATCGGTAAATAACAAATAAGTGATGTCCATAATAATCATTAAAAGGGAGGAAACAAAGAAATAATGTTATAAAATCTGAAATTAACCATCACAATATTGAAGTGCATACAACTGGTACAAGAGTGTAATTATACAACAAATTAAATAGTATTGAACAACATTCCAACCTTTTATATATGTATCAATGTAAATAATTAAGCACACGAGCTTTGTTCAATTACACATGCATATACAAGACAAATGTGATTGTCCGAGGGATTTAGAGAAGACACATGCATGTGCATGATGCGCTGTATATGCTCACTACTAGAAAGGCTTCGTATAGCGGCGGAGCTTAGCGACGGCTAGCGACGGCTAAAAAAAGCGGCCGTCGCTATACGCAATATACAGATCTGAACCGAGAGCAACAGCTTCACTTCAGTTCCTCCCCCAATTCCTTCCTCCTTCCCCCCGTCCGTCGCCCCCCGTCACCGTAGCCGCCGCCCCAGCCTTCAACACCTCCAAATCATCTAAATTTCTGTTGGTATGCTCCTAATCTCTTGTTTGAATGTAAATTTGATGTTTTTAGGTTTAGTTTAAACCCTAATTCAATTATGATTTGTTGTAAGATTGAGATTTGTTGTTAAATTGGGTATTAGTAATGTTGTTAAATTAGGTATTAGTAGTGTTGTATGTTGATTTGGTAGATTAATTAGTTTATTATCATGAACTTGAATTAAGTATTACATTAATTAGTTTATCATGATCAAGTTGAATAAATGGTTGATGTAGATGATTAGTGTTGGCGCTTAACATGGTTAGTTGTTTTAGGTGAAAAAATAGTGTATATTAATGATTAACTTGGTTATTAATAAATTTACATGAAAGTATTTCATAGTTTATGAAATTGATAAATTACAAATTTAAGTTGTTAAAATCTAAATTCTGCAAATATGAGTATTACAAATTACAGTATTGTACAAAAATAAAGTTTATACAGTATTGTACAAATTTAAGTTTGATAAATTACAAATTACAGTATTGTACAAAAATAAAGTTTATACAAAAAATTAAAAAATGAATATGAGAACATTAAAAATTCTGCAAATATCTAATTTTTTTTAAAAAAAATTAGGAAATGACTTTAAAAACAACTGATATTGTACTAAAATCTAGTTTGTAAAGAAATTAAGAAATGAATATAACAACAACAAAAATTCCGCTAAAATCTATGTCGTAAAAAATAAAGAAATATTGAACTAAAATTGTTAATTGAATGTTGAACTAAAATTTAAATATACAAATTTATTAAATAAAATTTAAATAGTTGAAACATTGTCAAAATTTGAAAAGAACAACAATATTTGATAAAATTTAAAGAAATTTTTTTCTCTTAGGTTGACTTTGGCCCCGTCTTGCAAGTGTTGTATATGATCGTTATATGGATGTTCGTTTTGGTAACGGAACGGACATTTATATTCATCTGATACAATATTTGTCGGATTTGTCCCTGTATTGGACAAGTTACAAACACAATAAAGTAATTACATATTATAAATCATTTCATTTTAAACGGTTACAAAATTTCGATAGCACTTCCTTTACGTTCCCTGTGTACACGCATTTGTGTACGATACAGGGAACAGAAGGGCAGTGCTGTTGAAATTTTGTTGAACCGTTCAATCTGAAATGATTTATAAAATGTAATTACATTATTGTGTTTGTAATGGGAAGTAGGATGACTGACCACCGAAGTGAAAACCAAAATACTAAAAAATTAAAAAATAAAGTGAAGTTTTTATTTTGAATTTTCTGCAACGGTGAACTGTTTACAATGGAGAATGGTTGAAAATTAATGATTTAAACCGTCTAACATACATTTTCAAATCAGAAAAAATGTTCAATTATTTTCTCGACCGTACTTGGATGTATGAAGTCAGAACTGGAAAGAAGGGATCAATAAAGCAACATTTCTACAACGGTGTACACGAATTTATTAGATTTGCTAAATCTAATAACTGAAACAACACAGAAATTCGTTGTCCGTGTAGTAAGTGCCAACATTTGAAGCATTGGAAACCGGATATAGTTGAAGTACATTTGTAAACAAGTGTAGTAAGGCCACGCATGCCGTGGAGAGGACTGACGAAGAGGGCAATGTTTCGTACGAGTGGACGGATGACAAATCACAATCCGTAATGGTAAATTAATTTATTGTTAATAACAATATTTTGTCTTATTTTATTTTCAAAAATTTAAAATTCGGTTTTTATCGTGTAAAACAATTATTTGTAATCGCAGGAGAGGTACGAAGCAGAGCGGGCTCGTGTAGTACAGTCCACTGGTTGGGAAGAGCTTACGTTAGAGGAGAAGAACCATATTTGGGATGCTATTATTGACCCGCCTTCTCGGACCAGTCGACGGTATAGCTATGGAAATGTGGAGGTAAATTTTGACATGTACTAATATATAAATTTACTCATGCATATGAATAATAAATAATTTTAATAATATTATATATATACTAATATATAAATAATTATGAACTATTTTACAGGCGATGAGAATGCAGAGTGCATACAGGAGGTCGCAGCAAGAGGCGGAGATTGCTCAGTTGAGGGCGACAGTGGAAGAAATAAATGATTGGAGGAAGAGTTTTTTTGAGCAACAGCTAGATGAGCGAATTGCGGCTTATTTGCAACAGCATGGGAGGATGCCTGGAGAGGACGGCAGCGATGGCGAGGAGTAGGTATGTTTGTTTGCTCGTGTTATAGTTTGGTATATACACATTTTGGTTGGTTTGGTGTATATATATATTTCAGAATATTATGTACATATTTTGATAACTTCTAGTTGATGGATTTGGTTGGGTATTATGTATATATATGTCGGGATACTATGTAGAAATTTCGGGTTACTATGTACATATTCTGGTTAATGGATTTGGTTGGATTTTATATTGTTTGATTTGGTTGGATTTGAAAATGAGATTTGGTTGGATTTTATATTGTTTGAATGTATAGTGATGTTATATGATGGATATATGATGGCTATAGTTGATGAATATAATGTATATTGGCTGTGATGATGGTATTTGATAGTTGTTGTTTGAAGTGTGTATGAGCTGTGCAAGTACAAAAATTTTGCTTCATATTAGCGACGGCTAAAGTGCAAATTTTTTGTGTCGCGTAGCGACGGCTAGTGACGCCATTTTGTCGTTGGAAAATTTCCACGTGGCACATTTGCAGTCGCGAGCCGTCGCTATTTTGGTGACGGAGCCGTCGCTAAAGCCGTCGCCATACTATTGGACGACGAGGCAAATAGCGACGACGGCTAGCGACGGCCGACGACAGCTAAAACTATCTGCTGCCGTCCTTGTAGTGGCTATATATGTTGCATATCATAATTCCTTGGTGGTTGAAGCGGTTGATTCACTCTAATTCATGGAGCAACAATTCAAATCGGATGGAATATGTCCGGGTTGGTAATGATGATGAATCAAAAAGAATAGGATGTCATGATATTTTAGTTTCATGGAGGGGTCCTATTGCACCATTAATTAGAACGGTGTGAAGATATCAAAGAGAGGCTGAAATCGTTGGAATGGAAGCAGATGGTGTGAAGATTGAGCATGGGCACAACAAGACAAGTGCATCTTTTTGATGGCAACAAGACAAGTGATTCTGAGCACGTAATGGAAGAAATTCAAAGGTTCGTGAAATTATATGAAGATAAGGGAGAGCATGTAGGTTTAACAATATATAACAAGCCACTGTCTAGGCAGTGCTCTAGCCCTGCTCAATGCTTACAAAGCAGCAGTAACCCTGATTGATCTTCCAGTAACAATATTTAAATTCAGGGGTCCACGAGTAGGCAGGTCGTTGTTCAAAAGAAAAGTTATAAGAGATGAAGGTAAAAGTCCTAAGAGTTGTGGTTAAGCAAGATGTAGTGTCTAAATTGCATGGAATGTTATTTAATGAAATGATAAGAAGAACTGAACAAATTACATGAAACCTATAATGGATCTACACACATGTTGGGTTAGAACTTGAACTCGACTTGAAGGGTTCACCTTCTTTGAAACAACAAAGGGATATGCATTAGTCCCATAATCAAGAAACTTACCTACATTTTGTTGATGGGTTTGTAAGTACAAATTCTGGATTCAGGGAGAAAGCAAAAGGAAGAATTCTGCATTAGTGAACAAGTGTCCATGAATATTGAAAGAGAAATTGAAGATACCTGAATTCTGAAATCGGTTGGAAAATAAAAAGTTGATTTAGGATGCACATGGGAGATGGGTTTGCCTAAAAAGGAGCAAGAGGATATACATCTCCTTTTAGAAATGGATTTTCACAGCTAAAAGATTCTGGTTAGCCAAATATTGGTCTAACATCCCCAAAAGATTGTGAAGAGCTAAAGACCTGAATGTAATCTTTACCTACGGATTTATGAAGATTATAGTCTTTTGAGTTCGTAAGTATGATAATTCTATATCAGTATATTAGGTTAAACAATAGAAAATCAATATAAAATGCAAATATATGAAGGAAAAAGGAGGAAAAGCAAGACACAAAAAATTATGATGGTTAGGTTATACCTATGTCCACTTTAATATTATTTTATTGCAGTTTAACACTAAAATCATAAGAGGATACAATTACAAGCTTGAAATTCTATCAAAAACTGAAATGATAGCATTTCCCCATAGTTATGTAACAGCAATTCGTCAAGGTTTTCTTTCTGTTGCATGTTGACTCATATTTATAGCTGCAGTTGGTTGTTATTTGGCCTAAGAGTCGTCAATGGCATTTTTAGTCCATTAAGATACGTCAAATATCAAGATCTAAGAGTTCGGGAGGAAGAACAGGTCGGAATTGACCAAGTTGATGGATCGATATCGATCCATGAATCGGTTCTGATCCAAGGAGTTTGTGTTCTCATGTTTTCGTCAAGATATGTTGTTTTCATTAAGTGTTGATTCTTCCTTCATAGTTCAGTACCGATCCATGTGCTTGGCAAAAATTTCCTTTTTTCCCTTGTTATGTCTTGTGCTCGATTGTTTTTGAGTCTAACGTCCATTCTTTCATCATTTTGAAGGTCCAATATTATCGAATTGTCGTTTGTAAAAAAAATCATGGTTATGTTTTAAACATACTATAGACCAATATGGATAATAAATACATACCATTTTTAATTAAACTAATGTGTTTTATTACTATTTTAAGCAACGTATTTGTAGTGCAAAGTGTGTTAGGTGTGGCTCGCATTTGAGAGTGCGTGGGTTGAACGTTAAATCGCACATCGCAAGAAATATGACGTATAACGTGGTATATATGTGGGATTGGTGGCATGTAACATTGGAAATTCCTTTTATTACAAGCAAGTGTTGCAAAAACCACGTATGTGCCCGTTTCGAAATGCGATGGAGGGATGTTCAATTGGAACGCTGCCACTTGTGTGGATGATGGACGCATATTGAAAAAAAGAATAGACTGGATTTCAACAAAGTGCTTGATAATTTTCATTAAGCATTCCTATCAGTGTACATAAAAAGATCAGCCAATACTGTCACTTACAATTAAATGGTGATAATTTTCAGCTGGCCACAACATGTTTAGCATACATACATAGTATTCCAACTGGGAAAAAAGTCAAAGAAATCTTAGATCATGGCATAATGGAATTTCGATTAGGCATAACTTTATTGAATGGATGGATGAAAGTTTTTTTCATGGCAAATAAATTTCAAAGGTTTTAATTTGAATGAAGATTGAATTCAGATTCTTCGCTCAAATTTCTGAAAACTAATTAACAGAGTAGATTTTGCTAAAAATCATGCTTTGGAGTCGATTCAAAAATGAAGTGTATGCGGGTTAACCTGGTTGTGTTATCTCAAAGTCAAACCAAAGATAGAAGCGGGTTTACATAGCAAACAGACCCAAGCCCATTTATGTATTTTCCGTTTATATATAAAAGCATGAATAGGCATGTAAATCATTACAGTGAATGAAATAAAACAATTCATCTTTTTCTCTTCAATCTCTTTCAGAATTATATCATAAAATCTAACTTGGTATCAGAGCCAGTTTACAAGGCAAAACTGCATCAAATTTCTTGAAGAAAAAAAAGAGAAGAAGAAGAAGATACTAATCTCCATCAGAGAAATCTCATCATCTGGAGATTAGTTACCTATCAGAAATATCATCATCATCTAGGTAACATAAGATTTGTCTCCAAAGAATAGTGCCTCGTCTAGAAAACTCTGGCTGCACTGTTCTTTCTCACTGATCAAATCGTAGCTCGAAGAAAGAAATCAAAAATCAGTCAAGAAGTCAAGAAACTCATTAAAACATAAAGGAGGCAAGTGCCAAACCACTGGTCTATCAGATAAAGCATCATCATCTAAACCCGGTTGCAACATACCTGGATTCTGCAGAAGCAAGATCTTGATCACTTTATCTGATCTTAGATTTCTTGAGTATTCTCAATTCAAGAAACTTCATCATGGCTGATGACAACTCAGAAACTTCTAATAATACATTCAACCCACCACAACAATCCATTGTTGCAGCAGAAAATCTCCTGAAAGCCACAATCAGTCCCCAGATACAACTCATTACTGCTCAACTTGAAGAAGATAATTATCTTCTTTGGAAGGTCCAAGTCGAAACTGCAGCAAGAGGATATGGTTTGGAAGGATTCATTCTTGGTACCACTGATGTTCCTCCCAAATTTATCACTGATTCAGAAAACAAAACTGTAAGTAATGGAGAACATGTAAAGTATCAAAGACAAGACAGTCTTATATGTTCTTGGTTACTTTCATCAATAAATGTTAAATTACTGCCTCAAGTAATTGGCTGCAGAACTGCTAATGAAATCTGGCTAGCAGTAGAAAGAATTTTCAACACTCAATCTGCAGCAAGGGTAATACATTATAAAAGACAGTTGCAAAATGTCAGAAAAGAGAATCAAACAATGAGAGATTATCTGACTAAGGTCAAGAACATATGTGACATGCTTGAAGCTGCAGGACACAAAGTGTCAAACACTGAGCAAGTTTTAACTATCCTAACAGGCCTAAGTGATGAATATGAGTCAGTGGTTGCTGTAATATCCTCTCAAGAAACCTTACCATCTCTCTAGTATGTCAGTTCTATCCTTCTTGCACATGAAGGAAGATTAGATTTCAAGAAACCAATAGACAGTGAAATGTCTATCAACTTTGCCTCAGGAAACAATAAAAACAGGAATCAAAATCACAATAATCAACAATATCAAAGAGGAAACACTGCTGTAAGAGGAAGAGGCGGGGGAGATGGAGCAACAACAACAACAAACCAAAGTGTCAGATTTGTGAGAAAATTGGTCACACTGCACCTAAGTGTTATTTCAGATTCAATGCCAACTTTGTACCAGGACAAAACTCAAACAATCAAAGAAATGGCAACGGTACTGCAAACATGGCACAAGCTCAGCAAGAAACAAATAAACAAAGCGGTGGCAACATGAATCAACATCAAGATGAAACAGCAAGATCAGAACACATACAAGATGAAGCATGGTACCCAGACTCAGGTGCAACCAACCATTTGGCAAATAATCTCGCCAACTTAAATCTTGGCAACAAAGAATACAGAGGTAAACAGTTAATATTTATGGGGGATGGCAAACCTATTGGGATCACTCATATTGATAATGCCTACATCAAAGGTGAAAGGCAATTATATCTTAACAATTTACTAAGAGTACCAAGAATCAAGAAAAATCTTATGAGTGTTTCTCAATTTGCACATGATAATAATGTGTACTTTGAATTTTACCCTAAATACTGTTTAATCAAAGACATACTAACAGGTGAAAAACTCTTGTAGGGTGATGCAGTGAATGGGTTGTACATGTTCACTGCAGATAACTGCAGAGACATTGTTGAGAAAACAAAGTATATCAATAATTGAGAAGTATCATCTGTTGAAAACAATAACAGTATATTTGATCAGTGGCATTATAAGTTGGGACATCCTAATGCAAATGTTGTAAAACAGGTTTTAAAAGAAATTAAAGTTTCTTTTAGTGATCCTATCTTACCATATGTTTGTACTTACTGTCAAATGGGCAAAAGTCATAAATTACCTTTTGCTAACTCAGCTACTGAGTACAAAATGCCACTAGAATTAGTTACAACTGATCTCTGTGGTCCTGCACCCATTAGTTTTGACTATGGCTATAAATATTATATTTCCTTTGTTGATGCTTTTACTAGACATACATGGATATATTTTCTAAAAACTAAGGGAGAAACTTACAATGCTGTTATACACTTTATTAACCAAGCTGAAAGACAAACTAGTCATAAAGTTAAAATAGTTCAGAGTGATGGTGGTAGTGAATACAAGTCACTTGACAAATTCTTCCTAAATAGAGGTATAATACATAGAATCACTTGTCCATACACCTCTAAACAAAATGGTCTAGTTGAGAGAAAACACAGACACATAGTAGAGACAGGGATAACCTTACTTGCTCAGGCATCTCTATCTCTAAAGTTCTGGCCTGACTCATTTAGTACTTCAGTATATCTGATTAACAAACTTCCTACTAAAGTACTGAATGGAGTAAGTCCAGTTGAGAAACTTATGGAAATTAAACCCAATTATGATAGCCTAAAAACTTTTGGGTGTCTATGTTTTCCCTACCTAAGACCATATAATAGATACAAATTGGATTTCAGATCTCATTCATGTACATTTCTGGGTTATGCAACCAAACAAAAAGGTTACAAATGCCTGGACAGCTCAGGAAAGATATTTATTAGCAGACATGTAGTATTCAATGAAAGGATATTTCCTTTTGCTTCAGCCAATATAAAGACTACTCAGAAAATATATAATCCTGGAACATCTATCTCAAATATACATGTATATTCTGAGACATGGAATCTCCAGGAAGCAGGTGACTCTGATCCACAACACACTGTGTTACCAGAACCAGGTCATGGAACAGAAGAGCAGCCCGATATACCTGTACAATCACCCACTACATCAAACAATCAAAGACAAGGAATTAGTACTGACAGATCTCAAGAACAAATTCAGGACAACACTGGTGAGATTGATAACTCAGCATCAACTGACACTGAGGTATCAATCAGACCAAGTCATCACATGATTACAAGATCCAAAAGAGGAATATTCAAACCAAAAGTCTATGCAGCAACAATAAATGCTGAAGAACCAGAGTCTTTTGAACAAGCATACAGAGATGAAAACTGGAAGATGGCAATGAATGAAGAATATCAAGCATTAATGAAGAATAAAACATGGAGCCTTGTGCACCCTCCAACAAACAAAAATATAATAGAATGCAAATGGACATATAAACTAAAGAAGAAACCTGATGGAACAGTGTCCAAATACAATGCAAGGCTAGTTGCCAAGGGATATACTCAACAGTATGGATTTGACTTCAGTGAGACATTCTCACCAGTGGTAAAGCCAACAACTATCAGGGTTGTACTCACAATTGCCTTAAGCAAAAATTGGGACATAAGACAATTAGATGTCAACAATGCATTCTTAAATGACATTCTACAAGAAGAAATTTACATGGAGCAACCACAAGGATATAAACAGAATAGTCACCAAGTCTGCAAGTTAAACAAGGCTATATATGGCCTGAAACAGACACCAAGAGTATGGTTCGATAGAGTAAAAGGCACACTAACTTCTCTGGGTTATCAATCTACCAAATCAGATAACTCACTATTTGTGAAAAGTCATAATAATCATATTACTTACCTTCTAATATATGTTGATGACATGATTATAACAGGTGATGACACAGCAGAAATTACAAGCATCATACAATATCTTAACAAACAATTTTCTATCAAGGATCTTGGCAAGCTTAATTACTTTCTGGGCATTGAAGTTGACATAAAAACAGATACAGAGATGCTGCTAAGTCAAACAAACTATATTAGAGAGATACTTATCAAGTCAAAGATGCATGAGGCAAAATCTCAACCTACTCCTATGGTCAGCAATCAACAGCTATCCAAAAACAGGGGAGAATCCATATTAAATATCAAACAATACAGAAGTATTGTAGGAGCACTACAATACACTACTATTACTAGGCCAGACATATCATTCAGTGTTAACAAGGTTTCTCAATTTATGCAGGAACCACGTGATGAACACTGGAAAGCAGTAAAAAGGATTCTCAGATACCTTAAAGGAACTGCAAATTTTGGGTTAAAGTTAAGAGCATGCAATAATCTAAACATCACAGCATATACAGATGCAGACTGGGCTACAGACACTGACGACAGAAAGTCTATAACAGGATACTACATATATATTGGGGACAACCCAGTGTCGTGGTGTTCAAAGAAGCAGACCACTGTTTCATGATCAAGCACGAAAGCAGAGTACAGAAGTGTTGCAAGTGCTACAGCAGAGATAATCTGGCTACAATCACTACTAAAGGAACTACAAATCAACACAACAGCCAAACCAATATTATGGTGTGACAACCAAAGCATCGTGTATATGACGGCAAACCCAATCTTGCACGCACGAACAAAACATATCGAAATCGATTTATATTTTGTTCGTGAACAAGTTCAAAGAGGAAATCTACAAATCAACCACATACCTTCAGCTTACCAGCGTGCAGACACACTTACCAAGGCACTGTCTGTAAGAAATTACCTAAGGTTTCGAGCAGATCTGAAAGTTGAGAGCAAGACAGATCTCGGAAAACTGGTCTCCAGCAAAGAGAAAGAAGCTTCTCACAAAGTCATAGCTACAGCAAGCAAGCTACTCAAAGACAGTACTAAAACCAGATC
This sequence comes from Allium fistulosum, assembly GCA_030737815.1. Lineage (NCBI taxonomy): Eukaryota > Viridiplantae > Streptophyta > Magnoliopsida > Asparagales > Amaryllidaceae > Allium > Allium fistulosum. The sequence goes on from CM060904.1 coordinate 716,240,318, forward strand.
TGAAGAAGAGTGTGTATCGAACACTGAAAGGAGGATCGAAGCTGCTGTGAATTCTAAATTAATAGAAGAACACGCAGCAACCTCTATAAGAACTGATGACTGTGAGAATCAAGGGAAGAGGAAATAAATGAAGTGTATCGCCTTTCATTGCCGCCATGGAAGACATAAAGGAACCCTAACCCTAATATTGGTTTGAGGGGGAGAAATGAAGTGTATGCGGGTTAACCTGGTTGTGTTAACCTGGTTGTGTTATCTCAAAGCCAAACCAAAGATAGAAGCGGGTTTACATAGCAAACAGGCCCAAGCCCATTTATGTATTTTCCGTTTATATATAAAAGCCTGAATAGGCATGTAAATCATTACAGTGAATGAAATAAAACAATTCATCTTTTTCTCTTCAATCTCTTTCAGAATTATATCATAAAATCTAACTTTCAATACAACTGGCTACCATTGTTGTCAAAAATCTTAAAATCTTACGATTTAAATCCCGATTCAGATCGGATCCCTCCATTTACGATTCGATTTACATTCCGATTCAAACTTAGTTAAAAACACAATAAAAAACACATCCAACTCATATTAACATATTTAATATACATATTTAGATCCACAATTCTCATTATAATATTTTTAAAACAAAATGAAAATAGAATTAGAGAGAAATTAAGTATTAAGTTTAATTGTAGACGTTCAGACATCAAAATCAACTTCAAAGTGCATACAAACATTAAAATGTGGATATTTTAAATCTACGATTTACGATTTTAAATCCCGTTTCGATTTAAAATTTAAGCATTGCGATTTACGATTTAAATCCCATTTTGAAAACCTAGCTGGCTACTTCATTTTTGCCTGAAACATTAATAGAAGGATGCAAAGCAAAAAAAATGGTTTGCTTTTCAAGGTTTGTAAGAGTTTGCATATTTGTTCAAATTGATTAATAAATGTGCCTTGTAAAGTAATTAAGGTTTTATGAATGTATTTACGAGACATTTGGGAATATTCATGATATTCAACATGATAAATATTGTTACAAATGCTATGATAAGATAGGGAGTTTGAAGTTAGAAAATATTGTTAGGGTTAATTGAGAACAAAAATGTTGTCAAGCAGCTTATAATAACAGTTTAGCATTGTTGGCTGACGCTGAATGGATTGAAGAAGAAGAAGAAAGTTGATTTTGAAGAAAGACTATCGTCACGGAATAATATATAATGTTGAAAACTATGGGATGATGCAAGTGAAGAAGAATATGTTGCATGGATCTAAGTTACATTCATCTAAATCTTTTTGATTACTTGTGTCTTCTTGCATGTTGAACTCTAAATTGTACAGCAAGATTATACAGCACAAACATTAAAAATGTGCTACTTAACAAATTAAGTTGTAGATTAAAGTCATTGAGTGCCTGTAGCTCAGTGGATAGAGCGTCTGTTTCCTAAGCAGAAAGTCGAAGGTTCGACCCCTTCCTGGCGCATTGTTACTTATATTTTTGTTTACTTTATCGTTCGATGATGAACCTAAATTTTCATTCCATACAGTTAAAATTTACACAATTATATACAAATTATCTTTAATTCTCTTATATTATTTTACAACCAAATTCATATAATTTTTTTTCCTTTAAAATTAGTATTTTATTATAACCAAACATATACATAATTTTTTCTTCTAACATTGGTATTTCCTTACAAACAAATACACACATAATTTTTTTCTTTCCAAAATTTATATATCCTTACGAACAATACAATATTTTTTCTTTCTAAATTTGGCTCGTCAAGTGAATTCTATATGTCATTAACAAAAAATAAATTAACAACGACATCAAAACTAATGATAAGTTGATGAATATATGTATTCTGCAATTTTAAAACATAATAAATATTTTCAATTTATATGTTTTTGTAAAAATATTAAATTTTAATTATTTATATTCTTAATTATTTTAATGGAAAAAATATCAAGGTTTGATAAGAAATATTTTGGTTTTGTTATTATCATTTTGAGACAAATGTTAGTTATTTTTTAAAAAGTTTTATTATAATTTTTTTCTTTCCAAAATTTATATATCCTTACGAACAATACAATATTTTTTCTTTCTAAATTTGGCTCGTCAAGTGAATTCTATGTCATTAACAAAAAATAAATTAACAACGACATCAAAACTAATGATAAGTTGATGAATATATGTATTCTGCAATTTTAAAACATAATAAATATTTTCAATTTATATGTTTTTGTAAAAATATTAAATTTTAATTATTTATATTCTTAATTATTTTAATGCAAAAAAATATCAAGGTTTGATAAGAAATATTTTGGTTTTGTTATTATCATTTTGAGACAAATGTTAGTTATTTTTTGGAAAGTTTTATTATAAATTAAAATTATCGAGGTATGAAACGATGGACTAAAAATTAAATTAATATATTTTAAATTAAAATAACTATATGATTTGTATTATTTCAAGTGTTATCTTTAATTGCTTAACGTATCTTTTAACGGTTAAAAATATATTTTGTTTACGCTTTGATAAAATCATATACTTATTTCTGACAAATATTTTGATATTTGTTGCAAGAACTTTAAATGCATAAAAATATATTAATTCATTGCTATACACTTTCATTTTTAGATACATTTATCATTCTTTCAAGTAATATTTGAACATTCAATCTATACATCATTTATCTTTTAATCAGATGTACCAAAAACTAAATGTTTAATTCTGAACCTAGGTACATAAATATTTACCTATATAAAGTTTTAAATTCAGTAAAAATACTAATTTTCATTTATTTGCTTAACAAATATTGAACCCTAAAAAAGAATAAATCGGCATATAACTCGTTTTTTCAACAAAAATAACAAATTAATTTTGACTCAGATATAAAAATACATAAATCATATAACAAAAATTACATAGAAAAATAACAGGTTTCATTTATAACTCATCTATCTTGATAATTCACCATATAATACATGATAAATTCTCTGCTTCGAAAATATTTACAATTTTTTTTTAAAAAAACATACCGTGTACAATGCTCGGGTTACACGCTAGTCACTTGGAATGGACGAAGATGGTCAAGCATGGGTTTCTTAGCGTGTACACTTCAAAAGGTGAAACATCTAGGTACAACAAGACACGTGCATCTGGGCTGGTAATGGAAGAAATTCAAAGGTTGGTGAAATTATACGAAGATAAGGGAGAATATGTAAGTTTAACAATAACCGGTCACGGTCTAGGTGGTGCTCTACTCAATGCTTACAAAGCAGCAGCAACCCTGACTAAGCTTGCAGTAACAATATTCACATTCGGGGGTCCATCGGTAGGCAACTTGTAATTCAAAAAAAAGTTACAAGAGATGATGGTAGAAGTCCTAAGAAATGTAGTTAAGCAAGATGTAGTGCCTAGCGTGCCTGAAATTTTATTTAACGAATGGTTAAAAAGAATTGAACAAATTACTGGAAACCTATCATGGGTCTACACCATAGTTCGATATTGGCCAGCACGTTGGAATCTCGTCCATTCCGGTCCGGTTCCGGCATTGACCGAATTGGAATACCCCAAAATTTCGGAGTTCCAGGCAATTGCATTAGGGAAAAAAGAATTTTTTTTATTTTTATCTACAATTACCCGAGAAGATATGTACGTCAGCAAAAGATTTGATGATGGAAAAGTGCGGTAACAAATTCCTTTTATTTTGTTGAGCAGACACGTTTTTCCATGGTTCTACTTGTACAAGATGGGTATCTGGGGTCTTAACATTGAGCGCAGCTTTGCGATTTAGGGTTAGGGAGCAGACTTTATTGTTTCAGATGTTGGGCTTTGCGATTTAGGGTTAGGGAGCGATTTAGGGTTAGCGCCTATTTTGGGTCATAGCCTGCTTAAAGAATTGGATTTTTTTTGTTCCAAATGTTTATATTTATGGCTTTGCAAAATTTTATCCAAAATAGACTACCTACCACATCTATGTATTCAAATTAAGTGGGATATGAATAGCAAAATAAGAAATAACATTCATATTTAAATTACAAAGAAGTTTACATATCTTGCAACAAACACATATCCATATCTGAGCCAAGTGTAACCCAAAAAACTTCAAAAGGTAACAAAATCCGGAACTGGAATCTCAATGCAATTTCGGAAACGGAACCAAAATTTCAAAAAAATTAAATAGCCGAAACGGAACCGGAAACCGAAATTTCAAATCTTGGTCTACATATATGTTGGTTAAGAACTTGGACTCAACTTGAAGGATTCACCTTATTTGAAATTGAAATGACAGAGAGAAGTGCATTGGTGACATAATGTGGAAATACCTACATTTGGTTGATGGGTTTGTAGGTACAAACTCTTGGTTTAAGGAGATAGCAAAAGGAGTTCAAATTTTTTGAAAGAGAAGTTGAAAATACCTGAATTCTGGAATCGGTTGGAAAAAAAAGGTTGATTCAAGATGCATAAAGGAGATGGGGTTTTCCTAAAAGGGAGCAAGAGGATATACCATCCTCACTTAGGAATGGACCTTCACAACTTAAACATTATGAAGTATAATCAAGTATTATTATGTTTTAAACATGTTATAGACCGACATGGGTAATAAATGCATAACATGCTAATTAAACCAAGGTGTTTTTTTTCACTCTTCGTATGTATTATGTTTTTTCAGCTATTAATTATTACTATTTAAATTGTATTTGTTTATAGATTCTCCTTATAATTTGGTTTGTACTTTAATCTTAATGTATGCCTCTGTATAAGGTGAAAAAAAAGCACAAGAAACGGCCAAATATTTTGGTGCAGAAAGTCGAAACCATCCAACAGTTAAGATTAAAACCACGCTCTCACATGCACTGCAAACAATCAACACTAACAACCTACAGTCTTCGTATAAAGGATACACAATCAATTTTACCAAACAATAATATGTCAATCATGCATTCGTGCAAGCAATGCAAGTTCAGTCTGAAGTACCTCATCCAAGCAGAAGGAAGTGGAACCTGATGGTTGTGAATCTGTGATTGAGTATCTTCAAAAGATTCAGCATCCTCATAATTCTCCGACCTCAAGCTAGCTGGAATATATGCCAGCATAAATAATTGACAAAAGATGTAATTAAAAATTATTCAAATCTTGAAAGAAAAAAAATCCAAATATTTATACAATTGCAGTATCCTACTTAAGTTCAAAAATAAATTTTAGGGTTCACTATATGTTGAAAATACTAAGCAACAAATTTGTAGTGCAAAGTACTTGATAATCTTCGATGAACATCCCTATTAAATTGCAAATGCCCCAATGCAGCTTTTACACATTACTAAACTCATCAACGTGTAGCATTTAATAATATCAAAACTTTAAAATAATTGCACCAACTGATCACCTCTTAGTACATAAAAAGCAAAATATATCAAGAATATAATTGCACCAACTGATCACATACAACCAGATTATTGTGATTTCCCGCTTGCACCAACATGTTGGGCACATACATTATATTCCAATTCGAAAATAAATCTTAAAATTACATTATATTGGAATTTCAAGTGTACATGTAGTCATAAAACTATTTATAATATATTTTGGATAAGTATCATTATCAATATGCACACAGTAAGAGCTCCGTGTTGTTCATTATAACTTGATTCCTTAGTAGTCAATATACCATCTTGGTAAAGAACATTTTTGCGAAGTTTCCCGTTTGTCGAGCATTGAATTTTCTCAATTTTCCAGGGTTTCTAAGAAGATTTAAAACTGAAAATTAATTTCCCTTCATTCCAAAATATTAAACATTTTCTTTCTATGATCCAATTGAGAAAATGAACAATACAAAATATATCATTGTAAATGGTAGTTTCATATAATCTGTATTTTGCATTATTTTTAAACTTGGCAAATAATTTGATAGTACATGAACAAAATTTAGTTTTTTGTTCACACCATGATGCAAATAGAATATGTCTATGATAAATGTATTATCCATGTTTAACAAAATGCACAAACAAAACCATTACTATATCTTTATTTATGTTCATTTAACTTTCAGTTACCTAAATTTTTGCAAACAACAAATGTTTGTGAATGTTTGTCAGTGCAATTAAGTACATCTGACCAACATTTCTTTCCATTTTCCGTTGAGAAGTTAACTTCGATGCCTTTCCATTTTAAAATTAAAATATGCTAAAATCAGAGACCTAGCTTCAATAAAACAGCGTGCAATTGAAACATTTGCCGTAAGATTGAAGTGATAAATAATTGTCCGCAAAACAAAATTGGCAATACAGAAAATTACATTGTAACTTATAAGGCAGACCAAACTTCTCTCCTAATGCTTGGGACCCCCTTTTATCGGATAAAAATATCATTATCATACTATCTCCATGAGTTACATGATTATGTAAACACAAAACGTGTAACCGTATAAACAACTTGTCTTCCATTCTCATTCTTTTCACTCTCTTCGCGCTCTTTCAGTTTTTCAAACACTTCGTTTCTATTCAAAAAACTAACAAGGCAGCTTCAGACGGTGCATATTCTAGACACACTTTTCCAGATAGAAACAACTCTATTAAAAGACTAACAATGGAATATTTCGTACACTGCATATTCTAAGACACCCTCTTCACTCACTTCCAATATATCAACCGCTGCATTTGATTCACCCAATTTAACTTAAAAATGGGTAAGTGTTTCTCAGGTTTAAACCAAAAATAAGCGGCGCATATCAGGAAATTTAAACCCTAGGAACTTGATGAAATTGGAGGAACAGTGAGTCGAGGATGCACTATTCACTGTTTGCGGCCGCCATAATGTGACGGCGGCGATGATGCGGTGGTGGCGAGAAATGCGGCTAGGAAAAAAGCAGGTTCGGCGGCACTAGCTGTGTTGATTAATTTCAGGGTGCGTTCCTGAAGGATAGGAAAGGGGAAGAGGAAAGGTAGCCACTAAAGGAGAATGGCTTTGTTTGGTTATGCATTTTTTAATTAATACGGTTAAAATAAACTAATATTATTTATAAATTATAAATGCAAAAAGTAATAATAATAAAAAAAAAATAAAAAAAAAACAAAAACAAATAAACAAAAAAAAGCAAAAAAACAATTTTTGTTACTTACAAGTAGTTCGAAATAAAAAAAAATCTTCATCTAACTCGTAAATTTCGCTACCAAATACAGAATAAGTCGTTTAAACATCATGGACTTGTTCAACAGCAAACGGAAAGCTCTGTAGTCTGACTTACCGTTGGCTATTATATACGTGATTATCCATCCTTCAACCGAGTCATTCTCCCGTAGCACAGTCATACATCTTTCAATGGTTTGTGTCATCTCCGCGTCTTGCGAAGAAACTCCACTCGGTTGAGGTCTACGTGAGGAAGTACCAACTGAGCGATGTTGATGAGAAGGAGTACGAGAAGCGAGACTACCGATCTTTGTAGTATCACCCCTTAAAAAGTCAGCATACAGTCAGATGTAGAACGAAGCATCGGATGGTGGAGCGTTCGGAATTTCAAACTTGTAGGCTGGAGTTCCGATGCAGCCTTCGAATATCACATTCAGTTTTCTAAATTTTGAAGGTGGGTCCACTTTGAATTTCTTGTACCTACTAGCCATCAAGACCCACCGCTCGTCAGTTCCTCGGATGGTGTCCCTCTTCATATTCCACAATCCGCCTTCAATTTGTAGCAGCTTGACTGTTGACGTTGTGAGTTTCTATGTTTATTGTTGAGATTCTGACCAGTATCAAACTTGCAGCATTTGCAATAGGTTTCAATATTTTCAATATTCGTTGTTTTCCAATAAATATTTTCAATATTTCGATAAGAAAGTGGCCTTGGAATGTTTGTCGTTTGTCAATAAATCGTTAAAACGAATAAATACAATATTTTTAAAATTAAAAATTATGAAAAAATAAATTAAATTAAATTAAAAATACGTCAATAAAAATCAATTCGAATAACAATAATTTATTCACTGATTATTTATTTGAACCATTTATTACTGTAAATAAATTTACTAACGAATTCACTGTTATTATTTATTAACTTAAAAGGAGGCAAATAAGTCTATTAAATCCGTTAAATAAATATTAGCTTCAAAATCCTGATTTTTAAATCACTATTCAAGTATTTAATTCCTAATCCAATTACAATAATCCTTATATTTGAATTCCAGATATTAATTTTAAATTTAATCTCTATATTTGGATTTTTGAGTTTAAAAACCAACATTTTAATATTTAAATCAATTAAATATTTCAAAATCAAATGATCAAAATTCTGGATCGTTTCATTCTTCCATCCTTAAAAGAATTTCGTCCCCGAAATTCTCAAAATAAGAAAAATATCTCTAAACCCATTAACTTTCTGAAATTAACTAATTGAATTGGATTATTAAATTCTAAGTCCTTAAATTTACAGAAAATTTCTACAACGTTTCCTTTGCGCGGCTCGATCGAAACTTCTACAAATCGCCACTACGGATCCAACCAATAAAAGAAAACAAAAGTCAAGTGGCCTCCCATGCTGGGCATAAAATCATCCAACCAAATAACAATATAAACACATACCTATTTATCAGGCAACAAACTCTACTCATGAAATCAAAAGTGTCGACTAGCCTATGCTTTCATGAACTTGCATCTTAATCTAACTATATAACTTGCATTTCTAATTACAAAAGCATATGATTTCAATAAAGTCCATACGATGTACATATATCATCTGTATGCAATACAAACCCGATCACTCGTTCGATCATACAATTTCACTTTCGGACTAGTATTGTTCACTCGACCACTCTAGTGCAGACTCTGATCCGGTTCCTTGATTAGAAACCTCAATTCTCCTTACATAGCCATATACTATGATAGAAAACTTCAGAGTTAAATAAAAAAATCTGTACCAAGTGTCCGCCGTCAAGAATTGAGTGAAATATCCTAACTTGGACCAGTGAAATCCCTTTGAAACCGTGCACTCAAAATGGGATCAAACGGTTATGCGAATAAAATGATCTACGTACCTCTTCCGTACCTATTCCAATTGGTTTCTAAATCTAATTCATTTTATTCACATTAACTATTTTCTTAGAATATTTTCTTTAATTCAAAATCGTCTACTTTATAACTACTCCCTAAAACCCTTACTTAAGCTCATACACATCATATAATTACACTTATGCTTCACTAATCAATTTACAAGTTTAAGTTTATATTCATATAATACTCTTCTATATATCCTACGAGTATATATGCAATATTCAGATTTGTTTACTTATCCAAAATGCTTAACAAATTTAAAATCTGTTTTACTTACTATTTCTCAAATTCTTAATTTCTAAAAACTTATTTGCTTATAGTTTCCCAAAACGCTTAGCTCAAATTTCTCAATTAACCTAGAAGTTTCCGACTTTCCAAAATTGTTGAATATTCCATTTCATTTTTAATAAATGAAAATTATCACTCAAAACATCAAAATGAGATAAACCGACCAAATTATTCTAATAGATATGATACAAGAGTCTATAGGATCACTAAACTGAAAATTCAAAAATTAAAAACCCGGTTTTTATTTCAAATCATTTTGAAATAATAATATACATATCCCTTTTTTGTAGATATCAAATCACACTTTTTGAAATTTTGAAACAAATTTTGTTTTACCAAAACAAAACTTCTATGGTAAACCACTACGGTAGCAATCCGTCACTTAGAAACTTGAAAAATGAATACCGATTGATGCTGCAGTCATCACCAGGATTATTTTCGGTGACTGAAGTAAGTTCAATGCTTTTTTATCTCCTTTAAAATCCCTTTTAAAACATTTCTAGTCAAAAATACTTCCAAAATAATACTGTTACTGCTTTCTCCAAGTCTTTGAAAACAATTTTCAAACACCGGGATTTAAAATCTCAATTTCTCAATTTAGGTCTTTTTTATTTAAAAGTTTATCCTTATAAATTAAACTTATATAAAGTTACTTCTCATAAAACATTTCATGAATGTTTATCTTGCTAAGTTTATAACCAACATCTTAATTAAGTTTTAACGTCTAACCCAATTAATTCATCGAACATCTTATTGTCAAACCGTGAAACTGAATTCACAAGGTGTTCGTATTCAATTTAACCAGACAATAAATGCTCCTAAACTACTTAAGCATAAACAATAAACAATAAATGATAATAATTAAATATTATCATTTCCTAACAACCAAACACACCTATGTAACTATAATAATTTCTGAAAAATTATTCTTTTCATATATAAAATATAATCTGTGTAAAATTATTTCATTTACGTAATTTCAAAACAATGATGTGTAAGTTTACCTTGTTCAAGTGTTTAGAAACTCCTATTGATATAGTTGTTCCTTCTGTATCGACTAGAATTCATAACCACTCAACCGATAAATCAACACAATATAAAACATTTTATATTACTAACAAATACGCGCTCATGTATATACACTCAAACTCATCTTTGGGTCTCGCTTATCTCAAATGAGTTAATCCCCACCAAAGCCTAGGTGTTCGCGCAACCTAAACTGTAATACCACGTGTAACGACCCGCCTTTTGATCCTCAGAAGACGATACTAATACATCATCGGTATTCACGTCCCGAACAACTAAGTGCAGGAAAGATCGGTTGTTAGGAAAAGAAAGAAGAAAGAAGACAAGAAGAAACTAAACAACATGGAATCTCACAACGCAACGAACAATCTATAATATAGCAATGATCTTTATAAAAGAAATTTTCTAATATACATACATCAAATCAGAGTACACTAATCTATCATCAACCTGCACAGTTATAACAATATATCCTCACAATTGCTAATAAACATAACAATCAATGCAGTGGAAATAAAAAGAAAATATACGTGAATACATCTCGGGCCTCCAGCTCGTCTCCTGAAAGCTCCAAAGCATCCAAACTAGATTTTTAAATATGCTCGATCTGACCCGAACATTATAAGAAAAATAACGTCTGGATCATTCTGGTAAACCAGTGTAAGAAACACACCTAAATGGATTTTAAAGTTATAAAACCTTTCGAAACAAAGGTATCTCGTAAGACGACGTCGCACATAAACACGGACGGATTTTTACCTTACGATAACCAAACCATTTTATAGAAAATCCAGTAATATTATAATAATGTCTAGGATAAAAATACATATTTTTTATAGATGAAATTGTTACGTTAATTAAATTCCAACATAATAAGTTGACAATACAGTTACTGTAGGTTAATTATGAAAAGCTGAAACATTTTTTTGAGTCTGCTTATGGAAAGGTTTGATTTTTTTTCTTTTTCTTTTCTCATCTCTAAGTGTTGAGATAATTACATTTAAGTGTTTTTGAATTAGAAACATTGAAAAACTATGTTTTGGAAGGTGTGTCGAATGAGAATGCTCGAAGACCAATGCCACTCTACTAGAATTGAATTTGTTGAGTTAACTATAGTTAGAATTTTCTCTCTAATTGCATAGTTTTTCCTAAACTATAGTATATATAGTAGGATGCAACCGAAATGCTTGTTAACATTTTTAATCTGTAAACTGAAATAGCTAGTTATGCTTGCATTTATGAACCATATGCTGTCATAAACCTCTTTTTTACTTTGTAAGTACGAACCAAAATATCTATAAAATATGCAAGCAATGGGATATCTTGATTATTTTCATAAATTGTAGATGAAAGTCATTGAGCGCCTGTAGCTCAGTGGATAGAGCGTCTGTTTCCTAAGCAGAAAGTCGAAGGTTCGACCCCTTCCTGGCGCGTTGTTACTAATATTTTTGTTTACTTTATCAAACGGTGAAACTATTTTTTCATTCCATATAGTTAAAATTTACACAATTATATACAAATTATCTTTAATTCTCTTACATTATTTTACAACCAAATTCATATAATTTTTTTTCTTTTAAAATTAGTATTTTATTATAACCAAACATATACATAATTTTTTCTTCTAACGTTGGTATTTCCTTACAAACAAATATACACATAATTTTTTTCTTTCCAAAATTGATATATCCTTACGAACAATACAATATTTTTTCTTTCTAAATTTGGCTCGTCAAGTGAATTTTTTGTCATTACAAAAAAAAATTTAACAACGACATTAAAACTAATGATAAGTGATGAATATATGTATTCTGCAATTTTAAAACATAATAAATATTTTCAATTTATATGTTTTTTGTAAAAATATTAAATTTTAATTATTTATACTCTTAATTATTTTAATGGAAAAAATATCAAGGTTTGATAAGAAATATTTTGGTTTTGTTATTATCATTTTGAGACAAATGTTAGTTATTTTTTGGAAAGTTTTATTATAAATTAAAATTATCGAGGTATGAAACGATGGACTAAAAATTAAATTAATATATTTTAAATTAAAATAATTATATGATTTGTATTATTTCAAGTGTTATCTTTAATTGCTTAACGTATGCTTTGATAAAATCATATACTTATTTCTGATAAATATTTTGATATTTGTTGCAAAAACTTTAAATGCATAAAAATATATTAATTTATTGCTATTGCACTTTCATTTTTAGATACATTTATCATTCTTTCAAGTAATATTTGAACATTCAATCTATACATCATTTATCTTTTAATCAGATGTACCAAAACCTAAATGTTTAATTCTGAACCTAGGTACATAAATATTTACCTATAGAAAGTTTTTAATTCAGTAGAAATACTAATTTTCATTTATTTGCTTAACAAATATTGAACCCTAAAAAAGAATAAATCAGCATATAACTCGTTTTTTCAACAAAAAAGATAAATTAATTTTGATTCAAATATAAAAATACATAAATCATATAACAAAAATTACATAGAAATATAACAGGGTTTCATTTATAACCCATCTATCTTGATAATTCACCATATAATACATGATAAATTCTATGCTTCGAAAATATTTAGAATTTTTTTTAAAACATACCGTGTACAATGCTCGGGTTACACACTAGTCACTTGGAATGGACGAAGATGGCCAAGCATGGGTTTCTTAGCGTGTACACTTCAAAAAGTGAAACATCTAGGTACAACAAGATACGTGCATCTGGGCTGGTAATGGAAGAAATTCAAAGGTTGGTGAAATTATACGAAGATAAGGGAGAATATGTAAGTTTAACAATAACCGGTCACGGTCTAGGCGCTGCTCTACTCAATGCTTACAAAGCAGCAGCAACCCTGACTAATCTTGCAGTAACAATATTCACATTCGGGGGTCCATCGGTAGGCAACTTGTAGTTCAAAAAAAGTTACAAGAGATGATGGTAAAAGTCCTAAGAATTGTAGTTAAGCAAGATGTAGTGCCTAACGTGCCTGAAATTTTATTTAATGAATGGTTAGAAAGAATTGAACAAATTACTGGAAACCTATAATAGGTCTACACCGTAGTTCGATATTGGCCGGCACGTCGGAATCTCGTCCATTCCGGCCCGGTTTCGGCATTGACCGAATTGGAATACCCCAAAATTTCGGAGTTCCAGGCAATTGCATTAGGGAAAAAAGAATTTTTTTATTTTTATCTACAATTACCCGAGAAGATATGTACGTCAGCAAAAGATTTGATGATGGAAAAGTGCGGTAACAAATTCCTTTTATTTTGTTGAGCAGACACGTTTTTCCATGGTTCTACTTGTACAAGATGGGTATCTGGGGTTTTAACATTGAGCACAGCTTTGCGATTTAGGGTTAGGGAGCAGACTTTATTGTTTCAGATGTTGGGCTTAGAGCCTATTTTCGGTCATAGCCTGCTTAAAGAATTGGATTTTTTTGTTCCAAATGTTTATATTTATGGCTTTGAAATTTTTTATCCAAACAGACTAACCTACCACATCTATGTATTCAAATTAAGTGGGATATGAATAGCAAAATAAGAAATAACATTCATATTTAAATTACAAAGTAGTTTACATATCTTGCAACAAACACATATCCATATATGAGCCAAGTGTAACCCAAAAAATTTCAGAAGGTAACAAAATCCGGAACTGGAATCTCAATGGAATTTCGGAAACGGAACCGAAATTTCAAAAAAATTAAATAGCCGAAACGGAACCGAAAACCGAAATTTCAAACCTTGGTCTACATATATGTTGGTTAAGAACTTGGACTCAACTTGAAGGATTCACCTTATTTGAAATTGAAATGACAGAGAGAAGTGCATTGGTGACATAATGTGGAAATACCTACATTTGGTTGATGGGTTTGTAGGTACAATCTCTTGGTTTAAGGAGATAGTAAAAGGAGTTCAAATTTTTTGAAAGAGAGTTGAAAATACCTTAATTCTGGAATCAGTTGGAAAAAAAAGGTTGATTCAAGATGCATAAGGGAGATGGGGTTTGCCTAAAAGGGAGCAAGAGGATATACCATCCTCACTTAGGAATGGACCTTCACAACTTAAACATTATGAAGTACAATCAAGTATTATTATGTTTTAAACATGTTATAGACCGACATGAGTAATAAATGCATAACATGCTAATTAAACCAAGGTGTTTTTTTCACTCTTCGTATGTATTATGTTTTCTCAGTTATTAATTATTACTATTTAAATTGTATTTGTTTATAGATTCTCCATATAATTTGGTTTGTACTACTTTCCACTAAAGTACTTCTTACTTAATGTATGCCTCTGTATAAGGTGAAAAAAAAGCACAAGAAACAGCCAAATATTTTGGTGCAGAAAGTCGAAACCATTGAACAGTTAAGATTAAAACCACGCTCTCACATGCACTGCAAACAATCAACACTAACAACCTACAGTCTTCATATAAAGGATACACAATCAACTTTACCAAACAATAATATGTCAATCATGCATTCGTGCAAGCAATGCAAGTTCAGTCTTAAGTACCTCATCCAAGCAGAAGGAAGTGGAACCTGATGGTTGTGAATCTGTGATTGAGTATCTTCAAAAGATTCAGCATCCTCATAATTCTCCGACCTCAAGCTAGCTGGAATATATGCCAACATAAATAATTTCCATATGCAGCATAAATAATTGACAAAAGATGTAATTAAAAATTATTCAAATCTTGAAAAAAAAATCCAAACATTTATACAATTGCAGTATCCTACTGAAGTTCAAAAATAAATTTTAGGGTTCAACTATATGTTGCAAATACTAAGCAACAAATTTGTAGTGCAAAGTACTTGATAATCTTCGATGAACATTCCTATTAATGTGCAGATGCCCCAATACAGCTTTTACACATTACTAAACTTATCAACGTGTAGCATTTAATAATACCAAAACTTTAAAATAATTGCACCAACTGATCACTTTTTAATACATAAAAAGCAAAATATATCAAGAATAAAAGATGGGTAATGCCTGATCACATACAACCAGATTATTGTGATTTCCAGCTTGCACCAACATGTTGGGCATACATTATATTCCAATTGGAAAATAAATCTTAAAATTACATTATATTGGAATTTCAAGTGTACATGTAGCCATAAAACTATTTATAATATATTTTGGATAAGTATCAGTATCAATATGCATACAGTAAGAGCTCCGTGTTGTTCATTATAACTTGATTCCTTAGTAGTCAATATACCATCTTGGTAAAGAACATTTTTGCGAAGTTTCCCGTTTGTCGAACATTGAATTTTTCAATTTTCCAGGGTTTCTAAGAAGATTTAAAACTGAAAATTAATTTCCCTTCATTCCAAAATATTAAACATTTTCTTTCTATGATCCATGAGAAAACGAACAATACAAAATATATCACTGTAAATGATAGTTTCATATAATCTGTATTTTGCATTATTTTTAAACTTGGCAAATAATTTGATAGTGCATGAACAAAATTTAGCTTTTTGTTCACACCATGATGCAAATAGAATATGTCTATGATAAATGTATCATCCATGTTTAACAAAATGCACAAACAAAACCATTACTATATCTTTATTCGTGTTCATTTAACTTTCAGTTACCTAAATTTTTGCAAACAACAAATGTTTGTGAATGTTTGTCAGTGCAATTAAGTACATCTGACCAACATTTCTTTCCATTTTCCGTTGAGAAGTTAACTTCGATGCCTTTCCAGTTTAAAATTAAAATATGCTAAAATCAGAGACCTAGCTTCAATATAACAGCGTGCAATTGAAACATTTGCCGTAAGATTGAAGTGATAAATAATTGTCCGCAAAACAAAATTGGCAATACAGAAAATTACACAAATAAATATTCTACCTTTGGAGTATAATCTTTATCAAAAGCAGTAATGTGCTAGCACCTAGCATGTATCTGAACAATGTTAGTGAAATGATGAATGATACCACACTGACCAAAAAAAAAAAGGAAAAAAAAGTAAGAAAGAAAGAAAGGAACCAAAAACAAAAATAGAAACTGCTTACATTGTAACTTATAAGGCAGACCAAACTTCTCTCCTAACGCTTGGATTGACCCCCTTTTATAGGATAAAAATATCATTATCATACCGTCTCCAGAGTTACATGAATATGTAAACACAAAGCGCGAAACCGTATAAAGAACTTGTCTTCCATTCTCATTCTTTTCACTCTCTTCGCGCTCTTTCAGTTTTTCAAACACTTCGTTTCTATTCAAAAAACTAACAAGGCAGCTTCAGACAGTGCATATTCTAGACGCACTCTTCCAGATAGAAACAATTCTATTAAAAGACTAACAATGAAATATTTCGTACACTGCATATTCTAAGACACCCTCTTCACTCACTTCCAATATATCAACCGCTGCATTTGATTCACCCAATTTAACTTAAAAATGGGTAAATGTTTCTCAGGTTTAAACCAAAAATAAGTGGCGCATATCAGGAAATTTCAGTATATTAGGGACAGCGATTGATGATTAATTATATGAAACCCTAGGAACTTGATGAAATTGGAGGAACAGTGAGTCGAGGATGCACTATTCACTGTTTGCAGCCGCCATAATGTGACGGCGGCGATGATGCGGTGGTGGCGAGAAATGCGGCTAGGAAAAAAGCAGGTTCGGCGGCACTAGCTGTGTTGATTAATTTCAGGGTGCGTTCCTGAAGGACAGGAAAGAGGAAGAGGAAAGGAAGCCTCCGAACGAGAAATGTGGTTTTATTTGGTTTTGCATTTTTTAGCTAACACGGATAAATTAATATTATTTATAAATTATAAAATGACAAAAAAAAACAATTTTTATTACTCACAAGAAGTTCGAAATACAAATAAAAATCTACATCTGGCTCTTAGATTTCGCTACCAGATGCAGAATAAGTCGTTTAAGCATCACGAGCTTGTTCAGCAGCAAACGGAAAGCTATGCAGTCTCACTTACGTTGGTCATTATATACGTGATTATCCATCCTTCAACTGAGTCATTCTCCTGTAGCATAGTCATACATCTTTTAATGGTTTGTGTCATCTCCGCGTCTTGCGAAGAAACTCCACTCGATTGAGGTCTACGAGAGGAAGTACCAACTGAGCGATGTTGATGTGAAGGAGTACGAGGAGTGGGACTATTGATCTCTGCAGTATCACCCCTTAAAAAGTCAGTATGCATTCAGGTGTCGAACAGAGCATTGGATGGTGGAGCGTCCGGAATTTCAAACTCGTAGGTTGGAGTTCCGATGCAGCCTTCGGATATCACATTCAGTTTTCTGAATTTTGGAAGCGGGCCCACTTTGAATTTCTTGTACCTACTAGCCATCAAGACCCACCGCTCGTCAGTTCCTCCGATGGTGTCCCTCTTCATATTCCACAATCCGACTTCAATTTGTAGCAGCTTGACTATTGGCACTGTGACTTTCTATGTTTGTTATTGAGATTCTAACCAGTATCAAACTTGTTGCATTTGCAATAGGTTTCAATATTTGTCGTTTGTCGATAAATATTTTCAATATTTCGATAAGAAAACGGCCTTCGAATGTTTGTTGTTTGCCGATAAATTGTTAAAACGAATAAATTCAGTATTTTCAAAATTAAAAATTATGGAAAAATCAAATAAATTAAATTAAAAATACGTTAATAAAAATCAAGTCGAAATAATAATAATAATAATAATAATAATTTATTCTCTGATTATTTATTTGAACTATTTATTACTATAAATAAATTTACAAACGAATTCACTGTTATTATTTATTAACTTAAAAGGAGTCAAATAAGTCTATTAAATCCATTAAATAAATATTAGCTTCAAAATCCTGATTTTTAAAACACTATTCAAGTATTTAATTCCTAATCCAATTACAATAATCCTTATATTTGAATTCTAGATATTAATTTTAAATTTAATATCTATATTTGGATTTTTGAGTTATTTAACTTTTTAAACCAACATTTTAATATTTAAATCAATTAAATATTTCAAAATCAAATGATCAAAATTCTGGAACGTTTCATTCTTCCATCCTTAAAAGAATTTCATCTCCGAAATTCCAAAAAAAGAAAAATATCTGTAAACCCATTAACTTTCCAAAATCAACTAATTGAATCGGATTATTAAATTCTAAGTCCTTAAATTTACGGAAAATTTCTACAACGTCTCATTTGTGCGGCTCGATCGGAACAACTACAAATCGCCACTACGGATCCAAACCAATAAAAGAAAACAAAAGTCAAGCGGCCTCCCATGCTAGGCATAAAATCATCAAACCAAATAATAATATAAACACGTACCTATTTATCAGGCAACAAACTCTACTCATGAAACCAAAAGCGTCGACTGGCCTTTGCTTTCATGAACCGCATCTTACTTATAATAATATCTAACTATATAACTTGCATTTCTAATTGCAAAAGCATACGATTTCAATAAAGTCTGTGCGATGTGCAGATATCATCCGTATGCAATATCAAACCTGATCGCTCGTTCGATAATTTCACATCCGAACTAGTATTGTTCACTCGATCACTCTAGTGTGGACTCCAATTTTGGTTCCTTGATTAGAAACATCAATTCTCCTTGCATAGCCAAATGCCATGATAGAAAACTTCAGAATCGAATATAAAATTCGTATCAAGTGTTCGCCGTCAAGAATCAAGTGAAATATCCTAACTTGGACCAGTGTAAATCCTTTGGAACCGTGCACTCGAAATAGGATCAAACAGTTATGCGAATAAAATGATCTATGTACCTTTTACGTACTTGTTCCAATTGGTTTCTAAATCTAACTAACTCTTTTTATTCACATTCACTATTTTCTTAGAATATTTTCTTTAATTCGAAATCATCTGCTTTTATAACTACTCCCTAAAACCCTTACTTAAGCTCATACACATCATATAATTACACTTATGCTTCATTAATCACTTTATAAATTTATGTTTATATTCATATAATACTCTTCTATATCCTACGAGTATATATGTAATATTCAGATTTGTTTACTTATCCAAAATGCTTAACAAATTTAAATTTTGTTTTACTTACTATTTCTCAAATTCTTAATTCCTAAAAACTTATTTGCTTATAGTTTCCCAAAACACTTAGCTTAAATTTCTCAATTAACCTAGAAGTTTCCGACTGTCCAAAATTATCGAATATTCCATTTCATTTTTAATAAATGAAAACTATCACTCAACACATCAAAATGAGATACACCAACCAAATTATTCTAATAGATAGGATACAGGAGTCTATAGGATCACTAAACTGAAAATTCAAGAATTAAACTCCGGTTTTTATTTCAAATCATTTTGAAATAATAATATGCATATCCCTTTTGTAGATATCAAATCACACTTTTTGAAATTTTTAAACAAATTTGTTTTACCAAAACAAAACTTCTATGGTAAACCACTACGGTTGTAATCCGTCACTCAGAAACTCGAAAATGAATACTAATGATGCTGCAGTCATCACCAAAATTATTTTTCAGTGACTGAAGTAAGTTTAATGCTTTTTATCTCCTTTAAAATCCCTTTTAAAACAATTCTAGTCAAAATTACTTCCAAAATAATATTGTTATTGCTTTCTCCAAATCTTTGAAAACAATTTTCAAACACCGAGATTTAAATTCTCAATTTCTCAATTTAAGTTTTTTAATTTAAAAGTTTATCTTTATAAATTAAACTTATATAAAGTTACTTCTCATAAAACATTTCACGAATGTTTATCTTGCTAAGTTTTAACCAACATCTTAATTAAGTTTTAACTTCTAGCCCAACTAATTCATCGAACATCTTATAGTCAAACTATGAAACTGAATTCACAAGCTGTTCGTATTCAATTTAACTAGACAATAAATGCTCCTAAACTACTTAAGCACAAACAATAAAAAATAAATGATAATAATTGAATATTATCATTTCCTAACAACCAAACACACCTTATGTAAATATAATAATTTTTGAAAAATTATTCCTGACATATATAAAATATAATCAAGGTAAAATTATTTCATTTACCCAATTTCAAAACAATATTGTTTCAGTTACCTTGTTCAAGTGTTTAAAAACTCCTATCAATACAGTTGTTCCTTCTGTATCGACTAGAATTCATAACCACTCAACCGATAAATCTACACAACATAAAACATTTTTATATCACTAACAAATACGCGCTCATGTATATACACTCAGACTCATCCTAGGGTCTCGCTTACCCTATCTCAAATGAGTTAATCCCCACCAAAGCCAAGGTGTTCGCTCAACCTAAACTCTGATACCACGTGTAACGACCCGCCTTTCGTTCCTCAAAAGGCGACACTAATACATCCCCGGTGTTCACATGCTGAATAAATAAGTGCCGAAAAGACCGGTTATTAGGGGAAAGAAAGAAGAAAGAAGACAAGAAGAAACTAAACAACATAGAATCTCACAACGCAAAGAACAATCTATAATATAACAATGACCTTTATAAAAGAAAAATTGTAATATACATACATCAAATTAGAGTACACTAATCTATCATCAGTCCGGATAGTTATAACAATATGTCCTCATAATTGCTAATAAACATAGCAATCAATGCAGCGGAAATAAAAAGAAAATATACATGAATATATCTCGTGCCTCTAGCTCATCTCCTGAAAGCTCCAAAGCATCCAAACTAGATTTTTAAATATGCTCGATCTGACTCGAGCATTATAAGAAAAATAACGCTTGGATCAGTCTGGTAAACCATCGTGTGAAACACACCCAAATGGATTTTAAAGTTATAAAACCTTTCGAAACAAAGGTATCTCGTAAGACTACGCCGCACATAAACACGGATGGATTTTTACATTATGATAACCAAACAACTTTATAGAAAATCCAGTGATATTATAATAATGTCTAGGATACAAATACATATTAATCATAGCCAAAATTGTTACATTAATTAAATTCCAGCATAATAAGTTTACAACTAAAACTGTAAAGGCACATATTGAAGAATGGATTCCATCAATGACAAGGCTACAGGGGTACCATCTATTACAGTACACCTCTAGAAAAATGTACCAAGGTTAACAAGAACATCTTGCATCCCTACTCATAGGACCAACCTACACCTTATTGGACAGTACCAAATATATCATCATCCCGATTGCTTTGCAACCTTTATCGAGAGCTCTCATGCACAACTAGTCCATAAAATGAATGCGTATCTAGAAAGATGATGATACACCCTAATGGAAGCGACCCACTTAGCCCTACTGCATATCTCCTGTTTTAGTCATTCCTGGTTGATAAGGCTAGAGGCTACATTTTACCTTTTATATAGCAAACCCACTTGGAATACTAACACCACCCTCCAAGAAACAATGAAGTGCTAGCATTCATCCATACAAGTTGTTCAAGATATGAAAAAACCAAAGGCACTACTTCTACTACATGCATTTGGCATCACCTATGGGATTAGTAGTAAATAGCCGTTGCACTTCAAAAGCTCTGTCTTCGATTCCATACTCTTCAAGATGTCTTTAATACGTCGCTTGAGTTTGATCGAAGTGGTTTTTGGATAATTCATACTTATCCTATCTCGGCCTCTTTAAAACAACATTCGATGGTTTCCGGTAAACTCAACCCCGGTTCTTTCAGAAATAAACATAAACAGACAATAGATAGAAGCGGGGATCACCCCCTAAATGTTTTAGTGGATGGATCTCCCTATCATTTATCCTAGGAGAACAAGATGATATTTATACGCATAGTACAAGATCATCGAAGATGACTGTGCCATATAACTCACGTATTTCCCCTATATATTTCCAAAGTTATGTTTTGGTCCAGATTTGATAGTCGGTTATTTAACTATCAAAAAATCAAAAAATTCATCCGTAGATTTAATTTCCTAAGGGAAATAACGCTGGTTAAGCATAAAGCAACTCTAGGCCTCTTAAATTAATCTTTTCATTAATTTAAAACTACTTTGAAGCATTCTTATACTTATCTCAATGGTATAAGTATATCTATAAATCTTAAGAAAGATTTTTATTACAAATCGCACTTAAGTTTGGATTAAAGAAGAATCATTTAAAACAGAGATAATAATAACCTCAAACACTATTCTTTCAATGTTAAGTAGGAAAGAATATTCCCTACTACCATAAATTAAGAAGGTCGATTTGGGGAAATCAAATTTCTATTATATAATAATTCTTCATAAAATTCCTTTTTATAAATATGAGCTGAAAATACATTTATCAAGTTTCTTCCATAAAATATTATTTATAAATTGTTTTATAAATATTTAAACATAATTTCAATATTTTTATAAATTCCTAATTTTTTTTAACTAACTCCTTTATAAAATCCCTTATATTATTTATAAACTCTTTTCTAAACCTCCTTTTATAAAATATCATTTATAAACTCATTTGATAAATTTCCAACTTCTTTGTATCTCTTTTATAAACACCAAGTTCGTTATAAAATTCTTTTTATAATTTTCTAAATATAATTTCAAACCCCTTTGTAAAACAAAACTCTAAATATAAAACAAATTCCAAAATATAATTATAAAACTCGTATAGTTTTCATGAATTTTCTATAAATTTCCAATTGGAATTTATTTTCCTCTTTTCCAAAATGATATTGATTTCATTTTTCTAAGATATTACTTCAAAACCATTCTTTTATTCTATAAAACACTTTATATAAATCTACTCTCCACTTATAAAATAATGATTATAAATCAACAATATTTTATACAAACAATTCACAAATATTATTTCAATATTTCAGTTTTCTTTAAACCCTTACAATTTCTTTTTTTGAAAGATGGTCCCTTTTAAATTTTCTTCTAAAAATAAATATTTCTTATTATAATACTTTCTACAAAAACTAATACTTCAAAAATAATTAATTTAAAACATTTAATTAAATGTAAACATTAGAAGAATAAATAAAGAAATCTGGAATAGAAAGAAAAGTTTTAAAAACACATTTGAATTAAAATATCAATAAATTTCAAACAGGTCAGATTTAAAAAAAATTCCAAATCGAAAAACATTTCCAAAATCAAACAACACTTAACAGTATTTCCAAAACATTATATCGAGGCCGATAGTTGCTGTAGCACTTAACAAATGCTATTACTTCTCTTAACTCTGAAAAAGTTCAATTTTTCACAATGTCCACATTCAAAATGGACAAACAGTCAAATTTCAGCATTTAACAAACTAAATCACATATGTATAATTGAAAAAAATAAATAGGTAAATAACTAGGAATTTTAAACCACTACGGTGAGGAATTTGGATTTCTCGACAAATTTTCTTGTATTTCAATTTTAAATGTCTATTGCTTATAAAAGCGAATATTTTAATTAAAAAGCCAATAATTTCAACCATACACAAATAGTAAATTTAATCTACTATAAAACAAACTGATTTATCCAAAAACGTAAGTTATACTCACCAAAATTCCAGTTAGGGCCAAAGCTTTCCGGTTTGAATTAAAATCGAACGACGTCCGATTTTAGCCCAAATTTTAACTTGCTCCAAATTCAACCAAACTAGTTCTATCGCGAAACTTTTGTCATTACGAGCCAATGCAAAAAGTTTCATCTCGATTGGACCTCGTGCGAGAGAGTTATATCATTTTTAAGATTTCGATTTCATTAAATTGTATTAATTACAAAATTAATCGCTAATTACCCTTAATTACATTTAAATCCTTCTTCCTCATCCATTTAAAACTCCTCTAGCTCTCTCTACAGTAATCCTCCACCCTGACTGCACTTTGACCGGCTACCACTCCCCCTCCGGTCATCTAACCCACATGCCATCATCACCATCCTCTACCTCTTCACGATAGCTATCCGCGCCACCCAAAATTCACAAGCTCGGCTCCCCCTTCAAAATCATGACCTACTCCTCAAACCCCCCATGCCCATATGGTCACACCACCCCATATACGACTGAGTTCTTCCAAAACGAGCCTCCAAGTGCCACTCGCCTCCACGAACTCAAATACGACATTAATTTGGCGTAACTCCACTTCAATTTGCCAAAAAATCAAATCCTGGTCTATAAAAACCCCACAACATATCTGTAAAATTTCTGCACCCCCATTCCTTTGCCGAACAACCTCCAAATGCATATGAGTGTATAGATCTAGGCCTAATTAGATCAAAGATAACAACTTTTTATTTTTATAATTTTTCTATGATTTGTTTTCAAATTTTAAAGCTCACTTTTTTTTCTTTTCTTAGTTTTAGGTTTCTGAAGATTGATAGAACATTAAAGTGTTTGAGAAGAGAGAGTGGGGTTGGATATTTTTTTAAGTGTTGATATATATATATATATATATATATGCAAATGATGGCATCGGATCGCATAGATTTTTCGTTTAGTGTATGAACTTCAAACGATAAAACAAAAATACGGTCACGCTTAGAACAACATCGTGACCTCAAAACAAAAATAATGTACACAGGTTTACTGATTATATAAAATCACAAAAACACTACCGTTTGCCGATAAATCGTTAAACAAATAAATTCAATATTTTCAAAATTAAAAATTATGGAAAAATAAAATAAAATAAAATAAAAATACGTCAATAAAAATCAAGTTAAAATAATAATAATTTATTCTCTGATTATTTGTTCGAACCATTTATTACTGTAAATATATTTATAAACGAATTCACTGTTATTATTTATTAACTTAAAAGGAGTCAAATAAGAATATTAAATCCATTAAATAAATAATATTAGCTTCAAAATCCCGATTTTTAAATCAGCATTCAAGTATTTAATTCCTAATCCAATTATTTACAATAATCCTTATATTTGAATTCTAGGTTTTAATTTTAAATTAATTCTCTATATTTGGATTTTTGAGTTATTTAACTTTTCAAACCAACATTTTAATATTTAAATCAACTAAATATTTCAAAATAAAATGACCAAAATTCTAAGTTGTTATAAAGGGGGTAGAGAAGCCTCTCCTGTATAGTACTCCTTCTTGCATTATAAATCGCTGCATTCTACGAAGGAGTTTCTATCATTCATTTCGTCCATTTAGGTGAATTCCCTTTGACAAATAGTCTTTGATTGGAGTCATCCAAGGCTCCCTTTTTTCTTCGGTTTTTCGTCATCCATCTGATCGATGCTTGGAGCCGATAAAACTTCGACTGGAACCAATCCCATCAGTTGTGCATCCCTAGAGCTAGCTAGCTTGGCCAACGAATCAGCTTTTGTGTTCTCCTCTATAGGCATGTGCATTATTGTGTAGTGTTTAATATCATTCAACAGTTCTAGCATCTTTGTCAAGTAAGGGGTAAGTCTTGTGAGAAATGCGGATTAAGGATCTTAAGGCTAGAATTAACACTAGAGGGGGGTGAATAGTGTTTTAAGAAATTTGTTAATCTTTTTGAGTTTATCTTACTTTGTTAACAATGTATACACTAATCAGACACAAATATGAACACAGAATCAAACACAGATGCAAATATAAAGTAAAAGCAGTAAAGGAAAGAACACACTGGATTTTATACTGGTTCGGGGTTACCCTGCATCCAATCCCGCAACACAAGTACGGATTTCCTTTCAAAAACAATTCTTACAACTACAACCCTCGGTTTCAAGGCTATGAGGTACACCCTCCAGAATCACAATCCTCTGGGTAGAGATACTTGATTTCCGGGGCAACGAGTTCACCTAATTGATTTCCAGGGCTACAATCACACCTTCTCTCGCTCAATTGATTACAAAAAGTCTATAACTCATATTAGCACTTGGATCTTGTAGAGATAGTGGAGAGAATCAAAACCAGAAATAATCGAGTATGATTCGATGTTGATTTCAGTAGAGTAATGGTATGATTTTGTATTAAGAAATGTGGTAGAAGAAGAGAAGTGAAAACCAGAAAAATATGTTATAAAATTCGTTGAAACCGACCCCTATTTATAGAAGAACAACAACCATGACCATTCATGAAGAGTTATGGCGAATATACACTTCTTTTGAAATTTGAATTTTGAATTAAACTGTCACCATGTCGACATGGTGCCTATGGACATGTCGACATCCCTCAGCCAAAATTGATGTTTTGAATTTCTATAAAAATAATATTTATCTTATATTAAAACTTTATAAATATACTTGAATATAGTTGAAATTCATAAGTAAATATAAAGAACAATATATATATATTATTTAACTATAATTTAAATCAAAGTATAAATAATTTAAAAGTTAAATATATTATTTGAAAAGACAGTTTAAAATCAGGAGAAATTTTGACTCTGAAAATAAAGATGTTTTGAGGCTAAAATTATTTTAAAAACGGAATCGAGAGTTTTGAATCTTTTTAAAAGGAAAGTTTTGAAATCATTTCGAAAACAAGATAATTTTGAAAAATCATTTGAATTAAGCTTAGTGGATACAAAACAATGTCCCACTAGATTTTCGTAGGTTCCATCCTACTTAGGGTTCCATCCCTTTAATGGGCTTGAAGTGGATTCCATTCCACGAATAAATTGGATATTAAGATGCCAGTGCTTTTCTACGAGTTTTAACAAATATTCCTAATAAAACAAACTTAACCTTGAAATCTTGATACTCATGAGTCTTCTATCTCTATATCTTGAATCTATATACTGTGCAGTCTTCATTCTTGATACATGCATGGTTAGATCCTGCATATACATATATATCTAAACTTGTAATGTTAGTGTTTATATTTTATAATCTATTCTAAGGTTGTTGTCATCAAAACCATCATCTCATGGACTAACAATCTCCCCCTTTTTGATGATGACAACCTTTGTTTATAAAATATCACTTCTATCCTAATACTTCTAATAACTCCCCCTTAATCTATGCCTAACTGTCCTATTTTATACTTCTCCCCCTTTGTCATCAACAAAAAAAACTAACTCTAAACTAGATAACTCCAAACTATATAACTCCCCCTAAAACTTATCACTCTATGACGTGTGATTATAATGATAGTGTTATCATAAATAATTAACACTTAAATCTAATACAAAAATATAATCCTAAACTATTAACTATCCTAACTAAGAACTAACACATATAAGAACACAAGTTTATTTATTACGAGTATGGTTGTATTTACATTTGCGTTTGAAAAACATAAAAACATAAATAACAACGGAAAGAAAGAGAAGAAACTAATGTGTGTTTCTGAACATAGGAGATTTATGAATTGAACAATTTGGATAGTGGAAACATAAATTTCCACGTTGTTCGACAAGATTCCCATTTTTGTCGAAACACACTTCTCCAACGCATACTACTTGGTCATCATCCTTCTCGTGTGCTTCTTCCATTGGTTCTTCTTCTTCTTCTTCGTCGCTGACCTCATGGAGTGAAGAGTCTTCATCGATCAAGATAGGGTTGGCCTGGTTATCCATTAGGAATTTTTGTAAATTCCTAAGAATCTTGCCTTGCCTTTCTTGCTCTTTTGCCATACGAAGTTGAGTCACTTGAATTTCAGTCAACATCTGAAGAGTAACCTTCATAGACTCCTCCAATTTAGTTACATGTGCGAGAGTAGTGCATTGGAATGGACCAGAAGTAGGAGAGGGGAATGAGAAAGTTGATTTATGTTTGATTTAGAGGAAGATGCCATTATTTTATATATTTCAGAATAAAAAATGAAGAGAAAACAGAGAGAATGAATAAGAATTTGAAATAGAGAAGAATATATAACTAAATTTTTGAATTTTGGTGGGAAATTTTTTAGAAAAATGAAAACGTTACATGTCGACATGTCTTCCTAGGGGATGTCGACATGGTCCTTATATTTTAACTCTATGATTTATTTTAATATTAATTATTAATTATACTTGTTATTTATATTTTATATTTCAGTTATAGAACAAATACCTAATTCTCTTCTTAATTTAGTAAATATAGATTCATTTAATAGTTTTGTTAAGATATCAGTAGTTTGATTCTCAGAGTTTATATATTCGAGAGTAATTACTTCTTTAGTTATATTATCTCTAAGAAAATGATGTCGAATATCAATATGTTTTGTTCGAGCATGATGAGTAGGATTTTTAGATAAATTTATTGCACTAGTATTATCACAATAAATTGGCGATTTTGAGATATTTAATCCAAAATCTCTTAAGGTTTGTTGCATATATATTACTTGAGAACAAGCCAAAGCAGCAGAAATATACTCTACTTCAGTTGTTGATAAAGAAACTGTATTTTGCTTTTTACTAAACCAGGAAACCAGAAAATGTCCCAAACGTGACAAGTTCCACTTGTACTTTTTCGGTTTGATTTACTTCCAACATAGTCAGCATCATAGTATGATATTAAATCAAATGAATCATTTTTAGGATAAAATAAGCCATAATCAGAGGTGTGTTTAATATATCTTATGATACGTTTTACAGCTTTTAAGTGAGTTTCTTTAGGATGAGATTGATATCTTGCACAGAGACATACACTATGCATGATATCAGGTCTACTAGCAGTGATATAGAGCAATGATCTGATCATTCCTCTATACAATTTTTGATCTACATCTTTCGAGAAATCTTCTTTACTTAGATATTCATTGGTTGCCATGGGAGTAGGTTTTCCACTCGCAGTAGTCAAACCAAATTTATTGACTAGTTATTTAGCATATTTTTCTTGACTAATAAAAATACCATTATCTAACTGTTTTATTTGCAATCCTAGAAAAAAGTTTAATTCACCCATATGACTCATCTCAAACTCTTTTGTCATTATTTCAGAAAATTCTTTATTCATTTCAAAGTTAGTTGAACCAAAAATGATATCATCTACGTATACTTCAACTAGTTGAATATCATTTTTATTTCTTTTAATAAAAAGAGTATTATCTATTTTACCAATTTCAAAATTTGATTGTAATAAATAAGATCTTAGTCTATCATACCAGGCTCTAGGAGCTTGTTTTAGACCATATAAAGCTTTCTTAAGTTTATACACATGGTTTGGTAAATTTTCATCTTCAAAAAGTGGTGGTTGTTCAACATATACTTCTTCTTTTACAAATCCATTTAAAAATGCACTTTTAATATCCATTTGAAATAATTTGAAATTATTATGATTTGCGAAAGCAAGTAGAATCCTAATGGCTTCTAATCTTGCTACAGGAGCAAAGGTTTCGTCATAATCTATACCTTCTTCTTGACAATAACCTTGGGCGACTAATCGTGCTTTATTTCTAACGACCTCATCTTGTTCATTCATTTTATTTTTATAGACCCATTTTGTTCCAATTATAGCTTCAGGTCTAGGAACAAGTTCCCAAACTTCATTTCTAGTGAATTGATTTAATTCTTCTTGCATAGCCAAAATCCATGAATCATTAGTTGATGCTTCCTTAGGATTTTTGGGTTCAATAGATGATATAAATGCTACATTACTCATTTTACTTAGTTGATTTCTAGTTGTAACAATAGATTGCATATCTCCTATTATATTTTCAATAGGATGATCTTTTAAAAGTTTAATCCTTTTATTAGGATGATTAATTTCATTATTAATTTTGGTTGTTTCCTGATTTTGAGTAATTAAATCTTCTTCATCATTTGTAATTTCAAAATCTTTTAAATTTTCATCAAACGAAACATGCATTGTTTCTTCGATAGTGTTAGATCTTAAATTAAAAACTCTATAAGCTTTACTTCTATTAGAATATCCGATAAAGATTCCTTTGTCGGATTTAGGATCAAATTTATCCAAATTATCTTTTGTATTTAAAATAAAGCATTTACTTCCAAAAATTCTGAAGTATGATACCTTAGGTTTCTTTCCATGAAGAAGTTCATAAGGTGTCTTATCAGTTAAAGGTCTAATTAAAATTCTATTCAAAATATAACAGGCGGTAGCAACAGCTTCTGCCCAAAAGTGTTTTGGTAAATTACTATCTGAAAGCATAGTTCTCGCACACTCTTGTATCGTTCTATTTTTACGTTCAACTACTCCGTTTTGTTGTGGAGTTCTTGGAAATGAGAAATTGTGAGTTATTCCCTTCTTATTGCAGAATTCCTCAAACTTTTCATTTTCAAATTCACCACCGTGATCACTACGAATAGTTATAATTTTTAGAGATAATTGATTTTGAATCCTTTTTGTAAAGTTTTTAAAACATTCAAAAGTATCACTTTTATGTTTCAAAAATATTGTCCATGTAAATCTAGAATAATCATCTACAATTACAAAAACATATTTACTATGATTTATTGACTGAATTTGAGATGGACCAAATAAATCAAGATGAAGTAACTCAAGGTATTTTGAAGTTGAAATCATATCTTTTAATTTAAAGGAACTTTTTCTAAGCTTTCCTAATTGACATGCATCACATAAACTATCTACTTTAAAATTCATTTTAGGGAGACCTCTTACTAGATCATGTTTTGACAGTCTAGATAAGAGTTTGAAATTCAAATGTCCAAATCTCTTATGCCAAATCCAAGGGTCACTTGTATTTGCCAAAAGACATAGGTTATCATTTGAAACTTTCATACTAAGAATATAAATATTCTTTTTCCTAGTTCCCTCAAATATTATGGTTGAGTTATTATCTTCAATATGACATTTATCTTTTTCAAATTTAATTTTATATCCTTTATCACATAGTTGACTTATACTTAGCAGATTGTGTTTCAGATTCTTAACTAGCAAAACATTAGTAATAATAGGAGTTTCAGAGTTACCGACATTGCCGATGCCAATCATGTATCCTTTCGAGTTGTCTCCAAAGTTAACCAGTCCTCTGTCTTTGTATATAATATTATTCAGTATATCCGGATTACCAGTCATGTGTCTAGAGCAACCACTATCAAGTATCCACTTATTCCTTTTGATCTGCACAGATTGTCCATTGTGGATTGATTCCATAATACCCATAAAGCATATTTCCTACACAATATAAAATTTGGGTAGACAACTAGAATTTGAATAACATTCATATGCAGACTCATGGAACAATGATGATTTAAACAATTCTAAACTAGTTTTAACAGATTTTTCAAAAATAGCCATTTTAAAACTTTTCAAAAATCAGATTATGAAACTTTTGAAAACAAAGCTATGATACCAAATGTGAGAAATGCGGATTAAGGATCTTAAGGCTAGAATTAACACTAGAGAGGGGTGAATAGTGTTTTAAGAAATTTGTTAATCTTTTTGAGTTTATCTTACTTTGTTAACAATGTATACACTAATCAGACACAGAATCAAACACATATGCAAATATAAAGTAAAAGCAGTAAAGGAAAGAACACACCGGATTATATACTGGTTCGGGGTTACCCTACATCCAGTCCCACAACACAAGTACGGATTTTCGTTCAAAAACAATTCTTACAACTACAACCCTCGGTTTCAAGGCTACGAGGTACACCCTCCAGAATCACAATCCTCTGGGTAGAGATACTTGATTTCCGGGGCAACGAGTTCACCTAATTGATTTCCAGGGCTACAATCACACCTTCTCTCGCTCAATTGATTACAAAAAGTCTATAACTCAGATTAGCACTTGGATCTTGTAGAGATAGTGGAGAGAATCAAAACCAGAAATAATCAAGTATGATTCGATGTTGATTTCGGTAGAGTAATGGTATGATTTTGTATTAAGAAATGTGGAAGATGAAGAGAAGTGAAAAACCAGAAAAATATGTTATAAAATTCGTTGAAACTGACCCCTATTTATAGAAGAACAACAGCCATGACCATTCATGAAGAGTTATGGCGAATAGACACTTCTTTTGAAATTTGAATTTTGAATTAAACTGTCACCATGTCGACATGGTGCCTATGGACATGTCGACATCCCTCAGCCAAAATTGATGTTTTGAATTTCTATAAAAATAATATTTATCTTATATTAAAACTTTATAAATATACTTGAATATAGTTGAAATTCATAAGTAAATATAAAGAATAATATATATATATATATTATTTAACTATAATTTAAATCAAAGTATAAATAATTTAAAGATAAATATATTATTTGAAAAGACAGTTTAAAATCAGGAGAAATTTTGACTCTGAAAATAAAGATGTTTTGAGGCTAAAATTATTTTAAAAACGGAATCGAGAGTTTTGAATCTTTTTAAAAGGAAAGTTTTGAAATCATTTCGAAAACAAGATAATTTTGAAAAATCATTTGAATTAAGCTTAGTGGATACAAAACAATGTCCCACTAGATTTTCGTAGGTTCCATCCTACTTAGGGTTCCATCCCTTTAACGGGCTCGAAGTGGATTCCATTTCACGAATAAATTGGATATTAAGATGCCAGTGCTTTTCTATGAGTTTTAACAAATATTCCTAATAAAACAAACTTAACCTTGAAATCTTGAACTCTTGATAATCTTGATACTCATGAGTCTTCCATCTCTATATCTTGAATCTCTATACTGTACAGTCTTCATTCTTGATACCTGCATGGTTAGATCCTGCATATACATATATATATATATATATAAACTTGTAATGTTAGTATTTATATTTTATTATCTATTCTAAGGTTGTTGTCATCAAAACCATCATCTCATGGACTAACAAGTCTCACTCCCTTAGCCTAAAATTCATATTTTACTTGGTAGACCACCGAGAGTCGCTATATGCATGCAATGTCTTAACTCCCGGTTCCTTTGCTATCTTGAGTCCAGCTATTAATGCTTTATACTCAGCTTCGTTGTTTTTCATCAGGAACTCTGGCTATAGTGAGTTGCATATTGTTCATCCTTCTAGGGTTATGAGAACCACTCTTGCTCTGGAATGATGTTCATTGGAAGCTCTATCTACATATAACTTCCATTGAATAGGTTGGACCATATCATCTTTTTCTTCTTCATCCTAAATGGAAAACTCAGCAATGAAATCAACCAACACTTATCCTCTTATTGCCCTTCTAGGATGGTAAGTTATCCCATATTGGCTCAGCTCAATATTTCAGTTCAATAATCTTCCCGAAGTCTTGGGTCGATGTAATACTTGCTTTAAAGGTCAATCCATCAACATATTTATTGGGTGAGCTTGAAAATATGGTCGTATTTTCCTCGAAGCAATTAGTAAGCAGTATGCCATCTTTTCCAACTTTGCATAATTCCTTTATGCTTTGGTAAACCACTTACTGATATATTATATGGGCCTTTGGATCTTTGTCTCTTCATGCACCAAGCCTGCACTTAGTGCGTAAGTAGATACTGCTAAATAAATAAACAGATCTTCTCCTTCCAGAGGCTTCTATAGGATTGGTGGTCTCTCCATGTGCTTTAACAATTCCTGGAATGTTTCCTAACATCCTTTGTTTTGACAAAATTTCCTTTTTCCTTTTTGAGGGCATCGAAGAACGGTATACACTTGTCGGTTGCTTTTGAGATAAGTCAACTCAGCGCAGCGACTTTCCCATTCAAGCTTTGCATTTACCTCCTTGTCTTGGGGTAGTTACAAGTTTCAAGGCATTAATCTACTCCAGATTAGCCTCAATGCCCCTTGAATTCACAATAAAACCCAAGAATTTCCTCAAATGTTACACCGAAGGAACATTTCAATGGATTCAGCTTCATTCCATATCTTTGTAGCACATCAAACATTTCAGAAAGATCATCTTTGTGGTTTATTGATTTTCAAACATCCTATTTACTAACCGTTGGTAGGTAGCTCTAACGTTGTTCAAACCGAACGACATAACTTGATAGCAGTAAATGCCCATATTAGTGATGAAACTTGTGTGTTCCTGATATGGAATGTGCATTGCTATTTGATTTTAGTCAGATTATGCATCCATAAAGAATAACAGTTTGTGACTGGCCGTCGAGTCCATAAGTTGGTTTACTTTTAGCAGCGAGAAGCTTTGAGCATGCTTTATTCAAGTTTGAATGACCGATGCATGTCCACCATTTTCCATTTGGTTTCTTAACGAACACATGATTCTATATCCATTCAAGATATAAGGCGTCTGTAACAACCCACGTCTCAAAGGGCCCGAATTTGGACAAAATTGAAATCCAAGTCTATTAGAGTACGGATCGTTTGTTTTGGTAACCTATAATAAATATAAGTATATCAGACATCGAACAAACTAAACTCACAACGAAATAGAAAAATATAATAGGATATAAATACTAACTGAGGCTACTACCTCGGAATAATTGGTATTCCTTAGACATCCAATCGCTTGTTGGTACCAAGCAAGAACAAGAAGACTTCTCCATCAACCATTTCATCTTGCTCCATTGACCTATTCCTCTAAATCTATCCTGTGGGTTGTAATGTGAAGGGGGTCAGAATCGTGTTCTAATGATTGGAAAATTGTATCTTTATCCATAACATAAATTTACATCGTTTGGTTTCCATTTAAATGTTATATCTACTATTAACGATTAAACTGTTTAATTTAATATATGTGTGTACGATATATCTATCCTAGCCTTCCCCAAGGTAAATTATACATATATATACCTATGTATGTATGTATATTCAAACCATTCTCTACCTAAAACCCCAGCGATTTAATACTTCTTAATTATGGAGTGGGCCTTGTGCATCGTCATCACAAGTCTATCAATCCTAGCTACAGAGACTAATGATTCCCATATACGGCTTTACTAATAATATATAATTTATTTGTCGTACTACTACCACAACTCAATGACTTATCTAAGGGTTAACTAGCCCACCTCCTCTAAACTGATTTTCAACTATCCCTACCATGAGGTCCATGCGTATCCCATACGAATTATACGCTAGTAGTAGGCTAAATCGGTCCGAGCGCTACCCAAAGTCTTTACTACCGCTCGTTTTGGGATCGTTGGGTGTCCAGCCTATATGCCAGACCTGTAAATATTGGTACCAAGTACCGACATAGCATGCCAACCCTCCACAGCTGACATCGCCATTAAACTAACCTAATTAGTCAAGGAAAATACCTCCTTTGGTTACTTACTACCTCTTATTGGATAGGAAGCAGACCCTATTTCCCAAAAGGTATTGGGCCATTTAATACTTCACATCTGAGGCGAACCCCGGGCAAACTTTCCCATAATCTATCCACAATGTTAGTCCCTTTCCTACATGTCCTAAGGTTGGAGATGTCTCACATTAGTAGTAAGTGTACACAACTGCTGGTAGCCTCTGAGTAAAGGGTTGTTGTGTAACTCTACTAACCTCGCATCCCAACCCACTAAATCAAATTAATTACTCTAAACTTTAATAGTGGGAAAAACCCACTAATCTCTATTTGCATATTTAAGGCTATATAATTTTCTCTAATGATAATTATACTACCTTAAAATATTCAATTACTATCTAACGTTTTTATTTACTTTCCTACAAATGTCACTTTGTTCGAAAAAAATTATTATTATCTCAACGGACGTTTCCTAAAGACATTTATTCACTTATTCAAATTTTTCCTAGCATTCCTACTTTATCTCTCCATATTTAATATTCTAACAAGCTTATTAATCAGTCCCATTACTCCATCATACCCTATTTAAACTCTTGTAACTCCCAAACTTATTCCACATTTATCGCCTATTTAATTGGAGTTACAATATTTCCATCCTTCTTTCCTAATCATATTCTTCATAGCACAATTTATTCTAACGTTCGAATTATACCTAATGTGAATATTACAAGTAAATCGTCGTATTAGTTAAGTTTTCATTTTAATTGATTGGAGCTGTTAAATACACATATATATTTTTTACTAATTATATTTCTAGTTATTAATTCCTAACTAGAATATTCTTTTCCATATTCTAATTTGTTGGAACTATATTTCTAAAAATCTTTTCCGTTATAATTTCCATAAATTAGCCTAAATTAAGAGATTTGCTTCATTTGAAATTACAAGGAATAATATATTTCCTTTTATTTGAAATAGACAGTGTAAACTACGAAAAATAAATCCATACTTTACACATCTCTTTCCTCTATTTACGCATATTTCTTAACAAATCAAACACTGTACTTTTCTATGAAATTAAGAAAATTAGGCAAATTGATAAGAATTAAAAGGATAATATTCCCAACAATTAAAATACAGAAATGTCACATTCCAACAGAATTAGGAAATAAATCCAGATTATACTAATATCTTTACAACCCAATTGTAGATCTGGAATAAATTCTACATCTTATCAACATTCAACTCTTAATATCATGGGGATTGATTTTCAGATTTGGATGTAAATAATGTTTCTTACCAAATTTTCTAAATTGCAGAATATGTAAGCAATGTTGTAAATGTTTAATTCGAGCCTACAACTCTTAGATTTTTATTTAGGTATAATAATCAAATAAAAATCTAACGAAATAAATTTCAATATTATAAACAAATTACATAATTTTCTACTCATCTTTTAGAGCTTTCCAAATCTCCAAATCTGAATTTGATTCTTTAATTCCACTTCATCTCTTTTTTAATCCAATAAATATGTATAAAAAGGGCACACACACACACACACTAAAATATCAGATCTAAACGGAGATGCGGAGTTGAAGGGGAAAATGAATTTATAATATTGAAATTTACCTTGTTGTTTGTGCAATACTAATCGGCTCATTCTCTTCTTCTATTTATCTTCTGCTATTCTCCAATTTATATAAATACAAACTATTTTAAAAGTTAGGAGAAACAACTGAGAAGAGAAAATGGTAGAGCTTCCCTTCCCAAGATCAGTAAATATGAGAAGAGAAGGGAGGGGTTAGGCCTTTATTTATAGACTCTCGAATCAGTCGTAACTGCTAGATTAAAAATATTAAATCTAGGCCGCTGGCCGAGGTTCAGAACACGTTGAAAACCCTCAACCGCACCCTTATGAGTGGTCGACTACTACTGGTTGATCAGCCCATAGAGGGGGTCAACTGATGGGTCCCGGTTAATTATTTATATATTTTAATTTTTGTTTGTTTAATTATTTTTGTTCCGATCTCTTTAAACATTCGTAACTTCTTCGTTTGAACTCCGATCGCGAAACTTCAAATATGAAAGTTGCTCAGAAAATCGCCATGAATGAAATGGTACAAATTTCATAGCCAAATTCCATTATTTGCTCAAATTCCATTTTCGAAGCCTAGTTAATTATTAAATAATTAACCTAAATTTTACGGGGTGTTACATTCTTCCTCCCTTAAATGAATTTCATCCTCGAAATTACTCCAATGATCAAATCATGGGATAATGTAGTAACCATCCTAAGCTAATCAACCAATTAATGTACAACCAATTTTGTAGCCAAATGTGTGCAAGTGCATAGTATATCACATCATAGAAAACATGTATGCAGAATGATTCTAAATCGGGCCCACCTATATGAATGTATTCTTTTAAAAACAATTTTGAAAATATGATGCAAACAACTTATATATACTAGCAGTTCTATATGTATGCGGGTTTTGAAAAATCTTTTTCACACAAAAATTCCATGCTCCTATATATAGAAGCATGGTTCAACGAATTTTGCATTCAATTCCTACCATCCAAAATCTAACACGTCGAATTATCGCTTCCTAATCGTCCACTCCTATGCTGATAAAAGGAATTTAGGTGGATAATTTTACATTCTTACCACTCTATTGATTATCAATCCCGTTGTACATTAGGAATTTCCTCGTTGTCCCAGATTTTCTTCAAGTTTTCTATGTGCAATACGCATAAGGAGGCTTGTTTTCAAGCTCTAAAATGGAATTGAATCCAAAATGGACTCTTGTACGTCGCTGACAAGGCATGAAAACAGAAATTTCAAAGCTAAAAAAGTTTTTCCCTTGTTATCGTCCGCGCTTTATCCCAACATTTACCTTAATGCATTGCTAAAATCATATTTATTAACTCATTTATCTATCCTACGCTTAGTACGTGGCATTTAAAATTCAAAATTTTCCATAAAATTCTTTTCGAATTTCCATCAAATTTGCACATGATTTGAAAAGTCCACTTCCAAAACATTTAAACACTAATTCGCATAAAAACAATTTGGGTTCTAAAAATTATTAGAACGTCAAAACCTTTTTGTCAAACGTAAATTTTTTCAAACATTCGTCTTTTCTATTTTTAATAACTCAAGCCACATTTCAACGTAATTGGATTTCAATTATGAGGTAATGCATACGCTCAATTCTAGCATTCCACAATTAACCTTAGAACTTTAAAACTTACTTCCTTACCATAATTTATTCATTTATTTAATATGTCGACAAACTAACGTATTTCTAAAATTTTAGCTTTTTAAGGCAATAATTCATGATTTTAAAACAACCTTAGCCTATCATTCTCTTGCTAAAACTTACTATTTATAAACTTTAAGTCTTACATTGCATTTACCGTTGTTTAAGTTTCTTTATAAGATTTCCATATTTATACTGCTTCTTCCAAATACACATACAAGAGCGGTCTACATATCTAGAAACCACAACACAATGAATAAATAGGAATATTTCTCATAATATCATATGCATCTTTTTAAATAGGAGACAAGCAACGATTACAACCCAAACAACCTAAAGAAATGAAAAGAAAAGAACAAACGTTGGAAGGGAAATGATGACAACACCAACACTACTAGACCTAAGATACTGACTACAGACTATGAGATGGTCCCGATCCTCAGCAGGAGCTCGAGCCATTGTCGTGGTCTCGAAATGGGCGTAGCATAAATATCTATGCACCTAATCTCGCGGCTCTAGCACTGCTACTTAACCCAAATCTCTCAGATCTTTGCCTAGACCAGACGAATAACAACTAGCTCGGGGCTTTGGTATTCTCTAACGCCCTGCCCTTGCTCCGCCTCCTACTGCGGATGCTCTACTACTACTCGTGGCTCGAGATCCCCATCTTCCTTATAGAGGCTCCGTCGAATGTAGAAGGGACCTTCTGGACTGGCTCTCCAGAGAGGTTCACTCCGTACTGCCTAAAGATACGAGTGAAGAGATGGCAATAAAGAAAGTAGCTCCGGGGAGTACCAACTCTAGGACTAATGCAGTTGCTCATGATAGCACGAGCCTAATTGAAATCCATACCACCTAGGTGGCCTTATGAACTAGTAGATAAATCTGACTAAAGCTCCCCATCTTTGGAATGATGTTTTGCTAAAGTATGCGAACGACGAGGCGGATTGTAGGTCGCAAATTGTCTGACCTCCAAACACCGATAGCTCTAGAAAATATATGTTGCAAATCTCTGGATTAGACATCTCCACATCGTATAAATCCTCTCCCTTTATGTCCATTCCCAAAATATCACCGAAACTGTCGTCAAATAGATCAATCTCGACTCCCTTTACTTCCACCAAAGATTGTTGATGCCTTCATCGAAGTTGTATGTCAGATTCGCATCAAATAGACGCATGCAGCGTGGGTAGCATTCCCGCTCAAAAGTGTCGTAGTGGAGGATCAATGTTAATCCTGCCATAATGAATAATTCCTTGAGTCCAAAGGCGACGAAATCTCCAATTTTGACTGGCCGTCCCTAGTGAAAGGTGAAATCTACTAAGGCCAAGTAAACATAAATTTTCTGGTCACTCCAGTCGAGCCAAGCGATCTCCTGAGGATTGAGACCAAGATGGTATGAGGAAGAGCTGGAGGTTCGAGGCGATGCCATAGACTGAGTGGCGGTCGGAGACAGTGATTGAGTTCAGATCCGGAGTGGTAGCGGAGCTAGATTTGGCATGCAAAAATTGGTATGCAAGACGAAAGATGCTGCTGCTGCTAGAGGGGAGGCGGTGTCGCCTGTTGTGGAGGAGAGGAGGAGGCGACGACTGATTTAGAGGGAGGAAGAGGGAGATTTGGGGTTCTGCACTAAAGAGAGGAGGGGGGATGAAGCAAAATGAGGCGGTTGGATCTTGGACATGACTATCTGTCATGTTCCAGGTTTGGGTCGTGCCTCAACCCATTAACCGGTCGACCACCTTAGGGCAAACGGTCAACCACTACCGGTTGATCGTCAGGGGTCGACTGATCGTCGAATTTTGGGTGCACGTTGAACATAGACCCTATTCGTGCTAGGCTAATTAATAATAGTAACAATAATAATTATTTTATGTTGTTTTCTTCGATCCGACACAATCAAAAAATTCTTGTCCTCATCATGACAGTGCCCTAGCTTACTGTCTAGCTCTTTGAACCCTCTCCTTAATTATTTCATAGTACACCTAATTTATATTGCTTCTTCCATCAACAACTTCGAAAACCAATAAATATTCCATCTACTATTCTCCGTATTATTTTTATATGTGAATATTCCTCCTATTCGCTAGCGGGCATTCAACACACTTACTAACTACATACCCTAACTAAGTTAAGTGTCATTTCTATTTTATCCGCCCCTTTAGAGAAGAAATTTTAAAAACTTCCAATTTTTATAAATAGGAAAAATCGTCAAGCTATACATATGCTCATTTCAATTTGTTTCAAAAAGGAGAAAATCGTTTCCACCCAAAAAGCTTTTTAAACCAAAATCAAGCTTTTATTTTACTATATATACATTTTAAAGAATCTTAAGACTTGCTCTTTTAAAATCAATACTTTTTAGCACAGCCAAGTAAAATTCTAAAAATTTCTTATTTTTTAAAACAACGGTTTCCAAATAGACCCTTTGAAAAAATCCTTTGAAAAAAAACTCATTCAAACATTTCAAGGCATTTTTCAAAATATTTTGTCAAATTCTCTAATTTGGGGTTAGATTAAGAAATGGACTTTACTCTTTTTGGTTCATCATCTTATGGCGATTGATGAACAGTCTCTACGAGAACTTACCTTTGGATTTTCGCGACATACAGACTCTTATTTCCCACTAGCCTAGATAAAATGTGCATCTTCCACTGCCAATTCATCAAAGTCCACAGTCATACGATGGCTATGTATCAATAATCAAGTCAAACATCATCTAGCCTTTAAGATCCTTCTATATGTCGTGCTCAAGCTCTCTTAGTTTAACGCCTTAGATGCGGCCAATGCTCCATGGGGTAATCGGAGTAGATGCAAAATTTTTAACTCTATAAGGTTTTTCCTTACTCATAGTTGTCTTGTCCATCCTTTCGAAATATGGTCGCAACTGTTCCATAGTTGGAATTTATAGAGTTTAGGGTAAAACATATTTATAGCTAGAAAAATACAAATACGTACTCTCAAAGTATCCTGATCCCTATGGTCGACTAACATAGGCTCTGATACCAAACATAACAATCCACACCTTAAAGGGCCCGAATTTCGACAAAATTGAAACCCAAGTCCATTAGAATGCAGATCATTGGTTTTGGTAACCTGTAATAAACATAAGTATATTAGAGATCGATCAACCCAAAATCACAATGGAATAAAATAATATAATAGGATATGGATACCGACTAAGGCCACTAACTCGGAATTAATGATATTCCTTAGACATCCAATTGACTTGTCAGTACCGAGCATGAATAAGAAGACTTTTTCATCAACCGTTCCATCTTGCTCCAATGACATATTCCTCAAAATATATCCTATGGGTTGTAATGAGAAGAGGATCAGAACAATGTTCTGGTAATTGGAAAATTGTATACTTTATCTATAACATAAATTTACACTGTTTTGTTTCCATTTAAATGTTATGTATGTTATTAATGACTAACCCGTTTTATTTAATATATATATATATATATGTATGATATATCTATCATAGCCTTCTACAAGGTATACCATACATATATATACCTATGTATATATACATTCAAATCATTCTCTACCCAAAAACCCAACCACTTAATACTTTTAAATTATGAAGCAGACCTTACACATTATCATCACTAGTCTATCAGTCCTAGCTATAGAGACCGATGACTCTTATATACTACTTTACTAATAATATATAATTTATTTTACGTACTACTACCGCGACTCAAAGACTTATCTAAGGATTAACAAGCCCACCTCCACACCTCCACTAAACTAATTTCCAACTATCTCTATCATGAGGTCCATATGTATCCCATACAGATTCTACAATAGTAGGAAGCGAAATTCATCAGGGCGTAGCCCAATCTTATTACCGCTCGTTTGGGATCGCTGTGCGTCCAGCCTATATCCCAGACCTACTACTAAATATTAGTACCAACTACTGACAAAGCATGCTGACCCTCCAGAACTGACATCCCCATTTAGGTTAATCTGAGTAGTCAAGGAAAATACCCCCTTCAGTTACATACTACCTCTTATTGGATAGGAAGCAGACCCTATTTCCCAAAAGGTGGGCCATTTAATACTTCAAATCCAAGGCGAACCCCCGGGCATACTTTCCCCTAATCTATCTACAATGTAAATCCCTTTCCCACGGGTCCTAAGGTTGGAGATGTCCCACATCAGTAGTAAGTGTACAAAACTACCGGTAGACTTTGAGTGAAAGGCATAATTTTGTTGTGTAACTCTGTAACAACCCGCATATTTTTCGATTGCAAATTTAAATATTTTATTTAAATATAGAATCGTTAATCGGATTGAGGTCCGAAAAGCTACTTTTTGCAAACTGTCAAATTAGGACTCGAGACCACTTCCATTGAGTTCAAAATGCCGTTTGTGACCTTTTTGAGTATAAACTTCGATATGTTTGGAGTTAGTAGAATTTTGCTACTTTTTCACTTTGGACTTTGGGTTTGGTTCAGCCCATTTGCCCAATTCTGGTTTCATTAACTCAAGCTCCACTCCCTCTCCTCTTCATTACTTCACTTTCATTTCCTAACACTTAAGCTTCATCAAAAATGGAGAGTGGAATGGGAAATTAAAACTCCAAGCCCTAGTTTCCTTTTGCAAATCAAGTTCTAGCTCCAAATTCAAAGAGAAGCATTGGTAAGCATCATCTCCTTCTTCTCCAACTCATTTTCTCTTTGATTTCAGAAAAAATTCCTAAACCTAATTTGGGAAGTGTTTCTCTTTTAAGCTTAGATTCAAGCTTCTTGAGTTGGGATTGAAGAGTGGTTGATCCTCCTTTGTTTTCAAGCTTCTCCTTCCTTGTTTTTGTGTAAAAATGTGAGATTTTTATCTCACATCTATGTCTATAACTATCTTTGATTGTTAGGTATGAATTCCTAATTCTTATTCATGTGCAATTGCTATTGATTTGGATTGAATTGGTGAATACTTCAATTTTTGGTGTTTTGAAGCCAAATCCTTAAAAATCATAACTTTGATGTTTGATCATGCTTTTTGTGGTGCACCGAAGAGTCTATAGGGCCGGGTTGTCGATTGGCATAAACCCTTAGCGCCATTGCTCGTCTGGTTGCAATTGGGAAGAGTTTTGCTCTTCATTTAGATAGGCTTGGAAGTGCTGGAAACAGGTTCCGGTCGACCGGAACTCTGGTCCAGCCGACCGACCTGCTACCAGAACACTTCTTTGGTTCTAGTCCAGTCGACTGGCATACTGAGTCCGGTCGACTGACTAGCATCCCGCGGATTTTTCCGGGTCTGTGTTCGGTCGACCGAACTCAGTGGGTCAGTCGACCGACCTGCTCCTATTTTGCCTATTATGTCTAATTTTGCCTATTTTGCTTGATTTCCAAATTTTATCAATTCGTGTTGATTCCCATTTATTGTTAACATCTATTATTGACGTTAATGACTTCTTTTTCGGGATTTTTGGAGAATATCTATTTTGATGGAATTGGTATCGATTTCTTTGGATTTGATTCACGTCTTCGAACGTGGGTTTTGGTTATTGATTGTTTCTACAATCATTTCTGTGATTTGTCACTTTAAAATATAAAGGTTTCCTATACTAGTAGTAATTAATCAAACTCTTTTACAAAATTGATTTCAACTCTATTTTTAATATAAAGCTTGTTTTCAAAATCGTTTTCCAATCTATTAGTATACACAAACCTTTACCTCATTCGTATGAGAAAATATAATTAAACGGCTTAGCAAAACAAGTGGTATGAAACACTTGCGTTTACTTCGTCGGTTAATTTTTGGACTTGTTCGATTGAAAATCTTGTGACAATTTTCGAGTGGAAATCTACAATTTGTTCGTAAATATTTAAGTTAAGCTAGTGGTTATGGGACATGAAGCTAAACTCATATATTTACTGGCTTAGTGTAATTCACACTTTTTATTGATCGATGATGATCATTTTTGTGATTTAGACTAGTGATGTGCGATGTCTATTTGTCTGCGAGGGAGACTAAACCCCGTTTCTGTGGAACTTTGGTTCAATTTGGCGGGGTAGCGACCCGCGGTCTTTGGACCGTTTTGTGGAGCCTCGGCTCAAAATTAATGGTTAGCAACCATGGAATAGCGTTTCGTTTTGTGATACACGTGTTAAGAGTTTTCATGCTGTCGTTTTGTGATAGGCTTTCCCCCCTCTTTTTATTGTGATTTCTGGATTTCTTGTTGATGATTTCTAGAACTTGTGTTTCACCAATTTTTGTGATTTACATTGATA
This sequence comes from Allium fistulosum, assembly GCA_030737815.1. Lineage (NCBI taxonomy): Eukaryota > Viridiplantae > Streptophyta > Magnoliopsida > Asparagales > Amaryllidaceae > Allium > Allium fistulosum. Next base: position 716,285,152 of record CM060904.1, read on the forward strand.
AGCTCTATCAATATTTGTGTATTGGTGAATTTGTGTGTCGTTAACTTTTGTGATTGACATTGATATTATAGTCAATACTTTTGTGTTTGGTGAATAAACTAAAGAATATGACGTTCTTTTATGTGTTTTGAGATTATTGAGGTATTGTATGATTTTGGTGTTTCACATGCATACTAGTTATAGTAAGGCATTAATGTTACCATACGTCTTTTTGTCATATCTCTTATTCTATATCATTTCATCTGATATTTATAGTTAGACTGATCCGTTTATTATTTTCTTATTAAATAATACTCGGGTCAGACCGAGATGTTACAGGTGCTTCTGCTTGACTCCTCGTCTGGGATTATTATTCTGACTTTTGGCTAACTACTTAGAATAGTAGTTCATTTTGTTGTATACATTTGTGATATAGACTCCATGATGTATACATATTCTTTTGTGTAGCACTTGTAACTATTCTTTTGTGATATTGTGGATCTTGTAGACCACTACTCTGATAAACACTTTTAAGTGTTATATATTCATATCTATTTCCGCCTTTGTGATATGGATGTCTGTGACTGATTTGTGTTATGTTTATTTCTATATTTTTTTCCGAAGATATTATAGCCATTGTGTAGTAGCTTTGAGTTTGTATCGGTATGTTGGATTTCCTCTTGAAATGAAATGCACGTTATTCTATCTGACATATCGGTGCTCGCACAAGGCAATTACACAGATGGTCGCTCCTCAACAGCCTTATTCTCCGCTCTAGTTGACGGCATTACCCAGTAGTGTCCTTGGCTGGCGTAGGTATAGAGGTGGGGCATCACAAACTCTACTAACCTCGCATCCTAACCCACTAAAATAAATTAATTACTCTAAACTTTAATACTGGGCAAAGCCTACTAATCCCTATTTGCATAAGGCTGTATAATTTACTCTAATGATAATTATACTGCTTTAAAATATTCAGTTACCACCTAACATTTTTATTTACTTTCCTATAAATGTCACTTTGTCCGAAATAAATGATTATCGTCTCAACGGACGTTTCCCAAAGACATTTATTCACTTATTCAAATTTTGCCTAGCATTCCTTCTTTAGCTCTTCATATTTATTATTCTAACAAGCTCATTAATCAATACCATTACTCCATTCATACCCCTATTTAAATTCTTGTAACTACTAAATTCATTCCACTTTTATTACCTATTTAACTGGAGTTACAATATTTTTTTCTATATTTACTAATCATATTCTTCATAGCGTGATTTCTTCTAACGTTTTAATTATATTTAATGTAAATATTATGCGTAAATCGTCCTATTAGTTGAGTTGCATTTTCACTAATTGGCACGGTTAATTACATACATATATTTTTTATTAATTATATTTCTAGTTATTATCCCTAAGTAGAATATTCTATTTCATATTCTAATTTGTTGGAACTAATTTCTAAAAGGGTTTTCCGTTATAATTTCCATAAATTATCTCAAATTAAGAGATTTGCTTCGTTTAAAATACAAGGAATGATTTGTTTCCTTTTATTTGAAATAGACAATGTAAACTACGAAAAACAAATCCATACTTTACACATCTCTTTCCTCCATTTACACATACTCCTTGTCAAATCAAAATGCTATACTTTTTTATGAAATTTAGAAAATTAGGAAAATTTATCGGATAATATTCCCAATGATTAAAATAAAGAAAGTTCACATTCCAACATAATGTTAGGAAATCAAATCTACGGTTTCGATGACAACAACTAGACAATGGAAATCGAATATGCATATATATGTCTATTTATAGGTAATTGCTAAAGTAACATCACTAGAGAGACAAGAACAAGGCTCGAAGAACGTATCAAGTGGCTACAAGTCGATTGACTCAGAAGAGCGACAACACAGATACAAGAAAAGCAACATGCACAAGATCAGACGTCTGGGTGCACTAGCTAGACGTCTGAGTAAATCTTCTAGATTATAAACCAGACAAAATCAGACGTCTGGTTAATGTACTCAGACGTCAGAAAGTCTACTATATACAAAAAATATAGAGAGCCAGACGTCTTAGACATACTCCAGACGTCTGAAACTGAACTCGGCTAATAACATTCAAATTACAACTGTCACAATTGAAAAGACACATTCGCTTCTCTTCGCTACAACTCTTCATCACCATCAGAAGAGACCATAGAACACTTGTTAATGGATGCAACTACTCAAGGAATCTCTCCACCACTATAAATAGCATCAAGAATCCCAGAGAAGAACTCACCTAACTTACTTGCGCTCTTTACTCTTATACTCTGATATATTCTTAATCTCTAGCAATCTATACTTGTATTCTACTCTTCCAAATATACAGTTCCTCATAGACAATACTCTCTAGATATATATATATATATTGGAAGCATTTGTACTATATAGTCAAAATCCGTGTAATAGAGAACACACAGTTGACAAAGAAACTCTGCTATTGTAAACCTGTTCCTCTGGGTGAAGTGAGGGTTATTCGGTGAAAGGAAATTCCAAAGAGGAGCTTCGAGACTGGACGTAGGACGGGAGGTCCGAACTAGTATAAAATCCCTGGTGTGATTATTCTTATTTACATACTTTTATATTGTTACAATATAGTTTAAATTAGTCATATACTTGTCATTTGTATAATCGATCCACCTTATTATAGACTTTCATTTGGTATCATAGCAAGGTTTGATCAAATACAGTAACACGTTTTTGAATCATTTTAATATGGCAAGTATTTTTCAAGGAGGACAATCCACAACACGACCCCCACTTTTTAATGGCTCTAACTAGGCATATTAGTCAACACGTATGAGAATTTTTATGGAATCTAATGGTCTAGAAATTGGGTCAGCTACTCAAGATAAATATGAAGCACCTACTACTGCTATGAACACATGGACCAATGCACAAAAGACCTTAGCATCAAACAATGCTAAAGCTATGAACGTTTTATTTTGCTCTCTAGATAAAAATGAATTTTCACGTGTCATGTTATGTACAACTGCATTTGACATTTGGCGTACCTTACAAATTACACACGAAGGTACAACAAAGGTCAAACAAACTAAGATTTCAATTTTGCAAAACCAATTCTCATCATTGAAAATGAAGCAAAATGAAACTATTGTTGACATGTATTCTAGATTTCAAACTATCCAACATGATCTTATGGCATTAGGAGTTAAGTTTACTGATTTTGATTTAGTTTCTCGAATACTCAACTCTTTAACATCAGATTGGGAAAGGAAGGTATTGTTAGGAAATCAATTCTATGGTTTCGATGATAACAACTATACAATGGAAATCGAATATGCATATATTTACAGGTAATTGATAAAGTAACATCACCAAAGAGACAAGAACAAGACTCAAAAGAAGTATCAAGAGGCTACAAGTCGATAGAATCGGAAGAGGAATGACACGGACACAAGAAATGCAACATGCACAAGTTCAGACGTCTGAGTGCACTAGCCAGACGTCTGATAGAATTCTCTGGTTCGCAAATCAGACAGAATCAGACGTCTGGTTTTGATACTCAAACGTTTGAAAAGTAACCATATGCAAAAATATATAAAAGACAAACGTCTGAAACTTTTTCTAGACGTCTGGTTTTGAACTCGGCTGCTAATATTCAAAGTACAACTGTCACAATTGAAAAGACACCTTCGCTCCTCTTCGCTGCAACTCCTCATCATCATCAGGAGCGACCATAGAACACTTGCTAATGGATGCAACTACTCAAGAAATCTCTCTACCACTATAAATAACATCAAGAATCCAAGAGAAGAACCTACCTGACTTACTTGTGCTTTCTACTCATATACTTTGATATATTCTTGATCTCTAGCAATCTATACTTATACTCTACTCTTCCAAATATACAGTTCCTCATAGACAACAATCTCTAGATATATATATTGGAAGCATTTGCACTATATAGTCAAAATCCGTGTAATAGAGAACACACAGTTGACAAAGAAACTCTGCTATTGTAAACCTGTTCCTTCGGGTGAAGTGAGGGTTATTCGGTGAAAGGAAATTCCGAAGAGGAGCTTCGGAACTGGACGTAGGACGGGAGGTCTGAACCAGTATAAAATCTCTGGTGTTATTATTCTTGTTTACATACTTTAATATTGTTACAATATAGCTTAAATTAGTCACATACTTGTCATTTGCATAATCGATCCACCATACTATAGACTATCATTTGGTATCAGAGCAAGGTTTGATCAAAGTACAATAACACGTTTTTGAATCATTTTAATATGGGAAGTATTTTTCAAGAAGGACAATCCACTGCACGACCCCCACTTTTTAACGGCTCTAACTATGCATACTGGTCAACACATATGAGAATTTTTATGGAAGCTAATGGTCTAGAAATTTGGTCAGCGACTCAAGATAAATATGAAGCACCTACTACTGCTAGAAACACATGGACCGATGCACAAAAGACCTTAGCATCAAATAATGCTAAAGTTATGAACGTTTTATTTTGTTCTCTAGATAAAAATGAATTTCCACGTGTCATGTTATGTACAACTGCATTTGACATTTGGCGTACCTTACAAATCACACATGAAGATACAACAAAGGTCAAACAAACTAAGATTTCAATTTTGCAAAAACAATTTTCGTCATTTAAAATGAAGCAAAATGAAACTATTGTTGATATGTAATCTAGATTTCAAACTATCCAACATGATCTTATGGCATTAGGAGTTAAATTTACCGATTTTGATTTAATTTCTCGAATACTCAACACTTTAACATCAGATTGGGAAAGGAAAGTTTTAGCTATTGAAGAAGCTAATGATCTCTCTACTCTCAAAACTGAAGAGTTGATAGGAAATTTAATGTCATATGAAGCTAATTTGCAGGCACGAAAAGTACTAAATTCGAAAAAGAAGAACATAGCATTTCCAGCAACAAAAAATGATGAATCTGATTTAGATGAAGAAGAGATAGTCTTCATTGCCAAGAATTATAACAGATTCAAGAAATCTAGAAAGATGACAAAATTCCAAAAAGAAGGGAAGTCCAACACAATACACTTATCTCAAATTAAGTGTTATGAATGTGATCAATACAGACATATGAAGAAGGATTGCCCTAAACTTAATAATGATAAGAAGAAGAACAAATTTGAAAAATTCAAGAAGAAAAAGGCTTTTAAAGTTACATGGGAAGACTCGGATTCTTCATCATCTGAAAGTGATAGTGATAGTGATGGAGAACAGGCTAATGTGTGTTTTATGGCACAAACTGATGAGGTATGTCCGGAACTTAGCTATGACGAATTATTAGAACTTAGCATGGAATTAGATGATAAATTTAGACAAATTAAAAAATTGAACAAAGAATATATAGCTAAAATAAATAGATTAGAACTTGAAGTAGAAATGTTAAAAGATGAAAAAAACATCTTAGAAGAAGAACTAGAATTATCTCAAGAAAAAATTAAAAATAATTTGATAGAAAGTAAGGCTATTACTATTGATTTTGAAAACACTAAAATAGTAAAGGATGATTTACTAAAAGAAAAAGTCAACCTAAAAAGCAATATTGAAATATTGAAAATTGAAAATTTAGAATTAAAAGAAAAATTAGATAAAATTACGAATAATATGTCAAAATTCAATAAAGGGAAACAAGATTTGGAAAATCTTATCAAAACTTCAAAACCATCAGGCAATAGAAATGGAATAGGATTTAAAAATATTTCTAAGCAAAAAGGAAATGATGGAAAAAAAATTTGTATACAAAAACTAAAGGTTTACCTATGTCTAGTATGAATACCAAAACTATGAAAATTTGAATTCCTAAGATAAATAATAATTTGATTATACAAAAACATATTAATAATTTCTTAGAGAATGTAGTCTATAATAAAAATTATATTTATAAAGGTACCAAACCATCATGGGTATGGTTACCCTCTCCTAATAATTAGGACCCTAACAAAAGTATATGGGTACCAATTAAAACATCTTTTATTTTGCAGGTACCCAAAATAAGTGTGACGATCCGGAATTTCGAGCAATATCAATTTAATAATTTATATTAAATATTAAATTGATCTGATATATTTTTGGATTATAATATTTGAATTGATACTTTTCTTTTAATAAATATCGCATTGTGAATTATATCTTTTAAAACTAATAAATTATTTTCTGTTTATTTGAATATGTATTAGTATATATTGTAGATAAGAGAACTCCGTTTTAAATTTAATTGATAAATTTTGTTTTCAGTTCCTAATATATATATAAGTGATTTGGAAATTATTATAAACTTTTCAAAACTATTTAATAAATAGATATATGGTTTTAAATACTTTAGATAAATGTTTGTATTGTTTTAAACTTATTCTGACTTTGGTTTAGATTTATATTTATTAACAAAAGGGATTTTATTTCTTTTCTTATTAAAATATAGTTTGTTAAAATATAATTTAAAAATGTATATAAGCTTTAAATTCAAATTTTGTCAAATGATAGTTTAGTGTATATTATAAAATAAGTAATTTAAATAAAAGAGATAATTTCTTTTGTTTAATTATTTTAAAATTTGATAAATGAGTTTTTATTGATATTGATAAAAAAATAAATATACATGTTGAAATAACATGACTAACAATAAAACAAGTAGTAAAACAAATAACAAAGTAAATTTTATAGTTTGTAAATTTTAAAACCAACACACTAAATATCTAAACAACATATTAGAATAACACTTCATTTACGTTCCATTTACATTCAACTACATTTCAACATATACAACAAGGTAATACAATACATAAGAATGGTGCCAACCTAAAAACAAATCTGCATAGTTGAAGTTTATAAAAGTAAGCATAGGAAATATGAAAACAAATGGTTGAGTATAGGCATGCAATCTTAAGGCAACAAGAATCAAAACACAAAGAAAAGTAAAAGTATATATGCATGTAACTTGTGAATGAAGACACATGCAAGGATAAGAGAAAAGAGGATAAGTATTATATGAAACATCAAGTACAATAACATTTAATGTCTTAATCCCTTGCAGCCAACCAAGTCAATTCAAATTGTATACGAATGTGATTTTAGCCTCCATTTTATACAAATATCTCTGACCATAAGAAGATTATGTCCTGTAACCTTTTTATAAAGATCACCTGTAAGCTATTTTTCCTTTATCATCTTTCAATTTTCATTCGAGCTCAACAAAACCAAAATGAAAACTCCATTAAATCCTTAAACAAGCCCCAAAAACATCAACTCAAGCATACAAAAATCAGGTCTGCATATGAAGAAAAAAGAAATCCCAGCCTGGCTTCTCCAGCACGTTCCACTCCCATACATATTATACCCTGCCTGGTTCTCTTTTAATTAATCCACTCAATCAAAAGCTGGAGTCTGTAAATAAATTTTTCTTTCTAGAGCAAGATCAAGTTACCATTTTCAAAAGATCGGCAACCTCCTGTTTTAAATCTTTCCAGGCTTCCTCTGTTGAACAAGTGAGTAACATCTTATCTAAAATTTATAACTTAAATTATTATGTTGCATGCTTGTCCCTGTGATAACATATATTATGTATATATGTAGTTGTGCGAATCTGTGTATATGTGTGTACACAGGTTACTCTGTTACCCTGTTCTCTGTTGTTATGTTTTGGTAGACATGTAAATAAATCTTCATCTCTTATTCTAGTGATTGTTTGAACGTAGAGTATAAATAAAATGGTTTGTCTGGTTGTAATCTAAGTATTAAAATTTTATTTAAGTTAAAACAAACTATATTGCCTCTGGAAATCAAGGAAACAACATTCAACTTTAAATATGTTCAAAAACAAATTTCTTGTTTAAGAGATGCAGGTGTATAGGGTGAAACATCATACTAAAATAGGATTTTTAAAGCAAGTTTTACAATTTTTAAGCAAGGGGATGAAGAGCAGTTTAGTTTTGACTATTTTGTACATTTTGAGATGCCATGGACGATGTAGTTGACTGGAGACGTCAAGTTCTGGTCTGAAGGTAGAGGGGTGACCAGGGGTTTAGCGAAAATTATCGTGATGGTGGGCAGGTCAACGTGGTGGCGGCGAGAAGCATTTGAAACCTGGTGACCTAGTTTTTGGGTGCTGTGATGTTTTCGTCTCGTATGAAGCCATCGTACGATCGAGTGTATCGAGTTTTGAGGTGTTGTAGAGGGGAGGTAGACGAAACTATGGCCGGAGTTTGGTGGTCTCTGGTGGTCGGAGATGGGAACACGGTGATGTTTTCCAGGGATTGGTGATGGGTTCTGTGTGCGTTCCAGGTAGGTGATGGGTCTCGATTTCGATTCGCAAGGTGATAGGTGGTGCTGGCGATCTGGAGTGGGTAGGGGCGACGAGGTCGACTTGCTCGGCGTCGAAATGATGATCGGAGTTGATCATCGATGGTGTGCACGTGCACCATGTTTCTTGTCTGGCTGTTGGGTTGGCAGGGGAGTGAAACTCGAGAATTACTCGAGTAGATTCGTGATTGGCTCGGGTGGATTTCCATTTTTACTCGAAGTAAATTAGGATGAACTCGGGTAGGTCTGTGTTTTCTCAGTTTTAACGATACCAAGTATACTCGAATGCGAACTCGAGGAAAATTAGATTTGGCTCGGGTAAATTTCCATTGTCTCGAAGCAAACTGAGGTGGTCTTGGGTCAGTTCATTTTCAAGTTTAAACAGTGCCAGTTTTTCTCAGTTTTTAAATCATTAAGTTTTAAGTTGAAACAAATGTTAAACTGAGTTTAAATTTTGAATATTTAATTCCAGATTTTTGAAGAAAAAAAAAAGAAGAAAAGAAAGTTATAATTTAAACATTTTAAATAAGTAGAGATTTTGAAATTTGAATTGATTTAAAGTTTAAGTGGTGTTCGTTTAAACTTGAAATTTTAAATGGAATTTAAAAGGGAAAGATGAAATAAATGGTTTCAGATACATATTGAAGTGAAAATGTAATCGATAATGGGAAATGAGATTACTTTAAGTAAATAAAGATCCAAGATTTAAAATTCATTAACTATTAAGGTAATTAGAATGATAATTGATAAATTTATATTGATTAAATTTGTAATTACAAGTAAAAAAATATGAAAAAAATGAATGAATTAATTAACATTAGTTAATTACTAAGTGTGAATTAATTAAAGGATAATTAATCGAGGTAAGTGATTGCCAGACCATTAATTTGGGTAATTAATGAAGATGGTAATTAAAGGTTAATAAATGTGATGGGTTTGAGAATAATGAATTTGTGTAATTAATTGAAGGCAGATTTCTCAATGTTATTAAAGAATGATTAATCAAGATGAATAATTAAGGAATGATTAATTAATTAAATAAAATTAATTAATTTTGAATAAGCAAGATTTTTAAGTAATTAGTTTAATTCATTGGGAGTTTATTAATTAGAAATGGTATGTCTCATTTATCTTGCTTATGAATGATTGAATAAAATTTTATGCCTTAGATTGATTGATAACTCAGACATGTGATTTGTGATGCTACGTGATATGATATGCTGGGTTTAAACTGAGATTGTGGTTATCTATTAGTGACGAATTAATGTGTATAGGTAACACCTTGTATTTGAAGTTTAAATTGTTGTTACCTGAATAAATTGGATAAGATGGTATTGAATTCGAAAAGACCGGAGTCGGGTATTAGTAAATACCCAAAACCATTTCGATTCATTACAGATTGAAAATGTGAAATCAATAAACTGGAATGAAACGATTTAAGTGAATTGGACCATTTAATCTAAGTTTTGGTACTTAGAAATTGATGAATGAAGTAAGTGATGTCTATAACACATTGTAAACTTGTAAAATTGATATAAGTTACCCGGGTTATATGAGTCGTGTACTTTTGCATTTCATGTTAGATGGGTTTACTCACGCTGGTTTCCAGCCTGACCCGGGTGTTACTTTGATGTAATGCTCGGCTCAGACCGAGTATTACAGATTTTCAGGTAAGGACGTTCTGGAGCTCAGGGGCGAGCTGGATGGCAGGAATGTATGGAGTGTATTCCGCTGTGATATATTGTTATTATCTAGTACAAGTTATTTTTAACTGTCTAGTGATTGTGAAATGTTGTAACTCTGATGTATAAAAATGTAAATTAACTGATACAATTTTTCTTGTATAACTGCTATTTATTTGATATTATATTTTGATCCGCTGCGAATGTGAGAATCTGTGTTGTGTTCTGTTTTCTTTTTCTTCTATCTCTTTCTTCTTTTTTCATAACTATCTGGAATTTTCGGATTCGAAAATTCCGGGTCGTTACAGTTGGTATCAGAGCTGAAAGGTTAAGCGAGAACCTTGGCTTTGGTGGGTGTACTCATAAGGATAGGGTCAATAGTACCCTGGAATGAGTTGAGTGTATATATATATATATGAGAGCGTACTTGTTATTTTCTTATATAAGAGATTTTAAATGATTTTATATAAGAATATATTTTGATATATAAAGCATTATTTCTTACTAATAAATATTAAAGTAATTGGTTGTTAAATTATCGCAATTAAATTAAGTGGAAATAGAAATACAACCAAATTGGAATTAAATAAAAGTAAGTTTGAAATGGATTCAGATGAAATTAAATCTTGAATTTGGGAAAATGTTTCAGAATAAGATAATAATGAATTGGTTTCCTCATATGATAATCTTGGTCATTATCATAGTTGCGTTTAATAATAAAATATGATTGTGGTATAAGCAAAATGAAATGTTTTAGGTAAGTAAAACATTGGATAAGTATGACTTATAAATTGGAATTGAAGATGATCTAAAATTGTGAGGTTTTAAAACTGTGCCCAAAATTTGAAAATTGTTTCAAAGTGATAAAGAAATAATAAATAATATTATTTGAATGAAAGGGCTTATTCAAACAGGAGTTGTTTGAAATTTTTAAAAGGGAATTTGTTTTGAAAAAAAAAACCAATGATGGTTTAAAATCTAAGGTATGACTTGAAGTGCGAATGAAATAAATATGTATATATGTGGATATACATAAGATCAAAGATGATTGGAAGTAAACACTAGGCGTCCAGTTTTGAATTTTCCCTAAAATGTGATAAGTTTTAAGCTTATAAGGGAAATGGGATATTGATAAGAAGTTTAAGAATTTGAAATGGAGAAATTCAAATTTTGTGGGGTTGACTAGGTTAAGTAAATTGAATTTAACTTTGGGAAAGTTAAATAAGTTGGAATAAACAACCTGAATTGGAAATTGGGTCAATTTAAATGGAAATTTAAATTGAATTGAAGAGGAAGTGGACGGTTTTGACTCTGGATTATTAACAATATAATTTGTTTTAATATAAACTGTTTTTAATCTATTTAGTATATATAACCTTCTTTTCAAACCCCGAACTATTTTATATACTTATTAAATAATTATTTGGAGCTATTTAACCATTTTTCAATTGTTTTCTAAACTTATTACTATTTTTCATGTATTTCACAAATTAATTACTATTTACAATTATTTTGCAATTATCTACGATTTCTAAAACTATTTAACTGTTTTTCAACTATTTTACAACTATTTTGCAAACTATTAATTATTTTTCAACTACTTATCTGTTTTAAATTTTTCAAGGTATTTTCTAAATATAAACCGATCAGAGTTCAAACTGTTATTGAGTAAATACCCAACTGAGATAAGAATTGAAGTGATAATCCAAATGGGATTAAGGCAAGGGTGAATAAGTGAATAAAGTCCAAGTAATGTGAATAGAAAGGAAATTGATTTAACTGATAATCAATGATGGTAATACGTAGGATATACGTATATTATTCTATTCGCATAGTGATTTGATCCAAATTCGAACATAGAATTTCAAGATAGTATTATCGATCCGAGTTGGGATTTTTCGCTCGATTTTCGACGGCGAACCTGGATATGGATTTTTGATTGGTTCTGGATATTCTCTATCATAGTTGTGACTATGCAAGGAGAATGACGGTTTCTGATTAAGAAACCAGATCTGAGTCCGCACTAGGAAGTCGAGTGGACAATACTAGTTCGGAAGTGAAATTGTGTGATCGAGTGAGCGATCAGATTGATATTGCGTACGGATGGTATGGGTACATCGTACGAGTTCCAATAAAATTGATATTGAAAATTTGTGGATAAGAAATGGAAATGATTTTTGAAGTTAAAAGTATATTTTGTGAAATATACAATGAATAAAAATGAAAATTGGATATTCTATAATAAAATTTACTTTATTGAAGTAAGTAATATGGTAAATAAATTTATAAAAGGTAATCAAATTTGAATGTTTGTTTGGAACAAACAAAATTGTATATCTTTGTTAAATGAGACAAAACCCCCTTGTTGAATCTATTGCCAGAAGAAAAGATTTTTGAAATACTTAAAGTCTAAAAGGGAATCTATACAAGTATAAAATTGATTTAAAAATTTTCCCAAGATTATTATATATATGTGTATATAAAAGGATTTGTGAAAATGATTTTGAGGAAAGGTTTTGGGAACCTTTTGATTTGAAAGGGCTTTTGATTTTTGAGAAAAATCAATATTAAAGTTTGGAAAGCCTGATTTGTGAATTATCGATTTTGGGAATCGATTTTGTGTAAAGGAGCTTTATATGGAATTCATACTAGATGTATGATTTGGAAAATACTATATGTGTATAGTATAAAGTGTTTTGAGATTTGCTCTGGGGAAAAAGGCGCTCCCTTGAAATGAACTTCTCAGGAGTGCCACAGGGGTGGCACTGCCTTGAGCCTCTAAGGGGAGGTTCTAAAGTTGATCCTGTGAGGAGTCTGGACAAAACTAGTTCCTGAGGATTATTTGTGTAGCGAAAGTCGAGGGCTGGTGCCTACAGAGGCATTTGGGTTATGCTGTGACGATAGCGTAACTCGATGTCACTGCGATCTACTGCAGACCATAGCGAAAGTCGTGTGTGCCGTTGAGAGCCAACAGTCTACGTTTGATTTTATATCAGTAGACTGCGACACTATGGTAACATAGCGAAAGTCGTGTGAGCCGCTGAGAGCCAACATTCTACGTTTGATTTTACATCGGTAGACTGCGACACTATGTAGGAGTGGAGAAGTTTCATTTTGACAGCGTAATCGTATGTGCCACTGAGAGCCAACAGTTACATGGACTTTTGCTGTGACGGCAACGTAACCCTGGATGTAACTGCGATCTGTTGTGGGTCCGTGGTGTAATCAGTTACATGGACTTTTGCTGCGATGGCAACGTAACCCAGGATGTAACTGCGACCATGGATGGGTGTGATGATTTCCAGAGCATTCTCACCAAAGATGTTTTCTCTATTTTCAAAACTGTTTTCTATATTTTCAATAAAACTATTTTTTCAAAGTATTTTCACTGGATGTTGAAACGGGTCTGCCAAGCACTTATAGATTTTCAGTCCTACGCCTGATCAACGTATGACCGAATTTCTATGAGAACAAGGATGGACTTGTCGAAACATCGAGTTATAAAAGTATTTGTATAAAAACTGCTTTGAAATAATATTATATAGATATTAAAAGTGTTTTAAAAGTGATCAAAGAATATTTATCTGATTTTAAGCATTTTCATAAAATTCTGGTTTCGTTCCTTTTCGAGGACGAAAAGATTCAAAGGGGGAGGAATGTGACGATCCGGAATTTCGAGCAATATCAATTTAATAATTTATATTAAATATTAAATTGATCTGATATATTTTTGGATTATAATATTTGAATTGATACTTTTCTTTTAATAAATATCGCATTGTGAATTATATCTTTTAAAACTAATAAATTATTTTCTGTTTATTTGAATATGTATTAGTATATATTGTAGATAAGAGAACTCTGTTTTAAATTTAATTGATAAATTTTGTTTTCAATTCCTAATATATATATAAGTGATTTGGAAATTATTATAAACTTTTCAAAACTATTTAATAAATAGATATATGGTTTTAAATACTGTAGATAAATGTTTGTATTGTTTTAAACTTATTCTAACTTTGGTTTAGGTTTATATTTATTAACAAAAGGGATTTTATTTCTTTTCTTATTAAAGTATAGTTTGTTAAAATATAATTTAAAAATGTATATAAGCTTTAAATTCAAATTTTGTCAAATGATAGTTTAGTGTATATTATAAAATAAGTAATTTAAATAAAAGAGATAATTTCTTTTGTTTAATTATTTTAAAATTTGATAAATGAGTTTTTATTGATATTGATAAAAAAATAAATATACATGTTGAAATAACATGACTAACAATAAAACAAGTAGTAAAACAAATAACAAAGTAAATTTTATAGTTTGTAAATTTTAAAACCAACACACTAAATATCTAAACAACATATTAGAATAACACTTCATTTACGTTCCATTTACATTCAACTACATTTCAACATATACAACAAGGTAATACAATACATAAGAATGGTGCCAGCCTAAAAACAAATCTGCATAGTTGAAGTTTATAAAAGTAAGCATAGGAAATATGAAAACAAATGGTTGAGTATAGGCATGCAAACTTAAGGCAACAAGAATCAAAACACAAAGAAAAGTAAAAGTATATATGCATGTAACTTGTGAATGAAGACACAGGCAAGGATAAGAGAAAAGAGGATAAGTATTATATGAAACATCAAGTACAATAACATTTAATGTCTTAATCCCTTGCAGCCAACCAAGTCAATTCAAATTGTATACGAATGTGATTTTAGCCTCCATTTTATACAAATATCTCTGACCATAAGAAGATTATGTCCTGTAACCTTTTTATAAACATCACCTGTAAGCTATTTTTCCTTTATCATCTTTCAATTTTCATTCGAGCTCAACAAAACCAAAATGAAAACTCCATTAAATCCTTAAACAAGCCCCAAAAACATCAACTCAAGCATACAAAAATCAGGTCTGCATATGAAGAAAAAAGAAATCCCAGCCTGGCTTCTCCAGCACGTTCCACTCCCATACATATTATACCCTGCCTGGTTCTCTTTTAATTAATCCACTCAATCAAAAGCTGGAGTCTGTAAATAAATTTTTCTTTCTAGAGCAAGATCAAGTTACCATTTTCAAAAGATCGGCAACCTCCTGTTTTAAATCTTTCCAGGCTTCCTCTGTTGAACAAGTGAGTAACATCTTATCTAAAATTTATAACTTAAATTATTATGTTGCATGCTTGTCCCTGTGATAACATATATTATGTATATATGTAGTTGTGCGAATCTGTGTATATGTGTGTACACAGGTTACTCTGTTACCCTGTTCTCTGTTGTTATGTTTTGGTAGACATGTAAATAAATCTTCATCTCTTATTCTAGTGATTGTTTGAACGTAGAGTATAAATAAAATGGTTTGTCTGGTTGTAATCTAAGTATTAAAATTTTATTTAAGTTAAAACAAACTATATTGCCTCTGGAAATCAAGGAAACAACATTCAACTTTAAATATGTTCAAAAACAAATTTCTTGTTTAAGAGATGCAGGTGTATAGGGTGAAACATCATCCTAAAATAGGATTTTTAAAGCAAGTTTTACAATTTTTAAGCAAGGGGATGAAGAGCAGTTTAGTTTTGACTGTTTTGTACATTTTGAGATGCCATGGACGATGTAGTTGACTGGAGACGTCAAGTTCTGGTCTGAAGGTAGAGGGGTGACCAGGGGTTTAGCGAAAATTATCGTGATGGTGGGCAGGTCAACATGGTGGCGGCGAGAAGCATTTGAAACCTGGTGACCTAGTTTTTGGGTGCTGTGATGTTTTCGTCTCATATGTAGCCATCGTACGATCGAGTGTATCGAGTTTTGAGGTGTTGTAGAGGGGAGGTAGACGAAACTATGGCCGGAGTTTGGTGGTCTCTGGTGGTCGGCGATGGGAACACGGTGATGTTTTCCAGGGATTGGTGATGGGTTCTGTGTGCGTTCCAGGTAGGTGATGGGTCTCGATTTCGATTCGCAAGGTGATAGGTGGTGCTGGCGATCTGGAGTGGGTAGGGGCGACGAGGTCGACTTGCTCGGCGTCGAAATGATGATCGGAGTTGATCATCGATGGTGTGCACGTGCACCATGTTTCTTGTCTGGCTGTTGGGTTGGCAGGGGAGTGAAACTCGAGAATTACTCGAGTAGATTCGTGATTGGCTCGGGTGGATTTCCATTTTTACTCGAAGTAAATTAGGATGAACTCGGGTAGGTCTGTGTTTTCTCAGTTTTAACGATACCAAGTATACTCGAATGCGAACTCGAGGAAAATTAGATTTGGCTCGGGTAAATTTCTGTTGTCTCGAAGCAAACTGAGGTGGTCTTGGGTCAGTTCATTTTCAAGTTTAAACAGTGCCAGTTTTTCTCAGTTTTTAAATCATTAAGTTTTAAGTTGAAACAAATGTTAAACTGAGTTTAAATTTTGAATAGTTAATTCTAGATTTTTGAAGAAAAAAAGAAGAAGAAAAGAAAGTTATAATTTAAATATTTTAAATAAGTAGAGATTTTGAAATTTGAATTGATTTAAAGTTTAAGTGGTGTTCGTTTAAACTTGAAATTTTAAATGGAATTTAAAAGGGAAAGATGAAATAAATGGTTTCAGATACATATTGAAGTGAAAATGTAATCGATAATGGGAAATGAGATTACTTTAAGTAAATAAAGATCCAAGATTTAAAATTCATTAACTATTAAGGTAATTAGAATGATAATTGATAAATTTATATTGATTAAATTTGTAATTACAAGTAATAAAAAATAAAAAAATGAATGAATTAATTAAGGATTAGTTAATTACTAAGTGTGAATTAATTAAAGGATAATTAATCGAGGTAAGTGATTGCCAGACCATTAATTTGGGTAATTAATGAAGATGGTAATTAAAGGTTAATAAATGTGATGGGTTTGAGAATAATGAATTTATGTAATTAATTGAAGGCAGATTTCTCAATGTTATTAAAGAATGATAAATCAAGAATGATTAATCAAGATGAATAATTAAGGAATGATTAATTAATTAAATAAAATTAATTAATTTTGAATAAGCAAGATTTTTAAGTAATTAGTTTAATTCATTGGGAGTTTATTAACTAGAAATGGTATGTCTCATTTATCTTGCTTATGAATGATTGAATAAAATTTTATGCCTTAGATTGATTGATAACTTAGACATGTGATTTGTGATGCTACGTGATATGATATGCTGGGTTTAAACTGAGATTGTGGTTATCTATTAGTGACGAATTAATGTGTATAGGTAACACCTTGTATTTGAAGTTTAAATTGTTGTTACCTGAATAAATTGGATAAGATGGTATTGAATTCGAAAAGACCGGAGTCGGGTATTAGTAAATACCCGAAACCATTTCGATTCATTACAGATTGAAAATGTGAAATCAATAAACTGGAATGAAACGATTTAAGTGAATTGGACCATTTAATCTAAGTTTTGGTACTTAGAAATTGATGAATGAAGTAAGTGATGTCTATAACACATTGTAAACTTGTAAAATTGATATAAGTTACCCGGGTTATATGAGTCGTGTACTTTTGCATTTCATGTTAGACGGGTTTACTCACGCTGGTTTCCAGCCTGACCCGGGTGTTACTTTGATGTAATGCTCGGGTCAGACCGAGTATTACAGATTTTCAAGTAAGGACGTTCTGGAGCTCAGTGGCGAGCTGGATGGCAGGAATGTATGGAGTGTATTCCGCTGTGATATATTGTTATTATCTGGTACAAGTTATTTTTAACTGTCCAGTGATTGTGAAATGTTGTAACTCTGATGTATAAAAATGTAAATTAACTGATACAATTTTTCTTGTATAACTGCTATTTATTTGATATTATATTTTGATCCGCTGCGAATGTGAGAATCTGTGTTGTGTTCTGTTTTCTTTTTCTTCTATCTCTTTCTTCTTTTTTCATAACTATCTGGAATTTTCGGGCGGGTCGTTACAATAAGAAATAAGGAGAAATGGATACTAGATAGAGGATGCTCCAAGCATATGACCGGAAATTCAGAAATGCTATCAAATATAACATACATCGATGGTGGAACGGTAACCTTTGGAGATAATTCAAAAAGATATGTCGTGGGCACTAGAGAAGTCATCAACTCTGGTATATCTAACTCTCCTATTATTACAAATGTTTTATTAGTAGAAAATCTAAACCACAACCTACTAAGTATTAGTCAATTATGTGATAAAGGTTTTCAAATAAATTTCGAAAAAGATATATGTAATATTTTAGATAATAACAAACAACTTATCTTTGAAGTTTTTAGAAACAAAAATATTTATGTACTAAACATGAATATAAATAAAAATTCAAATTTATGTTTAACTGCCAAACATGATGATCCATGGTTATGGCATAAACGATTTTGTCATATTAATTTTAAGAATATTAATAAGTTAGCAAAAAATGAGCTAGTTAGAGGTTTACCTAAAATAAATTACAAAGTAAAAAATTTATGTGACGATTGTCAAATTGGAAAACTAAAGAAAAGATCGTTTAAATCTAAAAATAATATTTCTACAAAACAACCATTAGAATTATTACATTTAGATTTATTTGGTCCAACACAAATACGATCTATAAATCACAACAAATATGTTTTCGTAATAGTCGATGATTTTTCAAGATATACATGGACTTTGTTTTAAAAACATAAAAGCGATACTTTTGGTATGTTTAAAATATTTTCTAAAAGGATTAAAACACAAATGGACTTGAAAATTAAAAATATTCGAAGTGATCACGGAGGAGAATTCGAAAATGATCTTTTTACAAATTTTTGCAATAAGAAAGGAATAACTCATAATTTTTCTTTTCCTCGCACACCTCAACAAAATGGTGTAGTAGAAAGAAAAAATCGTACGCTACAAGAATGTGCACGAACACTACTAAATAGTAGTGGTTTACCAAAACAGTTTTGGGCAAAAGCTATTGCCGTAGCTTGTTACATATTAAATCGAGTAACCATACGTCCTATGACTAAACAAACTTGTTTTGAAATATTTTTTGGAAGAAAACCTAAAGTATCATACTTTAAAACTTTCGGTTCAAAATGTTTTATATTAAATACAAAAGATAACTTAGGAAAATTTGACCCGAAGGCCGATAAAGGTATCTTTGTTGGATATTTTGATCGTAGCATAGCATATAGAATTTTTAATAAACGAAATAATACTATTGAAGAAAGTTTACATGTTTCGTTCGACGAAAATCTATTTAACAATCATACTAATGATGAAGAAGAGACTATTCCAGTAACAAATTCAATAAATTCTATTAATAATGAAACAAATGTGCAAAATAACACTTTAATATCATCTCCTAGAATTCTTAAGAATCATCCGAAAGATTATATCATTGGAGATCTCAATTCTAGAGTAACTAGAAATCAACTTAATCAAATAAGCCATGTAGCATTTGTGTCAAATCTTGAACCAAAAAATTATAAAGAAGCTTCAAATGATAACTTTTGGATAATGGCTACGCAAGAAGAATTGAATCAATTTGAACGTAATAATGTTTGGGAACTAATTCCAAGACCTGAAGACCAATCGGTTATAGGAACAAAATGGGTATTTAAAAACAAAACAGACGAGAATGGAAATATTGTTAGAAATAAAGCACATTTAGTTGCTCAAGGTTATAATCAAGAAGAAGGTATCGACTACGACGAAACTTTTGCACCAGTAGCAAGACTCGAGGCCATACGAACTTTACTCGCTTTTGCAAATCATCACAATTTTAAATTGTTTCAAATGGATGTCAAAAGTGCTTTCTTAAATGGTTTTATTAAAGAAAACGTATATGTTGAACAACCTCCTTTATTTACTCATGAAAAATATCCCGATCATGTTTTTAAATTACAAAAAGCTTTATATGGTTTAAAACAAGCTCCTCGAGCTTGGTACGAACGACTTAAAAATCACTTAATTACATCGGGTTTTCAAATAGGTAAAATCGATACAACTTTATTTATTAAACGAGAAGATAACGATATTTTAGTTGTGCAAATTTACGTAGACGATATTATTTTTGGTTCAACTAATGAAAATCTTTGCAATCATTTCTCAAATATTATGACCAATGAATTTGAAATGTCTCACATGGAAGAATTAAATTTCTTTTTAGGTTTACAAATAAAACAACTCGAAAATGTATTTTTATTCATCAAGAAAAATATTGTAACGACCTATTACGATGCTTTGGAATGGATAAAATTTCAAGCAAACCAACACCGATGAGTACTTCTGTTCACTTAGAAAAAGATGATAACGGAAAAGATTTTGATGCAAAATTATATCGTAGCATGATTGGTTCCTTACTCTATTTGACGGCTAGTCGACCCGATATTATGATGAGTGTATGTCTTTGTGCTCGATTTCAAGCAAAACCAAAAGAATCTCATCTAAGAGCTGTTAAGCATATTTTACGTTATCTATCTAGTACTAGAGATTATGGTCTATTTTACCCTAAAGGATCATCGTTTGAACTAGTTTCATATAGTGATGCGGATTTCGGAGGATGTAGAACAGATCGTAAGAGTACTGGTGGAACTTGTCACTTTATCGGACAATTATTAGTTTCATGGTTTAGCAAAAAGAAAAATTGTGTTTCTTTATCTACTTGCGAAGCCGAATATATCTCAGCAGCTCTAGCATGTGCGCAAGTAATATACATGCAACAAACACTAATGGACTTCGGCAAAATAATCAATAAATCTCCAATATATTGTGATAACACCAGTGCAATAAATTTATCAAAAAACCCTGTCAATCACTCACGAACTAAGCATATAGATATACAACATCATTTTCTACAAGACAATGTTGAAAAAGGAAATATCTCATTAGAATACGTAAATACCGAAAATCAAATAGCAAACATCTTTACAAAACCACTAAATGAACAAACTTTTATTAAACTTCGACGTGATTTAGGGATTTGCTCTCTTCATGATCTTCTTGCCTAATAATTTCTGTTTCATCTAGACTATATTTAGTCATGTGTTTTTCTATCCACAAATTATAACCACTAATTTGTGCACCCTTTTTTTAGATAGTTGTTTTTCTATAAATATTTTTTTAAGCGTATATAAACAGTTATACTTCAAGAAAAAATATATACACAATTCATCTTCTTTCCTCAAGAAACAAAATATAGTCATGTCTTCTGATAACTCTTATATTTCCATCTCGATGCCTACGCCGGATAGCTCGGTCGATACACCCCAAAGGCTTCCTACACCCACACCAATTCATGAACCAACGCATAGGTGGTCCTCGTATCATACGGGTTTTACTCCCAACAACAAGAAGACCAAAAGATCTCTGTTTGTCTCTCCTAACACAAAGGAGAAAATTGATGAAATTCATCATTATCAGAAACAACAGATAGATCTTCAACGAGAACTATATTTTGAACAAAAAGTTACAGCACGTCGCCTAAGCTTTTTGGAGCAAGTAGCTTGAAGTTTTGTTCGTCACGGAAGAAAGATATCCATGAACCACTACAAAAACCTTGTAGTTCTTTGGATCCCTCATCTTCATATCGTACTCCTTCGGACCCTTCACCAAGATGATATTCTGGCTCTCCGAGAACCCATGAATGTGGAAATATATGGTCTCCACTTAAACCATGGACTAATGACAACTCAAGAGATCGCAAAACTCCATCGCCTTCTAAATAAATTATATTTGTATGTATATATGCTTATTTGTTATTTTATTTCATAACAATAAAATTACTTGTTATGAAAATTCGAGAAATAAGCAAAACCATCAAATTTTAGGCTATTTTTAGCCACACTGCTTATTTCAGACGTCTGACTATGGCCTTCAGACGTCTGACACAATGATCTACGTCTAAAATTTAAGAACTGTGCATATGTGAGATGTTTGATATACCCCCCAGACGTCTAAAATTTTGCTCTGTCTTCTCCAAATAAAAAATAGGGCATTTAAGACGTCTGGAATAAGATTTAGACGTCTGCCTTAGTTCTCTACCTCTTCAATTTTACAAATTCGATCAAACCAGACGTCTACATCAAAAACCAGACGTCTAATTTTATTTGCTGCAATTAATTTAGGGAAAACCAGACGTCTGATTCCCAATCGACCATTTAAATTCACACAGATAACGTCATTTTTTTCTTTTATCTAAAAAATTATTATAACCTACGATTTTCTCAGAGACGATTTTCTTTCCAAAGCATCATCTTTAAGCAAATCTAATCATAATGCCTCTTCAAACTAAGAATTCCAAGATGTCAAAAAGAAAACAAGACCAACCAGCCTCATCTTCAAATCCTCAGGTGTGCTCCGATGAACAGATCGAAAGGTGGATGAATAAAGCGCCGCATTCTATCAAAAGGTATGAGGACATCCAAAAGAAAAAAACTCCACATAGGTCCATTCTACAATCTCCTTAAATTTCCTATGTATGATTTAGATGAACTATGTGAAAATGCCGGGTTGGAAACCCTAATTTCTTTTACTCCTAATGATGTCCAACTAGACCAATTAGCCATATTTTTATTCTATGCGAATTTAGACAGTACTTCAGTGTGGAACACTGAAAATGAGGATAACTGGCTCTGATCTAGCGTGTATGGGAACACGATTAGATTAACTCCAGGCATAATAGGTCGAACCCTAGGATGCTCTGACACAGGGGAGCATTTATACAACATTCCGGATATGCGCTTCAAGCCACGGAACAATATAACTCATCAAATTTGGGAGGACGAAATGCCAAAATTTGCCTCCAAATTTCTACGTCCAAAAGCTCAACTCCTAACTCGAATGATAATTAACACAATTGTTCCACGAATGGGAAGTCACGAGCAAATCACCGAATTAGAGCACAAAGCCCTATATGCTCTATTTAGTGGAACAAGTGTAAATTGGGCCAAATTCATCTTTGACGAGCTAAAGCATTTTTGGACTCGATCAAGGACGTCAATTATTTACCCAACTTATATTATGAGACTTCTTCGTGCACATAACATTCCATCCTACCTATCGACACTTGAAGAAATCTTGCCTAAATATGCTTCCACCAAATTCTTCTCTCTGATGCACCTACCCGAAATACCTCTAGTATTCATGTCCTTCGAAGATTGGAAGCACAATTGTCAATCTAGAAGAGTTGAGCCTCCTCCTCAACCACACATTGATCAATCCCAAGAAGAGGAACAACATTGAGAAGCCACTCCTCCTCCCGCACCATTTGATTATCCGGGACAAGATAAAATTTTGGAGACTCAAACGGATACAAATCCAAACGAAAGTATTCGAGATCTCACTCTTCGAAACCAACAAATTCTATATCAAAATCAAAAGATTTTGGCTAAGCGAATTGACAACTTCGAAATATCATTTGCTACACGCCTAGCCACAGTTGAAGAATCCCTTTCCATTGTCTTGTCGGTTCTTAAAGAAGTACTACAACAGGTTCGCGGTCCAACCCTACCTTCTGAAGATTGGCCAACCCCAGTACCTTCTCCTCCCACAAAACACTCCAAATTCTCTGAGGATGAACCTCTCAAAGAAGCTTTGACATCTCCTACAAAGGCTAGCACTTCTGAAAAAGAAGAACCAAAGGAAGACGACCAAAATAAAGCTTCTCCAAAGGAATCATAGATATTTTGGAATTATATATTTTAGGTTTTTTTTTTGGAATATTAATTTTTGTACAAATCTATGTTTGTAATTAACTTTAAGTTTAATGAAACTTTCTTTTTTGACGATTGGCTTCAATTTTATAATTCTTTTTGATAATGCCAAAGGAGGAGAAATATAAGTATAATCATAAAACATTAAAAATAAGCACATATTCAGGGGGAGATTTATAATCTATATATAAGTACATTGAATAGTTGTCATCATCCAAAAGGGGGAGATTGTTAGGAAATCAATTCTACGGTTTTGATGATAACAACTATACAATGGAAATCGAATATATGCATATATTTACAGGTAATTGATAAAGTAACATCATCAAAGAGACAAGAACAAGACTCAAAAGAAGTATCAAGAGGCTACAAGTCGATAGAATCGGAAGAGGAATGACACAGACACAAGAAATGCAACATGCACAAGTTTAGACGTCTGATAGAATTCTTTGGTTCGCAAATTCATACAGAATCAGACGTCGGGTTTTGATACTCAGACGTCTGAAAAGTAACCATATGAAAAAATATATAAAAGACAGACGTTTGAAACTTTTGCCAGACGTCTGGTTTTGAACTCGGCTGCTACTATTCAAAATACAACTATCACAATTGAAAAGACACCTTCGCTCCTCTTCGCTGCAACTCTTCATCATCATCAGGAGCGACCATAGAACACTTGCTAATGGATGCAACTACTCAAGAAATCTCTCTACCACTATAAATAGCATCAAGAATCCAAGAGAAGAACCTACCTGACTTACTTGCGCTTTCTACTCATATACTCTGATATATTCTTGATCTCTAGCAATCTATACTTGTACTCTACTCTTCCCAATATACAGTTCCTCATAGACAACAATCTCTAGATATATATTGGAAGCATTTGCACTATATAGTCAAAATCCGTGTAATAGAGAACACACAGTTGACAAAGAAACTCTACTATTGTAAACCTGTTTCTCCGGGTGAAGTGAGGGTTATTCGGTGGAAGGAAATTCCGAAGAGGAGCTTCGGGACTAGACGTAGGACGGGAGGTCCGAACCAGTATAAAATCTCTGGTGTTATTATTCTTGTTTACATACTTTAATATTGTTACAATATAGTTTAGATTAGTCACATACTTTTCATTTTCATAATCAATCCACCATACTATAGACTATCAGGTATTAGCTATTGAAGAAGCTAATGATCTCTCTACTCTCAAAACTGAAGAGTTGATAGGAAATTTAATGTCCTATGAAGCTAATTTGCAGGCACGAAAAGAACTAAATTCGAAAAAGAAGAACATAGCATTCCCAGCAAAAAAAAATGATGACTCTGATTTAGATGAAGAAGAGATAGTCTTCATTGCCAAGAATTATAACAGATTCAAGAAATTTAGAAAGATGACCAAATTCCAAAAGGAAGGGAAGTCCAACACAACTAACCTATATCAAATCAAGTGCTATGAATGTGATCAATATGGACATATGTAGAAGGATTGCCCTAAACTCAATAATGATAAAAAGAAGAACAAATTTGAAAAACTCAAAAAGAAGAAGGCTTTCAAAGTAACATGGGATGACTCGGATTCTTCATCATCTGAAAGTGATAGCGATAGTGACGGAGAACAAGCTAATGTGTGTTTTAGGCACAAACTGATGAGGTATGTCCAAAACTTAGTTATGACGCATTATTAGAACTTAGCATGGAATTAGACGATAAATTTAGACAAATTAAAAAATTGAATAAAGAATATATAGCCAAACTAAATAGATTAGAACTTGAAGTAGGAATGTTAAAAGATGAAAAAAATTATCTTCGAAGAAGAACTAGAATTATCTCAAGAAAAATTAAAAATTTGATAGAAAGTAAGGCTATTACTATTGATTTTGAAAACACCAAAATAGTGAAGGATAATTTGCTAAAAGAAAATGTCAACTTGAAAAACAATATTGAAATATTGAAAATTTAGAATTAAAAGAAAAATTAGATAAAATTACAAATAATGTGTCAAAATTCAATAAAGGAAAACAAGATTTGGAAAATCTTATCAAAACGTCAAAACCATCAAGCAATAGAAATGGAATATGATTTAAAAATACTTCTACACAAAAAGGAAATGATGCAAAAAAAAATAGGTATAAAAAAACTAAAAGTTTACCTACGTCTAATATGAATACCAAAACTATGAAAATTTGGATTCCTAAGACAAATAATAATTAGATTAAACAAAAACATATTAATAATTTCTTAGAGAATGTAGTCTATAATAAAAATTATATTTATAAAGGTACCAAACCATCTTGGGTATGGCTACCTTCTCCTAACAATTAGGACCCTAACAAAAGTATATGGCTACCAATTAAAACATCTTTTATTTTGCAGGTACCCAAAATAAAACATAAGGAGAAATGGATACTAGATAGCGGATGCTCCAAGCATATGACCAGAAATTCAAAAATGTTATCAAATATAACATACATCGATGGTGGAACGGTAACCTTTGGAGATAATTCAAAAGGATATGTCATGGGCACTGGCGAAGTCATCAACTATGGTATTTCCAATTCTCCTATTATTACAAATGTTTTATTAGTAGAAAATAAAAAACATAATCTACTAAGTATTAGTCAATTATGCGACAAAGGTTTTCAAATAAATTTCGAAAAAGATAGATGTAATATTTTAGATAATAACAAACAACTTATATTTGAAGGTTTTAGAAACAAAATATCTATGTATTAAACATGAATATAAATATAAATTCAAATTTATGTTTAACCGCCAAACATAATGATCCATGGTTATGGCATAAACGATTTTGTCATATCAATTTCAAAAATATTAATAAGTTGGCAAAATATGAGTTAGTTAGAGGTTTACCTAAAATAAATTACAAAGTAGAAAATTTATGCGACGACTGTCAAATTGGAAAACTAAAGAAAAGCTCTTTTAAATCTAAAAATAATATTTCTACAAAACAACCATTAGAATTATTACATTTAGATTTGTTTGGTCCAATACAAATACGATCTATAAATCACAACAAATATGTTTTCGTGATAGTTGATGATTTTTCGAGGTATACATGGACCTTGTTTTTAAAACATAAAAGCGATACTTTTGGTATGTTTAAAATATTTGCTAAAAATTAAAACACAAATGGACTTGAAAATTAAAAATATTCGAAGTGATCACGGAGGAGAATTCGAAAACGATCTTTTTACTAATTTTTGCAATAAGAAAGGAATGAGTCATAATTTTTCTTTTCCTCGCACACCTCAACAAAATGGTGTAGTAGAAAGAAAAAATCGTACGTTACAAAAATGTGCACGAACACTACTAAATAGTAGTAGTTTACCAAAACACTTTTGGGCAGAAGCTATTGCCACAGCTTGTTACGTGTTAAATCGAGTAACCATACGTCCTATGACTAAACAAACTTGTTTTGAAATATTTTTTGGAAGAAAACCTAAAGTATCATACTTTAAAACTTCCGGTTCAAAATGTTTTATATTAAATACAAAAGATAACTTAGGAAAATTTGACCCGAAGGCCGATGAAGGTATCTTTGTTGGATATTCGGATCGTAGCAAAGCATATAGAATTTTTAATAAACGAAATAATACTATTGAAGAATGTTTACATGTTTCGTTCGA
Source organism: Allium fistulosum (assembly GCA_030737815.1). Taxonomy (NCBI): domain Eukaryota; kingdom Viridiplantae; phylum Streptophyta; class Magnoliopsida; order Asparagales; family Amaryllidaceae; genus Allium; species Allium fistulosum. The sequence goes on from CM060904.1 coordinate 716,312,495, forward strand.
CGAAAATCTATTTAACCATCATACTAATGATGATGAAGAAATTATTCCAATAACAAATTCAACAAATTCTATTAATAATGAAACAAATGTGCAAAATAACACTTTAATATCATCCCCTAGAATTCTTAAGAATCGTCCAAAAGATAATATCATTGGAGATCTCAATTCTAGAGTAACTAGAAATCAACTTAATCAAATAAGCCATGTAGCATTTGTGTTAAATTTTGAACCAAAAAATTATAAAGAAGCTTCAAATGATAACTTTTGGATAATGGCTATGCAAGAAGAATTGAATCAATTTGAACGTAATAATGTTTGGGAACTAGTATCAAGACCTGAAGACCAATCAGTTATAGGAACAAAATGGGTATTTAAAATCAAAGCAGACGAGAATGGAAATATTGTTAGAAATAAAGCATGCTTAGTTGCTCAAGGTTATAATCAAGAAGAAGGTATCGACTACGACGAAACTTTTGCACCATTAGCAAGACTCGAGGCCATACGAAGATTACTCGCTTTTGCAAATCATCACAATTTTAAACTATTTCAAATGGATGTCAAAAGTGCCTTCTTAAATGGTTTTATCAAAGAAAACGTATATGTTGAACAACCTCCATTATTTACTCACGAAAAATATCCCGATCATGTTTTTAAATTACAAAAAGTCTTATATGGTTTAAAACAAGTTCCCCGAGCTTGGTACGAACGACTTAAAAATCACTTAATTGCATCTGGTTTTCAAATAGGTAAAATCGATACAACTTTATTTATTAACAAGAAAATAATGATATTTTAGTTGTGCAAAACATTCCAAACTTTCTGAGGACGAACCTCTCAATCAAACTTTGACATCTCCTACAAAGCCAACCACTTCTGAAAAAGAAGGAACAGGGGATTATCAAGACAAAGCTTCTCCAAAGAAATCATAGATCTTAGAATTTTAGGATGTCAACTTTTGTAAAACTGACAAAATCTATGAATGTAATCAATGTCGAATTATTTATGAAATTTTCCTTTTTCGTTTTATCTTTGACGATTGGCTTAAATTGTTTTTTGATAATGCCAAAGGGGGAGAAATATAAGTATAATTATAAAACATTAAAAGTAAGCACATATTCAGGGGGAGATTTATAAATTATATATAAGTACATTGTATAGTTGTCATCATAAAAAAGGGGGAGATTGTTAGGAAATCAAATCTACGGTTTCGATGACAACAACTATACAATGGAAATCGAATATGCATATATATGTCTATTTATAGGTAATTGCTAAATTAACATCACTAGAGAGACAAGAACAAGGCTCGAAGAACGTATCAAGAGGCTACAAGTCGATAGAATCAGAAGAGCGACAACACAGATACAATAAAAGCAACATGCACAAGATCAGATGTTTGGGTGCACTAGCCAGACGTCTGAGTAAATCTTCTGGATTACAAACCAGACAAAATCAGACATCTAGTTAATGTACTCAAACGTCTGAAGGTCTACTATATACAAAAAATATAGAGAGCCAGACGTTTGGGACATACTCCAGACGTATGAAACTGAACTCGGCTGATAACATTAAAATTACAACTGTCACAATTGAAAAGACACCTTCGCTTCTCTTCGCTCCAACTCTTCATCACCATCAAAAGCGACCGTAGAACACTTGTTAATGGATGCAACTACTCAAGGAATCTCTCTACCACTATAAATAGCATCAAGAATCCAAGAGAAGAACTCACCTGACTTACTTGCGCTCTTTACTCTTATACTCTGATATATTCTTGATCTCTAGCAATCTATACTTGTATTCTACTCTTCCAAATATACAGTTCCTCATAGACAATAATCTCTAGATATATATATTGGAAGCATTTGTACTATATAGTCAAAATCCATGTAATAGAGAACACACAGTTGACAAAGAAACTCTGCTATTGTAAACCTGTTCCTCCGGGTGAAGTGAGGGTTATTCGGTGAAAGGAAATTCCAAAGAGGAGCTTCGGGACTGGACATAGGATGGGAGGTCCGAACCAGTATAAAATCCCTTGTGTGATTATTCTTATTTACATACTTTAATATTGTTACAATATAGTTTAAATTAGTCATATACTTATCATTTGTATAATCGATCCACCATACTGTAGACTTTCACATAAAGGTATAAATCTAGATTATACTAACATCTTTACAACCTAATTGTAGATCTGGATTAAATTCTACGTCTTATCAACATTCCACTCTTAATATCTTAAGGACCGATTTCTAGATCTGCGTGTAAACAATGTTTCTTACCAAATTTCCTAAATTACAGAATATGTAGGCAATGTTTTATACGTTTAATTCGGGCCTACAACTGTTAGATTTTTATTTAGGCATAATAATCAAAAAAATCAACGAAATAAACTTCAATGTTATAAAAAAATTACATAATTTTCCACTCACCTTTTAGAGCATTCCAAATCTTTAGATCTAAATTTGATTCTTTAATTCCACTTTGTCTCTTTTTTAATCCAAGAAATATGTGTAAAAAGGGTATATGCATACATTAGAATTTCAGATTTGAAAAGAGATGTGGGGTTGAAGGGGAATTTGAATTTACAATATTGAAATTTACCTTATTATTTGTGCAACGCTGATCCGCTCCATCTCTTCTTCTATTTATTTTCTACTCTTCTCCTATTTATATAAATTCAAATTATTTTAAAGTTAGAAGGAATAGTCGAGAAGAGGAAATGGCAGAACTTCGCTGCCCTAGATCAGAAAATATAAGAAGAGAAAGGAAGGGTTACGCCTGTATTTATAGGCTCTCAAATCATTCATAGCTGTTAGATTAAAAATATTAAATCTGGTCTCTTTAAACATCCGTAACTTCTTCGTTTGAATTCGGATCGCGAACTCCAAATACGAAAGTTGCTTAGAAAATCACCATGAACGCAATGTTGCAAGTTTTGTGGCCAAATTCTATCATTTGCTCAAATTCCGTTTTGGAAGCCTAATTAATTATTAAATTATTAACCTAAAATTTATGGGGTGTTACACTATCACAGATAAAGCCATTTTCCTTCAGCTTATCCACTTCTTCTTTCAACGTAGCGGATCGCTCCAGATCCAAAATGTGCCTCTTCTGCATCAGTGGAGGGCACTTCAGGTTCACATACAATGCATGGCACACTATCTCTGACAATATTCCATACATGTCTAAATTTATCCAGGCAAATACATCCAGATTTGCCTAAAGGAAACTAGCCAATTCTTTTCTCAACCTGGCGTTAAGCCGAGATCTGAGCTTAAGGTCCCCGAGTTGGATCGTCCATGTTGATCGATATGTGATCGTTAGCTCCATCGGCATTGCCCGCACATCCTCTAGCTCCTTTTGGGAATCTATAGACTTGAAAATTTTGCAATGGCTCCAGAGCCAGGGCTTGGGTAGTAATTGCTATGCATCCGCAGCCTTTTTATGTAGAGAGCTCTCTTTGCACCCTTTCCTTTCTCGTATCACTTTCCCTATGTAAACTCAGCAACATAGCATTCATGACCAGCACTTTGGTCATCTTGAAAAGTGACAGCTCCATTCTCTATTGATAACTTTGTCATCAAGCACCAAGGAGCCAATGCTATTATAAAATTGGCAACGGCCGTTCGACCCGAAAAGGCATTGTATGTCGAAAACCCATCAATAATAACAAATATCTGCATCTACATAATTTTGTGATCTCCTTCATTTAATTCCAATGATAGGTCAATAGCTCTGATAAGCTCATTTGCCTTTCCAGTAAATCCCTGAATCTTAGACTTACTAGGCTTGATGTAACTAATTTTCATCTGATCAAAATTCTTTTTGAATAGAATGTTAGCCGAGCTTCCATTATCAATAAATACTTGGCATATAGTAGTCGGCCCAACAATGGTCGTAATTAACATGGGGTCAAACATCGGCATTTCAATCCCACTAGAATCTCTGTCATGATATAGAATATCATCCTTCATTGTCCTCAACTTTTTCCCGAGCTGCGTGCAACATTCCCCATTTGGAGGCCCAAAACTAACGGCCATGGCTGCTGCGGTCATCCATAATTATTAATTCTCGATGACCAAATGCGGTAATGTAAGATACATTGATATAACAGAAACACATGGATATGAAAATTTTTAAACTCAACTTAAAACAAATTTCTCATTCCACTTCAAATCACATTTCAAATTCATTACATAATCCCAATGCATGAACCACGTTCATTGAAATATAATTATTACAAAATACGCCAAGCGCAACATATGAAGATGCCCCATTGGATGATCATAGTCTAAATTTAAGCAATTTAACAACTTTGCCATTACATAAAAACACAGCAGAAATCAAACAGAAAGAACTCTAATAGCTAGCTTGCCTACTGCACATCTCTGGAAGCTTACTCGTCTAAAGGAAAACCTGAAATCCTTAACTCTCAAACTAAATCAATTGAGCACCCGAGAGTTTAAGGAGAAAACATAAACTTCGAGTCGGAAAAAAATCCCGATGTGAACAATAACCTACCATCTCGAACCATATAGATATCTGGTGAGACCACGCCGCTTAGTGGAACGAGTTTTCCCCTCACTGTATCTTAACCAAAAACTAATTAACCATATACTGTGCACCTGCATCCACAATGGTTAAAACATAACAGTTTAAAATATATCATGATGATATGCAAACATGCAATATATTTTGGATTTCCCATCCCTATTCATTTGACTATCAGTCTCAGTTATAGTTTCTAGAGTCACTATCAACCTATTAGTATTCATGGGCTGACTAATAACCGGTCTAAAATCTTACGGACTATCTATCAGATTTCTTAGTTTTCATGGGATCACTAAGAACCTATTGGCCTCTGCCAATAACTTCATCCAATTATAGTTTTTATGGGTTCTTTTTGAATATATTGGAACCTCCAATAACTTCTCTCATATCATAGTTTTCGTGGGTTGGCTATGAACCTATTGATCTTTGTCAATAACTTAATCCGGATATAGTTTTCATGGGATCACTACAAACCTATGGGCCTCTGCCAATAACACTTTCCAAACATAGTTTTCATGGGTTTACTATGAACCTGCCTAAACTGACAACTCTTTAATCGATCTTTAGGAACCCTATGTTCTAGTCTGCCTGACCTGCAAGATGCAACTCTACTCATACAAGAGTTAACTCAGTATATATTCACTACTGGGTCAACCTAGCCGGTTATTCTGCCCTTAACTGCCCAAAATACAGTTATGGGTTAATTATAAAGTGAATATGTTTATAGAAGAAGCACACATGATAACTAATCATAACGTGATAACACAACCATCCATGGTTTAATATCCTTGTAATCATTTTCAAATGAAACATGGTTAATACCTTTAACTTATTTTCTTTAGCAAGGAAAGTTTCTTCAAAAACCCCAAAGAAAATGCCATTTCAAAACTCTTTTATGCAGCCATGAGTTTTTCTTTAAAATGAGATTGGGTTCCTTTTTTTGAAAACTAAGGCTTTCGAAACCTTATACCTTCTCCTTCGAAACCATTAAAATATATTCTTCGAAAGTATTCAAACCTTCCTTTCAAAATACTAAACTATATGCCGTTCGAAACACTCAAAACATCTCTTTCGAAAGCATCAAAATTTTCCTTTTGCAACCATTAAAACGTTCCTTTCGAAAGTATTAAAACCTTTCTTTCAAAACCTTTTAGCCCAAGCAGGATTTATAAAAGCATAGCTTCCAAACCATTTGAAAGTTTCTCTTTCGAAATCTTTGGGTTTAACCTTAAGTATAACTTCTAGGTCGAAGTGAACACAAGCGAAAGTAACTCTTTCGAGAACATTAATCTTAAAATAAAAGAATTTGGGGAAAATAGATGGCTTCGGAACCACCCTTTCGAAAGCATTAGTCTTTAAGTAAAAATTTGGAAGGATAGCTTCGAAACGACCGTTCGAAACCATTGCCTTCGAAAACCTTAATATAAGTGGCTGGTGGAGCCCTTTCGAAAGCATTGGGAAAAGGGGTTTCAATATTAATAAACAAAAACTTCCCTTTCGAACTCATTTCTACAAGGCTATAAAGAAAAGCGGCCTTTAACCCATTCGAAAGGTATGAAGACGACAACAAGGTTTCGACTAGGTTCAAAAACTACCCTTTCGAAAGCTCCTCTTTAAAACTTAATATGCGACAACTCAATCGAAAGCTACTTTTAAAACAAAGGCATGCGACCATCCATTCGAAAGCTATTAAAAATATCTTCAACCCTTTCGAAAGCTTCTTTAAAAAAAAGTAAGTGGCATCCCTTTCGAAAGCAAAACAAAGGCTAGTGGGTTTATTCGAAAGCTATTTAAAATGGCATCAACCCCTTCGAAATCGAGGTTTCGACATGGTCCTTCCACCTTTCTCCAATGCGCTATGTACCAACTACTTTATACCATGTGCATTGCTTTCGAATGAGTTTGGCGGAGGTATGGTGTTGAAAGACAGCAGATGGAAGTGGCGAAGTAGTAAATTTAAGCAAAACTGATTTATAGCCTTTTAAAGTAATTTCTTTTCAACTAACTTGCCTTATTTATCAAAATATGATTGGTTGCCAAATCCTTTACCAAAATATTTTCTAAGAAGGCTGCCGAATTCATCAATTAAAAATTAAAAACGTTTTAACAATGAAGCCCTTCCCTTTAACAAAACAATTAGAACATTTAAGTCCTCAAGCTTAATTAATTTAATTTCCATAGCAAATCACTTAGGAAAAATCCTCAAAAATCATCTTAATTCACTTTTAATATATTTTCTAACATATATAAATTCGAACCCAAATACTTTATATAATTGCCGAAATAAATTTTAAACCCAAATTATCCATTCACTCCATACAAAATTCATAATAAATTATCCATAACTTGGATAATTATAAAATTTAAACTCATCTCCAAAATAATGTTTTTCATAACATATTAAATCATCATGGCATTCGAAACCCATTCAACATGATTTTAGCCTTAAAATTGAATCAAATATTTTTCAAACACACTGGTTTAAATCAAACATGTCGTATAATCAAAGCCTATCATCATTTATATCACCCATCGGTTTTAAACTTTAAAACCGAAATCTAATGTTAATTAAAAATATAAATGAGATGGTTTTGATTATTATTTACCTTAGTTTGTATAAGGAACTTGAGATTTGATCTTGCTTAATTTTTCCTTGCTTGAATCCTAAGCTTTTAGTTGATTATGATCCCCTTTTTCTCCTAGTGTAGTGGCCGGCCTTGAAGCTTCTTTTTTTTATGTTTTTATTTTGTGAAAACGTGAATGAGAATAAGGTAAGGGTTTATGGGTTATGGGGTTATGGTATACTGCTATTTCCCACAATACCCTTGCCTTATTCTCTTAAGTAATTAACTAAATAAACCATTTTATAAACCCATTCTTAAGATTTCATTTAGCTAAGCATGGCCTCTATTTAATTTTCAAATCTCGATTCTCTTATCAATCTAGTCCATACATTATTCTATTTAATTTATGTAATTAAATCTCTTGAATAATGTTATTTAAAATTAGGTGTATTACACTGCATCTTCGATAGCAAAAAAGCTCTCACATGACATGTGCTTTAATGAAGTTCCGCACCATTCCATCTCTTCACCACTGGATGAGGTCCTTCAATTATCGTATTATTCACGATCCAATCACCTGGGACCTTCTCCGCTGGACCCAGGCCAATCCCTCTGGGCATTCTGCCCTTGAGGTCTAGCATGTTTTCCGCTACCCTATTGATCCCTTACATACCGTTGCAACTTATTCTTTCATATCAATTCTTCGGTCACATCTCTTAGGTGACAACACTCGTTGATATTGTGTCCATGAGTTTCATAGAAGTGCCAATACTTCCTAGAGCAACGTTTGGCTTCTGTTGCCTCCCTCCGAGGTGACTTCCTATACATTTTTATTCCTTGCGTAACAAGGTATATATTCTATATAGTATGATTCAAAGGAGTGTACTCTTTCGGTCTCAGGTGTCTCAGACCCTTCTTGGCAGTGTTTCTTATACCATATATGCCCTGATTTCTATTCTTCGGACTATTATTATTACTTTCCACATTTACGGAAACATTATCAGGTCTTTCACTAGTTTCTTTAATAACTACGTTACTTTGCATAACTTCTTTCGATGGTTCACCACTAACCTTTCATGCAACCATATTTTCCTCTTTAAAGCACATATATTGGTTGGCCTTTGATAGAACTCCTCCATGGTAGATGGTAGTAACATCTTTAACCATTCACCAAAGTCCATGTCAGGATGTATCCCCTAGACCAACACCATTAGCATGATATCCTCTTTTGGGTAATTTACTTCCGCTACAGCAGTATTAAATCTACTTAAAAATCCCTTTAGGGCCTCTCTGGGACCTTGATTGATATTCTTCAAGGACACTACATCCTTTGGTTAGGCAGTGTGGAGCCTGAGCTGCTCCATAAACTTCTTCTCTAGCTCATCAATTGTTGATATGGATATTGGCGCAAGCTGGGTAAACCGCATCGAAGCCAATCCATCTAAAAAGATGGGAAAACACTTACATCTTACCACATCAATCAATCTGGCACCATCCATGTGCCACTCATATTTTAATAGGTGCTGCCTAGGATGCGTTGTTCCATTATACGACATCATTGTAGGCATAAGAACTTCCTGGGATATTCTTCCCATAAAATATTTTATGTAAATGGAGTTCTACTAAGTGCAGAACCCCACTCTTCATTCTTCCTTCATTGGTTTTCATCTACTAATTGCTTCACGATATTAGCAATATATCCCTCACTGGATCGATGATTCATAAAATGACTGTCAGAAGCAGCCCCAAGTTCGTGAACAACCTTGTTTTCGTCCTTATCATCATCATTTCAAGTTTGCCCCCAATTTTGTGAGCAACCATGTCTTCATCTCGACGTCCAAATTCATTTGGAAGCTGCTGATTCAATACTGGATTACAACTACTAATCAGAGAACAGTTTTCAATATAAAGTACTACTATGTTCATTCTTATATCCACGACATTAAGAATATAAAATCGTTGAAAAGCTTAGCAATTTACAGCTTCAATCATGCATAAGCCAATATCAAAGAACAGATGTAACTAAAGTACTATATATAATCATCATGCGAATTTTGTTTATATTAGCATATTTAAACATTGGATATAAACAGAAACATGAATAAACTAATTGCACAAATCCTTTCTTTTATTATTAAACATCAGCAGTTAATAAAAGTAAACAACTAGATTGGAAACATATAAATTGTTTAAAGCTACATTTTTCTCAATTGCTAAAGGAAACACAAAAAGTAGTGCTTGAACTAATAATTACGACATTGAAATAGAGGAGTGTAAAAAGAATGATAAAATATGATTATCAGCAAACTCTAACAGTGTCCACAGTCAAATAATAGCGAAGAGCCCCAATACTTCATGAAGGAAACTAAAACCACCTTAAATCCACATATCTACAATACAAAATTTCTGCAATAGTCAAAATACAATCATTAATTCAAAATAAAAGACTAAACATACGAAATAAAAAACATATTCCTCATCAATTAAGAATAACAGCTCTTAATCAAAAAAATCAATCAGACTGGAATATACTAAACAATATATCTAATAACCAAGAAATAATACCTGAAACAACTAAAATTTTAGTACAGGTTTGCAGTTTCTATGTTGCATCTTCCATATTCATTTTCATTAGATTTAAAAAAGGCCAGACCTCCCTTTTTCTTAAATGATGGTCTATCATCCTGCCGAAATTTTTTAGGAGGTTTTACAATTTCATTATCTTCAAGTATTAGGTTTATCAAAATTAGAGATTGGGCTTATAGAATGAGAATAAGAAGCAAGATAAGCATCAGTTACATAATAACACTCCACAAAGTCATAAATAGAAAGCTTAGACTTATTCATACATTTTAGAGCATGAGAACACGCGAAAAGGTAATTTTTCATTTGTTACACCTACACGTTCTCAAAATCAGATCAATATGATGAGATTTTGGAGATTTAACCTCAAAAACATAATCATAAGACTTAAACACATCCTATCCATAACCTTCATTAACATGTTCAAACAACCAAGCTTCCATTATTGGGCAAAGAATACTTTTCCAACTACGCACTTCCTCCCTACATTTAGACATTTTTTTCATCAACTAAATTCGAATACCATCTAAAGAAGAAGTAATGGGAAGAGCATGTTCATTTAAAATCCACAAATTAAAGCTTTTGGCCACATGAGAATACAACTCACCATAACGCTACCCCGAGAGAAAAAGTTAGCCTAATGATCATATGGTTTATCACTTATAAAATCTAAAGCTACAGAACCACCAAAGTCAACATATTTATTCAAAGCTCTCTCAAAATTAAAAAGAGTGGCAGATCTTGCAAGACTTTTAAACAAATATTCCATACAATAACTTTATTCTTAACCTTCACTAAACTAGGAAGATTACTTTGCATATGAAATAAATAAAATGAACGACAAGAAGACGAAAAGAGCTTTGAAACACTTAAAAGCAAAACTCATTACCTATCAGACATAAAAAACAAAGGTAGAGATTCATCAAGCATATTTTTTAAATGTTCACAAAACCAACTCCAATTAGATTCATTTTCTTTAGAAACAATTGCCATGGCCAAAAGAAAAAAAGTCTAATTTCCATTTTTTACAGCCACAACTAACAAAACATTAGGTCTACCCTTCAAAAAGGTAGAATCTAAAAAAAATTAGAGGATGTGCATGAAAATTAAAAAAATATTTCACATTGATTTGTTCGAGAATTAACTTCCATATCAACATAGCTCCTAGGATTTGAATTCTTAACCGCCTCTAAATAATATTGTAAATCATTGTAAGATAAAGCATCGTCACCATAAATTTCTTTCATTGCATTTTGTTTCCCAGAATAAGCATAGTAGTAATTCATATTGAAATTATATTCTCTTCTAAACTGAGTAATTATTTCTTTTGGTTTATTCATAGGCTCATCTTCAATAGATTAATAATCATTTATTTGACAAATTTACTAGAAATTGGGGGATGATTATTATCCAGTAATCTAGCACTACAAGAATGTTCATGAGTCAAAATTCGAATATAAAAACAATTAACACTTCCAGAATCACAAATAATATGTACTTTTAAATCTACAACTTTCATCAAACAAAGAACAAATGGAAGTAACTCTTTCTCCATGTTTCTTAATATTCTTCAACTTATATCCATTTTTAATTTAATAAGCTATTAAGAAATTTTTGAATTCCAAAACTCCACCAAATCGATATCCAAAAAAATCCAAAATTGAAATATTATTTGCCTTTTTCAACATTTCCTTACAATCAAATCGAATATTTGTACTAGAAGAATAAAAAATCAAAGAATTTCCAATGGCAAAATTAGTAATACTACCATTATCACATTCCAATAAAAGTTGTTTGAATCTTATGCTAAATACTAAAAATATTTTCTTTCTAAACATTGAAAAGCATATAATACTTTATAAATCTAAATCATTATCAAGAACTCTACACTTTTCTTCAAGCCTATACGATATTTCAATACTCAGTGGGGTTAATCTTGTCTAATATTCACAGAACTCATTCCTAGTAAGAAGAAGAGAAGCATTTAGACCAACCCAACAACTGTAGCTATTATTATCATACATGAAAACAACTAAGATTGTACTAGTACCACTATAAAAATAAATAGAAATGAATTGATAACTTTTAAAAAATGAACATACAACATATAATGCTACACTAAAATCATAATAACAAATAAGAAGACCATTACCACATAATTCTATATAATATAAGAAATATGATAAAAGCTAATCCAATTTAAAAACAACAAATTACAAGAACACTAAACCCTAACAAAATTGAATAATCGAATAAATGAGGAAAAGAAGTATACAAGAAGAAATCGAATTATAAGAACATTCATCCCTCATTAAAACAAGGTCCTACAAAAAATAAATAAGAAAATAAATGATTTTTTTCAAAATCGAACGGAAATTAATCAAAAAAATATAAATAAAACTTTTTGAAATTAGAATCAAGCGGTAGATGAGAAAGAATAGACCTATCACTACATCGATTTTAAATAGAAAATATTTTATCATGAGTCAATTTTAGAAGAGGTAAAAGGATGTGCATTATATCAAAAATGCCCTTAAACCAAAACTATTGGCCCTAATGCTACAATAAAATTGTCCTCCAAGGCTATTGCATAAGTGGGCCATCCTTCGATCTAAACATAAAAATAAACCGGTCCTCCAAACCATTTTCTACTAAATATTGTAAGTAAATTATTTTGTAAATTATAAACTACTATAAGATGATTTTTTTATGTATACAATATTAATATCAATTAATACACTTGCAATTCTATTATTTGTACGAAAATAAATAATTTTTAACAAATGTTATACATTACTTTTTGTCGTGGTTTTGTGAATTACGTTTTTCCATTTGTAATATTGTTTTTTCAATCATCCATTGGAAGATGAAAAGGAGATGAATAATGTGGGTAAATCATATTTTATTGTTTTAAGATTAGTGTTTTATGATTTAAGATATTTTTGTTAATATTTAGACTATGCAGCACCTTACACGAAGATTCGAACAATGTGCATGCTTTTAGAGATATTGAGTTTTGATTTTAAACAGGAATAATTTTGATTTTGAGATTTTAGTTTTGAGAAGGAAAAACTTGTTGAGAAAAGAGAAGGAGAGGAGAGGGTGTTTGGTTTTTATCAAATGGTAAGAAAAAAATATGGGTTTAAGTGGGTGTGATAAGTTTTTGACTGGGTAAGAGGAGAGGTAAGGGAAAGGTGGTGTTCTGGTGTATGCAAATAGTATCACTCTAGAAAATTGTATTAGATAGAAAAAAAGAAGGCACATTTTAAGTTTTGAAATGATGGATTAATAAAGGAACACAAAGCTAGGGTGCATCGGTAAAGTAGGAAGAATGGGTTACATATGTATAAAGAAACATGGGTGTTGCTCAATTTTTTTTGTATGTATGGATATAATGATTAAGATTATTAAGCTTAGCCTAGTCCTTTCCAGGTCAGATTAGGTCCAGGCTAGTCTCTCTCAAGCTAGACAAAGGTTGGGGGCAGGCCGGTAAGGTTCCCTTGGTCACCATCTCAGGTCCACGCTAGGCCTTAGCAACCCATCTACTCATGCCGATCCAGCAAGGTCCAAGGACCAATGCAGCTTAACAAATCATAAGAACGACTCCCAATCTTGCTTACTGTTGATCCTCTTATGCCGCCCGCTTTCAACACAACATCAAGTCCGTCCACCTGCTTATGAATCTCTTATAGCTTCTGGTCGACCGACTTAGCTCAAATTCATCTTCGACGTTGGTCCATCATTTGATCTAGTTTCAGTGCAGCCACCTGTGGATTACAGGTAATCCTGTCATACCTCACCCGACTCGGCGTGCCCTTAGTTATCAATGTTTCACTATCCTCTTCATGGTCCCAACGGCTAGTGAACTAAATCGGCCTGTCTTACCACCTAGGCACACGAAAGTCAGGCGACAATGGATACAACCAATTAAATCTACTCCTAATAAGAAGCATGTTCCATTTCTCTAGCATGTCGCTATAGCACAATGCATTAAATGTGAAGTATGGAAGGACATAGCTCTAGTACAGTTCTCCTATTGTCCTTCATGTCAGTAACACTTTCCTTTTATTTAGCTAGTTATCTCCCATCAAGCTTATTCAACCAGATCAACAGCCAGGCGCGCTTCCTGCCTGTTTTACCGCACGATCTCAACTATCCAAGCATCAGTTTTGGCTACCATAAAAACACCGTGCATTACAATATCAAAGAAGATGGTTGGTGTAACACCCCGTAAAAATTAAATAAGAAATTTAATAATTAAAATAAAGTTAAAAATGAAAATTTTGTAAATGTTGAAATTTGGTCACGAAAATTGCACCATTGCATATATGATGATTTTCCGATCAATTTCCATACATAATATGTTGAAATCAGAGTTCAAACGGAGAAGTTACGGACGTTTGAAGTTTCCAAATTTAAATTAATTTGAACAAGTTTAAATTTGAATTTGAAATTGAATTTAAAAATATGAAACTTGAATTTTAAATTTGGCAGAGAATTAAAGTTTAAGAAAACGTTTGGGTTAAGATGGTGACGTGAGTAATTAAAGTATTTAATCAAGTAAATTTAAAATTAGAAATAAATCATGTTCATAAAACAAAGATCGGTCGATCGCCCATTGACAAGCGGTTGACCGGTTATTTTAGTGGTGGTTAGGGTTTTGCTTATAGTAAATGGCTCGGATTTGTTTATTTTTAATCCAATGGTCATCGTTCCTTCTCACCTCTATACATAGACCCCTAGATCCTCACTTTTCCTTCATAAAATTCTGTAGCAATGGTAAAGCTCATCAAAATCTTTCCTCTTAGGTTTTCAGAAACAGTAAACTTTCGGCTAAGTAATTCTAATTTCTAATCTTTAATTTAAATTAATCCATCTTCTCCCTATCTTTTGATTTTTGAAATCTAATACACACACACACTCATAGATACACACACACACACACAATCTATTTGTTGTATATTCAGAAAGGGGGAAAGATCTAACAGAGAATTAGAAGCGGTATAAATCAGATCTCTTCTTTTTCTTCTTTAGGTTCCATAATCAGTTAGGATTTTCAGGTAAAAGGTTTAGATGTTTAGTTCTTTTAATTCATGATTCTATTTCTCTAGTTTTCGATTCTATATCTAATTTCTATATACAATTCACTTTGTTGTATATTTCAAAAGAGGGAGATCTAAAAGAGAATTGTGCATGGTGGAATCAAATCTAGTTAGGAAGTAAACAATTCTCTATAAGCGAAAATAATAAGTTTTTCATATTTTTGTAATTGAATAGTATTTATTTGGATTTGATGTGTGCCTTGAGAAATTTTGGTAAACGAAAATATAGCATCTAAAACCCCTAAAATTTCCCTAAATAAATGTAAATCTGTAAATATGTTGGAATTTCAGTTGTCTATATTAACATAGTAGGATCAGATCTGTACTTGACATTTAGATAATTCATCATCTATTCTATTTTATTTCTTTCGATTTCTCTTGAAGTATAAAAAGGGTTCTAAAATAAAATAAATAGAAATAGTACACAAATTATGAGTTTTATTGTAGTTTGCACTGCTTATTTCTGTAAATTAAACATGCATAGACCCTTTTTCGTTTCAAAGTGCTTTGTGTAAAAGTTGAACGGAATATGAAAGGTCTAAATTATAAGACTTGTTTTACTTGAAATAAAAGAGATAAATTCTAATATGTTAATATGAGATATGAGACGAGCTTGGTATATTCCTTTTTGTATACAAGTCATTTGTTGGCTAAGGATATTAGCAATATATTTTGTTGGAATTTGGGACTTGTATAAGTTTGACATTTAAATTAAAAAGCATTTTCTTTGCGTGTGATTGAAAATATTTTATCCGAATCTCGTGTGTATATTGATATTAACGTATTAATTGTTAAAGTAATAATAGCGTAATAATTATGGCGTATTGAACGTATTAATTAGAATTAATAGGGTATTAAATAGCATTAATTTCTTAAGAAGGTAGTTAATGATAATTATGCAAATTAATCCATAATTAAAGGAATAATAAGGGGATACCTTATATGGCCTTAATTATTAATTTTGTAGAATGATATATGTATACAATGGTTATACATATGAAGAATGACTAAGTTATAGGGATGCGAGGTCAGTCCAAAGTTACATAGAAGTCTATCCAGTTAAAATCTGGCTACCAGCGTTGTGGCTTTGTGGACTAATGTGAGACATCGCCTATAATAAATAACCCTAGTAGACATGAGGTTAGTCCAATTTTGTAGGGTAAATCTGCCCTGTCAATCTGGCTATCAGTACCTACGAATAGTCAGATTAATATGAGATGTCATGGTTGGGTTATGGGTTATAAGTTATGCTACTGATACGGCAGATAAGATCTTTAGAAGGGGTCTACTTTGGGTTAGGAGTATTAAGTGGCTATGGTAGGGTTCATCTCTTTTTAGGAGAAGTATTATGTGGTATGGTGGGATTTCTTATAATGTCAGTCAGTGAGAATCATGTAGAGACTCACATTGGGTTAGGTCTTAAATGACGGGGACCTACATATTTTATTAGTCTTAAATGATCAGAGTCTGCCTAAGTCCCAAGAAAAAGGTATTAAGTGGTTTGGAGCTTCATTCTCGCATTATGTTAGAATTTGGAAATGGGTTAGATATTAAAGGACGGAGACCTACCTATTTTATAGGTATTAAATGGTTAGAGTCTGCCTAATCACCAATAAAGGGTATTTATCGGTTTAGATGCTTCCTCTTGCATCACTAATGTTAGTTGCGTTAGAATTTTGGAATTGGACTGGAAAGGCCTTTTGGCTTACAATTAAAGTTATTAGTATTTGTAGCAACACCATTTAGGGTGACTATTACATTTGGTATAGTCTTAAATATGTAAGACATATTTCTTATTTAAATAATACTGCCCAAGTACAGTTGTGGTAAAGCTAGAGATTTTCATTTCACCAGACATTTGTTGTTCTGACCCACTCCTCATTACAATACAGGTTAGAGAGTGTAATGCTGATTTAGGAGACAAAGGTGGAGATGAAGACTTGTAGAAGTTATCTATCTATTTATGCTTTTTAAGTATTTTTGTTGTACCCAGTTCAGACAGTTATGGTATTTTGTGATATTGTACTATGGAGGCTTATGTAAAGATGTTGTAATATTTAACATGTTATATTTCTAAAATGGTTTTCATTATGAAATAGGTACTTGTTATGATATTATATTTTATCCATTCCACTATGAGATTCTAAAAGTATAGATAGATAGCTCTGTATACTGTATATTGTGTGTTTTTATTTACTTAACAACTTTCCTTGAGATGGGCCTATGGTTCGACGGTCTTTTGTTCAATCGAAATTAGGTCCGTTTTAGGGCGGGTTGTTAAACTTGGTAACAGAGCTTAGATTACTCGATCAATAGGATAGGTATATGTATGAGTGGCATATTTGTTATTTTTGAAAGAATTTTTCATAAACCCTACTATATATATACACTTAATTTGAATTTACTTTATAGTTTCCAACCATAGAAGTAGTTGGGACCATATTCTGAAAAGATGGGCAATGCGACTATGGATTGGAAAAATGAATGGAGTAGGTAATGAGCGATAAAGGTCGTATTGTAAGGAATGTAAGTGACAAAGATTGTAACTCTAACATTAATAGGGCAGTAAGTATGCAATAAATAGGGAGTTACAATAATTTAATTAGGATACAAATGGACTAATTAAAGAGACTATTAGGGTAGATATGGAAGGGTAATAAGAAAGATTGGAATGAATAAATAAATGCCTTTAGGGATTATTAGGTTAAAATAATGATCATTTATTAGGGACAATCAACATGTATAGAAATAGTAAATAAGCATGTTAGGTAATAATTAAATACTATAAAGTAGCATAGTTGTAAACATTCAGAAGTAAGGTTTAAAAGAAGAAGAAAATGTAATAGAAAAGACAATTAAAAAGAAGTTGTTGCTTTGAAAAATATTTTCTAAAGTCTAACCCCCTTCTGAAAGAATTTGATAAAGAGATTTTCTTTGGAAACTTCTTTAAAATGTTTGAATGGTTTTTTCAAAAGACTTATTAAATAATTGTTGTTTTGAAAAACTAAGAAAATCAGGAAAATCATAAATTAAAAAGAAGTTGCGGAGTCAAAAGTTATGATCAAAAGGTTTTTGGTAAAAGAGGTTTTTTCATTTTTGAAAACTCTTAGTTTAAATTTTTGGTTGGGTCAAAAAGCTTTCGGTTTAACGATTTTCAATAAAAGGGTTTTTCTTTTTTGAAATAAATGTAAAATAAAGCATAAGTGGAACTTGATGATTTTTCCTATTTCATAAATTTGGAAGCTTTTTTAAAATTCTTCTTTATAAAAAAAGGAACTTGATTAAAATGAGGTAGAAGCCACTTAAGTAGGAAAAATATAAACAAAGGAAATAGCAAGAGATTTGGATAGGAATAGCGTTGGGATCTTATAAAATAGGATTAGTAATATAGTTAAAGATAATGTAGGAGAGAAATAATGAGAATAGGATAGGAAAATGTTGGAATAGAAATTTACCTTGTTTACTCCACTTTTCATCGTTTAACATTATAAAATGAAATTTTGGATGTTATGAATTAAAAGACCAACATTTAAAGGAATAAATCTTTAATGTAGAAAGATTTTGAAAAAAGGAAATTACTTTGCATCCTTTTGGGATTAAGTAATCCTTTTTGAATTATGATGGTTTGATTTAACAATTGAGTTTTTGAATGTTTGGATTAAAGACCTTACTTTTAAAGAAGTAAGTCTTTAAGGTAGAAGTATTTGAGAATGGAAATTATTTTACTAAGTAATTTTAGAACCTTTTAAATTGGGGTTAAGAATAAAGCAGTAAATGTTTCAAAACTTATGAAAAGTTGGGTTCAAATATTTTTGAAAAGTTTTGTCCAAATGTTTAATAAAATGGAATAGATTTATGGTATAAAATAAATAAGATGTTCATATGTTTTTAAGAATTCAATCCCTAAACTTTCTTTGGAAATTGGAATTTCTTTTGAAAAGCATGCTTAAAAGATTTTTTTAAGATGTGGAAATTCTTTTGCAAGTTTGAATTTCAAATGTCGCATACTAGCGTAATGTGTGTTTCTAAGTTTACATTTTATGGAGTAGATAGGGATCACTATTTAAGTAAGAAAGGATCAAATGTTTTAGAATATGAATAAAATAAGAACAGTATGTACAACCTGATTTGGAAATTTGAAATCAATCCCAAGCACTTATTTGAATATGAACAAAATAAGAATAGTAAGTACAACTTGAGCTGGGAATTTGAAATCAGTCCCAAGCACTTATTTGTGGAATGTTAGTAAAATTGTTAAGGTATTCTAGATCTATATTTGGGTTGTAAGTTAGGTTGCCCTAGGAATGAGAATTTCTATATTTTGGTTTATTAGGAGCAGGCTCTATGTAATTTCTATAAATTATCTAATTCTTTAAATGAATAAAAGTGCGCCGTTTGAATTGACAAGAGATATACCAAAAATGGAAAGAGATGCGTAAGATATGGATATTTTTTCCGTAGTTTACACTGTCTATTTCAACAAAAGAAAAAATCCCTTGTAATTTCAGGCAAAGCAAAACTATCACTTGCGGTTAATTTATGAAATTTTTTAACGGTAATCCTGTTTGTAAGGATGGCTCTGACAAAATAAAATATGGAAAGAAATGTTCTAGTTTAGTGAGTAAAGATTAGAAATAAGAAATATAAATTGCTTAATTTACAATAATATTTGTATTAATTATAAATAACATAGTAATTATAAAACTAGGATTTATGGACATTAACTACATATCTAATGGGTAATAAACTTGTAATTAATAAAGAATAAAAAAGGAATTAAATAGGGGGAAGATTAAGGAAGCTACTATGGTATTTATGGAGGAAGTGAATACTTAAAATAAGAAAATCTTAAAACTCGTAATAGGTTGAAATGGATTTAATAAGGATTGATTAGAGATTGTCAATTTTGACTAGTTA
This sequence comes from Allium fistulosum, assembly GCA_030737815.1. Classification (NCBI taxonomy): domain Eukaryota; kingdom Viridiplantae; phylum Streptophyta; class Magnoliopsida; order Asparagales; family Amaryllidaceae; genus Allium; species Allium fistulosum. The sequence goes on from CM060904.1 coordinate 716,332,218, forward strand.
TTATGGGTAATGGATATTTATTAAAACTAAGAAGAAAAATTAAGAAGGTGGGTAATGGTAGAATGACATTCTAGGAATGTATGTTTTAAATTGGTAAGGAGCATTAGGACCCTAACATCAGTAACACCAGTTATTGATTAATGGTAGTTTCCAGCAAAATTTTCTCTTAGAGTTTTTGGGTTGTAATTGCTAGTTGTCTCCTTTAGGAAATTAAAGTGTTTGATATGGTATAAGGCATGCTCGTATTTTATCACTGTGTTATTTTAGGGATGAGACTAGACCGCTAAATAAATATATATATTAAGAAACATCGCAAATAGGAAAATTTCATAAGGACACTTAACCACCGATAAACCGAAGATAAGATTGGAAGTTAGTAAAGAGATTGGATTAGAATGCTTCAAACCCAAGACTTGCGGAGTGTCACCATTCACCACGCATGTGATAACGTGTATAAGGATATGAAGGGAATTTTCTAATTGGTCCATGATGAATGAAGAGTCACCGAATTGGTCTCCAGATATTTGACATGCCAATGGGTTAAGGCTAAGTAAGGAAAACCTGAATGGTTGTTATTACAATTAGAGATTCCAACTTGAAAATGGGAGCATATATCGATGGACTTAATGGATGGGTTGCTTAGAGGCAATGATGCTATTTAGGTTATAGTAGATTGGCTCATTTTACTTCTGTTGGAAGTTATAGGATTGCAACATCTCTAGCACAGATTTGTGTTAAGGAAGTGGTGCAACTTCATGTAGCTCCAGTTAGCATTGTCAGTGAGAGAAACTTTTTGTTCCCTAGGGAATTTTGGAGGAGTTTGCAATCTACTTTGGAAATAACTTTGAATTTAGAAGATTTGTCGAGAGCCTGCTTCTTGAATTTTGGAGGACCGTAGAAAGAGTAGAAGTGCTTACGTGACGAATGAAGACCGCACAGGACCGTCAAGGGTTCTATGCTGACAGACGAAGGAAGGCTTTGTAGTTTTTAGTTAGGAACATGGTATTCGTTATGGTTTCCCACTTAGAAAGGTTATGTTTAGTACATCTAAGAATTTGGTGCCAAGGTTTGTTGGGCCTTTTCTGATTTTAGAGAGAGTGGTGGAAAACTTGCTTATTAGGTGGAGCTTCCAAACTAGTTAGCGGGAGTCCATGATGTCATTCATGTTCCACACTTGAGGAAATGTCTTCATGACATTGCCTATGTAATTGAGCCTGGTCAGTTAATTGATGTTGAAATGGAGCCTATCGCTACCCCTCGAACTACCATATGTATTGTGGAGCATGGTATTAAGAGGCTTTGTAATGAAGAAAATTGGTTTGGTTTAGGTAGATGAGGAGATAACCCAGTGGAAAGCATATAGAAAATGAAGAAAAGATGGATGTTTCTCATCCCGAGCTTTTCTTAAACTTTTCTCTCCAAAAATATAGGCTTTTTGATTGCATCGTGGTTGCCACACTTTTTACTGTTATTTTTGCACTCATATAGAATTTTATGTATATTTAGGATGCTTGCATACATGCCTATATGTAATGACCTTGCATTCACGCTAGAATTAAGCTCACATATAGTACGTTTGCATATATAATCTCATTGCATTTTAGGTTGAGTAGATGGTTGTGTAGACTATTGTAAATAAATTGGTTGTATAACATGGTTGTTGAGTGCACGTTACACTATCTTTCCATGTTGATTTCAGGGCCGAAATCCTTTGTAAAGGGGGGGGGGAGAATGTAATACCATGTATAAGAAATTTAATAATTAAAATAAAGTTAAAAATGGAAATTTTGTGAATGTTGGAATTTGGTCATGAAAGTTGCACCACTATGTCCGTGATAATTTTCTGATCAATTTCCATATATAATATGTTGAAATCGGAGCTCAATGGAGAAGTTATGGACATTTGAAGTTTTTGAACTTAAATTAATTCGAATAAGTTTAAATTTGAATTTAAAACTATGAAATTTAAAATTTGGCAGAGAATTAAGGTTTAAGAAAACATTTGGGATGGTAACGTAAGTAATTAAAGTATATATCAATTAAAATTAAAATGGGGAATAAATCACGGTCATTAAACAAAGACCGATTAACTGCCCATTGGAAAGCAGTCGACTGCTCGAAGGTAGCGTTCAACTGATTATTTTAGTGGCGACTAAGGTTTTGCATGTATTAAATGGTCCAGATTTGTTTATTTTTTATCCAATGGTCGTCCTTCATTCTCACCTCTATAAATAGAACTATAGACCCCCATTTTCCTTCATAAAATTCTGTAGCAACACCGAAGCTCTATCAAAATCTTTCTCCTTAGGTTTTTAGAAACAAGAAACTTTCTAGTAACTTATTCTAATTTCTAATTTCTAATCTCTAATCTCTAATTTATATTAATCCTGCTTCTCCCTATCTTCTAATTTCTAAAATCTAATATACACACACACACATACATATTCTATTTGTTGTATATTCAAAAAAGAGGAAATATCTAACAGAGAATTAGGAGCGGTATAAATTAGATTTCTTCTTCTTTATGTTCTAGAATTAGTTAGGACTTTCAGGTAAAAGGTTTAGATTTTTAATCCTTTTGATTTGTGATTATATTCTTCTAGTTTCTGATTCTATGTCTAATTTCTATATACAATTTGTTGTATATTCCAAAAAAAGGAGATCTAGAAGAGAATTAGGCATGGTGGAATCAAATCTAGTTAGGAACCAAACAATTTTTTTGTAAGTGAAAATATCAAGTTTTTCACATTTTTATGATTGAATAATATTTATTTGGATTTGATGTATGCCTTAGGAAATTTTAGTAAACGAAAATATAACATCTAAAACCCCCAAAATTTCCCTAAATAAATGTAAACCTTTGAATATGTTGGAATTTCAATTATCTGTTTTAACGTAGTAAGATCAGACCTATATTTCAGATTTAGATAATTCATAAGCTATTCAACTTTATTTCTTTTGATTTCGCTTAAAGTATAGAAAGGGTTCTAAAAGAAAATAAATTAGAAATAGTGTGTAAAGCATGAATTTTATTATAGTTTGTACTACCTATTTCTGCAATTAAACATGTACAGACCTGTTACCCGGTTGTTTGACCATGTAACAAGAGGCTCGGCACAGGCCTCGTTTGGCACACCTCCCCTCGCTCGGCATAGAGCATCACTCGGCATAAGGCCTCGTTCGGCATAGAGGGGTCGTTCGGCATCTCACCTCGCTCGGCATTGAGGGGTCGCTCGGCATGAAGCCTCGCTCGGCATAGGAAGGTCGCTCGGCAGCTTGCCTCGTTCGGCATTGAGGGGGCGCTCGGCATGAAGCCTCGCTCGGCATGAATCCTCGCTCGGCATAGGAAGGTCGCTCGGCATTTAAGCCTCGCTTGGCATTAAGGAGTCGCTCGGCATGAAGCCTCGCTCGGCATGGAAGGGTCGTTCGGCATAATGCCTCGTTCGGCATATGAGTGTAGTTCAACACACATCCCTCGCTCGGCATACGAATGCCATTCGGTTTGGATGTATGGCTCGACATACGAGTATTGTTCGGCACTAAGGCCTCGCTCGGCATTCTCTGGTTCGACCAACCTCGCTCGGCAATTGCCATTCGGCATCTATGGCTCGGTGCACAGAAGTTACTTACCACGGGCCGAGGTACCTTGTGTCCTAGGCCCATGAGGGGAGTCCAACCCATCTTCGTCTATAGTAGAAGGGCAGGGGCACAGTGAAATGGACCTTTTTTGGGGGAGAACACTGGGGAGACTCTGCCGCTTTCAAGATTCATTCTTTTCAGTTAAAACTTGTATTCAAGTCATTAGTGTACGGATTGTATCTGTATTCAACTACTTGTGAAAGCAATAAAGATTAAAACTCAAAGTGGACGTAGGCAGTTACGCCGAACCACTATTAATCCGGTGTTCTTGTCTTTGCATTTTGATTTAGCATACAGTTCTCTGTTTTAACTTACTTTCTTCATTAATCTCTCTACACAATCTTTCTCAAGGGTGTTAGTGACCAATTCTGGTGCTAACATTTTGGTGCTTTCACTGAGAACAACATTCTCAGGTCATTAGGATCTACGTTGTAGCTACTGGATTAAAGAAATCCCCCGAAGGAGATCCAAGTCATTCACAAGAAGTCCTTTGGTTTTACTCAGAGTTTCTACCAATAACTCTACAATGGGAAGACCTCGTACCAGATTAGCCTCTCATAACGCGGACATCAACGAGACTGCCAGCGTCCAGCAAATAGGACCCAGTAATCAACAAGCTAATCTTGGCGCGGGAACTATGGCCGCCCAAAACTAGATGGAAGCTGTCACTAGGATAGAGTTCAACGAGCTAATGAGAGAACTCATGGAAAGCAGGAGACAACTTAGCGAACAGATCCAAGCCAACGCCAACCTTATGACTCAGCTTACTCAATAACAACATCAGAATGCTGGAGGAAGCCCCACTCCTTATTCCTCACCCGACAGCTCTGCTTCGTCTGATGAACCTCCCAGATGTAGACGTCGTAGAACAGAAACAACGCAGACATGTGTTGCTGATCGATCAACCAGGGATGGTCCGGGTTCTCTACCTGGAGCAATGGCTCCTCACTTACGCCAAGAAAATCACACTCAAGCTGGAATGGAAAACTTAGGATCTGGAGTGCGTGTGGAAGCTGGACAGCCGGCACACCAAGGTCCTAATGATGCTGGTCTCCAGGGTACACACTTGGTAGATCGCCAACGGAGGAGACACCGACCAGAATGGTCTCATAGGATAGACACCAACCTGCCATCTTCCATACAAACCCCAGACCTATCAGCTATGGTCAGACAGCTTATGAAAGAGAATCAAGGCTTATCAAATGATGATTGGGGGATATCCAGGAGTCATACTCCGTTCACAGATGTTATCTTACAGGCCGAGTACCCCAGGAAGTTTAACATGCCGACTATTCCAGCCTATGAAGGAAAGGCCGATCCCTGACAACATGTGATGAGGTATGAATGGATGATGGACTCAGCTAGAGCGAACGATGCAACCAAGTGTAGATGTTTCCCGATAACTTTGTTTGGAATCGCTACCATGTGGTTTACCCGACTTCCTCCGCGGACTATCTCCAACTTTGATGATTTAGCGACAAAATTTGTGGAACAATTCAGGATTCATGCCACTCGTCCCAAGGATGTGATGTCCTTGTCCAGCGTAATTCAGGCTCTAAGGGAGTCGTTGAAAGAGTACTTACAAAGATTTCATGTTGCCGCAACTGAAGTTAGCAACCCCAATGACCATACTATTTTAATGGCCGTGATGCGAGGGGTAAATATGGATTCAAAGTTTGGAGATTGGCTGGCGGGAAAGCCTCCGACTATGCTAGAACATTTTTATTCAAAAGCACACCAATTTATTAGAAGGGAGGAAGCTAGGTGGACGAGGTGAGATAATGCACCGGTACATGGCAAGGAGGCTGTGCAGAGTAACATCGCTGTAAAACAATCCGGTGACAACTATGGGAAGGTACAAGTCAATGTTCAAAACAAGCCTGAACAATCTAAAAGCTCCGGTGGGGGAAATCCCGAAAAGAAAAGGGAAGCTGGAAAGTGGAAACCAAGGATCCCAACTTACAACGAATACACTCCTCTGAATGCATCCATAGAAAATATTTACCTGTCAACTTGTAATGCTTTCCAATATCGAAAGCCACGCCCAAAAGAGTCTACTAAAGAGCAAAAGTGGACTGGGAAGTATTGCCGCTTCCATGAGACTTACGGGCAAAATACCGAGGAGTGTAGGCACCTCCATGACGCTATAGAAAAGTTGATTAGACAGAAAAAGTTGCAGGAGTTTGTGAAGAATCCTCAAGAGGATGGACAGGGAACGTCCAATCCCGGTCACACACCAGCTCCACGTCACCCTGAGGAGTCTGCTCGGACCGTAGGTAAACTAATCATAAACTCCATAGTTGGTGGACCTCATCCCGCAGACAAGAATTGGCAGGAGATGGAGAGGTATGCTAACTCCTTGAGGCACGTAGATTATGAGTGTTTTTCAAATGTGGAGGATGGGACCCCCGCTAAACAGCAATGCATGATGACAGACGATATAGTATTCAGGAGCAAAGATGCTGATCAGGTGGAGGCTCCTACCGTTGACCCGATGGTCATATCCGCGACAATCGGGCTAGCATTTGTGAAAAGAATTTTGATTGATTGTGAAAGTTCTGTTAACATCATCTTCAAAAAAGGGTATGACCAAATGAAGATGGAGACGAAAGTTTTAAAACCATCTAAAGCTCGTATCCATGGCTTTAATGGTGCAGCAACCGATGCAGTAGGTTATGTTGAATTGCCAGTTGAACTAGGGCAAGGCGAACATAGGAGGGTGTGAATCCTACCTTTCATAGTTTTGGATTTTGATTCTCCATACAATGTATTTCTGGGTCGACCGGCCTTGGTAGAGTTTAGGGCAGCGTTGGCCCCGTGGTGTTTAACTCTGAAATTTCCGAAAGACAAAGGAGTTGGTGTTGTACATGGCGATCATGTTACCGGTCGTGCATGCTATGTGGCTGAGCTAAGAGAGGCCCAGCGAAGAGAGAAGGGAAAGGTTGTGGATAGCACCGTCCACAACCGAGTCATTGAAAATTGACAAGTAATGCCCGAGCCCTGGCTCGGGCAACATGATCAGATCTATAGAGACATAGATCCGAGAGATGATGATGAGGAACCCAGGGAAGAAAAAGCAGCGCCGGCTGAACTAACGATTGACATTTCAGTCAGCCAAGACGATCTGTCGCGAGTACTTAAGATTGGATCATAACTCAGCCCCTCGATGACCGAGGATCTCACTGATTTCCTTCGAGCGAATCTGGATGTTTTCGCTTGGACACATTCTGATATATGCGGGATTTCTCCCGCTATTGCGAGTCATATGCTGAACATAGACCGAAGTACGTTCCAGTAAAGCAGAAAAGGAGAGGCATGGACCCGGAGAGGTTCGTGGCTCTCAAAGAGGAAGTGGACAAACTCAAAGCCAATGGGTTCGTTTGCGACGCCCTCTACCCATAATGGGTCTAACCCTGTACTAGTGAGAAAAGCAAATGGGAAATGGAGAACTTGCGTTGATTACTCGGATTTAAACAAAGCATGCCCTAAGGATAGTTTCCCATTACCTAGAATTGATCAGCTGGTCGACTCAATGGCAGGACACGAGTTATTATCATTTATAGATGCGTACTTGGGATATAATCAGATCCCGATGCACATTTCAGATCAAGAACACACCAGTTTCATCACTGACGTTGGACTGTATCGTTATGTAGTGATGCCTTTTGGCTGTAAAACACAGGGGCGACTTATCAACACTTGGTGAATCAGATGTTTAAAGACCAAATTGGTGGAACAATGGAAGTCTATGTGGACGACATGCTCGTGAAGTCACGGCGGTCAAACGACCACGTTCGAGACTTGGCGGAGATGTTTGATATACTAAGGAATTATGGAATGAAAATCAACCCACTGAAGTGTTCCTTTGGCGTTGCGTCAGGGAAGTTCTTAGGTTTCATTATAAATGCGTGGGGAATCGAAGCTAACCCGGAGAAGATTAAAGCTATTCGAGACATACAAGTGCCCAGAACTATAAAGCAGGTACAAAGCTTGAATGGAAAGGTGGCTGTGCTGAGTCGATTCATATTCAGAGCCACAGATAAGTGTATTCCCTTCTTCGATGTGATAATAAAAGGAAAGAGAAATTTCGAATGGACATCCAACTGTGAGGAAGTGTTCCGAGCTCTGGTAAGGCATTTAGAAAGTCCCCCGATGCTATCGAAACCGGTAGACCATGAGATGTTGTATGTGTACTTGGCTGTATCCCAGCATGCTATCAGTACGGCTTTGGTTCGTGATGAGGACCGAGTTCAAAAGCCAGTGTACTATGTCAGTAAACATTTGACGGGGGCAGAAAGAAATTATCCCAAGATCGAGAAACTAGCCTATTGCTTGGTGATTGCATCACGCAAGCTTCGTCCATACTTTCGGGCACACTCAATCAGTGTTTACACTGATCAACCCTTGCGACAGGTACTCCAACGACCGGAAACCTCTGGAAAGATGTTAAAATGGAATATCGAGTTGAGCCAGTTCGATATTACCTACCTGCCACGAAGGGCCATACAAGGGCAAGCGCTAGCAGACTTTATCGCTGAATTCACCGTGTTGGACGAATCAAATAGTCACGATGTCATACCTCCCATTCGATGGAAGCTGTACACCGATGGGGCATCTAACGACCGTTGCTCGGGAGCTGGTATAGTTCTTGTGACTCCCGAGAACCGATCATTTTGTTATGCTTTAAAGCTCGAATTCCCAACGACAAATAACGAAGCCGAGTATGAAGCATTGATTGCTGGCTTGAGACTTATCAGAGAACTAGGGGTAAAATCGGTTGAAATCTTTTGCGACTCACAACTGGTGATATACCAGGTGCGGGGGGACTATCAAGAGAAGGGACAGATACTTGCCCCATACCTTGCACGGGTTCAAGAGCTGCTAGCAAATCTGGAATATTATGATATTTCACATGTCCCGTGTGAACAAAACAGAGAAGCCGATTCATTGGCAAAATTTGCGAGCACTGGCGATGCACAGCAAATGGGATTGGTTCCCGTCGAATCCTTACATACTCCGAGTATAAATATGATGAAGACAGATTTAGTGTTAGAAACAGAAATCAAGAAAGAATCATGGATGACCCCATTCAAGCAATATTTGCTACAAGGGGTCTTGCCCGAAAGAAAGAGCGAAAGACGACAAGTCATTCGTGAAGCCTCACGACATGTGATTTAGGATGGAATAATGTATCGGAAGGGATTCTCAACTCCCTTACTCCGGTGCATTGCCCACAATGAGATAAAACGAGTCCTGAAGGAAGTCCATGAAAGAGAATGTGGTGACCATACTGGGGGGGGGGGGGGCAGACGTTGGCAAGGAAAATCCTCCGCTACGGATACTATTGGCCGACTGTAAATCGGGATGCTACAGACTACGTAAGAAGATACGAAAAATGCCATAAGTATGTAAAAATCCCGAGAGCTCCGCCGACGGAACTCACACAAATAGTTAGTCCCTGGCCATTTGCAATATGGGGGATTGACATAATCGGTTCTTTACCCATATCCAAAGGTCGTGCGAAATACGCGATAGTTGCGGTCGATTACTTTACCAAGTGGGAAGAAGCAGAACCCTTAGCCACGATCACCACCAAGAAGGTCATTAATTTCATTGTACGAAACATTATATGCCGCTTTGGCCTCCCACGGACTATCATAACAGACAACGGAACTCAATTTGAAAGTAGAGAGTTCAACGAATTTTGTCAAAAGTATGGCATTGAAAAGAGGTTTGCTGCAGTTTCCCATCCAAAAGCCAATGGACAAGTGGAAGCCGTGAACAAAATAATCAAGTCCATACTAAAGAAACGTTTGGAAAAGGCCATAGGAAAGTGGGTGGATGAGCTTCCAACAGCACTTTGGGCTTACAGAACCACCCACAAGTCCGCGACTAGCCACACTCCATTCGCATTAGCATATGGCACGGAAGCCGTTATACTCGTGGAACTTGAAGTTCCTTCGCATCGAGTAACTTATTATAACCCTAAGACAAATCAGGATCTCTTATTGGAATCACTGGACTTTGTTGATGAAAGACGTGAAGAAGCTGATTTGAGAGCGGCTGCACATAGGAACAGAATTGCTTGATATGATAATGAAAAAGTCCGACCAAGAAGTTTCGATGTGGGTGATCTTGTTTTGAAGCGAGTCTTTCCGGCCCCATCACATATGAATCCTACATGGGAATGTCCATATATCATCGAAACGGAAGCTTGGAGAGGGAACTTTCAAGCTAGCGACCGTTGATGGTGCGACACTCCCCCGAGCATGGAATAGCGAACACCTGCGCCGTTATTACACTTAGCCCAATTGTTTCGCATTTTAATAATTTCTGGTTTATGTTCCTTTCATTGTTTTTTGTTGTCAGCATGTAATAAGACAATTTATTTTGCTTTCATTTGTTATGATCAATAAAGGCTTGAAGCTGTCTTTCCATGAACTATTGATGTTACCACATAGTACAATCCTATGACAAAAATTAAATTGCGTTATTCTGTCTGGCGTATGAACGCGCACCTAAACCTAAAAAAACTCTAAGTCCCCAGAGTGCGGACTAGAGTATAAACGACTGAAAAATCTCTAAGTCCCTAGAGTGTGGACTAGAGTACTCTGAGTCCCCAGAGTGCGGACTAGAGTACTCTAAGTCCCCAGAGTGTGGACTAGAGTATAAACGACTTAAAATCTCCAAGTCCCCAAAGTGCGGGCTGGAGTACTCTGAGTCCCCAGAGTGCGGACTAGAGTATAAACGACTTAAAATCTCCAAGTCCCCGGAGTGCGGACTGGAATACTCTGTGTCCCCAGAGTGCGGATTAGAGTATAAACGACTGAAAATTCGCTAAGTCCCCAGAGTGCGGACTAGAGTACTCTGAGTCCCCAGCGTGCGGACTAGAGTATAAACGACTAAAAAATATCTAAGTCCCCAGAGTGCGAACCAGAGTACTCTGAGTCCTCAGAGTGCGGAATAGAGTATAAACAACTTCGAAATCTCCAAAGTCCCATGGGCGCGGACTGGAATGTTCTGAGTTCCTAGAGTACGGATTAGAGTATAAGCGATTCAAAAAAAAAATCTCCGAGTCACATGGAAGTGAATTAGGGCTTATGTAACTCACAAGGTTTCAGATTTCGACTACGAGTTATACAGTGAGCTGAACAACAAAAGTCATTTGAAAGACAAAGAATGAAGTTTTATTCATTAATTCAAAATGAAGTCCTACTACAACTTCTCCCAAACTCGGGGCAAAAAGTCTATCTACAACAGCTATTAAAATAAATAAAAATAATTACATAATCCAGGCCGATTCTCGTTGAACGAGCATGATATTTACTTCTTTGACTTCTTCTCCTTTTTCGATTTCTCAGACGACTCCTCCCCCACGCGTTTTCTCTTGGACATTTTGCTCGCTTGAGAAAGGGTGTCAGAGGAAGGAGGAACTTCTAACGGCTTAGTCCCACCTGGAAGAATAATCTTCAAAGGCTTGTTCAGTGGGTCGTCGAGTTCTACCACTTAAGGCTTGGCCTTAATCTTGGCTTTCTTTCTCCCCTCTTCAATGACCTATTCCTTCATACTCAGCTTTGAAGTATGTTTGGAGGCACCAGTAATTTCAACTTCGTAATGTTCCTCGATGGGCGATGGATCATCGGATTTGTCCTCGTTAAGCGCCTCAATCACTTGAACGTCAGGACCGGGAGTCTCTTCCGCTCGAGTTGTTTCTCTCATCCTCTCCTCCTTCTCCGTGGCGGCATCGCTCCTTGGAGTAGGTACGAGATTGGGATGACCTACGAGGAATCATAAGAAACAAGTGTTAGAATACATTTATCGCCTGCTGAAAGAAAAGACCCTTTGGATTTTGAAGGGAAAGTTATGTACCAGTATCTGGTTGACTCTCAAATGTTCGGGCAGTTTCGCCTTCTGGAATGGGAGATAGAATAGAAATACCGAGACCAGGATCTTCTGGGTCGTAACTAATGTGTTTTTCGAAGGGGTCAAGTGGTAGGCGATCAGTCGGTTGGGTAGGGGGAGAAATTATAGGCTTGGCTCCAGATGGGCCGGCAATGTCATTTTTTTTCTTTCGGTAAGGAGGAGTCTCTGCTGTAGAGAGCCTTCGCTGCAGACAAGTCCAAAGTCTCATTCCCCCGGAGAAATTCTTTTACTAAAGCTTCCTCATCGACTTCTTCCATTCCCAACTCAACCTTTTTGATCTTAATCAAAGTCTCCCATGCTTCGGCCAAAGATTCGAGGTAACCCTCGCCGAGAAATGTTAAGTCACGATGCATGAGAACTCGAGCGTTATACTCGGCAATAAGCGGATCAAATAGGCATTTGATCTCCTCCCTACCTTCTTCGCTGGCCGCCTCGAGGCGAGAATCCATCTTCGAAAATTCTATTCTTTTGCCCTCTTCGCGGGCTTTATCTTTCAGCATCTCAGCCTTGGAGAGTTCTTCATCGAGTTTTGTCTTCAAGAGTCGTGTAGTGACAATCTCATCGCAGTAACGTTGCGACTCCACTTGAGCAGCCACCTTTTCTTTTTTCTCTTTGAGAAATAGCTCTTCCAGCTCTTTGACTCGTTGAGCGAGCACGTCTCTATCCTTTTGAACAGAATCTTTCTCTAAAGCTAAGGCCCCGCAACATTAAACCGCTTCGTCAATTTCTTTTTTATGTGTCGTCTCCAGATGACTAACGGCCTCCGTTGTGTCTTTAGCATTCTTTTGGGAAGCTTCGAGTCGAGACTTGTATGAAGAGAGCTCTTCATCCTGAGCTTTAATGATATCTTTGTCATGAATAGCCTCAAGCTTCAAACGATCGATTTCATGTTGACGCTCAATAGAGACTTCCAAGACTTTCTCAACCAAATGGGCGAATGCGTCATGTTGAACGTAGACGTCGTTGTTACATGCAATGGCGCTTTGTTTGATGTGTCCTGGAATGGGGTGGATCGCCGAAAGGAACTTCAGACCATCAAAGCATATTTTGGGGAACGTAGCCTTGAGCTCGGCTAGTTTTTCCGATACCGACGGATCTTGTGCGGGAGCAGAAGGACTGGTTTTGAAACTACAATTTTCTTGTGAGGCCTTGTGCTGGAAGGGCCTGAGTGATGATCGCGGGGAGTATCGGACTAGGACCCTTTGTGGCCAGATTTCTCCCTGCCTTGTTCCGGGCGAGGAGGAGAATCGTAATGAGATGAAGGCTGATGGTAAGTTTTCCTTCGGGATGACGAATCCTGGGAGCGGTAATCTCTGTTGCTATCATCATCTCTATCCCGACGTTTGCCGGAGCCCGAATCTCGTCCGAAATGATGGAAAATAGAGGAACCTCGGAGGCAGTCAAATCCGTAAGAATGCCCCATATCAGCTGCACAGAAATTAAATGAACACGGGTTAACCAGAATCAATTGGTGACTAAAGATTGAGTGCAGGGTGAAGTGTAAGTGTTATGGTGTGTGTCCTAGTGTTTCCCCCCAACGGACCAGTTTTTTAGCTTTACTAATTGGAGTTTTCTCTCCTTGATTTTGGACTTGAGCGCCTTCATCGCATTTCGTGGGTGAGCAAAGCTTCAGGGCTTCTGGATCATCGAAGCCATAATTAAGAAAATCGTCGGGAATAGTGAGGTCCGACCAGCCTTTCAGTGAACTCTCTAAGTATTGAGGAGAAGGCTCTCTCTCCACTGGAGTGATCGTGACCTTAGAGGATCCACCCGCTATTTTCTTCCTCAATTTATAAGCCAATTTCTTCTTTCCCTTCGAAGGGGGAGGCGTTGCTTCGATATCGTGAACCTCAACTACCGGCTCCTGAGCAGGACTAACATTCTTACCCGGAACTTTGGGCATTTTAGCTTCTCTAATCTCCCCCTCCTCAGGTGTGTCAGGGGCATTACATGCTGAAGGCCCAACTTGCCTTTTGCCTTTATCCAAGGCATAACCGGTTATAGTGACGCCGTGAGGAAGACTTATTCGGCGACCTTCCACCAGTTGGCCGAATTTCGAGAGCATTTCATTAGAAATGATAGACCTGATATCCTGGTCTTTCATGGGAACTGCTCGGATAGCTTCAACGGACTCAGAATACCTAGAGCCTTCAGGATGTGGGCTGATATCTGTAAGAGTAGAGAAAGAATTAGAAAGGGTGCAATTCCCACCGAATGCAAGTATTGATCTAGAAAAGAGACTTACTCCCTTCCACCATCTCCTTGCAAAGCCAGGGGACAGCGCACGTAGAACCATTCCTATTTATACTGGGCGAATTTGCTCCACGCCCCAGTCAGAATTTGACACTTGTTATGCGGCTTAAGAAATACAAAGGGTGGTCTGTCAGATCGTCTCTTGAAATGATAGATATAGCAGATATCGCCAGGAGACGGGAGCCTAAAAAGGATGCTTATGAAGAGGATGCATGTGCCATATACGAACGCGTGACTGTTAGGATGTAACTGTGATGGAGCTATCTCAATATACTGTAACAGGTCGCGGAGGAAGGAATTGAATGGTGGCACGCTACCAACCCAGCACATAAATTTATTGCAGGCCGTATATCCGACTGAGGGCAAGTAAGGACGATCTTGTCCCGATAGAACCAACACATCGTCGAAAGGAATCCCGTGTATTGAACATATGCGACGAAGAGCGCTTTCGTTAATTCTCGAAGCTTGAGAATCGACCGGATTATCTAGAAAGATTGCTGCATCCAAGGCATCGGGAGCCAAGTCGATGGATGCAATCGTAGGACTTGGAATATCTTGTATAGGAGTAGTCGATGGATTTGAAGTTCCAACTACTTCCTGTCGTGATGTTTGCTCAGGTCTATCTGAGACTGTGGCAGAGCTGGATTTTCTAGACATCTTTGATGAATGTTGGATCTGAGAAACACCTATTTGAACTATACTTGAAAAACGATCGACATTAGACACACCAACAAAAATGCTCCCCCCGTGTGGTGTGTGAACTAGTGCAATCATTCAAGTATAAGTGCCAAGGAATTAAAAGTCATAGAGTTGATGAAATAAAGTTAGGCTTTAAACTATCATCTTCGAAGGCCGTCATCGCCGACCGTCTATGAGAGCTTGTCGTAAGATGGTTTATGTTTTGAACTCGACATCGACACTGTACGTTGAAGGATATTATCCGTTTTAATCAAGTTAAATTTGGGTTTATAGTTGTCAAAACCGAGGAGTTATCAGTCTGGATTGTGCGATATGCTTAATTGCTTAAGTCTTTGTTCTTGTTCACTGTCATATGTTCAAGCATAAAAAGTAAGTTAAGTCAACTATGCATTGTGTTCGACTAGTATTGTTGTTGTACACCACTCTCCTACCTTCCCTCTCCACTGTTCGGCATGCGGCAAGTCATTGCCGAACCGCAGTCATGCCGAGCCGCATTGCTCTGCATTTTGCACTCAACTCCAACTTCCTTCCTACCCTCCATCTCTACCGCTCGGCACAGATGAGTCCTTTGGCAAGTCATGCCGAGCCGCATCGCTTGGCACTTTACCCATCTCCTACTTTTCACCTTCAATCCCTATTACCCCTTTCGACATAAGGGAGTCATGCCGAGCCATGGTAATACCGAGCCACATCGCTCGGCATGCTAAACCCAACTTCAACTTCACTCCTACACTCCCTCACATCGTTCGACATGCGGAATTCATGCCGAGCCACAACCATACATCCTCCTCCAACTCATTTCTTCGAACAAACTAGATACCCTCCAAGGTGGCCAGACGATCACCACTCTAATTCGCACGCCACCTTCGACCGACCATATCAACCCTCATGGATTCCTACCGGACCGACACCCTCTTCCATCCTCCTCTCCATTTAATCCTAAGGCTTGCTTAAACCTCGGATCCACCTTCCTTATCTACGCGTATTCGTGGGTTAGAGGAAGGTCGTAAATTCAAGTCTTGTCCAAAATCCCTAATTGGAGAAAGTCGAGCAAGCGAAAGGTTCGTACCTAGTAGAAGGGGTCGAAGTCTAGTGAGGTGCTCGATTTAGAAGTGGAATCCACTCAGATTTGTTGTTGAGGGTAGCGAGGAGTAACGTGTAAGATTCGGAAGTCTAAAGGGAGGTTGAGATGCCGGCGGAAGTCTGGAAAAAGATGAGTTCGTAAGGATGTTAGAGTGGAGGTAAAGGTAAAAGGTAGAAAGAGGAGAAGTATTGGGTTATATAGGAAAGAGAGAAGGCGAATAGACAGTGACTGGTAGAACCGATCAAGGCACCTCCCTCATTCGGCATTAATGTCGTTTGACATTAGTATGTCATTCGGCATTCAATGCCTCATTCGGCATTCAGGAATTCAAAAGAAAACGCTATCAAAAAGACAGAACGAGAGCTTAAAAGAAAACACGGAATACTCATGATTCAAAGCGCATCATGTTCATCCACATGATACACTTTAGGGGGTAAGTGTTACCCGGTTGTTTGACCATGTAACAAGAGGCTCGGCACAGGCCTCGTTCGGCACATGCCTCGTTCGGAACACCTCCCCTCGCTCGACATAGAGCATCGCTCGACACAAGGCCTCGTTCGGCATAGAGGGGTCGTTCGGCATCTCACCTCGTTCGGCATGACAGGGTCACTCGACATGTTTCCTCGCTCGACATAGAGGGGTCGTTCGGCATCTCACCTCGTTCGGCATCTCACCTCGCTCGGCATTGACGGGTCGCTCGGCATGAAGCCTCGCTCGGCATAGGAAGGTCGCTCGGCATCTTGCCTCGTTCGGCATTAAGGGGGCGCTTGGCATGAAGCCTCGCTCGGCATAGGAAGGTCGCTCGGCATCTAAGCCTCACTCGGCATTAAGGAGTCGCTCGGCATGAAGCCTCGCTCGGCATGGAAGGGTCGTTCGGCATAATGCCTCGTTCGGCATACGAGTGTAGTTCAACACACATCCCTCGCTCGGCATACGAATGCCGTTCGGTTTGGATGTATGGCTCGGCATACGAGTACCGTTCGGCGCTGAGGCCTCGCTCGGCATTCTCTGGTTCGACCAACCTTGCTGGCAATTTCCGTTCGGCATCTATGGCTCGGTGCGCAGAAGTTACTTACCACGGGCTGAGGTACCTTGTTCCTAGGCCCATGAGGGGAGTCCAACCCATCTTCGTCTATAAATAGAAGGGCAGGGGCACAGTGAAATGGACCTTTTTTAGGGGAGAACACTGGGGAGACTCTGCCGCTTTCAAGAATCATTCTTTTTAGTTAAAACTTGCATTCAAGTCATTAGTGTACGGATTGTATCTGTATTCAACTACTTATCAAAGCAATAAAGATTAAAACTCAAAGTGGCCGTAGGCAGTTACGTTGAACCACTATAAATCTGGTGTTCTTGTCTTTGCATTTTAATTTAGCATACAGTTCTCTGTTTTAACTTACTTTCTTCATTAATCTCTCTACACAATCTTTCTCAAGGGTGTTAGTGACCAATTCTGGTGCTAACAAGACCCTTTTTCGCTTCAAATTTCTTTGTGTAAAAGTTGAATAGAATGTGAAAGGTCTAAATTATAAGACTTGTTTTACTTGAAATAGAAGAGGAAAATTGTATTATGTTAATAATAAATTCTACTATGTTAATATATGAGAAGAGTTTGGCATTATTCCTTTTTGTATACAAGTCAGTTGTTGGCTAATGATATTAGCTATATATTTTGTTGGAATTTGGGACTTTTATAAGTTTGACATTTAAATTAATAAGCGTTTTCTTTACGTGTGACAGGAAATATTTTATTCGAATCTCATGCGTATATATAATATTAACATATTGATTATTAAAATAATAATAGCATAATAATTATTGCGTATTGATTAGAATTAACAGGCTAGTATATAGCATTAATTTCATAGGAAGGTAGTTAATGATAATTATGGGAATCAATCCATAATTATAGGCATAATAAGAGGATACCTTATATAGCCTTAATTATTAATTTTGTAGGATGATTTATGTATACAGTGGTTATACATATGAAGTATGACTTAGTTATAGGGTTGTAAGGTCAATCCAAACTTACATAGAAGTTGACCCAGTTAAATCTGGCCACCAGCGTTGTGATTTTGTGGATTGATGTGCGACATCACCAGTAATAAATAACCCCAGTGGACCTAAGGTTAGTTCCAATTCTATAGGGTAAATCTGCCCAATCAATCTGGCTACCTGTACCTACGAATAGTCGGATTAATTTGAGATGTCACGGTTGGGTTTTGGGTCATAAGTTACACTATTGATATGATAGGTGAAATCTTCAGAAGGGGTCCGCTTCGGGTTAGGGGTATTAAGTGACTATGGTAGAGTTTGCCTCTTTTAGGAGAAGTATTAAGTGACCTGGTGGGATTTCTTACGATGTCAGTTAGTGAGAACCATATAGGGACTCACCTTAGGTTAGGTCTTAAATGACGGGGACCTGCCTATTTTTAGGTCTTAAATGGTCAGAGTCTACCTAAGTCCCATGAAAGAGGTATTAAGTAGGGCTGTCAATTTCCAGCACGGCCTGAAACACAGGCCGAAGATTATACGAAATTTAGCAGGTTAACCCGACCCGGTGAAGTTGGCGGGTCATTTTCAGGTCAACCCGAATTTGACCCGGTTATAAACGGGTGGGTTTCGGGTTGACTCGTGAACCCGAATTTGACCCGTTTATAACCCGTTTATACTTATATGGGTTGACCCAACCCGATTATAACCCAACCTGACCCGTAAACCTGAATTTGACCCGTTTATAACCCGTTTATAACTCATGTATACCTTATACGGGTTGATCCGACCCGTTCACGACCCGACCTGACCCGTATATAATCGGGTTACATGGGTCGGGTCGGGTCAACCATTTATAATCAGGTCGGGTTCGGGTTGAGCTATTTCTGACCTGTTTAATAAACAGGTTGACCCAAACCATTTAAAATCAAACCGAACCCGACTTGACCTGACCCGAACCCGACCTGACGCGGCCCATTGATAGCCCTAATATTAAGTGGTTTGGTGGTTCTCTCTCACATCGTTAACGATTGTTGCCTTAGAATTTGGTTGGGTTATGTATTAACGGATGGGGATCTGCCTATTTTATAAGTATTAAATGGTTAGCATCTGCCTAATCACCAATTAATGGTATTTTTTGGTTTGGATGCTTCTTCTTACATCATTAATGTTAGTTGCATTAGGATTTTGGAATTGGACTGGAAAGGCCTTTGGGCTTACAGAAGATATCAGTATTTGTAGTAACACCATTTAGGGTGACTATTACATTCAGTATAGTCTTAAATAAGTAAATCATATTTCTTATTTAAATAATACTACCTAAGTACAATTATTAAAGCTTGAGATTTTCATTTCATCAGACATTTGTTGTTCTGAACCACTCTTCATTACAACACAGGTTAGAGAGAGTAATGCTGATTTAGAAGACGATGGTGGAGATGAAGACTTATGTAGTTATCTATCTATTTATGCTCTTTAAGAATTTTTATTGTACCTAGTTCAGATAATTATGTTATTTTTGAAATATTGTACTATGGGGCTTTATATAAACATGTTAACATGTTGTAATATTTAACATGTTATGTTTTTGAAATGGTTTTCTTTTTTATGAAATGGGTATTTGTTCTGATATTATATTTTATCCATTCCACTATGAGATTCTGAAAGAATAGATAGATAACTCTATATACTGTAAATTATGTATTTTTATTTACTTAAATGCTTGCCTTGAGATGGACCTAAGGTTCGACGGGCTTTTGTTTGGTCAAAATTAGGTCTGTTTCAGGGCAGATTGTTACACTTGGTGAGTTAGAGAATGCATAGCCATGCCAAGGTTGATTGGAATACTTATGAATTTCAATCATGGCAGGCAACCCAGAGCACTTAACTTAGCAAACCCTTAAGATTAGCTGCTTCATTGGTCTTAAGTGTCTTATTTATCTTGTTCTTTTTTTATTATTCTCTTGTAATTCCTTATATTATAAGAGAGCCATATGGTAAGAAAGCTTCACCGTGGATGTAGGCATCTTTTTCGAACCAGTCTATATCTTTTGTCATTTACCTTTAAATGCTTGCTTCCTCACTATTTTTCACACTTAAGCCTAGTGATTAGCAAGTGACCTTTTCTCTTTATGATGCATTATCATAATTTCAAGGTTGATGAAAAATATATTCAATATTTTAGCACTAAAAGGAGGGCTTGAACCTCCAACCCGGTGGTTAACAACCACACACTCTAACCTATGATAGGTGTCAACATCTTGACACTATAACCAGTAACTAAGTCAAATTTCCTTGAGAAGTTGGATCATGATCTTAGTCTGACTTCATGTTGTATGCCGCCATAGTGTGTGCTCACTCCCTCACACTACTTCTACTATCAACCAAGTTATGGAGGTTATATGTGTATTCCACGTAAGGACAGGGTCAACCATCAAAAGCCGATTTCCTTTCCTCATCTCTCTCCAAGAATGCTCCCTTTCACAAGAATGCCTGGGCCAGTCTGCATTCGCGGTTAAAACCGAGGGTAAGATAGCCAGCTCGACAATATTGGCCACCTACCATGTGTCTCCCATTTCTGAAGGATCTTTGAGCTGCTCA
Organism: Allium fistulosum; assembly: GCA_030737815.1. Lineage (NCBI taxonomy): Eukaryota > Viridiplantae > Streptophyta > Magnoliopsida > Asparagales > Amaryllidaceae > Allium > Allium fistulosum. The sequence continues at coordinate 716,352,412 of CM060904.1, forward strand.
GTGCTCTAAGTTGTGTCTGGATAAACCCTCCCTCCTCGAGCCATCAAACAACCCCTTCGTTCATCTTCGCCCTTAACCATGCTCGGACATGGTCGAGCGCTTACCGATGTGTCTAAAGACGTCCGGATATGACATCCAGTGTCATCAAACACACTTGCAAGCTCGGCCCGACATCATAAATAAGTTCTTGCTCATAATAATAAGTTTAACTATTATATAAGTTATTGGGAATGGCGGCTCTAACCGTCCATCTTACCACCTAACATAACACTTACGCCAAGTGCTCGAGCCAACTATACCGGTTTGAGTTGGGACCTCCATTCGTTCTACAATTAGTGATATGTCTCTTGGGAGAACCCTTATGCCCTCAAGCAACTGTTTCGAGCTGGGCCCGTTTGTCACTCTGCATATGATCACTTGTCACACAAGGGAACCCAAGGGCAAACATGCGTTCTCACTTAATAACAGTGCTGCTCGCTGCTCAATACCTATTCGGCACTTGATTCATGTGCATGTCCGTGCTCAACTCGTTATGTAACCGCATTATTATTTAACATATCCTAAATAAATAGAAGCATTTTCCACAAATAATTCAGGAATTCCTCCTTGAAGCGTGTCACCTAAGAAAACCTTCAAGCCACTCAACACTTAGGTTTGAGCTAGGGCTACCTTCCACCCTCCTTATAGCATGTCACCCAGGAGAACCTCGAGCCACTCAAGGCTCAGGTTCATGCCGAGACTACACAACAATAAAGCAGAAAGTGAGGCGTAGCGTTACATGCCAGCCTTGGTGCCCAATAAGCAACCGGGTTGCTTGATCAACGCTTTTTTCCAAGTACATTAACTGGCCCAATCTATCAACTAAAATAGATTGACTAATCCAGTGCAAGAAACTACATTCTCAGTATAAGTTACACCACTCTACAAGCTAAAGAAATAATTTCAAACTATAATTTGCAACAAATAATCTATTTTATTCAATTCAGAAGAGTGTAGGGGAACAATGCCCACCCCGCTAGGATTACAGTGATATTTTTATTGCTAACTAGTTGAAAAGAAGAAAAAGAGAAAAAGAAGGAGAGAGCCACTCCTTGGGGCCCTTGGAAAATCCAGCTTCAAATGCGAAGATGAAGTCCCCCGACACTTCATGAACTTGTTAAATAAAGAGGAGTGCGCTACCATCTTCGAAGCCTTTCATATTGTATCTCACAAGATACCTCGAAAAGCTTCTAGACAACATCGTCATGGAGCAAACCAAGACTTTAGCCATGACATAGAAGGCGGAGGCGACAACTACTACTCTTTCCAACAAAGCAGTTGAGCTCCTAAGTCGAACCTGGTTTGGTAATGTCAGAGCAAGATGACAAGGAGGCACACCAACATCAGCTAGATCATTAGCTCGAGACTGATGAGTAATCACCATCAAAAAGATGGCTAGATAGAGCAAGCCCAAGCCGAGTAGCGAAGAAAGATCCATCTCAAGAAGTTTAAATCCAAAATAGTGGTCTGAACTACAGTCAACAAAAGTAGTTTGGCACATATGGAAGCTTCCATCTTTCTGTTAACTCCAAACAAGTTTGACAAAACCAAAGGCGCTCAAGAGCATTTAGAGAGGAAGAGAAAGATGAGGTTAACTATTTTAACCAGTGGAAAACCATGCAAGATTCGAGTTATCTGAAGGAATTACGTGGCAAAAGCTCCATAAGTTCAGGGTGGAGGAAAATGAGGGTATTTATATGCCTTCCCCTTCGGTCGCAGCCGTTATGCTCAAAATGGAGAAAAAGGATCTCAACTATAAAAGAATACTCAAGTGTTTTATCACACCATGTGCATAGGGGAAATTACACCCATTTACCACGTCTCGAGAAGTGCAATTGTTGCCGCCAATGGCGCAACACCATGTGTAAAGTGCAGTAAATACATAGTAGAGCTATCAAGCGATGAGGCTTCGCGATTTAACAGGCTCATGCCCACATGCGGGCACAGACTTGAGGGGTAAAATATTACTTGATTTTTTTAATAAGTAATGATATAGCGATTAAGGCTCCCGAGCCCAGCCCGGCCCGGTCCGACCCAGGTTAGCATAGGTCTAGGCCAGTCTCCCTTGAGCTAGCTAAAGGTTGGAGGCAAGCTGACAAGGTTTCCTTCACCATCTTACTAGGCCCATAGCAGCCCATCTACTCATGCTGATCTAGTAAGGCATGAAAACTAGTGTTGCTTGATAAAGCATAATAACGACTCCTGATCTCGCTTATAATCGGTCCTCTCACACTGACCCGCTTTCAACATTGCAATAAGTCTGTCCACCCGCTTAAGCATCTCTTCCTGCTCCTTGCCGGTCGACTTAGCCTAAATTCGTCTTCATCATGGTCTGTTATTTGATGTAGTTTCAATACAGCCACCTACGGGTTGTAGGCCATCTTGTCATACCTCGCGCAACTCGGCGCGCCCTTAGTTCTCAGTGGTTCCCTATCCTCTTTATGGTCCCAGTGGCCAATGAATTAACTTGACCCGTCTTGCTACCTAGGCATATAGGAGTAAGGCGACAAGGAATACAGCTAGGTGTACCTACTCCTGATAAGAAGCATGTTCCATTTCTCTAGCATGTTGCCATAGTACAAATGCATTAAATGCGAAATAAGGCAGGACATACCTCTGGTACAGTTGTCATGTTGGCCTTCATCTTAGCCACGCCATTCTTTCATTTAGCCAATTGTCTCCCATCAAGTCCGTTTAGCCAGATCAACGATCAGAAGCTCTTCCTGCTTATTTTACCGCACGATCCAGACGTTCAAGCATCAGTTTGAGCCATTATACAAGCCTCATGCATTGCAACAGCAAATGGGTTGGTTGGCTTCTTTGTTAGAGAATGCATAGCCATGCCAAGGTTGATTGGTATACATAGGAATTTCAGTCACGACACTCAACCAAATGCTCTCCAATTGGCAAACCCTTAAGATTAGTGTTTCATTAGTCTTAAGTGTCTCATTTCTCTTGTTCTTTTCTTATTATTCTCTTTTAATTCCTTGTAATCGTAAGAGATTCATGTTGTAAGATAGCTTCAATGGATGTACTCAGTTATGCCAAACCACTCCAAATCATGTGTCATTAAACTTTAAATGCTCTCTTCCCCATAATTTTTCACTCTTAAGCCTAGTGATTAGCAAGTGACATTTTCTCCTCCCGATGCATCTTCATAATTCCAAGGTTGAAGAAAAATACGGTCAATAGTGGGCGTACGATTTATAGACATACAAGTGAATTTGTGATTTGGATTTAATTGTTGATATTACTACCAATAAAGTTGTTTTTTTCAATTGGTTGAAATGGCATTTTCGAAATTTAATTTTATGTTTTTTTTTGCTAAATAAGATGACTAGTTTGAGATATAAGTAAGGATCAATTAAAGTTTGGAATTGTAGCAAATTTATATACCAGCAATTGGGGAGGGATATACACATCTGCTGCTACATAAGAAAATAAGTCACTACGATCTCTCCCTACCTGCCTAGAGTCCATTCGATCAGATTTGAAGATTTGATGTTTTTTATTATCCTTTTAAACAACCAGAGTTCAATTAATGAAGTCTCCTATGAATTTTGATTTTCCTTTTGATCCGATAGCTTAGGAATCATAATTTATCTTTTAGAGTTAAAGATCGATGTGGTGGTAGAAATAGAACATGTTATAGCAAGACAGAGAGAAGCTAGCGAAGGCAATTGATATGATGTATGAGAGATAAAAAGAAATCTTGTCCTTAAATGGAGGTCCAATTCCAAGTCCAAATCCAACAAATAGTACAAATATCATAGACCGCACCGGATCATTTCAATGCATACAACTACCATTACTCGCCAAAAGCCGATTGGAGAAATTGAAATTAGCACGACATCAACAATTCTTATGACGAATGAGAAAAAGAATCATACAATGTTATAAGTGATGAATATCTAATTGTTGATGATTTGGATAGTACAAAGACAACTTAACTTACATTTTCAATAATCATAAAACAATGTGCTCAGTTCCAAGTACCGACGCACTTTTGTTTAGTTGCATGTATCGTTGTTTTTGTAGTCGATTGATCGTTTATTCTGTATTAGTCGTTATTTTATTTTGTATAAAATAAATACGTATTTTATTATTTTATTTTTAATAAAAATTAAATTTACTTAATATTATTATCAAATAAATCAATTTTATTTCATTTAAAACAAATCATGATCAATAATAACAAATAATCATTCTCCTTTGAAATTTTCTTTAAAACCACATGCCATAATCTCATTTTGCTTTACATTCTTCTTTCCAACTTTTTACAAGTTCTTCTTTCTCATTCTCTTTTCACTTCTTTGAGAACTCTATCCAGGTTCATTAACACTGGACATAACTTTTCATTGGCAGTTTATTTGAAGAAAACAACACAACTCATGATTTCCTTTCACTCCGCTTATGGAAAGATTTTCCATATGACACGGTTCTTAGATGCTCATGCTAAGTGTGATTTGTACAAAAATCGTCTAGGTTGAGCACCTCATGCTAAGTGTGATTTGTATGAAAACTCGTATAGGTTGAGCATTTTTTATAAAAACCCCACTCGAGTTGGGAGTGGTTTAGAACAAAACCTTGCTTTGGTCAAGAGTGATTTTTTATGAAACTTCACTCGATAGGCATAGTTTTTTATAAATCCATGCTCAGTTGGAGCATGGTGTTTGCTTGGAGAACCTAACATTCTAAGGCACAATTATTTCTTATGTTTCCACACTCATAAGGAGTGGGTCTTTTATGTATTCTCACCCACTACGAGCATGGTCTCCTAGAAATACATTCTGATATTGAGTGTGGTTCCTCATTTTTCACTGTCCACATGAGCATGGATTTTGAAAAAAATTTCCATGAAATCAAGTAACAGTAGCACTGCGCTATTAGTGGTAATTTGGTCATGTTGGAAATTTCTGAATTTAGTAAACGAAAAAGCAAGTATTTGGGTGTCAATAGATCTACTTGAAAAAGAATGGGACATTTCATTTTTTCTAATGTTTAGACAATATATATATATATATATTTATAACATAAATATAAAAAAAGAACACTTTCCACAGATTGGCTTCACAGTTTCCTTTCCTTATAGGTTTCTCAAAGATTTAAAGTCTCTTCGTTTTTTTCCACATTTCTACTTTCGAAGTTTTATCGCCATTCATTTGCAACATTTTGTTCTTCTATTATTTTCTGTTGAAATTGTGCAACTATAATATAGGTCAAATTATATATCAAATCAAGGAGGAGATTGAGTGCTGGATCAAAACTTGTCAGAGTTTGCAAATTCTAGAAAATTTTGGTAGCAACAAAATTAAGTAGTTTTTTACTTATCCGTCTATTACTCACCTACCATATGCAAACTGAAGCTACGGAAAAATTTCACATTCATACATAATTTGACTAATCGGATGATCAAGTTCCAGAACAATCGGCCAATTTCTATCGATTAGTTGATTGTTGACGAGCTAATGTTGGTTCGAGTAGTTTTAAGTTCTTTTTGTCTTTAGTCGTAATAATCCACATTATGAGTATAGTTTATCATCACTATATTTTTAGCTTTATTATGTCGATAGTTTGATGAATGATGAAGTAACAATAATACAACGTGAATTAGGAAATGAAATAGTGCTAAATTAACTAAAAATATTGATTAACAAATTAAGTGGGGCATATATTTAAAATAATCAATAAATAAATTTCAAAATAAATAATTTAAAATTGGGACATTTATGAAATGTAAGAAGTGGGTTATATGATAGAAATAATGAGTTATGGAGCTTTAGAGCCGAGACCATTAAAAAATTCTTTATTCATTCCTCATTCCATGTCTTCTTTTTAAAGTTCTTCAATACGACAAAAAATTTAAAGTTCTTTAATATGAAAAAATAGGTCGTAAAGGGAAAATTTTAGTTAAAGGAAAGCCCAGAAGGCAAAAAACTTATTTCCTAAGGAATTTGTGAGAAATACTACGTTAACAATGTTTTAAATGGCATAATAATTCAATTTTTTAGAATAAAAGTGACCGTAAATTGGAGGAGAGCAATCAAATTTATCCAAAAATAAAGTAAAATAATGTTGCTATCAACATGTTTGGTGGATGGCCATAAGACAAACCAAAAAATTAAATAAATAACCGAAAGATCAGTAAATGCTTAACCATATGAAGCTCAGATGATTATGATAGTTAAACTATTATACATAGCATAAAGTCAACAGTAATTATTGCAAAAGGCAAAGATGTTATGCAAAGAATCAAACTGCAGAGAAATGACAACATTAGGGAACTCTAGATGAATATACTATATGTTGGATCAGGTGCACGACAGTTGGGTAAAAGGATGAAATTTTAAATAGTAAAGTCATTTTTTTTAATTTTGTAAAAGACCTATTGATACACCCATTTTCAATTTGTGTAGTATGACGCGCAAGCTAGTTAACCAAAGAACTGCATAGTGCAATAAACGGCTAACCTAAAGCGTAATAGTCTTCTTAAAAAATAAGCCAGCAGTACCATGAAATGGACTACGTAGAACCGCAGCATTTAGCATAACCAAATACATTGAAATTCTAAAGCAAAAAGCATATCACATTTCCATAAGATACAACCGTAGCAATATACCGCAATAAACGCAAAGATAATAGGACGGACAAAACTTATCTGTCCAAAGCCAACTCCATTGAACTAAGCCCAAACTGTGATGCAACGATAGAAACTACCCTCCATGGAAAGCCACTACCAGTTGTAAAATCATTCCATCGTACAAGCAGAATGCGCTATAATGTTTGAACAAATGGCACAACCTCCATGGTGTCTAAATGTATCATGTCATATTAAGCAAGTTGAACAACCTAACTATACCAACAAACCACTATAAGATATACATCAAGCCCAAAAAAAACCAATATTGCAGTGGTAAGTTAACTTAGCCAAACAAAGCTAAATAGCTCTATATTATCATAGTTATATTTTGCGAATCACTTGATCATCCAAATAATAAGTGCAGAAGTAGGCCATCTTGATTATAACAATCTACGCAAAGCTTGCCAGAACCAATATCAAACCAAATGCATGAAGACAAATCAAAATATAAGAACTGCACTGTATTCTTAAACAGCTTTGCACACATACATCGATAACTCCAAAGGAAGAGACCACTCCAACATGCAAACCTGCACCAAAACCCTTGGAAACATGTCGTGCCATAACAACTATTGGACTACGCTGTCAAATCGAAATTAGACTGCGTAGCCATGTGCAAATTTGGATCACTACACCTAAACCCAGTCCAAACGCACAACCACAACAACTTTAAATTGCGCCATCATATTAGAAAATGACCATATAATCCAAGAATGAAGCATGACACTATCCCTTTGGGCTTCATACGGTACAAAAGCAAACATGAACAAATCAATTCATCGATTCTAATCACAACATTTAAAATTCAAATTACCCCGCCTAAATCCAAATCTTCTCCCAAAAGCAGGCTTTCCTCCTAAAGCCACATCAAATCTACAAATGCTTAAAGCATGTAGCAGATGAATGACACATGTGAATATCTAATGGAGGAGGAAGAGAATAGAAGGATAACATCATCAATCCATGAGAAAGCTCTACTATAAAGGGCATGACACTATATCAGTGAAAGAGGAGGGAATCTTTTATTCTAAAAACCTAGTAGTGTAAAAATATATTATGTGACGTGAAATGATGTAAAATCGGATTATGAATGATAAGAAGTTGACCCATGGACGTAGGATTCCTCAAAATCCAAACCATGTAAATCTTTGGGTCTTCTTACTTGATTGGCATTCTGCGTCTTGTTTTGTGTGTTTGGTTTCGTCGAAATTATACCAAATAGATATCAAACTGAAATTGACATTTTATCAAACGGTTAAAATGCATCTACATGATCGTGTAAGCTAAAGCAATACGATTACTTCTTCTAAGGCGTTATAATATTAATTAGATCTGTTAATTCTTGATTAAGAAAGCATCTAACATCGTAATTGCTTCAAAAAACTAAGTTGTTGTTGTGAGACGAAAAAACTCACTAACATTTTAGCGCTAGAAGGAAGGCAAAACCTCCTCCCTCACCTAGTTTCCTGTTGACAATTGCATCTACATTTACAACACCGTGGATATGGACGAAGTCTCCATCCTTAATCAACTCGACTAAGGTGCTCGGGTCTATCTATCAATCTGTTACAAGTAAACTTGTCTTAAAAATTTTAAGATAAAGGAAGTACGACTTAAATAGATTTATCTTTATGCAATCTTCAATATTTGGTACAACATGATAACGCACAAAGAAGTGCATAGTAGGATGCCTATTAATCATTGACATTCATAATCTTACCTTGTATTTCTTACCTCATCCAAGTATAATATCGTAAAGTGTAGACTGAAGTTTTGTGATACTTACCATTCTTCCTGCTTTTGTTCCTTTCCATTCTCTACACTAATTTTATTCTTACATATGGTATAAAATATATTTTGTTTTAATTAGCATTAATTATAAGTGCAATATGTCTTCTCTTGGCTATCTTGAAAGCATATAAATCCAATATCCATTAATGCAAACCTGCTCTCATCACTCCGCAGGTCACCGCCAATGCTTACCAGCTTGGCTAATTACGCTGTTGATAAGCAAAGACGCCAATCTCAATATTGAGAACGGTTTTAATAACCCAACTCAAAACGGGCTAACTTCTGACCCGAAAAAGGCCCATCAAACCTTAGACCCATTCCAAAGTTGGCTGCTGGTTGGTAAAATTGATTTAAAGAACAATACATAGAACTATATATCTACACATTCAGAATCTCACAGCAAAAGGATAAAATATAATATCAGAACAGTACCCATTTCATTAAAAATTCGAATATAAAAAACATACAATAAAATCCCACATAACAACGCTAAATATTTGCAGTACAATATCTCAATATACATCATGTCTCAATGGGTACATTAGAAATATAAAAATAACACCGATAGCTAAATAACTGCCATAAGTGCGTGTCAGCCACCATCTTCGAAAATCTGCATCATCATCTATAACATGTGTTGTAATGAGGAGGGAGTCAGAACAACAATGTTTGGTGAACAAAAATTTCAAGCCTTTCTAATATAGTACTTGGGCAATATAATTTAAATAAGATTATGTCTTACGTATCCTAACTATATTGTAAGTCTTCCAACTATAAACCCTAAGGATTTCCCACTCCAATTCCATAACCATTGCTCTTTCAACCCGATAACCCATATCTACAGTCAATAATGTCCTAACAATGTAAGAGATAACACCGAAGCCACTTAATACCTCTTTATTGGAAACTAGGCAGACTCCGACCATATCGCATTCAAGACTGGTCCTCGTCATTTAATACCTATCCCATGATGGATCGCTCTCTGGTATTATCTAGCTAACATTGCATGGAATCTCTTCAGACCACTTAATACTTTTTTATGGGAGAGGCGGACCTCACGATAGCCACTTAATATTTAAAAACCAAAGCGGATCCTCCCGAGATATCCTTTACCATGCCTAACTGATAACCCCGACCATTTAATACTTCCTATATAGGGAAGAGGCAGGCCCTCAATAAGTGACTTAATACCTTCAACCCCAAAGCAGGTCCTCCGTAGTATGACCCGCAACCCAACTATGACATCTCACATTAGTTCCACTATTCGTAGGTTATTGGTAGTCAGATTAGTTGGGCAGATTTATCCTATATAATTTGGGACGAAGCTTGCATCCTCCGTACTTATTATAGGCGATGTCTCACATCAGCCCCAAAGTCACACTGTTGGTAGCCTGATTAGCTGAGCAGACTTCCATGTGCTTTTGACTGACCTCCAATCCCTATAACATATTTAAAATTTACAACACTCTAACATATTATCACACATCTCACCGCATTTTATATCAAAGTCTTATAAGAAAAAACTTATTTCGCCTTTATAATTAACTTCTTTCCTAAGGGGGATTCAATGATAATTAATAGCCTATTAACTTCATAATTAATATGTTATAATTATCGTTATTTACGCTAATACACACACACACATAAGTACATACATACACACATGCTAAAACATTTATAAGCGTTTGAAGATTGCACCCTAAACTAACGTTTAAATGTCAAAAGTTCCATATCAACAATATACCGATATCCAATATCCACAATATAATCAATAGATTTGTATAAAATAGAATCCATACAAAACTTATTTTATACTAAAATAGTGAAATCAATGTTAATATAAATTTACAATTCAAATACTTTTACGCTCTATTAAACTTCTTTGTATACAATTGAAAAAGGAATTTCTATTTAAATTGCCAAAATAGGCAGTGCAAACTACAAAAAAAGAACCTGTACCTTATGCACCATTTCTTAATTTACTCTTTTCAAAATCCTTAATCGGATCCAAAGAAAAAGATAAGAAGTGGAATAGGATGTAAAACATTAAAATTGAAATATTTACACAATTCTATTGTTTTAATATAGAATAATTGAGATTCTAACTTAAAAATTGACATTTCGCTTTAGGGGAATTTTAAGGTTTTAGCATGATGTTTTCGTAAACATAATTCCCCAAAGGATTATATCAAATCCAAGTTATACTATATAATTACCGAAATAAGAAAGACTAAGATTTCCACTTACAAAACATCCTTAGCTCTTCCTTTTTGGATTTGTTTACGCCCACTTCAATATGGTACAGATCTCTCATTTTAGAATATACAACAAGAGAATTGTATATGAATTAGATTCAGAAATTTAGGGATTGGAGAAGAAAGGAATACAAAATTGAATAATAAATACCTATTTTTTTACATGAAATCCTAGGGTATTTTCTAAATTTTTAAAGAGAGAGATTGACAGAGCTTCGCTTGGTTCCCAAAATAATTTGTAAATAAAAGTGAGGGATCTAGACTCTTATTTATAGTGGCTAGAAAGCACCTAAATTGTTGGAATTAATTCGGTTAAAAATAATAAAATCTGGGTTGTTCAAATGCACAAAACCCTAGCAGCTATCAACATCGACCGGTCCATTTTAGGTGGTCGAACAGTCCTAGAGGGCGGTCGATCGATTGGCCTGTTTTGGGACCATTTAATTTGTTGTCATTGTATATTTATTTAGTTCCTTAATTATCAATTAACATTAATGCTTATTTTAATATTTACTTAATCCCCAATTTTAATTACTATTACTTTTTAAATTTCAATTTTAAGAATTAGTTATTTATTTGAATTTGAATTCCATTTAAATTATTTTGAATCCAAAAACTTCACCATCCATTGCTTTTTCGTTTGAGCTCCATTTTCAAAACATTATATATGAAAAATGATTAGAAAATTGTTACGAACGCAACGACACAACTTTTGTGGCCAAATTTCGACATTTACAAAATTTTCATTTTTAGCCTTATTATTAAATTATTAATTTATTCTTTCTTATTAAGTTTTATGAGGTGTTACATTCTCCCCTCTTAAAGGATTTCATCCCCAAAATCCCTAAGAAACGGATATCGTAACATGCACTAAGGATCCATGTTATACCACAAAGTTATCTACATAACCATTTACTCAATCAAAAGTGCAATGTGATTATGTACGCAGACATACTATAGGTGAGCTCGATCCTAGCGTGAATGCAAGTGTTTTGACATATATGCATGTATGAAACATCCTAAAGAATGCAAAAACTTTTCTATATGAGTGAAAATGTGACAGTGGAAAGTGTGGCAACCATATCCTACCATCCAATCTAGCAATCACGATGTAACCAAAACCTAATTTTGGAGAGAAAAGTTTACTAGTGAAAAGCTCAGGATGAGAAGTCCTCATCTTCTCTTCAGTTTCCCAAGTGCGTTCTACCAGGTTGTCTCCCGATAAAGCGTGCTCCATAATGCGTGCAGTGGCATTGGATACTATTGGCTCCATCTCAATGTCCTCATTTGATCAAGCTCTACTACATGGTTGTGCTATGAAGGTATTTCGTTACGTGTGAAACGTGAAAAATGTCATGGACTCCTGCCAATTTATCTAGTAACTTCACACAGTAAAAAAGTTTTCTTATTCTTTCCAAAACTCTAAAAGGCCTAATAAATCTTGATTCCAGCTTTCATGACTTTCCAAATCTCATGACCTTCTTAAGCGGGGAAATCTTAACAAACACCATATCCCCTTACTTCAAACTCTAACTCTTTTATTTGCTTGCCTACGTAGGATTTCTAGCGGTCTTATGCGGCCTTTACACACTGCCCAATAAACTTTACATTTTTCGAAGCCTCATGAATTAAATCTGGTCCGAGTAGGATTTTGTCAGTAGTTTCCCACCAATAATTTGGTGATTTGCATGGCCTCCCATAAAGTGCTTCATAAGGTGCCATACCAATCGTCCTTTGGTGACTATTATTATAAGCGAATTTGACTAAAGGTAGGTGCTGCTCCAAGTGTCCTCTAAAGTCCATAATGCAAGCTCTCAAAAGAACTTCCAAGATCCTATTCACCATTTCAGTTGCAGTCTGTGGGTGATAAGAAGTGCTAAGACTTGGTGAAGTTTCTAAAGCTGCCTGTAAGCTCCTTAAAAATTCACTAGTAAATAAAGAGTCCCCATCAATAATAATGCTACTTGGAATTCCATGAAGTCGAACCACCTCCTTGTATAAATCTGTGCTAGAGATGTTGCAGTCTATTGCTTCTAATTGGAATAAAATGGGCGCTTTTAGCGAGTCCATCAATTATGATCCAAATAATTTCATTGCCACTTTGGCTCCTAAGCAACCCATCTATGAAGTCCATCGATACATGCTTCCATTTCCAAGTTGCAATCTCCAATAGCAATAACAATACTCTGGGCTTCCCTTGCTCGGCTTTTATCCTTTGGCACGTTAGACACCTTGAAACAAATTCATCTACCCTCTTCTTCATCCCCGACTAATAGAAAATTCGCTCCATATCCCTATACATCTTATCCCCTTTGGGTTGAACGGTCATCCTTGAATGGTGAAACTCCCCAATCACTTCCTACAATGCACTATCAATATTTAGGACATAAAGATGTCCATCTTACCTCAAACATCCCTTTTTGTTGATGGCATATCTCCAAATGTGGGGGAATTGTTCTCCTTTACTTAGCTTGCCCACATTATCAACTATCTCCTCATCCTTCTTTTGCTATAGTCTAGTGCAGTCCATCAACGCTGGTCTAACTTCCATTGCTGCTAAATAGCCTTGAATGGGTTCTGTTGGCGTTTGGAAGTTGAAATTCGAGAGGAACTCCAACTTCCCCCACTCGTATATAACACCTAAGGTAGCATGCCTCCGGCTAAAGGCATCAACGATGACATTCCTTTTTCCAGTGGAGTACTATATTTCAAAGTCATATAATGCTATAAACTCCATCCACCTCTATTGCCTAAAATTTAAATTCTTTTGAGAAAATAGTTATTTGAGTGATTTATGGTCGGTAATAACTCAAACCTTTCCCCCAATAGATAGTTCCTCCGCATCTTCGAGGCAAAAACAATAGCCGCTAACTCTATGTCATGAGTTGGGTGTCTCTTCTTATGGTCCTTCACTTGCCTACTAACATAAGTTATCACCCTTCCTTCTTGCATTAGAGCTGATTCTAATCATGTGCCATATGTGTCCATGTAAACTGTAGAAGGCTTCATCCCATCTGGAATGGTAAGTATTGGTGCACTTGCTAATAATTCCTTTAGCTTCATCCATCTTTCATCCCATGCAAAGACTAGATTCATCTTGGTTAAGCAAGTTAAAAAGACTACTATCTTTGTAAAGTCCTTTATAAATTTCCTATAACAACCTACTCACCCAAGAAAACTCCTTACCTCTATGGTGCTCTTTGAAACCTTCCACCCTTGAATAGCTTCCACCTTTTCGGGATCTACTGCCAATCAATGCTTCAACACAATGTGCCCAAGAAATTTTACCTCCTTCTTTAAAAAGTGAAACTTAGAGAATTTGGCTTTAAGTTGGTGCATTCTCAAATTCCCCAGTATCTCCCTTAAGTGATTTTCATGCTCTCCTTCTCTCTTGGAGATACTAAGTGTTATCCCGCCTTTTGGAAAGGCCGTGACACCAAGGACTTAACTAGAAACCAGTGACAGATCGTCTCGGAAGTCGATTATACGTAAGGATCGCTACGGATATCGGTGAATTTTGACTGAGACCAGATTGAGCTACAATTGATAGGACACGACAAGTAAAGCAGTAGAAACCAACGTTCCGAATTTCGGAGCAATCCGAGTTCGTATGCTCAAGCTATCGTCATTGGAAAATGGAAGAAGTATGCTTTAGTTCGAATCCTTCTACAGTTCGAATCCATGAAGCAAGTCCTTGCTTCGAATCCATTGGCCCAAAGCCTTGCCTTGAATCCAACCTCGAAATGCGATGGTTCGAATCCATGGGATAACCTTTATTCGACTCCATCGGACCTCCCTTGCCTCGACTCCATCCCAAGACCATCCTCGAATCCATCATCTTCGTATCCATCTGAGCAAGTCCTGTTCGAATCCAACGCGTCGAGCTCGCGTGATCTACTTCGAATCGATGAATCCCCAGTCGATTAGAAACCATCGAATCCCCCCAGCTTCGAATCGATATCGAAACAGGCTACATTCGAGTGCAACACTTCAGACCCTTCAAGCTTCCATCTACTTCGACTCCATCACTTAAACCACCTCGAGACTACACTCCGCAGTCAGCTTCGAATCGATCATTGCGTGATACCCAGATCGATTCGAACAAACGCACTTCCGAAGTCCACTACCTCGAATCCAAACCGTGGATTCGACCCAGTCAATGCGGAGTGCAAAGCGGACCGAGGCGAAGATGACGCACCACGTCACCATCTTCATTTGCAGAAGGATCGATTCGAGCGAATCGATCCAGGCGTATCGATTCGAATGACTCCAGAGTTTGAAAAACACCAACTTGAATCGATCATATCTCGAGTTCTACAAGTCCAAATGCCATGAAATTTTCACAGAAGCTTAAATATATGATGAAGAATGTTCACACCAAATTTCAGCTCGATTGGATGATTTCTTGATCGATTCGAACCAAGGGTCGAATCGATCCCAAAGTGGGCCCGGATCTCCAGACTTCGGCCATGTGGGCCCCCTGACGTACCAGAACTGGTCTCCCCTCATTTTAGGCGAAATATCAGCCTCCTACACCTATAAATAGAGCCCCTGGTCATTCAGAAAAGGGGTCAGAGAATTCTAAGTACGAAAGAGCGCCCAGATTCTGCCAGATCTACTCCAGAACACCGCCGCTGCTTTAGATTGACACTTAGCTTTGAAAATCAGTTGTATTACATTGTTAACTACTGTAATCTTCAAGTAATCGAGCAATAAAATCATCAAACTTCATAGTGGACGTAGGCAAAACGCCGAACCACTCTAAATCGCTTGTCTTTGCAATTTACTTTCTGTTATTTGGAGTTTTTGTTAGATAACCCACAGTTTTAATTTTCATTCTGCGCGTTTATCTCTTCAAAGACTTCCGAAGAGTGTTGTGCCCATTTTTGGTACAAACACTTTGGTGCTTTCACTGAGAAAAAAACCCAGCTTTTTTCTCCTGCTCCTTGGATCTACCATCGATACCGGATTGCACAAATCCAAGAGGAAGATCCAGATCTTTGATTCACAGTCCTTCCATTCTACTCAGATTTGCGTAAAATCTAGGAAAAGGATTCATCATTCGAAATGGTTAGCACAAGAACCACTTCTACAGCTGCTGGACAAGAAGGTAGGGATGGACAGAATCCTGCTCAACAGCAGCCATCCAACCAAGACAACACTGCCCACTCAAATCCGTCTGGGGCAGTCACTAGACAAGAATTCCAAGTATTGCTACAAGAGCTGACTCAGAGTCGGCAGCAATTAGCCGAACAGTTGCGTGCCAATATCGAATTGACAAACCAACTAAACCGCCAGGGCCGTAGGAGGTCCAGAAGGGATGTTGTTTCCCGCTCATCCACTGAAAGTTCTGCTTCATCAGACTACTATCACAGATCTACCCGTCCTCGATTAGACGGGAGTCATGCACAAACAACCGGATATCAACCCGCTTTAACTGTTGGACAGTTGAGGGCAGGACCGTCTACCAGCTTTCAGGCCGGGCCCTCCACACAAGGAGGCCCTACTACCCAGCATACCGCGGAAAATCATGCCGCAGCAGCCACAATAGAAACAAGGTTTGATACCCGAAATCTTTCAGAGCCAAATAATCGGCAACGTGGACGTACTCCTGAACCGTACGTCTTGGATGACGCTGAGCCAAGGAGGCAAAATTTGGACCGTCGACAGCGCCCGGTCCGAACTCGCGCTGTGGAACCCGACCACACCTTAGCTCGGCAAGCTCAAAATATAGCAATGCCAGACATCTCGACTATGATACGTCAGATGATCCGCGAAAGCCAAGGCCTTACCAACGATGACTGGGGACTTTCCCGTAGTCACACTCCCTTCACAGACGAGATACTGAGTGCTGAACCTCCCCGGCGATTCAGAATGCCAACCCTTCCTATGTACGAAGGAAATTCTGATCCCAATCAACACATCTTGAAATATGAGTGGTCAATGAGCGCCGCAAGGGCCGATGACGCAGTAAAATGTCGCAGTTTCCCCATCTCTCTAGGTGGAATTGCAACGATGTGGTTCACGAGATTGCCACCTAGGTCTATCTCTTCATTTGATCAACTGGCTAAGAAATTTGTGGAACAATTTCGCATGCATGTCGCTAGACCCAAAGATGTCAACACCCTATCCAGTGTTACCCAAGCTCGAGGGGAAACGCTAAGGCGTTACTTAGAAAGATTTCATGCGGCATGTGTGGAGATTAGTAATCCCAACGACAACTCAATCTTAATGGCATTGACGAAGGGGATTGACCCTGATTCTGAATTTGGAAACTGGTTAGCTGGAAAACCGCCCGCATCGTTGGACCGTTTCTACTCCAAAGCCGCGCAATTCTTACGACAAGAGGACGCGAAACAGTCCAGGAAGCAAGATGATGCGGGACCCAAGAGTGAAGGGATACAGAGCAATGTAGCGGTAAAACAGTCCGGTGACAATTCCGGAAACGTTCAGTTGAACATACAAAACAAGCAAACGCAGCCAAGAGGAAACAATGGTCAGAATAAGAAAAGAGATCCAAATCGGGGTCCACGACGTGAGGCCCCAATGTTCGATAATTACACACCACTGAATACATCGTTGGAAAATGTGTACCTACAGACTTGCAATACTATGCAATACAAGAAACCGGCTCCGAAGCAATCGTCGGAGAGGCAGATTCAAACAGGGAAGTTCTGTAGATTCCACGAAAGTTATGGCCACAACACCAATGAGTGTCGGCACTTGCAAGACCTCGTTGAGAAGTTGATCAGAGAAAGGAAGTTAGATCAGTTTGTGCGGGCACCGCAGTCTGAAGGGGCGGGCCCCTCAAATCAAAATCATGTACAGAATCTAGAAAGACAGGAAGAACCAGGTCGTATCGGAGGAAGACTGGTAATTAATGTTGTAAGTGATAGTCCTCGTACAGCGAAGCGAAGCTGGGGAGAAATGAAATCATATAACAACTTGGTTAGACGAACAGACTTTGAGTACGATGATAACTTAGGCAACAAACCTTCGACCAAACGAAAGAGAGCGACAATTAACGACATCACTTTCCGAGACAACGATACTGGTTATGTCGGAAGCCCGACTACGGACCCACTCGTGATATCGGCACAAGTAGGTCCAGCTTGGATGAAGAGGATACTAATTGACTGCGGGAGCTCCGTGAATATCCTTTTTATACATGCTTATAATCAAATGAGGATGAATCCCAGGGATTTGGAACCTTGCCAAACTCACCTCCATGGATTCAACGGTAGCTCTACCGTACCTATTGGGGTGGTGAAGTTACCAGTTAGGTTGGGATCTAAGGAACATTGGAGAGTTCGAACATTACAGTTCACTGTGTTGAACATAGTCTCGCCATACAACGCTTTCTTAGGACGACCTGCCCTTACTGAATTCAGAGCCGTAATTGCCCCATGGTGCTTGACCTTAAAGTTTCCCACCGTCAACGGAGTTGGAGTCGTCCAGGGCGATCAGGTTGACTTGAGAACAGTCATACACCGAAAACGAGTCGCCCGATTACGCAATGCCGAGGACCGACTTAAAACTTTTGAACGCAATGAGATTGTCATTAAAAAAGAATACCCAGCACTACTGCACATGAAACCAACATGGAAGGGATCACATGAGATTAAGCAAGAGCTCGGGGATGATGTATATGAGATGACGACCGCTGATGGTCTAGCTTCACCAAAGGCCTTGGATAGCGAAGGACTTCGTCGCTATCGCACATAACAGGCTATGTTTACCTATTTAGTTTCAATTCTGTCTTAGAATTTGTTTCTGCATTTCGAAATTAGAATTTGTAATAAGGCAACTGACTTTGCCATGTTTTCTTATTTCAGCAATAACATGCCATCTCTTTGAGCCAGAGCTGTGATTCATTAAATACAATGTACAACATCACGATGCACGAAGAGCTAAATTCCATCACGCAATGGAATTTATTCAAATAGGGAGTGGCTATGAAGCAATCAACCACTCACCAAATGAAACCCGAGCTCGGGGGCAAGCCATCACATCAGGCCAGAAATGGGTTGATACACGATAACCTTTTCCTTAACTCCAGCTTCCGAGAGCGCGAACTGGAATATAAACATTAACTAACTCCGTACTCCCAGAGTGCGAGGCGGAGTATAAACATTTTACAAAATCCTAGAGAACTCCGAGAGCGCGAGCTGGGTACAAAACTTTTTACTTAACTCCATACTCCCAGAGTGCGAGGCGGAGTATAAACATTTTTCTAAATCCCAGAGTACTCCGAGAGCGCGAGCTGGGTATGAATATCAGCAAACTCCAGCTTCCGAGAGCGCGAACTGGAGTATAAACGTTAACTAACTCTGTACTCCCAGAGTGCGAGGCGGAGTATAAACATTTTCCTAAATCCCAGAGGACTCCGAGAGCGCGAGCTGGGTACAAACTTTTTAAAATAACTCCGTACTCCCAGAGTGCGAGGCGGAGTATAAACATTTTCCTAAATCCCAGAGTACTCCGAGAGCGCGAGCTGGGTACAGACTTTTTAAATAACTCCGTACTCCCAGAGTGCGAGGCGGAGTATAAACATTCTCCTAAAAACCCCAGAGTACTCCGAGAGCGCGAGCTGGGTATAAACACTAACAAACTCCAGCTTCCGAGAGCGCGAACTGGAGTATAAACATTAACGAACTCCAGCTTCCGAGAACGCGAACTGGAGTATAAACATTAACTAACTCCGTGCTTCCAGTACGCAAGGCAGAGTATAAACATACGTCAACTCCACACTAATCCCCAATACTGGGGGCAG
Organism: Allium fistulosum; assembly: GCA_030737815.1. Lineage (NCBI taxonomy): Eukaryota > Viridiplantae > Streptophyta > Magnoliopsida > Asparagales > Amaryllidaceae > Allium > Allium fistulosum. The sequence goes on from CM060904.1 coordinate 716,371,910, forward strand.
AACCATAACACATAGCAAGTTGGAGACAAGAGTGAATACATTTTCATTTCCATTATCAACAAAAAGAATCTGATTACAAAATGGTTCAAGAAATTGCTACTAGTGGGAGCCGAATCCACATCTATACACGGCAATAGAGAAATCAACAAAATGCTACCCGACGCAACAAAGATTTAAAGAAAGAGCTCAATCTTTCTTCTTCCTTATCTTCTTCTTCGGGGTAGCTCCACCCGATCCGCTGCCCGATTTCTTCCTCAATCGCTTGCTCTTTTCAGGCTTGCCCTCCGGCAGCGATATAATGTCGACATCTTCCTCAGAGCTGGAGGCGACGGAAGTCCTTCTAGGAGGACGAGCTGGAGGCATAGGAGTAATAGCAGGAGGAGGGGCAGGAGCGGTCTCAATCATTACAGTACCGCCCGGTGAAATCACCATTAACGGGGCAGGCCCGGGCGGATTCACACCAACATTCCCTGCTGCCATCTCGGCAGCAATCTCAGCAATAACATCGTCCTCACGAGATACTTGGGCCGCATCAGATGTGCCAATGGCTGGCGTAGATGAACTAACAGCCGGAGCAGCCTCACTCACAATATCGGACGGGTTGGCAGAGGGGTCGATGGGTTCATTGAGAAGCTCCTCAATCATTTGAGCGCTGAAAGAAAACATATTCGCATCTCCCTCCTCGCCAATCAAAGTGGAAGTCGTGACGGCTTCAGAGAAAACAACCCCTTGTGTTTGATGAGGAACTGATAGAGCAAGGGGCGCAGACACAATAGCTTCAGTCACTGAAATGCGACAAAACGAAGATTGTTAGCCAAGTGTGTTGCTTAAGGTTTTTCACGACTAAACTACGAGAAGCGTTCAAATACCTTCCTTGGTCTGGACCGAAACATGGGTGGAATTATCGGCAGAAGATAATAACGGCTGGTCAGGATTATATGCAGGAACAGATTGAGGGTCTACCGCACCAGTGGTTTCGGGCAATGTTGGGAGTGCAGCTTCAACACTTGCCTCGTGATGCGCGGTCCCCGAACCTTCGCCTGTCTCTAGAGATTGAACGCCAAGCTTTTCTTTCGCCATGGAGATCACCACCTCATGAAGGGTCTTCCTCTCATCGTCGGTGAGCAAACGCATCTCCAGCTCAAAGTCGTCAAATGTTTCATCTGGATGCACTGCCTTCTTCTCATTCACCAGCCGGGTCCAGGCATTGTACAAGATCATGGAGTCATCTCCCAGCCACGCTAAATTTCTATGCTCCAACACATTAGCGTTGTACGTGACAAGGAGATCGTCGAACTCAGCGTCCAGCCTGGACCTCTCCTCCAAAATCTTTTCCTGGATTTCTGCTTCCGCAGACTTAGACTTGACCACCACCGCAGCAAGTTCGGCCCTAAGAGATACCGCTTGGTTGCAAGCCTCTTGTGCAGTGGCGTTTGCGTCATCCTTCTCCTTCACCATTTCAGCGAATTTGGCCTTGAGCTCGTTCAGCTCTTTAACGGCTAAGTCTCGCTCAGCTGCAACGGTGGTGTTACGGTGGCCCATCTCTTCTACCGTGGCGCAATGTTCCTGTTGCATCCTAGCCATTTTGGCCACGGCGTCCTCGTGTTTCTGGAGAGCTTGAAGTTCAGAACTCCGGGACGTCTCCATTTCAGATTGAAGAACTTCAATGATGCGTTTCTGTTTAACAATTTCAGCATCACGTTCAGCAATAATCTTCGCCCTGTCAAAAGCCACTCTGGAAGCCTTCACGGCTGCCTTGTACCACTCCTTGTACTGAGCGTAGAAGTCGTGAATATAGCTATGAGCGGTGGTCTCAGCTTTCGGAGGAATCCTTTTGAAGTTAGGAGGGAAGATATAGCCATCCATGCAAATTTCCGGGTAGTCATTCTTCATTTGGGCAAGTTTAGCAGCTCCCTCGCTTGTCAACTCAGCCGGAGCTTGTTCAATTATAGCGGCTACTGTCGGTTCCATTCTTGGCCGCTGAATATCAGGCCGAGAAGATTGAGAAGGCAACTGTTGCTGATGAGATGGCCCTGGGAGGTCTACTGGAGCCCTGGGAGGCGGAGGAGAACGAGATCGGGGTCGGTACTGGTACCCCCGGTCTCTGTCAGAGTAATCAGAGCCAGAACGGTTACGCGAGTAATCTCTGTCTCTATCATAACGTTCCTGACTCGAGTAGCCTCGCGAATGATCCCTATCCGTCTCTCTCCTATGGGAATCATAAAATGGAGAAGATTGGCGCACATTCCGAATCCTATCTAGGGTGGAGCCACGTCCTGACATCTCACCTGCGATAAGAAAGAATTACGGTTTAAAATCCCATAAAGCAATGTTTACTATGCAAAAGCCATGAAGTGCCGTGGAAGTGTGTGTAAATGTGTAAACCCCCAAACCGACCGGAAGTGTTGACCGCACTTAAAGGAAAAGGCTCGTTCACGTTTAGAACATCTTGAAATTCCTCCAACCCAGGATCATGAGAAATCGATATGTAATCTGGGATAGGAATATCGTCTAGCCCTTTGAAAGAGTCTCTCGAATGAGAAGGGGCGGCCTCAGAAATCATGACCCCGGAAGCGGGAAGAAACGCATCTACAGATTTTCCCCCCTTGGACTTAAGTTTTTTGGAAACGGCGGCCTTGCCTTTCCGTTTTTCTCCCGATTCTTCAAAGTTTCCCGAGAGATCAGCCATCGGCTCTGAATCTGTGTGGGTTCTTTCTTCATCACCCGCCTCAATTATTCTGATTCCAAGTGTCCTCTTCACTTTTCTCTTTTTGGTCTTCTTCTTATCTCCCTTCTTGGAGGCAGACTTTGCAAAGCCTTCAACGACTATGCTTTGATTGATGTCGATCAAACCAAGGACTCTTAAGTTGTAGTCGTTCAGCACCGAGTCAATATGCCTCAGCTCGCTTGGGACTTCTTGAAGACTCCGGACGGTACTCTTGAAGCGCCCTCCATCGGGCCTAGAGATAATAGCTGTAAAAGGAATGCAAATGTCAATTTTAACACCGAAGAGTTATTGGTCAAGGAAACAGGTTAAGACGCTTACGTCTAGACAACCATCGCCTAGCGAAACCCGGAGGGCACCGAACGTAGAACCATTCGTTCTTGAAATAGCTCAGGCGCGTCCAAGCTCCAACTACAACTTGGCAATTTCTAACTGCCTCCAAAAATGTAAATGACGGGCTATCACCCCTGCTCTTGAAGTTAAATATATGTCTGATTTCAGAGGGCCTCGGCGGGCGAAAAAGACAGTCCATAAATATTACGAAGACACTATTCAGCAACGCGTGCCCGTTGGGATGAAGTTGTGAAGGAGCGATCCCTAAATATGATAGCATCCTTCGGATATATTGATTGAAGGGAGGAAGAGTTCCAGCCGCACAAGCATGACGGTAGAATGCTGTATATCCTTCAGGAGGATTGTGCGGTCTATCAGTGGCGCCGAGCAATAATACATCGCCTAGAGATATGTTGTGCTTTAGGCATATTCGCCCCAATAAGGATTCAGAGATGTTAGACTGAACCGAATCGACAGGGTCCTCGATAAATATAGCCTCTGACAATTCGTCTGGGGCTGGATCGATTACATCGACAGGGATTTTAGGAATCTCAAGAACCGGAGGAGTCGAGCTCTGTACTTCTTGTTGTTGGGAGCTCGAAGATTCCATAACTAGCTAACTCATCAGAAAGCGACATTAAATTCATAACTAGCCCGTGCATGCCCTAGTGTAGTGTGTATGAACGTGTCGTGCAGTGCAAGTGCTGTGCATCACTAAGCAAATTTAACAGAATAAAACAAGATGTTCGTACAACATATCTTGGGAATTTGAGAATGAAAATGACCGTCATCGCTGACCGTCACTTCCACAACATCCGAACACTACGAACCAACCTCGTGTACAAGTCAGTTATATTGTTGGTTAAGTCACAGTTCCATCAACGAGCTTCAAAAAGGAGGTCAAATCTTTCGGTCAAGTTCGACTATGCAAGGCCGAAGCTCGTCGGAGTCAAGTATGCTAAGAGTTCATTATGTTCGTCAAAGTTCAACTTGAGATCGGTCGCAGCTCAGATGTTGGAGCAAATCAGAAGAACAAGTGTTAGGACGTTCGAATCGATCGATTCGAATCGACATAAGTCGAATCGATGCTGTTCGAATCCATACGCCTTGACTCCATTAAGGTCGACTCGGTAAAGCCTTAAGATGGAAGAGCGCTTCGAATCCATAAGCTCCGCGTAGCTTCGAATCGATCAGCAGTCGATTCCTTCGAATCGATCAGGATGACATTAGCTGGGCATCGAATTGATCGAGTCGAAGTAACGACGCTCCTCCATTTTAGCACTCAAGATCGATTCGACGCGAACGAACTCGTTCCTCAGATCCATCGAGTCGACCCACTCCCGACTGCACAGTTCCTCATAATTTTCGAAAGGAGTCGAGATTAGTGATAAAGGTTCCAGTTTTATCTTTCATTGTTCGAATCGATCCCTTGGTTACCTGGTTGAATTCGATTACAGATGAAAACTTGAAGGAATTTGATCAACTCGTGCAAAACGCAGAACTTTGAAAGATCGATTCGAAGAAAGGGCTCTCGCAACAGTAAGAAAGTAAAAAATGAAAGTGAAAAGAGATCTCGGTATATATAGGGGATTGCGAGACGTTTCGCATCCCGGTCAGATGCAACCGGAGAAAATGGCTCCAGCCTATCGATTCGAACGAGTATCTTCGAGTCGATCACTAAGAAGCCTCCACCGATTCGAAACTGACAAAATGGTTTCATCGATTCGAACTCAGGGGTACGTAGGTTACAAATCATCTTCGAATCCATTCCTCCGAATCCATCCATACAATATCAAAGCGAAGCTTCATCGATTCGAGGCACAACATCAGAGGAGCCAGGAAGAACGTTCGACTCCATCGATTCGAACAGTCAAGTTCGAATCCCTCAATTGCAAATCCACCAACTCAGAAAAATTCAAATCCACGCAATATCGATTCGGAGAACCATCGATTCGAAGTACCCACTTCGAAACCCTCAACTTGAAGTGAATCAAAAAACATAGCTTCGCATTCGTCAAATACCACTGGTCAAATGGACGAACCGTTCCAATGTGAAAAGTTGCTTGTCTACTCTTTATACCGATTCAGGAGGGGATCGATACGAAAGGATGATCGTAGACAATGATAAAAGCAATGTTTTAACTCGGATCTCAAATCGGTTTAGGAGAGGACCGATGCAGATTTCGATAGCGAACCAAACGGACAACAACTTGCAATCACGCAACGTTAACCCAGGTCAAGATAGTACACGTATGCACGTATTTTTTTACTAATGTTTTGGTCTTTATCATCAACAGGAATCAACTGTTCATCTCGTCATGACTCAAAAGCCTAAACAATCGATCATGATCGTACAACGATTGATTACAACAACAAAGAAGACAATTCTCGACAAAGCATGTTGTAGCTATCCAATGAGAGACTGCAGTCTTTTCAAAGCACGTCATGTTTACACAAGACGTACTTTGGGGGGCAAATGTTATCCCGCCTTTTGGAAAGGCCGTGACACCAAGGACTTAACTAGAAACCAGTGACAGATCGTCTCGGAAGTCGATTATACGTAAGGATCGCTACGGATATCGGTGAATTTTGACTGAGACCAGATTGAGCTACAATTGATAGGACACGACAAGTAAAGCAGTAGAAACCAACGTTCCGAATTTCGGAGCAATCCGAGTTCGTATGCTCAAGCTATCGTCATTGGAAAATGGAAGAAGTATGCTTTAGTTCGAATCCTTCTACAGTTCGAATCCATGAAGCAAGTCCTTGCTTCGAATCCATTGGCCCAAAGCCTTGCCTTGAATCCAACCTCGAAATGCGATGGTTCGAATCCATGGGATAACCTTTATTCGACTCCATCGGACCTCCCTTGCCTCGACTCCATCCCAAGACCATCCTCGAATCCATCATCTTCGTATCCATCTGAGCAAGTCCTGTTCGAATCCAACGCGTCGAGCTCGCGTGATCTACTTCGAATCGATGAATCCCCAGTCGATTAGAAACCATCGAATCCCCCCAGCTTCGAATCGATATCGAAACAGGCTACATTCGAGTGCAACACTTCAGACCCTTCAAGCTTCCATCTACTTCGACTCCATCACTTAAACCACCTCGAGACTACACTCCGCAGTCAGCTTCGAATCGATCATTGCGTGATACCCAGATCGATTCGAACAAACGCACTTCCGAAGTCCACTACCTCGAATCCAAACCGTGGATTCGACCCAGTCAATGCGGAGTGCAAAGCGGACCGAGGCGAAGATGACGCACCACGTCACCATCTTCATTTGCAGAAGGATCGATTCGAGCGAATCGATCCAGGCGTATCGATTCGAATGACTCCAGAGTTCGAAAAACACCAACTTGAATCGATCATATCTCGAGTTCTACAAGTCCAAATGCCATGAAATTTTCACAGAAGCTTAAATATATGATGAAGAATGTTCACACCAAATTTCAGCTCGATTGGATGATTTCTTGATCGATTCGAACCAAGGGTCGAATCGATCCCAAAGTGGGCCCGGATCTCCAGACTTCGGCCATGTGGGCCCCCTGACGTACCAGAACTGGTCTCCCCTCATTTTAGGCGAAATATCAGCCTCCTACACCTATAAATAGAGCCCCTGGTCATTCAGAAAAGGGGTCAGAGAATTCTAAGTACGAAAGAGCGCCCAGATTCTGCCAGATCTACTCCAGAACACCGCCGCTGCTTTAGATTGACACTTAGCTTTGAAAATCAGTTGTATTACATTGTTAACTACTGTAATCTTCAAGTAATCGAGCAATAAAATCATCAAACTTCATAGTGGACGTAGGCAAAACGCCGAACCACTCTAAATCGCTTGTCTTTGCAATTTACTTTCTGTTATTTGGAGTTTTTGTTAGATAACCCACAGTTTTAATTTTCATTCTGCGCGTTTATCTCTTCAAAGACTTCCGAAGAGTGTTGTGCCCATTTTTGGTACAAACACTAAGATGTCATCAATAAACACTATGATGAATTTATTTAGTTGTTTCCTAAATATCCTACTCATCAAATCTACAAATTATGCAGGGGCATTCATCAATCCAAAAGGCATCACTTCCAATTCATAAGATCCATCTGGGGTGCGAAATGCGATCTTCAGTTTGTTGTCCTATATTATTCTCAACCAATGAAATCCGGTGGCCAATTCCAGTTGGAAAAAGATTTTGGCTCCCATAAGCCGATCAAACAAATCATCTATCCTGAGTAAGGGATACCTATTCTTCTTTGTCAACATTTTGAGTTCCCTATAGTCAATGCATAACCTTATTGATCCATTAGCCTTAGTGGCAAAGACAACAGAGATTCCCCATTTTGAAGTACTCTGGAGGATGAATCCTTTCTGCAACAGGTCCAAGATCTACTTGCCTAATTCTCGCCTTTCTTTGTAGGCCATGTGCATTAATGGCAGAGCGACTAGTCTAGCGTTCTTCTCCAAATCAATCCTAAACTCGATCACCCTGTTGGGTGGAAGACCTGAGATTTCTTTAAAGACATCAGGGAATTCCCAAACTATGAATATGGATGAGAGCTCACCTTATGATAGGTTCATCAAGTATAAATAGCTTAACTCGACTGAATTTTGGGTATACAATGAACATCTATGTCTCACCCTTTTCTACTTTTCAACCATACAACCCTTCTATCGCAATCTAAGATGGCCCCATAGTACAACAACCAATCCATTCCTAAGATAAGTCCATATCCCTCAAAATTAAGAACGTACGCATTATATATGAAATCAACGTTACATATATCCACAACTCGATCTTTGCAAATTGAAAAAATATGTATCGACCCCCCAATAGGATTTGGTACTACTATTGGGTTGGTGAAAATTTGGGTTTGTAGACTCAAGGAGTTAACTACATTCCTAGCTATAAATGAATGTGATGCTCCCTAGTCAAATATAGTGCGGATAATATTCCCATGAATAATAGTTGTACCTTCCATCGCCGTCATTCCTTGGTCTTTAATAAGAGGTCTACTCGATGTAGGGACAACTTCAATAGCATAGACTCGACCACTCTGCCCTTCCATCACAAGTTTAGGACATCAGTTCTTAAGTGTCCCTCTTTGGGGTAGTGGTAGCACTTTCCCTTAAAAGCTTCATTCAACAGGTTTACCCTACAATCCTTAGCGATATGTCCTTTCTTTTGGCATCTCTTACACATGTTACCCTCCTTCTTTACTTTCCTTTCACCTTCTTATTCACCCAAAAACCTCCCTTCTTGGCTCCTCCTTGATTTTGAGTAAGTCCTGCTTTCTCTTTCTCATTCTCCTCCGTGCTAACTATCTACAACTAACCCATCTGAACCAACATCTCATCTGTAGCACCAGTGGGTATTTGGGTTAATAACAACTCTCTAAGTGGGGAGTTTAGGCCCTTGACAAACTTCATGGCCTTTTTCATTGGGGTATCAATCAAACTCATTCCAAACTTAACTAGCTCTATGAATTTACTGCTATACTCCTTTATAGTGGAGTCTCCTTGCCTAAACCGTATAAATCTCTCAAATTGCAAACTCACCTCAGCCCTCAACATAAATCGTGCCACAAACTGAGTTCTAAACTCATCCCAAGTGATAATACTATCAACATTCTTTTCAATCACAATCGTCCATCAATCTAAGGCCTCTCCTTTAAGGTGCCAAGATGCCATTCTCCGCCTAATTTGGTCATCCCAACCAAGCTCCTAAAATATCCTCTCACAATCATTTATCCATGCCTTTGTCTCTATGAAACCTTATGTTACTGAATACACCTTTCCACCCATGTTTTGAAAATCCTTACACACCTTGGGGAGGTCTATGGGGCAGGGTGCAGCTTCAACAGGCGGTTCCGCGGGTGCCGCCGGGGCAGCAGGTTTAGGAGTGGGAACTTGTCCTACATAACAGAGGTATTGTTGGAACTATTCAGGTATCCATCGGATAGTGGGTATCTCTTGGGAGTAGTTCCCTATCTCAAAAGAATGATTTTTTGCCATAGTCTACTATTTGTAGGTTAAACTTTCAGTTATAATTTCCTAAGATAGTATTATGTGCTGATATAAAGATTTCATTAGTGTGTTTGCGTACATTCAATACATAATATATATATTAGGATATTTGAAAATAATCTCAAAAATAACAAGTACGCCACTCATACGTATATCTGTCTCCGTTGATCGGGTAATCTAAGTTCTGATACCAAATGTAATAACCCGCCTCAAAACGGGCCTAATTTTCAACCTCAAAAAGGCACATCGAACCTTAAACTCATTCCAAAGCTGGCTATTGGTTGGTAAAATTAATTTAAAGAACAATACACAGAGCTATCTATCTACAAATTCAGAATCTCGCAATAGAAGGATAAAATATAATATCAAAACAGTACCCATTTCATTAAAAATTCAAATGTTAAAAACATATAACAAAATCCCACATAACAACGCCAAATGTTCATAGTACAATATCTCAAAATACATCATGTATCAATGGGAACGCTAGAAATATAAAAATAATATAGATGCTAAATAATTACTACAATTCGGCATCTCCGCCACCATCTCCGAAAATTTGCATCATCATCTCTAACCATGTTGTAATGAAAATCCTGAGCCTTTCTATAATAGTCCTTTTGCAGTATAATTTAAACAAGAATATGTCTTGCATATCCTAACTATACTGTAAGTCTTCCAACTATAAGACCTAAGGCTTTCCCAGTCCAAATCCATAAAAATTGCTCTTTCAACTCGATAACCAATATCTATCGTCAACAATGTCCTAACAATGTAAGAGATAGCATCCAAACCACTTCACACCTTTTTAATAGGAACCAGGCAGACTCTAACCATTTAATACCTCATTCAAGGTTTTTATTTAATACCTATCCCAAGGCGGACTCCTCTCCAGTATTATCTAGCTGACATTGCATGTAATATCTTTAGGCCACTTAATACTTCTTTTTATGGGAGAGGTTGACCCCACGATAGCTACTTAATACCTCAAAACCGAAGCCGACTCACCCCGAGATATCCTCTACCGTGCCTAACCATTAACCTTGACCATTTAATACTTTCTACATAGGGAAGAGGTGGGCCCTCCGTCAGTCACTTAATACTTTCAACCCTAAAGCTGGTCCTCCATATTATGACCCGTAACCCATCTATGACGTGTTACATTAGTCAAACTATTCGTAGGTACTGGTAATCAGAATAGCCAAACATGTTTATACTATAGAATTTGGGACTAACCTCGCGTTATCCGTGGGTACTTATTATAGGTGATGTCTCACATCTATCCCAAAGTCATATTGTTGGTAGTCAGATTAGCTGGGCAGACTTCCATGTGCTTTTGACCGACCTAGCATCTCTATAACTTAGTCATAATTTACAACACTCTCTTAACACATTATCATTCATCTCAACGCGTTCCATATCAAAGCCTTATAAGAAAACACTTATTACGCCTTTATAATTAACTTCTTTCTTAAGGGTGATTTAATGATAGTTAATAGCCTATTAACTAAGTAATTAATACGTTATAACTATACGTTATTTAAGCTAATATATATATATATATATATATATATGCCTAAAATATTTCTAAGCGTGCGAAGATTATGCCCCAAACAAACATTTAAATGTCAAAATTTCAGATTTATACAAGTCCAATTCCATATCAACAAATATATCATATATCTTTATCCATAATTCAATCTATAGACTCATGTAGAATAAAATCCATACCAAAATTATTTCATACTAAAATAGCGGAATTAACATTAATAGAAACTTGCAATTCAAATAATTTTACGCTCTATTCAATTTCTTTGTATAAAATTGAAAAAGGGAATTTCTATTTAAATTGTGGAAATTGGCAGTGCAAAATACGAATAAAAGAATCTGTACCTTACATACCATTTTCTAATTTACTCTTTTCAAAACCCTTTATCAGATCCGAAGAAATATATAAGAAGTGGAATAGAATGTAAAATATTAAAATTGCAATATCTACAAAATTCCATTACTTTAATATAGAATAATTAAGATTCTAACTTAAGAATTGACATTTCGCTTTAAAGTAATTTTAGGGTTTTAATGTGATGTTTTCGTATATAAAATTCCCTAAAGGCATATTCCCAAATCCAAGTTATACTATACAGTTACTAAAATAAGAAGGACTAAGATTTCCACTTATAAAAAGTCCTTAGTTCTTTCTTTTTGGATTTGTTTACGCTCGCTTTTACCTGTTATAGATCTCTCCTTTTAGAAATACACAATAAGGGAATTGTATATGAATTAGATTCAAAAATTTAGGGATTGGAGGAGAATAGAATAAGAAATTGAATAATAAATAACTAAAATTTCTTGCCTAAAACCGTAGGGTATTTTCTGAATCTTTGAAGAGAGAGACTAACAGAGCTTCGCCTGGTTCGTAAAATAATTTTTGAATAAAAGTGAGAGGGCTATGCACTTATTCATAGTGGTTTGAAAGCATTAGAACCGTCATATTTAAGTCAGTTAAAAATAATAAATTTCGGACCATTCAAATGCACAAAACCCCAGCCGCAACCAACATCGACTGCTTTATCCTAGGCGGTCGACCGCTAGCTATCCGGATATTTATTTAATTCCTTAAGTACCAATTAACATTAACGTTTACATAACCCCAAGTCTAATTACTATTACTTTTTAAATTTCAAATTTAAGAGTTAATTATTTATTTGAATTTGAATTCCATTTGAATTATTTTAAATCCAAAAACTTCAAATGTTCATAACCTTTTCGTTTGAGCTCCATTTCCAAAACATTATATAAGGGAATTGATAAGAAAATTGCCCCGAACACAATGAGACAACTTTCGTGGCCAAATTCCAACATTTACAAAATTCCACTTTTAGCCTTATTATTAATTTATTAATCAATTCTTTTCTTATTATTTAATTGCTTATTAATATTATGGGGTGTTACAACAATGATACTAAACTAAGATGCATGAGGGCAAAGACTTCAAATGAAGCTCAAAACAATACCACTACCACGCACCCTAGTTCCAACTTAGGAGGAACCGCCTTAGAAAAAATTACTAATGACTTAGAACAAAAGGCTCTTAATGCAACTTGAAGCCCAACTATGCTAAAAGATAAAATGGCCCAAGATAGGTGTAGGACCCTAAATCCATCAAGGAAAACCTTCCCTAATGCCTTTGTAGTTCAACACCAATTGTTCAATAGCTAAGCAAAACACGCAGCTATCAGATAGAAATAACAACCACAACATTGCGAATGGTGAAATTGAATGCCAATACCTAGGGACACTCATAAAAATATGTATAATTATATAAAATTGCAGGCGATAACCGTCACCTAGTCATGGAACTGCCTATACACAGTTCACATTTTTAGCCAAATTACCGCACTGGACCTAGGGATATTGGACTGCATGTACCAGCTATCAAAAGGGAACTACATATAGCAGTCCGGCTTTTTAATCAAAATACTGCATTGGACGTAGGGATATTGGACAACCCAAATCAGCTACTAAAACCCTTGTGCATGAATTAAAAAAGGTTGTAAATACATGACATGACTTCACAGTCAAAAAATAGTCTGCCCCCAAATAGCGAAGTAGATCATGCCAAGCTCATGATAAAGCATGAATACCAAAGTCCAAGTTCAAAAAGCATGAACTGTGTAAGGAATCAAGTAAAAGTGGCAAGACAAAACAATGAATGGAAGGCAGTATAACCTAAAATCAGGAACAATTCCATAAATAACATAAAGCTTGCCAAGTAAATATTATAAAATGGAATTTATTCTTACGGAAACCTTCTCATATTTGCGTATTCCCCACATCTATACATATGTCACAAGTAGAAATAAAATGATCATCACACAAATTACATCAAAATTAAGCTAGAGACTATTGTTTATAAAAAGACAAACTACATCATGATTCTGACTCATACTCAAAAAAATCATCGATTATGATTCTTCTACGGTGATGAGATCTACGGTCATCTAACGCAGGATGTTGAATAAAATCGCCCTTGGTTGGAAAGCTGGGGATAGTTTGTTTAATTCAGTAATAACAACCGACGAGCAACGAGGGGCGACATCGCTAAAAATAACTCTAGGAATGTAGTTTGCATCGGCCTAAAATTGCCGAGGTCCTTCAGACTAGGAAAAAAATTTCTCATGATTATATAAGAAGGCTAAGTCAAGTTCAAGCTAAAAAAGAGTAGAAACGTCGATTGCACATTTCACAACAATATCTACCACGACCCCCTAATGCTCTCTTTGTGAAGTTGCTTAATCAAGGAACTCTTATCCAAACTCTCTAGAGAAACAGTGGGAATCTCTGACGATGCAGTAACAGGAACGGGCCTGCGAATTGGATTGAGACTCAAAGGCACTAATTTTGTTTTCAAGGGCGTTCACATGCTCCATAGCCACCCTCCTAACCCTTTCAACCTCGTTTATAGTTGATTTTTAGTCTTCTTGGTTGCTCTAGAATAAGAGTTGAAAAGCTCTTGTGCAGTAGATATAGCATGCGAATAACTACCTCCAGGGGTTTGTGATTCCTTTTTGCAGTATTTTTTTAGCTCATGAAACCTGGCCTCATAATAGTTCTTCAAATCCTCCTTCTATTTCAAAACAACATCAGGATCTACCATCGAAGGCGTAGAAGTGACACTAAGCTTCGATACCGCATTGGGAGTCAAGGTCGCAATAGGTCATCTTCTGCACTAATTTGCTTGGCGATTTGTAAAGACAACTCCTCAACTTTGCCCTCTAGTGTCTTGATCTCGTCTGCATATACAACCATATATACACCTTCGACATCTTTCAACAATCCCTCCAATTCAATAATACGATTCTAAGCACACTTGAGTTCCTTTTCCAACCCTTCTATTTTCGAACGCTGTTAGGTGATACGATTATATTGCCTAAATTAGATTGCTTAGATTCTTCCAACTCCCGTGCTTTTTTATTAAATCACACATGTTATTCCTCACGAATGTCATCACCAACCAATTATTTCTCCTTAACAAGTTCTACGTTAGCGGCCTCAATTTCTTTAATCTGGGCTTCGTAATCTTCAATAACGGGTGAAGAAGTTAGTTTTTGCAAACAAGGAGTATGATGGACGCGTGAAGGGCGGCTACCTTTAGGAAAATCAGGTGGGATAACTTCGATGGAGGAAATGAGCGTAGTCTTTGAGTATGAAATGGTTAGACAAAAAATCAATGGATGGCCAAAAATAGTAATAATAATATTATAAAAAATTTATGGTGATAATAATAAAATAATAAACGTGTGTGTGTGTGTATATATATATATATGCACGATAAGCAAAAATATCTTATTCAATTAAAAGCTAGGAGTACATAAAGAAGGAGCGCTATTTTTATCCATGCATAAGCCTATCCTTAAACTATAGTAAGTTGGGATGTCTAAAGGAAGTAATTAAATTTCTGAGATAGAGCCCAAACTACATAGTACAAGATTACATAGTGCGTCTTTTTCATGAATAACTTATGAGATTTAGATAAAAGCCCTTGGGGTCTTTTTTTAATCGAGTGATAGTCTTTTCTAGTTCATTTTCCCTTCTATATGCCAAGGTAGTTTTCGTCGATAGTCTCTCCATGGCATGCTGTTCTAAACACTTTAATTATTGAATTAAACTACTTTCTTCGTAAAACTTTGATAAAAGGGGTTTTCCAATACTTACAGTGTTTACCTAAAAGAATGAGGTAGGAGTTAAATAGGGGGGGGGGTTACTATGACAAAACCGAAACCGAAATTCAGAAACATTAAAAGAATGGTTTCATTCATGAACTCCAAGATTTACAAAATATGACAAAAAACAATGGGAATTAAAATGCGTGCCGTAGCGTCAATAACGTCTGCAGTTAAGAACACAACTTAATAAAATCTTTTCTATACCAAAAAAAAAACACTACTAAAAAATGAAAATCTAGTAGCTTAGAGCTGGTAGGTTTAGGTATTTACTTCTATAGTAGTGATAGATCCTAGTGGGACAGCATTGGAATGCACTTATGCAGTGGTAGTGTTCTTTTCTCCATCAGAAATATATACAGCTTGTGTTTCCTCAGAGGAGGAACTTGGTAAGCAACTACACTACTAAACTTATTTCCTTCCACCATATCCTTAAGCATCTTTGATCAGGTCGGCGTCTCCCAAGAATTCTAAACTTACTTCTACGTCCTCCAAGTCAATCCTATCTGCAAAAAACTACTTCTTTACTTGGGCATAAATCTTATAGACTACATTATAGGTAGTTTTATCTAAGTCTTTTCATGTTTTGGTAAGCTTCCATTCCAATTTTTTCACCTTCCTCCTTAGCTTCACAGCATCCTACTCCATCTCCCCAACATTTTTAGAGGACGCATCCAGTTGCGCCTTATAATCCAGTGTCCACCTCCTTCTTATTTCATACTTCAATATCTAGAGAGACAACATCCAAGTCTCATTTCATATGTAGATTATCTTGCTTCAATTTGAAATTTCCTCTTGAGCATTGGTCAAAGCCGGCTCCAAAATTCCAAGTCGATTGTGCAGCTTCATCCCAAGAGCTATGGTATGAAAGTATGAAGGTTGTAATTAGTAAACATGCGCCTATATCATAACCAATAAACATAACATGATAATACACTAACTTGAAAGCTATGATGATGCAAGCTAGAGAAAACCTCCCCAAAAGATGAACTAGGAGAGGGTACTAGAGAAGGGGTCGGCGTAGTAAAGTCATTAATAAGTAGATGACCCATCTTCTCCATCAGATCAGAAACTGCACCGTCTCTTGGAATCATTAGGAAATAAGAGGAGGGCGAAAGAATGCCAATCGGCAGCCTAGGAACCACAGTAGCAATTGAAGAACTCGAGGGAGGGGGAAGATGATCAATCATCTTCAACCATTTGTTTGCATTTTCATGCGCAATAAGGTCATCCCTTATCTTTTTTTCACCTTTTTTCTTTGAATTGAAAGCAGCGGCAAGCTTCGATATTGAACCCGCACAGTTCCATTTATAGTAGAATTAAACCATAAAAATTTAAACACCCATAAATCTAAGAAAAGAATGAGTAACTAAAGGTATACCGCACAGAGCAGAAGTATCAAAATCATATGTAAAAATGGATCTACAAATGCGATGGTGCAATCGCAAAATTATGCCCGCACAGTAAAATTTCTGTAAAGAGATATTAGCCCTTCCGGATGTTATCAGTAAGCTTTGATGCATCTATTCTACGCAGTGTAAATAGCTGTTAAAGTTTGAATTAAAGAATGAAAAGATAACTTTTGTATTTCGTTCTTTATTCTTTTATTACAAATTGTATTCTTAATTGTACAAATACAAGAGTGGCAGTATATATAACAAACAAAGCAGTTTGGGCTAAATACACAGGCAGCCCAAGTACAGGCTGGCAATCTGAACCAAAGTAGAAAACGAGTAACAGCCGTTGGATAGCCTTCAGATGAATGGCTGAGAAGCAGAGCAAAGAAAGGATAAGGATCTGTGTTTGTTTAGCACCAGCTCACATACGAAAGCTAATACTCCCCCTCAATTCAAACTAGGGTTAGGTTTAGAGCCATGGCGACGAGGCGATTCAGCGACAAGGTGAAATCTTTTGTTCAGATCAGAGGATTTGTTAGATTTGAACTCAGCTAAGACTTCTGCATCTTTTTCTGGTTTGATTTCTCTGACCTTTAAATCTTCTCTTAGCCTATGAAAGCTTGACTTCGATAAAGCTTTGGTGAGTATGTCTGCTTTTTGATAATATGTAGGAACATGGCATACTTGTAGCTTTCCTTTGGTTACCTGTTCTCGAACAAAATGTAGATCGATTTCTATGTGTTTAGTTCTGGAATGCTGAATTGGATTGACTGACATATAGATTGTACTTTGATTATCACACCATAAAGTTGCTTTCTCATTATTGCTGACTTTAAGTTCTGATAAGAGTGATTGTAGCCACATAATTTCAGCTGTAGCACTAGCTACACTTCTGTATTCTGCTTCACTGCTGGATTTAGAAATGGTAGATTGTTTCTTTGAACTCCATGAGATTAAGTTGCCACCAAGATATATGCAGTAACCAGTAGTGGATTTTCTATCATCTAAGTCTCCAGCCCAGTCTGCATCACTATAACCCACTAGGTTTAGATCTTTGCCTTTTTTAAAATGAAGCCCAAAATTGATAGTGCCTTTAAGATATCTGAGCACTCTTTTGATCCCTTTCCAGTGATTATCCAGTGGATTCTGCATAAACTGAGATAATTTGTTAACACTAAAGGTGATATCAGGCCTAGTTATAGTAACATATTGCAGTGCACCAATGATACTCCTATACTGTTTGATATTTAATATGGATTCACCTTGATTTTTGGAGTATCTTTGGTTACTGATCATAGGTGTTGATTGAGGTTTAGCATCATCCATTTTGGTTTTGTTTAAGATATCTAAGATGTATTTCTTTTGACTGAGAAATATATCTGTAGAGGATGATTTTAAGACCTCTATACCTAAGAAGTAATTCAGTTCACCTAAATCTTTGATGGAAAATTGCTTGTGAAGATACTTGATTAACTCATTTATTTCATCAATGTTATCACCTGTTATAATCAAGTCATCTACATATATTAGTATATATATAGATGATTCATTTGTGATTTTGATAAAAAGTGAGTTGTCAGATTTGGTGAATTGAAATCCCTTATTGGTTAGAGTGGTTTTCAGTTTGTCAAACCATACTCTAGGTGCTTGCTTGAGGCCATATATAGCCTTGTTGAGTTTGCATACAAGACTATTGTCTTGTATGTAGCCTTGTGGCTGTCTCATATAGATGTCCTCTTGCAAGACACCATTTAAAAAGGCATTATTCACATCTAGTTGCCTTAAGTACCAGTTTCTATGTAAGGCAATAGTAAGTACAAGTCTAATGGTAGAGGGTTTTACCACAGGTGAAAAGGTTTCACAAAAATCAAAACCATACTCCTGTGTATACCCCTTTGCAACAAGTCTAGCCTTGTGCTTGCTTATCGTACCATCAGGATTTTTCTTTAACCTGTAGGTCCACTTGAAGTTAATAATGTTTTTATTACCTGGGGGTGTGACCAAATTCCAGGTTTTGTTTTTGATAAGGGCATTGAATTCTTCATCCATGGCTGCTTTCCAATTTTCATTACTAGCAGCTTGAATGAAGTTTTTAGGCTCTTTGTCAAGGGAAGATGTTATAGTGTAGACCTTTGGGTTGAAAATGCCACTTTTGGCTCTTGTAATCATGGGATGACCTGCAGTTGGTTGACTTATCATGGGTGGTGACTCTGCTTGATTAGTTTGCTGTATGTTGTTATCATAACTGCTAATTTCTTCAGCTAAGTTTTGATCCTCACTTTGACTGTTATTGCTTTCTGTTGTGACAGATCTGTGCTGACTTGAAGGGCCTTGCAGTTCACAACCTGACTTAGATGGTACAGTGTGTTGTGGATTTGAAGCACCTTTGTTGGCATCATCATTGACATCCTCTTGGATGTCAGTATATAAAGGTAAATGTGGGATAGATTTACTTGGATTGTAAACCTTTGCAGTAGTCTTTATATCTGTCTTACTAAAAGGAAACACAAATTCATTAAATACTACATGTCTGCTTATGATAATTTTTCCATTTTCATCCAGGCACTTGTACCCTTTTTGGTTTGTACAGTATCCAAGAAAGGTACAAGACTTTGATCTGAAGTTTAGCTTATGCTTATTGTAGGGTCTAAGACATGGAAAGCACAAACAACCAAAGGTTTTTAACATTTTATAGTCTGGTTTTGTTTTGAGTAATTTCTCTATAGGACACATGTAATTCAATACCTTAGTTGGGAGCCTGTTAATTAGATAAACAGCTGTACTAAAGGCTTCAGGCCAAAACTTAAGAGGTATTGAAGCATGTGCAAGAAGTGATAAGCCAGACTCTACAATGTGTCTGTGTTTTCTTTCTGCTAACCCATTTTGCTCAGAAGTATAAGGACAAGTAGTTCTATGAATTATACCTTTTCTTTTAAAGAAATCATCAAGTGGTTTGTATTCACTACCACCATCAGTTTGAAAAGTTTTTAGCTGACAGTTTGTTTGTTTTTCAGCCATAGTTATGAATTGAACAACAGCATTATAAGTGTCAGACTTAGCTTTAAGAAAGTAAATCCAAGTGTATCTAGAGTAGGAGTCAACAAAAGAAATGTAGTAATTGTACCCATAGTCAGAACTATAGGGTGCTGGACCCCATAGATCTGAAGCAATCAGATCAAGAGGTTGCTTATACTCAGTTTCTGAGTTTGCAAATGGCAGTTTATGACTCTTGCCAAGTTGGCAATGAGTGCATACATAAGGTGATGCATACTCATTAAAGGAAATTTTATTTTCTAAGAGTATTCTCTTAACTATTTTCTCATTAGGGTGTCCTAATTTGTAGTGCCATAGCTCAAATGTGTTAATACTACTTTTAGATATCATAGAGTTATTGCAAACATTATCTTCAGAAGCTGATTTATTTTGACAGGGTTTTACATCAATATGTCCATCAGTTTTGCTCAACATTGTGACATTACAAGAATTTTCAGCTATAGGCTTTTTACAGTTTACAGAATTAAACTTGTATAATCCTCTATCAGCTTCACCCTGCAATATAATTTCCCTAGTTAGCATATCTTTGATTAAGCAATGTTTAGGATAAAATTCAAAGAACACATTATTATCTCTAGCAAATTGGGACACACTAATGAGATTCTTTTTTATTTTGGGTACTCTTAGGAGATTATTCAAATACATCATTCTTTTTCCTTTAATGTGTGCATCCCCTATGTGTGTGATATTTATACAGTCACCATTACCTAAAGAGATTAATTGAGTACCTCTATATTCCCTGTTGCCTACATTAAGGTTATCCAGGCTGTTGGTTATGTGATTGGTAGCACCAGTATCTGGGTACCATGCATCATCCTGGGTCTGATCAGTTTTAGTGCCTTCACTTAGCTGACAGCTTTTGACATCATTTGAATCAGAATTACCTTGAGCTTGGACTAGATTAGCACTACCATTGTTGTTGTTCCTTTGATTATTTGAATTCTGTCCAGGCATGTAGTTCTGATTAAATCTGAAATAGCATTTTGCAGCAGTATGACCCATTTTCTCACAAATTTGACACTTGGGTCTGGTGTTGTTGTTCCATCTCCCCCTGCCTCTAGATCTGTTAGTAAGACCTCCTCTCTGATTGTGTTGATCACCTTTATTTTGATTGAAGTTCTTACTTTTGGTAGTGTAGTTTATTGATATTTCAGAATCTGTAGTCCTTTTGTGATCAATTCTTGCCTCATGTGCAAGAAGAGTAGACTCAACAAACTGCATGTCAGGAATAGTTCTTTGAGTGGTAAGAACTGCTATAACAGATTCATAGTCTGTACTTAATCCATTTAAAACAGTCAGGAATTGTTCATCTTCAGGAACTTTTCGTCCTGCAGCTTCAAGAAGGTCATATAGCCTTTTGATCTTGGCTATATATTCTCTCATGGGTTCATCTTGTTTTCTAATGCTTTGGAGTTCTCTTTTATAATGCATTAGTTTTGCACCTGATTGTGTGTTGAACACCCTTTCAGTAGTGAGCCAAATTTCATTTGCAGTTTTGCAACTTATTATTTGAGGTAGTAGCTTGGGAGTGATAGATGCCATGAGCCATGAACTTATCAATCTATCTTGCCTATGATACTTTGAGTATTCATTATTGCTGACTACCTTATTTTCGACAGTGATGAATTTAGGAGGAATGGTTAAAGTGCCAAGAATGTGTCCTTCCAAGCCATAGCCTTCTATGGCTGTTTCAACTTGTACTCGCCAGAGAAGATAATTGTCTTCATCTAGCTGAACAGTAATCAATTGGCTTTGAGGGCTGATGATGGTCTTGATCAGATTACTTGCTTCTGTAGTCAGATCTGGAAGAACAGTGTTACCAACATTACCAACTTCTGAATTGCTATCATCAGACATGATGGATTGATGAAAAGGTTGGAAGGTGAGACAGTGAAGAGGGATTGTACTGGCAGGTATGAATCTTTAACTAATCAAGAAACGTGATGAATCAACAATTTCAAGACCAGATGCAACCAATTTTGAAGATAATTTCTTTAAAATTCAGGTATGGCACTGGCTAATTTCTGATTTCTTGATTAGAGAAGCGAATACTTGTTATGTATAATTTTCTCAATATAGTTTCTTTCAAGAAGTCTTTGATGCAACCAAGAACTTATTCTTTTAGGATGGCACTTGATTTCTTGATATAAACTATATAAAACCCCAAATGATGAAACTGAATCTGATGGGGAAAAGAACACCAAATGACACTGTGACAGTGGATGGTGATTCTTGAAAACAGTAGATGTGAATTGAGAAATGATTTGAATAGCTGTTAAGCTTTAGAACTGGCTCTGATACCATGTTAAAGTTTGAATTGAAGAATGAAAAGATAACTTTTGTATTTCGTTCTTTATTCTTTTATTACAAATTGTATTCTTATTTGTACAAATACAAGAGTGGCAGTATATATAACAAACAAAGCAGTTTGGGCTAAATACACAGGCAGCCCAAGTACAGGCTGGCAATCTGAACCAAAGTAGAAAACGAGTAACAGCCGTTGGATAGCCTTCAGATGAATGGCTGAGAAGCAGAGCAAAGAAAGGATAAGGATCTGTGTTTGTTTAGCACCGGCTCACATACGAAAGCTAATAATAGCTCTTTCTTAGCCTTAGTTAACTCAGGATGATCGGCTAAAAGAGAAGATGAAAATTAGTGCAGGAAAGAAAGTTAAAAGAATAGGAATGAGGAGAGAAGTGGCAGCAGTACCGGGCTTTTGGAAGGAAGAAATAAAACCATCTAAGTTAGAAATAAAAAGAATTGATCTTCCTATCGAAAAGTTTTATAAGGAGTAGAGGATAAAATGGCTTTCGTAGCTTGAACAAAGCAAAATCTAGTATAACCGGAAGAATGGTTGTCTCGCACGAAATATAAAAGGATAATTTTTGACAAGTGGGGGCAGTAAAATTCGTAGGGTACAAAATATAAATACAGGTCTGGGGTAATTGGAAACTAGGGCTAAATGGATGGGGATAAGCCAAATACTACTAGCCATTCCCTAAGAAGTGGATGAAGAGGCAAATAGAGGCCACACCTGATATGCTTAGATGATATAGAAACGTCCCCTTCAAGGGGTAGATTAATACATTTAGAAGGCAAGGGAACCCTAAACTTGTAACCACAAGTACCAAAATTATCCAAATTCCCTCGGATCGGCTTCACTAACAATTGGCCAAATATAACTCAATGAAGGATGAGTCACGATTGGACGAACAAGGACGATCATCAAGGGCCATTAATAACTAAACTAAAGAAAGGTGAATTATTTCACAAATCAACCTTGAATTAACAATGGTCAGAAAAAGCAAACAGTCATGGTGGAATATATGTAAAAAACACTAAATGCGAAATGATTGATTAGACGATTTGAAAAGCTGGGTATAAATTAACATGTCCATCCTAATATACATTAGCGCGGACTTAGGAGGCAAGAGTTACACCCATTTTTCGATTTATGTAGTATGATGCGCAAGCTAGTTAACCAAAGAATTGCATAGTGCAATAAATCAGCTAACCTAAAGTGCAGTAGATTCCCTAGAAAATAAGCTAGCGGTACCATGAAATGGACTGTGCAGATTTGAAGTATTTAACATAATCAAATACACAGAAACTCTAAAGCAAAAAAGAAAATCACGTTTCCATAAGATACAACCGCTCCAATATACCATAATAAAATGCAAATATAATAAGACCAACAAAACTAAGCTTTTCAAAGTCAACTCAATTGGACTAAGCTCAAACTATGATGCAACGATAGAAACCGCTTTCCATGGCAAGCCTACCACGCAGCCAGTTGTAAAGTCGTTCCATTGTACAAGCAAAATGTGCTATAATGTTTGAATAGATAACACAATCTCCATAGTGTATAAATGTATCGTGTCACATCAAGCAAGTTGAACAACCCGACTATACCAACAAACCACTATAAGATATGTCAAGCCCAAACAAAACTAATATTGCAGTAGTAAGTTAACTTAGCTAAACGAAGAAAAATGGCTATATATTATCATATTAATATTTCATGGATCACTTGATCATCCAAATACTAAGTGCAGAAGTGTAACATCCCGTATCTGGAGGCCAAAAACTAAGCGCTATGGATACTGCAGTCATCCATAGTATTAACTTCTAATGATGAAATACGATAATGTTAATGGTACCCATAATATCAGAAGCACTTGAATATGAACAAAATCACAGATTTCTAAAAACAATAATTCTCAGTGATCAAATTTCAAATAATATCATATCCAAGTTACAAAAATCCCCGAACGTATCCCATGTATTAATCAAATATAATTTACAACAATACGCTAAGAGCAACATATGAAGATGCCCCCTTGGATGATCAAAGCAACATAGACATAACTATCTAAATACACAGCGGAAACATTTTTTTAAAATAGAATCCCTAAATTAGCTATCAGTCAGCACCCTGCTCGTCTTCGGATGCTTTATTCGCCAAAATCCGCTAAAACCCGAAAACCTAAACCCTCAGCCTACTCAAATCAAATTTTGAGCACCCGAGAGTTTAAGGGGAAACAAAAACTTCGAGTTAGAAATAAAGCCTGGTATGAATAATTTCTGTTAAATCTCAGTTTACTGACGAATAGTGAGACCATGCCGCTTAGCGGAACGGGTTTCCCCTCACTAACATCTCTATTCAAAACATAGATTTTGCGAATCCTTCCTGCAACCAAAACTAGTTAATCAACCGATTATAATAATAATATAGCAATATCTGTTATGCTAAAACAGGAAATAAAATAGACTATCTACCTAAAATCCGAACTATCTGTTCTACACTGGACTATCTGTCCTAAATTCTGAGCTAGCTGCTCTATTCTGGACTATTTGTCCTAAAACTGATTATACCAAAATAGCAATATCTTTTATGCTAGATAATGGGCTATCTGCCCAAAAAAGGGGAAAAGGGTGGACTTACTATCCTTAAAAAGTAGCAAGGTCCGTTATGCTATAAATGAACTATCTATTCATATCAGAGTCGACTGGTCTTTTCTGGACGAACTGTCCTCTGGACTGACTGCCCTCAAAATGGACTGACTATCCAAATTTAAATGAACTAACTGCCCGAATTTTCTTTTGGGTTAACTACCCTTCAAAATATCTAGGCTAACTGCCCTGCAAATTTTCCTTGAAAACCTTTTCAAAATGATTTAGTCCGTCAAATCATATATATACAAGGAAAATATATCTCTAGCTTTACTCTAAGCCATTTTTGCTATGTTATATACGTTACTCAAAATAATGTTGATGATGTTCAATAAGAATTATCTATCCTTTTTAAAATAAGTTAAAGTCATTTATAACTTAAAACACTTAGGCTATCTGCCTATTTATTCTATTCGAAACCTTTGTTCAAAACCTTTAAACAACCTTTCGAAAACATTGAAGGTAACTCCTTCAAAAACCATTAATAAACCCCTTCGAAATCATTGAAGGTAACTCCTTCATATCCTTTAATAAACCTTTCAAAATCATTGAAGGTAACTCCTTCAAAACCTTTTAAAAAGCCTTCCTTTTACAAGCTTTAAAACATATGACATCCGCCTTCTAAATCCTTTAAACCTTAGCCTTTCGAAAACATTAAAACCATACCTTTCGACCTTGTTGAAAGGTTTCTTTTCGGCCCAGTCGAAAGGTTTCACCTTTCGACTTTGTCGAAGGTTGGGGTACCTCTCCTATAAAATCATTTATAAACCTTTCGGAAGCAATGAAACTCAAAACCTTTCAAAGACATTGGGTTCAATTTAAAACAAGTGGAAACCTTTTGAAACCATTCAAAGTTAACTACTTTGAAACCTTTAAAATGTGTCGACTTAAAACATTTGGATTATAACTTCAAGTAGAGCAAAAGGATCAGAAAAACATTGGAGTCGAAAGCAACTGTTTGGAAACCTTTATAAAACCTTTCGAAACCATTCGAAAACAATGAAGTGTTGGTGTTGGAACCAACCCTTCGAAATCAATAGAGAGAGGTGGCAAGTTTTTTATAAAACAAAAGGCAACCTTTGACTCCATCTGTATCGAAAGCTTTGGAAGCGGCAACTAAGTTTTCAACCTTGTTGAAAGCTATACCTTTAAACTTTGTTGAAAGGTTTCAATTAAAACAAGAAAGCGAACCAATCGAAACCTTTTCTTTTAAACCATTTGACAATGTCGAAAGCTCTTTGTCGAAAGCTAGCAGGCGTATATTCTTTAAACCAAAAAAAAGTTTCATCTCCTTCGAAAGCCATAACCTTTCATCCCTAAACCTTTCGACTTCATCCAATTCACTACGTACCAATTTCCTGATACCATGTGCATTGGTATTTGACCTAGTCGAATGGTTTGATACCTTTCGACCTTGTCGGAAGGTTTGGAATGGAGGCGAAAGCTGTTGCCAAAAGAGTTGAAATGGTAAAATCTATTTATTTGTACTTTAAAATAGTTTTTTTGTACCCCACCTGCCTTGTTTGTCTAAATCTGATTGGTTGCCAGAATTTTATATTCAAAAATGCTGCCGACTTTCCTTATTTGGAAATTTAAATATTTGAAAAAGCCCCTTTCTCCTTTATAATTATATAAAACATTTAAGCCCCATTCCTTAAATAATTTTATATAACTATTAAAACACCTTGGAAAATTCTGGAAAAATTTCAGAAAATCAACTAATATGTTCTCTTCAACATATAAAATTTTAAGATCCAAACAATAATTATTTTTCCCGTAAATAATTTAATAATCCAAAATACCATTTTCTTCCTTAGAAAATTCATAACAATTCCAAAAAAATTCTGAAAATTGAAACCTATCTCTAAAATAACTTTATAGATCATCATAAAAATTCGCAAGACTAACATATGTCATTTAATAGGGTTTTCATTTTAAAACATGTCATAAAATCTATATGAACATACATAAATCATCAACATGTATATATAATCATTTTATCATTCAAAAACATGGCAAACCTTTGCAAAATCCTTCGGATTTAATCTTAAAACCGAAACCATAAAATTTAGAGATGTAAACATTATTCACCTTTGCTTTAGGGATTAAGGAGCTTGAGATTTGAATGAGTTTGATCTGAATTTGCTTTCCTTAAGCTTTTCTTTACTTTCCTCTTCTTCTTTCCTTGTTAATGGTGGTCAGCCTTGCCTTTTAAATTTTAGAAATGAGAATGAACGTGTATTAAGATACACGGCCTAAGGAAGGTGATATAGGAATGGCCTCTTTCCCATAATACCCCTCCTCTAATTCATTTTAAACCCTTCATTTAATTTATTAGTTAAAAGGCACGACTACCCTAATTAAATCAAATCTCAATCTTCTAATCAACACATTATTTTATTTTGTTTATCTAACAAAATCTACTAAATAATGTTATCAAAAATCTGAGGTATTACAGACTCCCCTCCTTAAAGAATTTCATCCTCGAAATTACAATAAGGCTCAAAACAAACAAGAAGGTAAAACATACCATCAAAACAAGTCAGGATAAGTATCTCTAATCATGCTCTCAACCTCCCAATACCGTCTCTGTCATCGTCACTCCACTGGACTTTGACTAATCTGACCGTCTTGGTTCTAAGCCTCTTCTCATTTCTTGCAACAATGTGAACTGGCTTCTTCATTATGGTCAAATCCGGTTCTACCACTAAATCATCTAGCACTGTCGGTGCAATAGCAGTCTTCGGGTCTCTAACACACCTTCTGAGATGAGAAATATGAAAAACATTATGGACACCTACCAAACTGTTCGGTAACTCAAGTATATACGCGAGCTTTTCGATCCTTTCAAGAATAGGAAAAGGTTCAATGAACCTAGGAGATAACTTCCCCGACTTCCCAAATCTAAGCACACCCTTCATTAGTGATACTTTGACGAAAACCTAGTTCCCAACCGAGAACTCCAAATCTTTCCATCTCTTATCTGCATAACTCTTTTTCCTAGACTGAGCCTCCTTCATTCTAGCCCGAATGACCTCAATCTTTTCTGCAACCTCTCTAACCAGATCTGGACCAAGAATCAACCTATCCCCGGTCCCCAACCAACAAACGGGAGATTTGCATGGTCCTCCATACAAAGCTTCAAATGGTGCCATCCCAATTCTAGTTTGATAACTGTTGTTATACGAAAAATCGACTAGATGCAGATGGTCCTCCTATGATCCCCCAAAATCCTAAACACAAGCTCTTAACATATCTTCTAAGATCTTGTTAACTCTTTCTGTTTGCCCATCTGTCTACGGATGGTAAGCGGTACTCATCATAAGCTTGGTTCCCAAAACTTCCTGTAGACTCTTCCAAAACTCGCTAGTGAACAAGGAATCTCTATCAGTAACTATACTGCTAGGAACCCCATGCAGTCTAACCACATTCTTCATGAATAACCTCGCTAAAACAAGTGCCGTCCTGGTTGACCTAACTAGAATGAAATGGGCACTCTTGGTCAATCTGTCCACTATAACCCATATACTTTCATTTCTCTTGTTCGACCTTGGCAATCCGTTTATAAAGTCCATAGAAATAGAATCCCACTTTGATACTGGAATATCTAACGGCTGAAGCAAACCACTCGGTTTTTGGTGTTCGGCCTTTGCCTGCTGGCAATTCGAGCACTGCCTTACACACAAACCAATATCCCACATTATTCCTTCCCAGAAGAAACTCCTCTTCATATCCTGATACATCTTGGTACCTCCGGGATGTATAGTGAACTTCGAACGATGGCATTCATCCAAGACTTTCTTTCTTATGTTTCCTACACTCGGAACACATAATCTTCCTTTCTTTCTCAACCACCCATTCTGGTCAAGGCTGAAATCTTTCAAGTCATCGCTCTTGGTTCCTTCCTTTAGCTTCAAGATCCGTTTAGCTAACACAAGATCCTCTATCTACTTAGAGGCAATCCGTTCGATCAACACTGGTCGAACTTCCAAACAAGACAATACAACTGTATTTCCACTAGACCCTGCCTCGGATCTCCACTGCAATCTGCCAATGCTTCTAAATCTTTCCACTCGGCCACCATAGCCAACATTGCATTCTGATGTTTCCTGCTAAGTGCATCTACAACCTTGTTGCCTTTCCCTGGTGTGTACTCAATCCCAAAATCATAAGCGACTATAAACTCTAACCATCACTGCTGTCTCATGTTCAGCTCCTTCCGAGAGAACAAATACTTCAGCGACTTATGATCTATATACAGCTCAAACCTTTCCACATCTACAAAGAAATAAATCACCATAGCCAACTCTAAATCATGCGTTGGATATTTGACCTCATGCGGTCTAAGCTATCTAGAAGCATATGCAATCACTTTGCCCCTCTGCATTAGCACAACTCCTAGTCCTGTTCCACACGCATCGGTATAAACTACCAAGTCCTGATTCCCTTCTAGAACAACCAATACATGTGCATGGGTCAATAAGTGTTTCAAACTCTAGAATGCTTCCTCACACTTATCGGTCCACACAAACGTCACATCCTTCCTCGTTAGCCAGGTCATTGGTGCTGCTATCCGCGAGCAATCCTTAATGAATCGCCGATAATAACTATCCAACACAAGGAAAATCTTAATCTCGGTTACTGTCTCGGGCCTCTTCCAACTATTTACGGCCTCGATCTTAGTCGGATCCACAGATAACCCTTCCTTTGAGACTACATGACCAAGAAACTTTACCTCCTTCTTCCAGAAGTGACACTTTGAAAACTTCGCTTTCAGCTAATGCTGCCTTAGCATCTCAAGCACCACTCTAAGATGAACTTCATGCTCCCTTTCATATTTAGAGCAAATCAAGATATCATCTATGAAAACTAGCACGAACCTATCCAAGTGCTTTCGGAAAATCTGGTTCATCAAATCCATAAAGAAAGCCAGTGCATTCGTCAGTCCGAACGACATAATTAACCATTCGTACGACCCATATCTGGTCCTGAACGCCATCAAAGGTATACTATCCTCTGCTACCCTGAGCTGATGGAAACTTGCTGCCAAATCCAACTGAGAAAATACCTTTGCTCCACTTAGCTGGTCGAACAAATCGTCAATTCTGGGCAATTGATATCGATTCTTTATCGTCCTCTCATTCAACTTACGATAATCGATACATAACCTCAATGATCCGTCCGGCTTCTTAGCAAACACTGTCGCTGCACCCCACGGCGAACTGCTCGACTTGACAAAACTCTTGCCCTCTAAATCCACCAACTGCACCTTCAAATCCCTCATCTTTGAAGGGGTCATCCTGCTTGGCAGTTTACTCACTGGTTCAGCTCCCGGAACCTAATCTATCCAAAACTCTATGGCCCGCTTCGGTGGCAATGAAACTAATGGCTCGAACACGTCTGCGAATTCTCTAACCACGAAAACTCGGCTCAACTCATTATCTAAATCCAAGGTACCCAACAAAGCAAAAAATGCACCGCTAGAACCTCCTACGGTGAAAACAATCTGATCGCTACAATCCGGGTGTCTAAGAGATATCTTCCTACCCCGATAAAATATCTTAGCATCGTACTTACTTAACCAATCCATAACTAGGATAATCCCGAACCCCACAAAATCAAACACATGCAAACTGCACACAAAAGTATGACCTAACAGGTCAAACTCAAACTGGTCACACCTAATCCCTAGAGTTGCATACCCTTCAATTGGATTCGCCACCCGTAAGGAAGTAACTAAATATGTGGGTTCAAGGTTAAGCTTATCTATCAAACATCTAGATATGAAAGAATGAGATGCACCAGTATCAAATAAAACGCTAACAAACATACCATGAGTCTGAAGCGTTCCTCCAAGAACTGCCTTCCCCTTCTCCTGGGTTGTTGGCTCTAATGCATACACCTTGCCCTTTCCATCTCTAATGGGCTCCTTGCACTAGTTCTTATAATGGCCTATCTGGTCATAGTTGAAGCACCTGACATTCTTCCCCTTAGCAACATCCTTCGCTTTCCCTGAGTGACACTCATTAGCAAAGTGCCCTTTCTTGTCGCATTTATAGCAGACAACTTCAGACTTCGCTTTCTTGGCTGCTCCACCCTTCTAAGCACCTCTCTTGGGAAAGAACTTCCTCTTCTGGCTCTGCCCAACCTGGACCCCTTTTGCCTTGCTCTTCTCTAAAGACTTAAGGACTTCTTTTTACCTCAAAGCCATCTCTACAACAATATCAGAGGGATCTCTAAGATGAGACAAAGCAACACTAGCCAACTCCGGCTTCAACCCTCTGATAAACTTCTCATTTCGCTTCAACATTGTATCCACTGAAGCATACCCATACCAGGCCAACTCTTCAAACTTCCTAGCATACTCAGCAATAGACATCTCACCCTGCACCAGCTCAGCAAACTGCCTAATCAAAGCTGACTGTGCCATAGACATAAACCTCTCCTGGAATCTCCTCTTGAAATCCGTCTATGTTACTGTCTCCTCATCAACTGTTGTTGTTACACTATTCCACCAGAACAATGCGGCTCCCTGAAGCTGCCTGGACGCCAAACTCCTCTTCTGCTCATGAGCTCTAGATCTGCAAAAGTACTTTCATAGTGCAACAACCAGTTCTCAACTCCAATGGAATCCTCCGTTCCCATAAAAGGCTTCCCTCCTACCTTCACATAATCACCTCTCATCTTAGCGAAATGATTAACTACCGGAACTTTTGGAACCCCTACTCCTGTAGCATTTCCTCCTAATACTCCAGCTATAACACCTGCCCGCATCATATTCCTAAAAAACTGATACATGGCTTCCATTCCGACCTGTGGGACTTCAGCACCAACATTCTCTACCTGACCTTGGCCTCTCTCTGCATTAGGTCTGGTATTCCTTTCGGTGCTTCCCCCTCCTTGGTTAACTTTGCTTCTTCTACCATCCATATCTGTATTCAAACCTCATGAGATACAGAAAGTTAACCTAATCAAAGATAGATGAATGGAGATAAAGTGCATACTTATATATAGTAAATACAAGTACGTTATTATAGCGTTAACCCAACCCTAAATCTTACTTTAATTTCTTTGGATTTTTGTTCTCAAAACCAATTTTTAGTTAAATTTTTCATAAACCTATGCTCTGATACCAAGTTGTAACATTCCTTATCTGGAGGCCATAAGCTAAGCGCTATAGATGCTGCAGTTATCCACAGTATTAACTTCTAGTGACGAAATACGATAATGTTAATGGTATCCATAATATTAAAAGCATTTGAATATGAACAAAATCATAGATTTCCAAAAACAATAATTCTCAGTGATTAAATTTCAAATAATATCATATGTAAGTTACAAAAATCCCCAAACGTATCCCAATTAATCAAATATAATTTACAATAATATGCCAAGAGCAACATATGAAGATGCCCCCTGGACGATTAAAGCAATATAGACATAACTGTCTAAATACGCAGTGGAAATAACTTTTTAAAACAGAATCCCTAAATTAGCTATCCGTCAGCCACC
Source organism: Allium fistulosum (assembly GCA_030737815.1). Classification (NCBI taxonomy): domain Eukaryota; kingdom Viridiplantae; phylum Streptophyta; class Magnoliopsida; order Asparagales; family Amaryllidaceae; genus Allium; species Allium fistulosum. The sequence goes on from CM060904.1 coordinate 716,403,633, forward strand.
CACTCGTCTTCGGATGCTTTATTCGCCAAAATCTGCTAAAACCTGGAAACCTAAACCCTCAGCCTACTCAAATCAAATTTTGAGCACCCGAGAGTTTAAGAGGAAACAAAAACTTTGAGTCATACATAATGCTTGGTATGAATAATTTCTGTTACATCTCATTTTACTGATGAATAGTGAGACCACGCCCTTAACGGAACAAGTTTCACCTCACTAACATCTCTATTCAAAACATAGATTTTGCAAATCCTTTCCTGCAACCAAACTGGCTAATCAACTGATTATAATAATAATATAGCAATATCCATTATGCTAAAACAGAAAATAAAATTGACATCTATCTAAAATCTGAACTATCTGTTCTTTAATGGACTATCTGTCCTAAATTCTGAGCAAACTCCTCTATTCTGGACTATTTGTCCTAAAACTGATTATACTAAAATCGCAATATCTTTTATGCTAGATAATGGGCTATCTGCCCAAAACAGGTAAAAAGGGTGGACTAACTGTCCTTAAAAAGTATAAAGGTCCGTTATGCTAATAAATGAACTATCTATTCATATCAGAGCCGACTGCTCTTTTTTGGACTAACTGTCCTTTGGGCCGACTGCCCTTAAAATGGACAGACTATCCGAATTTAAATGAGCTAACTGCCCGAATTTTCTTTTGGGTTAACTACCCTTCAAAATATCTAAGCTAACTGCCCTACAAATTTTCCTTGAAAACCTTTCCAAAATGATTTAGTTCGTCAAATCATATATATACAGGGAAAATATATCTTTAGCTTTATTCTAAGCTATTTTTGCCATGTTATTTATACGTTACTCAAAATAATATTGATGATGTTTAATAAGGATTATCTAAAATAAGTTAAAGTCCTTTATAACTTAAGACACTTAGGCTATCTGCCTAGTTTTTCCATTGGAAACCTTTGTTCAAAACCTTTAAACAACCTTTCGAAAACAGTGAAGGTAACTCCTTCAAAAAACATTAATAAAACCCTTCGAAAGCATTGAATGTAACTCCTTCATATCCTTTAATAAACCTTTCGAAATCATTGAAGGTAACTCCTTCAAAACCTTTTAAAAAGCCTTCCTTTTACACCTCCCCTATAAAATCATTTATAAACCTTTCGAAAGCAATGAAACTCAAAACCTTTCAAAGACATTGGGTTCAATTTAAAACAAGTGGAAACCTTTCGAAACCATTCAAAGTTAACTACTTTGAAACCTTTAAAATGTTTCGACTTAAAACATTTGGATTATGCCTTCAAGTAGAGCAAAAGGATCAGAAAAACATTGGAGTCGAAAGCAACTGTTTGGAAACCTTTATAAAACCTTTCGAAACCATTCGAAAATAATGAAGTGTTGGAACCAACCCTTCGAAATCAATGGAGAGAGGTGGCAAATTTTTTATAAAACAAAAGGCAACCTTTGACTCCATCTGTATCGAAAGGTTTGGAAGCGGCAACTAAGCTTTCAACCTTGTTGAAAGCTATACCTTTAAACTTTGTCGAAAGGTTTCAATTAAAACAAGAAAGCAAACCAATCGAAACCTTTTCTTTTAAACCATTTGACAATGTCGAAAGCTCTTTGTCGAAAGCTAGCAGGAATATTTTCTTTAAAACCAAAACAAAGTTTCATCTCCTTCGAAAGCCATAACCTTTCGTCCCTAACCTTTCGACTTCATCCAATTCACTACGTACCGGTTGCCTGATACCATATGCATTGGTATTTGACCTAGTAGAATGGTTTGATACCTTTCGACCTTGTCGGAAGGTTTGGAATGGAGGCGAAAGCTCTTACCGAAAGAGTTGAAATAGTAAAATCTATTTATTTGTACTTTAAAATAGTTTTTTTGTACCCCACCTGCCTTGTTTGTCTAAATCTGATTGGTTTCCAGAATTTTATATTCAAAAATGCTGCCGACTTTCCTTATTTGGAAATTTAAATAATTTTGAAAAAGCCCCTTTCTCCTTTATAATTATATAAAATATTTAAGCCCCATTCCTTAAATAATTTTATATAACTATTAAAACACGTTGGAAAATTCTGGAAAAATTTCGGAAAATCAACTAATATGTTCTCTTCAACATATAAAATTTTAAGATCCAAACAGTAATTTTTTTTACCGTAAATAATTTAATAATCCAAAATAACATTTTCTTATTTAGAAAATTCATAACAATTCCACAAAAATTCTGAAAATTGAAACCCATCTCTAAAATAACTTTTTAGATCATCATAAAAATTCGCAAGGCTAACAGATGTCATTTAATTGGGTTTTCATTTTAAAACATGTCATAAAATCTGTATGAACATACATAAATCATCAACATGTATATATAATCATTTTATCATTCAAAAACATGGCAAACCTTTGCAAAATCCTTCAGATTTAATCTTAAAACTGAAACCATAAAATTTAGAGATGTAAACATTATTCACCTTTGCTTTAGGGATTTAGGAGCTTGAGATATGAATGAGTTTGATTTGAATTTTCTTTCCTTAAGCTTTTCTTTAGTTTCCTCTTCTTCTTTCCTTGTTAATGGTGGCCAGCATTGCCTTTTAAATTTTAGAATGAGAATGAACGTGTATTAAGATACACGACCTAAGGAAGGTGATATAGGAATAGCCTCTTTCCCATAATACCCCTCCTCTAATTTATTTTAAACCCTTCATTTAATTTATTAGTTAAAAGGCATGGCTACCATAATTAAATTAAATCTCAATCTCCTAATCAACACATTATTTTATTTTATTTATCTAACTAAATCTCCTAAATAATGTTATAAAAAATATAGGGTGTTACAAGAAGCAAACTATCTTGATATAACAATCTGTGCAAAGCTTGCAAGAACCAATATCAAACCAAATGCACGAAGATAAATCAAAACAGAGGAACTACGCTATTTTCATAAACTGCATTGCACACATGCATCAACAACTCTAAAGGAAGAGACCTCCCTAACATATAAAACTATACTAGCATCCCTAAAGGCATGTCGTACCACAATAACTATTGGACTTCGCTGCTACATTGAAAGTAGACTACGTCGCCATGTAGAAATTAGATCACAACACCTAAAGCTAGTCCGAACTGCACTACCACAACAACTTCAAACTGCGCCTCCACTTTGTATTAGAACAAGACCAAATAATCCAACCACGAGGCATGGCACCAACCCCTTGGGCTTCTAGGGTACTAAAGAAAACACGAACCAATCAATTCATCGATTCCAGACATAAGATTTCAAATTCAAATCACCCCACCTAAATCCAAATCTTCCTACCCAAAAGTAGGCTTTCCCACCTAAAGCCACATCACTAATCCACACATGCTTAAACTAGGCAGCAAATGAATGACACGTGTGAATATCTAATGGAGGAGTAAGAGCATAGAAGGATAACATCATCAATCCATGAGAAAGCTCTACTATAAAAGGAATGGAACTGTAGCAGTGAAAGGGGAGTGCATCTTTTATTCTGAAAACCTAGTATTGTAAAAATATATTCCCTAACATGAAATGATGCAAAATCGGATCATGAATAATAAGAAGAGGGAGTTAACCCATGGACATAGGGTTCTTCAAAATCCGAAGCATGTAAATCTTTGTGTCTCTTTTCTTGATTGGCATTTTTCATCTTATTTTGTGAGTTTGGTTTCGTCCAAATTATACCAAGTAGATATCAAATTGAAATCGACATTTTATTAAACAATTCAAATGCATCTACATGATCGTGTAAACTAAAGCGACACGATTACCTCTTCTAAGGTAATTCTAATATTAACTAGATTTGTTAATTCTCAATCATAAAAGAATCCAACATAATAATTGCTTTAAAAGATTAAGTGTTGTGAGATGAAAAAGCCTCACTAACACCTTTATTCTGTGTTTACATGAATAATTCATTGTACTAAATCATATTTAGTGTATTTTTGATAAAAGGAGTGTAACGACCCGACTTTCCAGACCCGGAAAATCGAACCATTTTAGTTAAGAAGAAGAGGTAGAAGAAGAAAAATAGAAAAACAACATCAGAATCTAACCATCGCAGCGGAATAAAATATAATATATATCAACAGATCTTTACACAAATCAAAAACTATATCTGTTTATACCATACATCATCAGAATACATCATCAGAGTACATCATCATCCATAACATACAACTGAATACACAGCGGAAAAATAATAGCAAGTACGAGAGTACGTATCGTCATCCAGCTCGTCTCCTGAGCTCCACAGCATCATATCCTAAACCTGTTTATCTCGGTCTGACCCGAGCATCATATAAAACAATACCCGAGTCAGTCTGGAATACCAGCGTGAGAAAATCACACTCAATTGATTATTAAAGTTTCAAAAATCCTTTTGAAAATAAAAGCATCTCGTAAGACCACGCCACAAATAAACATGTCGGGTTTTTACCTTACGATAGCTAAAACACTTTTTATTAAATCCTCTGATATTATAATAGTGTCTATATACAAATACTTATAAAATAGCCGAAATTGTTACATCTATTAAATTCCGGCATACTAGCCACAACGTGGGTAATACAAACAAAACTCGTACAAGGCACGTAGGGAGAATGGATTTCCAACGAATGACTAGGCACTGGGGTACCACCTGTCACAGTACGTGGCCTAGATCACAGTACCGAGGAGTACGCCCGCTCCCCTGCAACACAAGACCGGAATCATCCCTTACTGGATAATTCCAAATAAGATCACCCCACGGTTGGGATCAGCAACCGCAACACTAAGCCGAAATAAAAGGGACATCTAGACAGGGATGGCCTTACTCTCAAGTGGGGGCTACCCACGAAGCCTTGCTGCATAACCCCTGATTTTCAGTCATTCCCGGTTGATGAGGCTCGAGGCTAAACGATACCTTTATAGCACATATCCCTTAGAATGCCCTTCGTCCACCTGACGATGTCACGAAAGCATTCGTCCATACAAGTCCGTCCCGGGTTCGAACGGAACCGAAGGCACTATTCCTACTACATCCATTTTGGAAATATCCTCAGAATTAGTAGCGACTAGCCCTTGCACTTCACAGCTCCATCTTCGACTCCGAACACGTTACACGAAACGTACAAACCGGATCGAAGTGGTATTCGAGTCTCCAGACCTAGAATCCCGGTATACGGAAACTCGATCCCGGTCTCTTCGAAACGATCAGCGCATTTGGCCAATATTGATAGTCGGTTATTTAACTATCAATTAACATCCACAAGCAACCATCACACAATAAATAATTTCCCACATTATTTATTTGCCCAAATATCTTTCCAAGATATATTTCCAAATTTTCAAAGCTCATTTGAAAACAATTTCAAAACAGTTTCCGCTTACGGAAAACATTTCCCAAATAATTATTTCCACTGGATCACCAAGTACAAAATACTTTTAATTTTAAAATAATTTAAAAACACTTTATTTTAAATATATCTTATAACATTGAAATTAAACTACTTTAATACTTTATTAAAAATATATACTTTAAAATAAACCACTTTATAAATATAAACTAAATTTCTCCCTTTAAAACATAATAGCAAATCACTTTTATATAATTACTACAATAATATATTTTTGAAAATACTTGGGAAATTAACATTTAAAAAGACAAATTTCCTAAAACATGCTTTTTAAAACATACTTAAAACCTTTAACTTATATTTCAAATTTCTTTGAAAACGTACTTGGCTATCCAGAGAAATACACTTCTCATTCCCAACTTTTAAAAATAAATGAACATTTATTTTTAAACCAAATCCATATCCTTTTATAAATTCCCACATTGAATTTATATTTTCTAATATCCACTGATATTCCGTTTCACTTTATAAACCCAGTTTATATCTTCAAAATCTCATTTCTCTTTAAATTTCAAATCCCAAAGTATTTAAATCAATTTATAATTGATTTCCCAATTTATTTTACTTTGAAATAAATTTCCTTACTTGATCCATTTATTTCCAAATTCATTAACTTCCAGATTTTATTTCTCATTATGATTTAAAATCTTTAAACCGAAACACAAGTTTCAGATTTCCCAAATTCTTTCTTTCTTTTTAATTACATCTAAATATTGAATTAAAATAAATTATTTATTCCTTTAAATAATATCACATAAATTTTCTTTAAATTCAATATTTCTCTGTTTATTCAAAATTCCTCTTTTCCATATTTAATTTATTCGAATTCACTAGAATTACTTAACTTAAATTTTATTCTTTATTTCTTTCCAAAAATCCAATTCAATTGCTTTTGATAACTCATTATACTGGGAAATTCAATCCAACCAGATTATCCAATATAAATCATCACAGGATATCAACAATCATATCACAGAATATTTAAACAAAATTAAATATTTTGAGGAATCCAGTTGGATCCCTCCAACCTGTTTCCCTGCATCCACAGACGTTAGCACAATACTAATTCCACTTCAAGGTGGAATATCGCGGTATATGGGTTTTATAAAATCCTCCGCTATTATGCGGCGCATAGGGTCTCATCCGCTATATAATGCGGGAATATCAACAACTCTAATATATACATATGCCAATATGTATATATTGCTATATACTACTATATATATATATATAGCACATCAATCAATGCAATCATCCAATCAATTATTTAAATTTAACTGTTTAAATTTAAAATATAAATTCAACTGAGTGAGATTAACTCACCTTTGCCTATCGTTTGCAGTCACTTAAATCTTGCCTTATTCCTTCCCGATTTTTTAACCTTGAAAAACATTATGTGATTTATTAATATTTGAAGTAATCTAAAACCAATTACCCTTTTAATAATTTTAATTAACCGATTTTAAATGATAGTTAAACCAACCTAGTTTACATTTCCTTTTCTGACCAAGTTACAAATCTTAATAATAGGGTGTATATATATTTAATTATTTGTTAGACAGAATTGTTTGAACTTAGGGAACATTTAAAATCCACTGTTTTGAAATTAACAATCTAAACTTACTGTTTTCAAATAAACAATTTAAAATAAATGTTAATATACCTTACTGTCCTATATATATATATATGTTTATATATAACCAATTAAATTTAAGACAACTGTTTTATAACTTGTAGTTAATTCCTGGTAAGTTAAATAATTACTTCACAGGTCCAAACTTAAGTGACGAAAAGTTTTAAAATGTTAAAGATTTAAATTACCTTAACTCGTTCGCGAAAATCAAACCAAAGAGTTCTGCTCAAGCTTCAAGCGAGATTCGACCTCGCGATAATGAACTCGCTGAGTCACCCACGACTCTAACCACCGCCTACCCGAACCCTTTGCAGACGCGATAAATCCCCAAAGTCGATCCCCAAATCGAGACTGCAACTTGGACGAGCTACGCTGCTATGACCCCTTTCGCGAGTGTGCCGGCCTCGTTTCCTACCATTTATGAACGATCGAGCTGCCCCATCGCCTATCACAAACTTGAGCTCACGCGATTTGCCCTAAGCTGCTCCTTCGAGTACGCCTTCCCTTCTAAGTCGCCTTGCCTCGATCGAACGAGCACCTCGACCCCTCTGGTCTTTCAGTTCCGTGCCCAGATGCGCCCACGACAACGAGTTCGGCCAATACGAACGCGATTTTCGATTGGAATGATCTGCTCGAGAAACTGAATAACTTCGACTTCGTGGATTCGAGAGGAAGAGGGGGATTTTGATCTCGTGAATTAAATGAGAGAATGAGGGAGGGAGCTTGCGAACGAATTTAAGAGGAGGGTAGCGTAATTTTTTTTCCTTTAAACGAATGAATTTTCGTTTCAGTTAGAACGGAAGGCTTCAAGAGGAAGAAATGGGGGACGAGATATTTAAAACTGAATGAGGTATGCTCTGCACGATTTCCTTTCGTGATTATAGGCGTGATTCAAGGGAGATAATGCTGACATTTGACTTAATTTAAAATCTAAATTTGAATTGAATTCGATTTAAGTTCAACGCGTTTACTCATCGTGTGCTCACATAACAATTCCGAAAAATACGAAACTTGAAATCCGATAATAATACAATATTACGGATCCAATGGAACTGGTTTCGTCGAATTCCGAGACTGTGCCTCGGAAGGCTATTTTTAAATTCAATTTAAACGATATATTTCAAAACTGAACAAATCACTTCCAAATTCAAATTTAAAAGTTTCATCACCTTCAATATTAACAATACAAGTTTTCTGAATCTTTAAATTATTTTTAACCGGCTTACTCCGGATTCTATATTTTACTCAATTCCAATTATTAAATTTAACATTACAATTATTCAATAATTGGTTATATTTGAAATTAAAGTTAGAAATTAACTTTTAAATATTCAAAATCAATTAGATATCCTAATTTTAAATGTCCAAAATTCTGGGTCGTCACAAGGAGAGTATAATATTTTAAATTAATTTAGTTTTAATTTCAGTCATAATATATTATTTGCTAAAATTTATTAAAAAATAATTTTGCCTTTATATTAATTTAACTTTAATTTTAAATTTTATTAGATTTACCTTATTTATTTGCTATTCATATTCATAAAATTCATAGCTAATTATGGGACGAGTAGAATAGGGTATTTGTGATCACTTGGATTTATAATCACAAAAAAGGGTATACAATGGGTATGTTCGATATAATATATTTTTAATATATTTGTGCACATTTCTAGGGATATATATATGTATATGTTAATATATACATATATAGTCACATAATATTATTTTCGGCCTTATAAAATAAATACATAATTTTTTCTTAATTAAAATAGTTTATGGCCTTAATGTTTTTTTTGTAACATGCTAATGGCCATATATAAAATATTATTTTTACATGCGGAAAGGCTCACGACCTTATATATATAATTTTTATTTTAGGAAGGCTCATGACTTTAAAAAAAAATATTTTTTGTCTTATTTTAATATGTGTATATATATAGATATATTATCATGCAAAAGTTATTTTAAAATTTAAAACTCATTAATATTGTAATTTTTAACTATATTTATGTGCGTGTAAATAGATCTGTGTGTGTGTGTGTATTGTGTGTGCATGTGTTTTGAACTAGATTTTTCTTCCCAAATAAAATAATAATATAAGTTAGTCTTATTTTAAATTATATAGATATATATATATATACATGCATGTATGTATAATATTATGTTATATATATGTATGTGTATATATAATATTATATATGTTAACACCTCTCTTATTCACGACTTAGCGACCTATTCGACTCAACGACCTAAGGGAATAAGCGACTTAACTATCCAAGGCATAAATGACTTAACGACCTATAGCAGGGCATGACCTAACGACCTAAAGCACAGAGCGGCTCAATATGGCACGACTCAACGACTTAAGGAGCTCCAGCGACCTAGCGACCTAAAGACTTCTGCGACTCAACGGGTTAACGACCTAGCAACTCAATGAAGGCAACGACCTAACGAGTTAAGGAAAGAGCGACCTAACGACCTAGCAAGCTTCAGAGTTAAGCCGCATGCGCACTGCCTCTTCCATTAGGTCGCTTACGACCTTAGCAAGCCGAGATAACTCCTGTGCTACACATGCTAAGTCACTGACAGCATATATCTCGTCCAGGATGGCTCCATTAAGTCGCTAACGACTTATGCTACCTCGGGATCGCTCTTAGTTCGCAACTCCCTAGGTCGCTCACGACCTATGACATGGCCGACCTAAGCCCAACTTCTCTTATAAATACCCCGCCTACTCCGCACTGGAGGGGGAGAGAATTTTTTGGGAGCGCCAAGACTTTGCTGTTTTCACTACTTCTATACTTGCTCTAACACTTCAAATGCAAAAGACACTTCAAAGAACCTTCAGAAAAGATCAAGTTCATTCAACATGAATTCAAAGAGCTTTTCTGCATCAAAGTTCTAACTACCTGTCTTAATTGTGTTGTAATTGAAGACTTATTGTAAAGTTTGTAATCAAATCAGTAATAGAAGAGATTAAGTGGACGTAGGCTTGACTTTGAGCCGAACCACTATAAAAATTGTTGCCTCTTTACTATTTTCTACTATTTTATGCTTGCTTTTAGTTCCCGTACCAACGGGTGGTGATTTCGCTATATCACAACTCACACTGGGGTGTTAGCGTACATTTTTAGCGTTAACAATATATATCACTAAAATAAATGTTAGACAAAAGTAAAAAAAATAATTTTTTTTAGTTATGTATGTGTGTACAATGTTTATAAATGCATGTATTTATATACATACATATTAGTTCAGAAATGTATTTATTACGTTAAGGTCGAAAATAAAGTAGGATATATTCATATATATATATAAATATGTAATTTAAGTATTCATATATATAAATATGTAATTTATACTTAAATGAAAATCACCTCAAGTTTCGATCGATCGTTGATACATCGTGTTGCTGACCATTCCTTTCAAAGCTTGTTTCCTTCTTCCTCCAGCTTAGTGTGCAAATCCCAACTTTGAGCTCTAACTACTTTAATGAGGGCTATGATTTTTTCTGTGTGATAGAATGAGAGAAGGTGAGAATATTTATAGCCACCAGATTTCACAAATATCCCTATCTTTTCCTCCTCTTTTAAATCCAGATTTGATCAAGGTCAAATAGAATTATTCAGACCCCTGACCTCACCTTGTAGGACTAGCACCTCCTTAGGGTTTTAATCCCATGATGTTGGGCCTAATTATTATCATATATTAATTAATTAAATATTTATTTCAATCCATATGTATAATTAATTTCATATATAACAATCATGTATAATTCAAATTAATTCTAATGCTCTAAATAAATAGTTAAAAGCCATAAAAATTTAATACAACGTTTGTACTAGTTTTTAATATTAATTTATAACACTTACAAATTAGTTTAACTAAGTTGAATTCGGAAAATGTTTAACAACACTATTGTGTTGACTCTGTGGTATGAATTGAGAGCTTTGTAATATTTAAACAATTTAAATGATAAAGCCTATATGTACTTTATTAAAGTAAAGTATTGGGCATGAGTTCAGTTGCTTATAAATCATATAGGTGAAATCTAATTTATAATCTTTATTAAGTTACACCCCAAGTAACAATATTTTGTTCACGTTTTCTTTTTATCATCACTATATCATTAAGGTATTTTTTGTCCCTTTAGAGCCCTTAGTTCAATCCGATAACATTTATCATTAACCAATTTGATCTGTCTAGAGATTTGACTTTAAGTTGACTACTAATTACAGTGTTACTAACCTCCTACAACAAAGGAGGCAAATCATCTCTTAAGTAGTGATTCACTTCAAGTAGTTCAACATTTTCCCAATCATGGTCATAACATGATCATGATGTCATGTGATTAAACATAATCATAGTACAATTTAGATACTTAAGATTAATTGTACTCTCAAGTCCGAAGACTAATGCACATCATTGCACAAGATCTTCTATTTTAACTGAGCTGTGTTAACCTATAAAAGGCTCTCATTGAGTCATTTGGTGTTTGTTCCAAACAAGCATAAGTACGTTATCCCTTGTTATCCCAACGGTCATGAGTTATTCATTATCCGTCTTACGGAGAGCATTATGTACATTAGTCTCAAGGGATGTATCGATATCCATTTTTTGGTACATGACTATGAATGATTTAAGCATAAGTATTTTAGACGTTTGATTCAAAACCCTTAGTTACCAACACATTCACTACTACAATCGATTAAACATTTTTCCTAAGGATTTTTGCTTTTATGTATTTAATGTATTCAGATCGTTAGTTATACAAAAATATAACAACACACTCAATAGGAAAAAACTATAATCGTACTTTATTTTCAAAAAAAATCTCATACAAGAGTTAAGATATATATTATAGATTACATAGTTATTCCTAGGCCATACCTTTAACTCTATTAATCTTCTACTTGCACTTAGGGCAAATTATGGAGCCTTATGCCCATACCTTCGATTAGTCTACCTAAAATATACCAAGAAAAGGCTTTAGCAAATGGATCTATGATGCTATCATTAGTATATACTCCCTCGATCACTATCTCTCCATCACTAATAAACTGTCTTATTACGTGGAACTTACGAAGGTTGTGTCTCAACTTCTTGTAAGCTCATGGTTCCTTGGTAATCTATATTATTGCTTTATTGTCATAGTATATTAACATCAAACCTTCGATACTTGGGATCACTCCTAACTCTTTAATGAATTTTTCCATCCATACTGCTTCCTTTATGGCATCACTTGGAAAACTTGAGTTCGAGTACCCCATTGTAAGGAGCTCATTATTCCATATATTGGAAACAAGTCCTTAGTATTTATCAAATACTTGAAATGACCTTATCCATTGCCTAGGGGCGAGCATTTGGTTTGTTTAGTTTATCTGATGATGAAAATTGTTATACTAAACTAAAACCAATAAAAGTAAAAAACCAAACCATACCAACTATATTAAATTTGGTTGGTTCGGTTGGTTATCTGATTTAACGTAACTAAAAATGACTCATATTTTATGTTTGGAATATTTATTATAATTTGAAATAAAACCAAATATATGACTTAAATATTCTTATTTAGCATTCTTACGTTTTTATAGTAATTTTGATACATATATGATAAATAAAATTTATTTAAATCACTAAATAATCTAAATATATTATTATAATATAAGTAATTTTGAAAATATAATAAAAGTTTGGTTAATTTGGATAAACCGATAACCAAACTAAACTTTTTCACTGACCAATCAAAACCAATCTATTTTCAAAACCAAACCAAATCGATTGGAATGAACTGGTTCGGTTGGTTGATTTGGTTTAACCAAAGATTTCTCTCCATATCGTTGCCTAATGACTTTCCTCCGAATCTGATTGATACCGACTAACTACACGTAGTGCGAAAGTGATATATGACCTAGTACATAGCATAATTTACATGATGGATCCTATTGCTAAAGCGTAAGAAATCCTACTCATATGTTATCTCTCCTCATCTATAGTTGGGGAGTCTTTCTTAGAAAGAACAATTCCATGTCATAGTGGAACATTTCCATGCTTCAAGTTTCCATACTAAACCTTTTTAATATGATATCTATGTAAATCGGTTAGGACAATCCCATTATCCTTTAGATATACCTCCATAGACTTTTATACCTAGAACAAAGGATGTATCTTCGAAATCTTCCATTGATAAATTATTGGACAACCAATCTTTCACTTATTGTAACATTAGTACATGATTACCAACTAGTAACGTCAACGTATGAAAAAAATAATATTACAACATCATTTTGTTCTTTCCTATGTATACCACTTCCTCTGTGTTCTGACTAAAGTCAAAATATTTGATTACTTTTTAGAAACATTTATTCCAACTCCTTGATATTTGCTTAAGGCTATAAATTTACATAAGTGTCCACATGCCCTTATGCTGCTCCCATTGACTTTGAAACTATTTGGCTACAACATAAATACAGTCTCCTCTAAATTTCCATTTAGAAACTTTGTTTTAACATCCATGTAACAACCATAAATTTGAAACATTTAATATTAAATTGATTAAAATGGATATAATTGAATGGTGATATAGAATTATAGTTATGACTGTTGCCTAGGTCTTTCTGAGCTAATCAGCTTAAGTTTGATAAATTTTGAGTTATGATTTATGAAATTGAGGCATTACAGTGTTAAAATAAGATCTGTAACCACTTTGGGATAAACTGTTGTCAATAACTCAATCCACAACAGTGTTTGTATAAGAAAAGTTATGGAACATAGAAGGCAGCGGTCACATAAGTTCTCCTTCACTAATCACAAAATCCCTTCTTAATGGTTGATAATTACCTCTAATAAAAAATTATGTTAAAATAAAAATGTCCAAATACCATTAAATTATTTATCAAATCGATTGTCTCGATGAGGCATATCATCGATAAGTGATCGTTTATCATAAAAGTGCTTAGGTCAATCAGAATTCTCGATCAAAGTTAGATTCGGTGAAACCCTAATGTTAATTTGGGTGTTTTTGATTAAGCAATCGATTGGTGAAATTGATGGCATCATGTTGTAGATCTCGATGAGAGGAGTTTGGAAATGGCCTCGCTTGCATAAAAAATATCGAAATGGACCTGAGTTTGTGTTTGAATCTCACAACGGTCGAGATTTGTGACAACGATTCCTATAGAATGGCAACGTCTTGCGAGGCGGCATTGGTCGGAGATGGAACTTGCGACGTTGGGCTTTTGGTTGGATGCGGCGACATAGCTTCAGGTGATCGGAGAATAGATAAATCAGCGGTCAAAATTCATGCCGACGGTGGTGGTTTGATTTGTGGAAGAAGGTGAATATTTCTATCTAATCCCTCCATTTTATTTAATTATAAATTAAACCTTGAATCTTATAATCACTATAATATTTTCATACCAACTTCGTTTCATGTTCGGTTTGGTCCATTGGATTCACAACAAAATTTTGGACAATTTAGCATATAGTTCGCTAGCATTTAGAGCTATTTTAAAAAGCGCATTAGTGAGATTAAATAGTTATAAATATTTATATTTTAAAGACAATAAATAAATGTCCATCAATAAAAATATATTTATCGGTATGTGACATGCTCTTTTGATGATTGTTTGGTTATTCCGGCGTTTTGAAATGATATGTGTTCCAATTTGGTTATTTGACTGTTTAATTGTTATGTCATTGGATGTTGATATTTTAAAGTAATTAATTGTAGGTTTAGGAAAAATAGTTAATTAATATAAGATAAATTAAATTTTATAATTTTTGAGGAAGTAGATAATTAATGAGGAATAAGATTATTTACAAATTTTGAGTGATATTTGTAAATAATAACGATTCAACAATTTACCATGAAATTGATGTGAAAGATTTAACCATTGGAATTGGGCCAACACGCAGCAGGTTAAATGGATAAATTTCAAAAAAATTAGTCATTTGGATCTTATTGGGATTACGAAGTCTAAATTTATTTAGATCCGATCTAAATTATTTTTAAACAAAATCATTATTTAATCTAATTCTTTGATAAAAGGAATTTATATAATATTGTATAATGTGTATATAGTTGTACATGTGTATCAAATACACAAGTACATGTGCATGCATGTGCAACATGCACCGATTTAACATGCCCGTATATAAGTGTTGGGATTCAAACCTCAACAGATATATTGGCCCATCCATACTCATATATGATGTCCAATATATATGTATATATATATAATTACAAAATAATATTTGTATTTGAGAAATATACATACATACATGTATACATACATACATACATACATACATACATCATACATACATACATACATACATATATATATATATATTTGTAAAAGTACACATAATTTTATGTAAAATGGTACTTATAAATATATGTCCGCTCAAAAAATATATATGAATAATGATTTTAAATTCAATTTTAAATTTTAAATCTAGATCTAAATTTGAGAATATCTATTAAATTCAAATTCAAAATTTAATTTTATACATAATTTATATAACTATAAAATAAATATAAATATGTACGGAAATAAAAATACTTTTTTTGAAAACATGTAAACACACACACACACATATATATATATATATATTTATATGAATATTTATGTATATATATATTTATAAATATATAAAATCATTTATAATTAAAATATTATATAATTAAACAAATAGATATATATATATATATTCAATTTGGTAAATATTATAATTTGACAAATCTAGTTTTTTTTATTTTAAAGCTATTTGAATTTTAATATATATAAATACATAAAAAATGTTTTCAAATAAAATATTTTATAGTGTTCAAAATAATATACATTTATTTAATTATAGATATATAGGTTTGTAAATAATTTAGAAATATTTAGTATATTGTTTTAATATTAAAACATACATATACTTTCGGATTTATTAATATATATATATATATGTGTGTATGTATATGTATATATATGTATATATACGCAATTTTCTTTTATATTTCTGAAAACAATATGTTTAAATATAGTCTAATGATCTATAAATATTTATGTATAATTATATAGTTTTAAAAACGGTCTTTTACTTAAAACATTCACTACAAAAACTAGGTAATTTAATGATGCCAAAAAGGCGTCGATGGAGCCTCGGTAAACTCCCTACCCATGTCGCACCAATGCCTTAACTGGATTGGTAAAAAGCAGGTCAGAAAATGTATTCTGATGCCGTGAAGACGCCTTGCATGGAGTTGTTACCAACGCCATACAAACATTATTTTCCGACGCCATTGCGACACCCTGCCATTTACTATTAAAATTGTGTAACTTGGATTTTTCGACGCCATTTCGATGACTTTTCGATGCCTAGCAATGCCCAATTAAATTGTTAAGATTGGATTTATTGACACCATTCAGACACCCTGCCGATGCCATTGTTGAAACATATATGCAGCATTGCTGCTGCATTTCTAACCTCAATCACACATTCAATTATATACAATTTATATTCACATCAACATAACATACTGATATCACAAATTCATATACATACTATCACATACAACCAAATTCACATACCAAAACATACTTCTCAACATAATAATGTCATAATATTATCGAACATCATAATATCAAAACAATACCATCATAATACAAACCAAATATCCAAGCAATACCATAACAATACAAACCAAATATCCAAATAGTATAATCATAATATATACAAACCAAACATCCAAACAATAACAATACAAATACTTCATACTCCCCTAACCATGCCCACCATCAGTATCTCCATCACCATCACCATAAATGTCCTCGTTAGGAAAGCGTATCAAAAATACATCCGTAAGCAATTCGAGCTACTTCTCTAACATACCGATGTGTGACTACAAGCTCAATTTTCTTTATTTATAGCATTAATGACTGTATCAACTTTATCTAATGATGATCTCTACATTTTAACGAAATTTGTTTGTTAACGAGTAATTTTTTATTTCAACTATTATATTTACCGAAACAAAAATTTTAAATTTGCATAACCATATATTTATTTAATTAATTAAGTGATTTAACTTATATCTCTATTTAATTTATTGGGTGATTTAGAAAAAATAATAATTTAACTAGAATAAACTCTTATTTAATTTATTTAAACAAAATTTATAATTTAACTCTATTATATATACATTTGTTTAATTTACTAAGTGATTAACTTGTATATTTTTTAAATTTATTTAGGAAAATCTATAATTTAACTCGAATAAATATTTATATAATTTATTAATTTTTTTATAATTTAACCTAATCATATATATAGTTTATTGAGCGATTTAACTAATACAAACATACTCTTGTTTAATTTTTTGAAACAAAATTTATAATTTAACTCAATTATATATACAGTTGTTTAATTGACTAACTTATATATTTGTTTAATTTATTGTGTGATTTAAAAAATCTATAATTTAACTCGAATAAACTCTTGTACAATTTATTAAAACAAAATTATAATTTAACCTAATTATATATATGTGTGCGCGCGCGCGTGTGTATATATATAATTTACTGAGTGAATTAACTTATACAAACATACTCTTGTTTAATTTATTGAAACAAAATTTATAATTTAACTCAATTATATATACATTTGTTTAATTTATTGAGTGATTTAACTTATATATTTGTTTAATTTATTGAAACAAAATTTATAATTTAAAATAATTATGTATTTGTTTAATTTATTATGTGACTTAACTTAAATATTTTAATTCTAACTCAATTTATTTTTAAAATGATGATTTTTGGGGTACATATAGCATATATGTGGTTCTTGGAATATGAAATAACTCAAACTTTATTATACTAAGCATTCGTACAAAATACATACACATACATGTGTAGTTCTTGGGATTTAAAACCAATTTATACATATACATATATATATATATAGTATACTACACATTATATGTATATGGTTTTGTATACATATATACTCATTATCATACTATGTAAATAACGAATGTTTATGCTATTACATACCCTTGGAATATTACCGCAGTTGGGCTTACGATCCGCCCTTTTTAGGGTAGCTCTAGTGAGTGTGTGAAATGCATCTTCGTCCGTTTCTCCAATTATCTCCACACCTTGACTCTAAATCCCCTCAAACCTAGCCTAGTATTTTGCCTATTTTGCATTTTACATATTCATTAGAATTTTGTACATGTGTGTGTGTGTATGTAAATATTATGTAAATACATGTATATATACTACAAACTCGGTGGAAGCATCATTTACCGAGCGATTAACGATGCACCCATCCAATGACTCAATCTTGTGAGTCCTACAATGGAGTTGCCATGATGTAGGCACACTGTGCTCTTTATACAGAAATTTGAATTAAGTACACAATCATATAAGTTTACTTTAATTTATTTAAAATCTTAAATAAATTTAACAATAAATACATACTAGATCGTTACGATGATCTTCGTATGATCCGGAGTCATCGGTATGCAATCTTGGATTTCTATTCCTGCTTTTGACATTCTGTGTCGATATTTTCTTGAATTCCTCTATCTCCCAGTACCGCAAGAACTGCTCATATATCTCCTGGGCAGGGGATGGATGCTTATTGCCACAACCACACATATATCCGCTTAAGGTATTTTTTGGACGCTATGGTCGACCAAGCCCCATGCACTAGCTCTTCATGAAAACCCTCTTTCCATGAGAATTTGCTCTATAAATGCAAATTGAATATATTATGACAAAATGATATACATATTTATATAATGTGTTATGTAATATATTTTACCATAAATTTTTGAACATGACTTTCTTCACTTTACCGGGGATGTCACCAAATATAGACCAAAATGCCATGATCCATGCAAGCAAGCCATCATGGGTGGCATCGGATGCAAAGCCACTGTTGAAATCATATATGTACACATTTATGAATGCATGATTATTTAATTAGTAAATTATTATATACATGTGTGTATGTATGTGTGTGTGAGTGCATATGTACATCTATTTGTATGTGCATGCATGCATGTATGTATGTATCTGATGTGTGTGAGTGTATATGTATGTTTGTGTATGTGTATATGTATGTGAGTGTATGTGTGTACGTAATTACTCACCCTAATTCTCAATCTCTAGGGAAGATATCAAGTCGAGCCATAGATGTGGAAGAGTCCATCTTTGACACACAAGTGGACGGATCAATACCAACCATAGTGATAAAGTTAAGGGTATGCCGTAGGTGTAATTATGTAATTTGTTACATATATCTAGCTTTGTAACCAATCTTGTTCAAACAAAAGGTGTTTTCCTTTCTCTTATATACTTGTTACGTAGTTATATAAAAAATTAAGTGATTAATTTAAAGAATATAACCGAAAATTCTTTGAATAATATGTTATGTCATAGTAATTGCAAAGTGTTTTAATCATGAGAATTTTGTTACATTGAAAATAGCATATTATTTTAAATAATCCCAGTCAAGATGTTTCGAGAAAGGATATCGATTCATCCATTGAAATTAAAGTACGTAATGCTCTCTAAATGTTAGACAGTTTATTTCTCACGGTTGCTAGGGGCACCAGAGGGTTACATACTGATAGTTATTGGATAACCATGGAATGACTTACTTAATAGTTTTGTATTGATTACTATAACTAAGATCAAACAAAAAATATCCATGTGATAATTTTACATAAGTCCCTCGACTTGAGAACATTATTGAGCTTTAATGTGGAAACTTCACTTTGATTATAGTTTAATCATGGTATGGCGTCCATCGAATGACTATAGTTGGGTCGAGTGGAAGCACTAAAAGTTAAACACTATTCAAGAGAGAATCCATCTCCTCAAATATATGGGGTTAGTATCACGGGGTCAACCTAAGTTAACTCAAAGTCAAAGTCTCTGGCCAGAGTAGTACGATTACTAAAAATTGTTATTATTGAACCAAGGATTTTGTGTTTGTAATTGCAAACTTGAATGTGGACGATGTTGGAATTTTGACTAAAACCAAATTCCGTAAGTCTTAATGTGATAGTTTTGATAAAGAGAATTTGTGTAAATATCGTTACTAAAAGATACCTCTTAAGTGTTTGTGAAATTTGATTTTTCCAAAATGGCCTATAAGCGATAAATTCAGCTAAACTATTACACCACTAGCTAAGGTGATGTGTGAATGTTGATATTTGAATTATTCAATATTAGTTTTCGACTAAATTCATACCTATGAGTCGCACAACCACATTTGTGATTTCTTCAAAAACTACACGATTTAATTAATTTATAAAATATTATAAATTGATTAAATTAATTAATAATTAATAAATATTAATTATTGTTCATTTATTTAATGTTTTCAATGTTGCTAGTAATTATTTAGATGCACATATAAAAGTTATGTTTACATATATCAAAATACGATATCGGTATAATTTTAAACAAGGCTTAAATAATAAAATAATTATATATAAAAAAATTATTTGGAAACTTCACATCAAGAATGTGCTTGGACTAGCCATATAATGGTGAGATGAAGAAATAGTTTAATTGAATTGATTGAAATTTAAAAAGGAATCAAAGGAGGAAGTTTTGATAAGAGAATGGGAATGGTTCCTTCAATTCTACTAAAACAAAATCTCCTCATTTGATTTCTTTAACATAA
Source organism: Allium fistulosum (assembly GCA_030737815.1). Classification (NCBI taxonomy): domain Eukaryota; kingdom Viridiplantae; phylum Streptophyta; class Magnoliopsida; order Asparagales; family Amaryllidaceae; genus Allium; species Allium fistulosum. The sequence goes on from CM060904.1 coordinate 716,424,355, forward strand.
TTTTTCTGCCTTCTCTCTATCATTTATGGTTGAAACTTTTTCCCAAAAAACCTTAATACAAATTCGAATCAACATCAAATTAAATTAAAGAAAGGTGGTTAATCCTTCTCTTGCAAGATGGGATGTTGATTTATTTGAAAAGCCAATGCTGATAAAGGGCAAAGTTTATCAGGTAAGTTTATAATTCATTCATGATGTTCAAAATAAAGTTTTCACATATATGTAACTTGTAACCACTTATTAAAATCAGTTTTAAAATTATTTTATGTATTATGATTGACTGTGAGTTCTAATTGTATATGGTTTTAAATTTCGATGTTTTAATTGGATCTGAAATTACAATTGTTGTGGAATTGATTTGTTGATTATATGTATATAATTGGTTAATGATTTGTCTAACTAAATAATTTATGCTTTTTTTCATTTGAGATCTGAAACAAATCCTCTTGTTTGTTATCCTATTGTGTGTCATTGTAAATCTTCTTTGTTTTAATAAATTACTCTTATTGTCACACTTATTCCTTTTAATTATGGATCAAATTTTAGCATATTGAATCATGAAATTATGTGTGTGTATATATAACATATGTGTGGGTGTAGAAATTAATCAAATCTTTTTCATACCTTGAAATTGTAAACCAATATTAAACTAAATTTTACTTGGTTGGTTAGCTTTAGATTAATTCATTTTCTTGTTTCAAAATTAAATTTCAGTTTATCTCATACACACACATATATATATATATATATATATATAGACACACACACACACGTAAATACAAAGTTATTATTCAGATCCAATTATATAATAGGGTCAATAAATTAAATTGTAAAACTTTAATTTTCTTTATATTAATTATATAACATTTTAGATTTAGATATAATATAAACTACTTTTGTTTTTTAAATGGTTTGGATGTTTGCTGCAATTAAGTTTGAAATTCCATATGGTATTAAATTAGTTATTGAATTAGTGGTTATAAAAGAAAAGTAGAGTATAATTACACTACATGAATATTTCCTTTTTAACTTAGATTTCATTAGATTTGATTGCAACACAAATTACCTTTCCATCTTCATTCTTCTCATTTACTCTTATATTAATTGTCTACTTTACGTAAATTATTTTCATATCTTTTTATATATGTAAATATAAAATATAAGTGGCAATAAAGATTACATATATGTATATATATGTCTAAACTATATATATGTGGTACTATCAACAAGTATAAACAAACCATATACATATTTTGTAGTATATCTAAACATATTTGTATACTTAGGCATTTATATTTTCCCAATATGCATGTAAGAATATAATATGTATATGTAAGTATAGCACACACACACAATAGATATAAATCCCAATATCTAGACATATATACATACATACATACATACATATACACATGTTTATATTAGCTCATTATGTTGTTAAATGTTTGAATGTATATTGATGCATTCCTAATAAACATTTAGTTGAAATGTTAATATGCTTAATTAATAAATATATATAATGAAATTAAATAAAATATGATTTTATTTAAAATTAGATTGGATCTAATAATCTTTTAGACTTCATAGGCCCAATAGATCTAAAATAGGGAAATTTTTAAATCTAGCTATTTCCCCCGCTTTCGACTGACCTAGTTTCAGCAATGGTATCGGAGCCAATAGTTTATGCGGTCTAAACTAAGCATACTCATTTAGTAGGGCGTCTGGAAAAGTAGTGTCTATGCTGGGTTTTGGAAATCAAGTACCATGCCTTATCTGGTAACCAGCATGACTCAAAAGGTAAAGTGAGCCCAAAGGTCATCCTTAATAGAAAAAGGCACAATGTGAATTTGGTCCTTTGGCTAATTTTCAAAATCTATTTAAAAATTTAAAAGTATTTTAAATTTAAAAGATGGATGAAAAATATAAAAGTTATAAAATGCATTTTCAAAAATGTTATGATGAATAAATTAGTATTTTGAAAATTATTTGAAATTTAATTAGTTGGATTAATTAAATAAATAATTAATTAAATTAAAACATATATATATTGATATATGGGTGTATATGTAACTGTAGATATTATAGAATAACATGCATATATATATTTATCTTAAATTGTTTAAGGTAAATTAAAATAATTTTCAATTTATTAAAATATTTAATTAAAACTGTTTTGATTAAATGAAATGTTTATTTAATAATTAAAACAATTAAATGTTAATTAATAAAATAATATGTGCATATATAATGATATATGCATGTAAAACTATAGGCATTATAGTCAATATTCATCTTAAATCGTTTAGGATGAATACAATAAAATTTTGAATTATAAGAATAATTTAATTACTAGTTAATTAAACAAAAAAATTAAAAATAATTAAATATGATTTAAATAATAATAAACATAAGACTATTATATAAGCCAATTAAGTTATAAAAAGTTATATATATGAATTAAACTTGTATATATGTGACGCCCCACCTCTATACTCACACTAGCTAAGGACACTGTTGGGTAATGCCGTCGACTAGCACGAAGAATAAGGCTGTTGAGGAGCGACCATCCGTGTAATTGCTTTGTGCGAGTACCGATATGTCAGATAATATAACTTACATTTCATTTCAAGAGGAAATCCGACATATCAAATACAAACTCAAAGCTACCACACAGTGGCTATGAGGCCTTCGGAAACAAATATAGAAATAAACATAACACAAATCAGTCATAGATATTCATATCACACAGGCGGAAACAGATATGAATATAACACATAAAAGTGTACATCAAAATAGTGGACAAACTAGATCCACTACATCACAAAAGAATAGATATAAGTGCTAGACAAAAGAATAAGTATACAACAAGGAGTCTCTATCTCAAATGTATACTAACAAAAACTACTATGCTAAGTAGTTAGCCAAAAGTCAGATGATGGACCCTGATAAGAAGTCAAGCAGGAGCACCTAAAATACCTCGGTTTGACCCGAGTATTATTTAAGAAGAAAATAATAAACGGATCAGTCTAGCTATAAATATCAGATAAAATGAGATAGGATAAGAGATATCACTAAAACGTATGATAACAATAATGCCATACTATGACAAGTATACATCAAATAACAACAAAAATCATACAATATCTCAAATATTCTCAAACACCAAAAGAATGTCATATTCTTTAAATTATTAACCAAACACAAATATTGATAGAGCTTATCAATGCAATCCACGAAAACTGGTGAAACACAAATTCTAGAAATCATCAATTAGAAATCCAAAAATCACAAAGGGGGGAGGCCTATAAAAAACGGAAGCATTAAAACTCACCAACACATGCATCACAAACGGAATGCTATCCCATGGTCGCTAACCATAAAGTCGGTGCAACGGCGTAGTGCAATAACGGTACGCCCGAGGAACCTGAAACTCAAATATTTCGGAACAACGACGTAGTGCAATAACGGTACGCCCGATGAACCCGAAACTCAAATAATTCAAAACAACGATGTAGTGCAATAACGGTACGCTCGATGAACCCGAAACTCAAATAATTCGGAACAACGACGTAGTGCAATAACGGTACGCCCGATGAACCCGAAACTCCATAAAGCCCATAGGTCGCTAGCCCATAAAAATGAGACGAAGCTCAATAGAACTGGGTACAGTCCCCCACGCGGACAAAGAGACATCACACATCGCTAGTCTAAACCACAAAATGATCATCATTGATCAATAAGAAGTGTCAATTACACTAAGCTAGTAAATAAACGAGTTTAGCTTCATGTCCCATAACCACTAGCTTAACTTAAATATTTACGAACAGATTGTAGATTTCCACTCGAAAATTGTCACAAGAGTTCAATCGAACAAGTCCAAGAATTAACAGACGAAGTAAACGCAAGCGTTTTATACCACTTATTTTACTAAGCCGTTTAATTAGATTTCTCATACGAATGAGGTAAAGGTTTGTATATACTAATAGATTGGAAAACGGATTTATAAACGAGATTTGTATTAAAAATAGAGTTGGAATCATCTTTTTGAAAGAGTTTGAATATTTATTACTAGTATAGGAAACCTTTATATTTTAAAGTGACAAATCACAGAAATGATTGTAGAAACAATCAATCACCAAAATCCACATTCGACGACGTGAATTAAAACCATAAAAGTCGATACCGAATCCATCAAAATGGATATTCCCAAAAATCCAAAGAAAGAAGTCATAAAAGTCGATAAATGATAACAACAATTCGGATCATCAAAAAAATCGATTGAAAATCGGAAACCCACACAAAACTGCCTCAAATAGGCAAAAAGCACATCTTCCAAATTCAGTCGACTGAACCAAAAGGTCAGTCGACTGATACAAGGCCAGAAACTCTCGGGTTCCTGGTTCAGTCGACTGACCTTCTGGTTCAGTCGACTGATACAAGGCCAGGAACATTCGGTTCCCAGTGCCAGTCGACTGAACCAGAAGGCCAGTCGACTGATACAGGGCGAGAGAATTTTCTGGTCCCAGATTCAGTCGACTGACCTTCTGGTTCAGTCGACTGAACTGCCAGTTGCAGAATTATCAGTATAGCCCCCAAAAGGGGCAAGAATCCTAATCGGGAGCGATCGGATGAGCATCAGAGACTAGGGATTTATGCCAAGCGACAACCCAGCCTTATAGGCTCTTCGATACACCCCAACATCGTGTTCAAACATCAAAGATAGGATTTTTAAAGATTTGACTTCAAAACACCAAAAATTGGAATATTCATCAAACCAATTCAATTCAAAAAGCAAATGAACAAGGAATAGATGTTAGGAATTACTACCAAACAACATTCAAAGATATAGACATAGATGTGAGTTCAAAAACTCACCTTTAACTCAAAAACTCAAGGGAGAAGCTCTAAAACAAGCTAAGATCAATTCCTCTTCAACAACAACTCAAGAAGCTTCAATCTAAGCTCATAAAAAGAATATTTCCTAAGTTAGGGTTTAGGAATTTTGTAACGACCCAGAATTTTTGATAATTAAAATTCGACTATTTAATTAATTTTAAATATTAATAAGTGGAATTAATAAGTCGGATAAATTATTTATCGAATATTGGATTTACCTAGGTAATTAAATCGATAAATTAAATAGTGAAATTCCAGAGATAATTAAAAATCGAGTTTAAAATGATTGAAAATGATTTGTAAATTTTTATTTAATCATACTGGAGTTATAGAAAGGTTATAGAACTTTTAAAATTGAATATGGAGTTAATCTGTGAAAATGGAATATTTTAATATTTAATTATCGACTGAAAAATAGCCAATTTTTGAACAGTCTCAGAATTGAACGAGACCAGTTTCATTTGATCCGTAATGGTTAGTTATTATCGAATTTCAATTTTTGTAGCAATCGAAGTTATCGTTTGACCGTGGCAACTCGAAACGCATCGATATCGTTTTAATTTTAAATCGTCGAGTTAAATTAGTCAATTTTCAGAAAGTCTCGGATTTTGACGAGACCAGTTTTATCGGATCCGTAATGTGATATTATTGTAAGGTTTCAAATTTCGTAATTTTTGGAATTACCGTTTGTCCGGTACAAATCAAAACGCATCGAAATCGATTTAAATCGGTTTAATTTAAATTGATCGTTTATTGCCATTTCTCACACATACGATCGAATTAGCTTCCGAAACCTGTTCCATTGTGTCCGAAATGCGGGATAAACCCTAGAAACGCCAGTCACCGCGCGTAAATCGAAGTTCGAAAATTCCGGAATGAATAGTGTTCGGTAGAAAATCTATAAAAGCACCATCCTCTTCACATTTTTATCAAAACCCTAATTATTATACGTAGCCGCCACTTTTGTTTCGAATGTCCAGAAATGCCCATCATTCTCCCTTCAATTCCATTCAATCCATCAACAATTTGCTAAAATCTCCAACTACAATATTGTGGAGCATAGGAAGATCTTCCGATCCTTACGGATATGATGGATTTTAGAGCAGCGTAGTGGGCGTTTGGTGGCCGCGTTCGTGCTCGTCCTAGGCACGAATTCCGAGAGATAGAGAGGGCCGAGTGGCATCAGTTGCTGGCCATTGGCGCGTGGTGGAAGGAGCTTCGATGTGGAGGTGTTTGATTGGCTTCAGGTGGTCGTTGGATGGGGTTAGAGGCGGTCAAAGCTTGGCAATGTTGGGTTGGGTCACGCTCATCTCCTGGGAACAAAAACGAGAGGGAGGGAGAAAGTAACGTGCGGCAAGGATCTGATGGTCTTGAAAACAATGGCCCAGATTATTTTAAGGTTGAAAAATAAAAAGGAAATGTATATTAAATTTTTTTTTAAATTGTATAAACTTTGAAATAATGTATCTTTTTCATACTAGATCGAAAAATTATGAAACGAAAAGCGTTGGCTTCATTTTGTCGAGCTCTTCGCGATGCAACTGGATTGAAGTCGTTTGGAGTTAGCGAAAATTTCAGGTAAAATTAAACGCGTGTTTAATTTTATTCGAAATAAAACGCTGAAATTAAAATCGGAAAATCAAGGTGAGATCTTCTCACTCAAATGAAAGTGGATTTTCTTTTACAGTTATTGATTTGACTGATATGATTGCTATTGGATGTGATATTAGATATAGTAGGATATATATCTATATATAGCAATATATACATATTGGCATATGTATATATTGGAGTTGATTGATTTCCCGCCTCGTATAGCGGATGAGACCCTATTGCGCCGTTAGTAAGCGGATAATATTTATTAAACCCATATACTGCGATAATTCCGTACTGGAGCGGAATTGGTATTGTGCTAACGTTTGTGGATGCAGGGAAACAGGTTGGAGGGATCCAACTGGATTCCTCACCGTATTGATTATTTACAGATATTTTGATATATTCTGTTATCATATGTTGATATATGATATTTGATTGTTGTGATTGATTGTTTGATGCTGTAGCATCATCGGATCCATTTTTGAAGTTAAAAATAACGATATTATTTTTAAAAGGATTTCAAAGTGATTTTTGAAAATATACATTTTATTGAATTTTGGAATCAATTCATTTTAAATAAATAAATGTTAAAATTTTTATGTTATTAAAAATTGTGATTTTTGTGAAATATAACCGAAATGTGAATTTTAAAACAAAAGTTGATTTATTTATTAAATTGTTTAAATAGATATTTTTGAATTTATTATGAAAGCTCTATATATAGGATTTATAAAATTTGATTTTTTTTTAAATCAAAGTGATGAAATTATAAAGGAGTTTTAAAGACGTTTTAAATGATGTTAAAATGGGTTTTATAAAGGACAGAATTAATGATTTGTGAAGTCCTAAAAGAACGATTTTTGTAAATAAACGAATTATAAGTGTTTAACTTATAGAATGGACTTTTGGTAGAAAATTGAGTTATAAATTGAATTGGATAATAAAAGGAATTTATAAGTTGAAGTAGTTATAAAATATAAAATTGTGATTTATAAACGTTGTTTATGAATCCGAAATCACTTATTTTGATAAGTGAATTGTAGAAGTTAATTAAAGGAATTATATCCACGATTTTGGACAGTGGATAAGCCTTTAAACAAAACGTGTAGAAATGTTGAATTTGGATAACGAACTATATTCACGATTTTGGACAGTGAATATATTACTTAATAAAATGGTTATGTTTTGGGAAGATAATATTATGAAATGAAGTAATTGTTTTAAAAGATGTTTTAAAACGTGTTAAATATCGAAATCATAGATTTCAACATTTATTGTTGAAATAGACGTTTTCGAGAAATATAAGGAAATGGTGGACTATAACACTGTTGTTATAGTAAATGATTTCCGAAAGGAAATGTTTTATATAGTATTGGGATTTATATATCTATCTTAATTCCGAATCCCTATACTAGTGATTTTGAGTCGTCGTAACGATGTTTTACGTAACATTCGTTTTGACTCAATTAGATGTTGTTATAGTAAATGTTTTCCTTAAAGAATGAATATATACTTAATATTGATTTTAAGTATATCGAATATTTTCCAAGTGTTGAAAATAAATGATTTGTGAAATACTTATTTTTAAATAAGTATGGGAACGCTTTTCCATTATGAAATGAAACGTTTTGAGATTCTATCTTTGTAAAGATAAAATGAAATTGAATATTTGAAATCGATTTGAGAATCGTATATCAGTAGATATTTTGAAAGATATAAATTCAATATGGAATTTATAAAAGAAAGGGGAGTTGTTTAAAAATAAATATTGATTTATTTTTGAAGTGTGGAAATTATATATCTAGTAAAGATATTTTGGAAGATAAAATAATTTGGAAAATTATTTGGAATCTGATGATGTTGCGCATCTTTATTGATAGTTAAATAACCGACTATCAATAATTACCTTGAATAGGTATTTGTTGTGAATTGGATGAATTTGAATGCCACACTTATTTTTGAATAAACGCTCACTATTCGGGTTAGCCGGGAAAGGACCATGGGGTCGTATAACCCATTCCGAATATGTGATACGTCGTTATGAATTGCATTCGAAGACCGGTGTTGAAGACCGGATATTTTTGAAAACGGAAGGATTACCGTCGAGTTACTCTACATCGGCTGATCTCCGATTTAGAGGTTTTATCACCCTTAGTGACGGGAAGTCCGGACGTGATTAGGAAATTATCCGGAAATGCAAGGGCTTCGTGAGAAGTGCCTTCGGTTCTGTTCGATCCCGGAACAGACTTGTATGGATTGTGTGTCTGACGTTACAATTTGAGATATAAAGCTGATTTCTTTCAAATACATTTCTGTTGGTGGCGGAGAATTTATTCTCTTAGCTTAACACCCTTCTCTGAGACGTACGAGCTCAGAGGTTATGTAGTTGAAATTCATCAGCGATATATCCCAATTTGGTAACGTGGCATACTGAGTGTTGCTGTGAAATGATCAGTGTTTGATCATTTGTGATATGATCATTTGTTTGATCTTATATCTTTGTGATCATAGGTTGATCATTTGTTTGACCCGAAGCAGGGCTTTGTAGAAAGCGTAGCTTTGTGGACGAGACTTCGTCGAGCCTCACACCCCGGAAATGGTCGAAACAGGAAGGATGCGGCAAGGTTTTAGGGAGTAGCGCCCCTTAGTGTATGTCATTCCTTCTGGATAGAGGTGGTATCATGGTATGGAGCCCAGATACTTAACCTATGTGGTTGCTGCATTATTATCTATGTGGTTTGTTGGAAATCGGGGATCCTCGGGAAGATCGGTTACGATCGGGGGATGGCATACGCGTGTCAGTAGTTACCTATTTTTGCAGAGGTAACCCGGCCTTGTGTTGGCAGAGATCCGGTTAGGTTCTCAGGTCGTCTATTCCAGGGACGTACTCATCGTGGATAGGAAGTTCCTTAGCCTGACCATTTGTTGGAAATCCAAAGAAACAATACGAGCCTTTACGATTTCAATTGTATAACCTGTCTCCTCAGGAGGCAGCTATAGCAGGCATAATATAATGGTACCTATGCTGGCTAAGATTTATATTCTACTTTCGAAATGTTTTCCACTATGCACTAATAATAATATCAAAAAGAATTTGATTTTTGCGTAGTAAGCATCTTTGACTATCATAAGAAGAAATCTCCTCCAAGTCTGCGTTTGCATTGTGTGTGTGGTGGGAGGTCTTATGGTAGTTTCATTTTCCAAAAGCATTTCGAATTGACATTAAAGTTTTCTTGTTGTTTTAAAGATAAAACTGTTTTACGATCTCACACCAGTCACCATGACTGACTCGGAGTTTATTGTTTCCCTTCTAAACTCTGGGTGCCCACCAATTTCCACACGGGCAGCCTAGAGTTATGTTATCAGGATATTCTGGATATTCTGGAGCTTTGGAAGCAAGCTGGATGGCGAAACGTATCACCTATATTTTTGTATTATTCCGCTGTGTATTCTGTATGAGGACAAGTTTATATAACTGTCCATTGTTGTATATGACCCTGATTGATGTATGTATAAACTGATATAGTTCTTTGTTTTAAAAGACTAGTAATTATCTATTGTATATTGTTCCGCTGCGATATGTGAGATTCTGATATTGTTTCTGTTCTGATGTTGTTCTGTTGTTCTTTCTTTCTTCTGCTTTCTTCTTCTTCTGCCTTTTTCTTTTTCTTAAACCATCACTATTGGAGTTTCCGGCACTCGATTGCTCGGCAGTCGATAAAGTGAGTATCGATGTCGAATTTTCGAAAGTCGAAAATTTCGGTATGTGACAAATTTTCTGAAATTTGAAGAGGGATTGAGATGGAGAAGAAGAAGAGGATGCTTACCTAAGCTTCTCCTTGATTTCTTGCTTGAAGTTGATCCTTCCTAAGAGAATTAGGGCTTAGGAATTTCTAATTTCCCATTCCTTTCCCCATTTTTACTTTGAGCTTGAGTGTTAGGAAATAGAATGAGTGAATGGATGAAGAGGAGTGGAGTTGGGTTATTTGTTAGGTTGGTGGGCTGAAACCCAAACCCAAAGCCCTAAATGAAAATATCAAAATTTCACTCAACTCCAAACATATCAATGTTTATACTCAAAAAGGTTGCAAACGCCATTTTGGACTCAATGGAAGTGGTCTTGAGTTCTAATTCGACTGTTTGCAAAAAGTGACATTTCAGACTAAAATCCGACTAACGATACTATATTTAAATAAAACATTTAAATATACAATCGTAAAAATATGCGGGTTGTTACAGACTCACCTCCTTAAAGAAATTGTGTCCTCGCAATACTTAAGAAAAATAAATATAAAGTAACAACCATACAAAGGCATAAGAACACAAAAAGAAGAAATTTTGAAATGAGAAGTTCACCCTAAAGAGCACGAGAGAGTAAGTCCGGATGTGTTTGCTCGATGAATTCTCAAGATTCCCAAGAGAAATCCTTAGGATTTGAGGACCATTGAACTTTCACAAGAAGAACATCTTTATTTCGAAGGCGTTTAATCTCCGAAGCAATGATACGAATAGAATGTTGGTCATAAGTCAAATTTGGTGAAACTTTAATTTCTTCAATTACACCGGGCTCAAGAATAGAATCGGAATCCCTAAGGTATTTCCATAGTTGAGAGACATTGAATACGTCATGAATAGCAGCAAATTGAGTCGGTAATAAAAGGCGATAAGCCACAGAACCAATATGTTCGGTGATGGGAAATGGACCAATATATCGAGGTGCTAATTTTCCCGATCGACTGCACAACACCCCTCATAGGTGAAACACAAATGAACACCAATAAAATCTGGACCTAAAACCAGCTTCTCACCGGCTTCAAGCCAACACAAAGGAAATCGGCATGGCCTTCCGTAGTGTGCCTGGAAAGGTGCCATACCAATACTAGATTGGAAGCTATTGTTATAGGAAAACCCAACAAGAGAAATATGATCTTCCCAACTTCCACCAAAATCAAAAACACATGCACGAAGGAGATCTTCAAGAGTTTTATTCACACGCTCTATTTGTCCATCAGATTGAGGACGATAAGCGGTGCTAGAATTAAGCTTTGTTCCCAAAGCTTTTGAAGACCTTACCAAAATCCACTAGTAAAATAATGGATCACGATTGCTAACAATAGAAGTAGGAACTCCATGCAATTTAACAATTTCTTTGACATAGAGTTTAGCCAAAAGAGGTACGGTTTAAAAGTGAAGGATGAGCCTCAAGGCTACACAAAACAAGAGATGAACATGAATCGGATTCACGATCTCGAATCTCACAAGTGGACAAAGTCTCAAGATCACTCCATTCGGATATAATCATGGAAACTACCGCTTGTTGCTTACGACTAAGGGCATCGGCAACTCGATTGCCCTTTCCGGGAGTATAAAAAATATCAAAATCATAAGATGCAAGGAAATCAAGCCAACATTGTTGACGCAAATTAAGTTCTTTTTGAGAAAATAAATACTTCAAAGATTTATGATCGGTGTAGAGAAAAAATTTCTCTCACAAAAGATAATGTCGCCAAATTCTAAGAGCAAAAACAATAGCCGCGAGCTCTAGATCATGAGTGGCATATCTAGTCTCGGCAAGCTTTAATTGTCAAGAAGCATATGTGATAACACATTCCCTATGCAAGAGAATGGCACCCAAACCTACGACTAGCATTGGTATAAACAATCAATTATTGGTTCCCTTCGGGAATCGCAAGAATAAAAGCATCGGAAAAGAGTTCTTTTAATTGATCCTCTTTCCCGAAAAGCTAAGACATTCAAAATTATAATTAACTTTATGTAAACATCTTTTTAGAAAAATTTACTTATTACAAGTCAATTTACTGTGTCTGACTGTCTAATCATAGCGTTTAGGAGATTCCTATCGATAACGTTGATCAAGCGCATCGACCAGAATTCTTAAAGCACTCAATGGGCAAAACAACACAAAATCATCTTCTATATGATAAACATGTCACTTAAAATTTTATGAATATTCTTTTCTCGTTCTAAGAACAAAATCCAATCATACTTATAAATATCTTATTAAAAAGATTTGCAAATTTTAAATTGTTGTTTTCATCCATAATCAATAAATACAAGGATGGTCTCATCGAGATATTCGCAGAATACTTGATTCATAAGATGGATGAATTAAGGTCGAAGGTTCGTCAAACCGGATGACATAACGAACCACTCACAAGAATCATAACGAGTGCGGAACGCGGTAAGTGGAATGCTACCCTCCGCAACTCGTAGCTGATGAAAACCGGTGGCAAGGTCGAGCTGAAAAGACCTTAGCACCACTCAATAGATTGCTTAGGTGATAATCGTAAGACAAGCTCAAATATATTCTGGAAAATTCACAAATTACTTGAATGAGAGAAATAACATCTTCCTCATCAAGTGGGTTTAAAGAATAAAATGATGTCACCGAATTGGAAATCAAAATCATTAAGAACCATAGAAATCCGCTTAACAGATTGAGGATGTCGAAGATATATAGTCCGCTCAGGACATAGGATGTGGGCTTAATAATGATCAAGCCAATCCTTTCCCAAAAATCAATTTTGAAGCCTAAGTAACGCATAACATGCAAATCAGCTCGAAAAGAATAATCACATAAAATAATCTCGACATTTTCACAAAGTAAACCGAGTGTTGCGGATCCACCACCCGGATTCGTAATTCTCAATGAAGTCATCAAGCCCATAATATTTAAAGAAAAAGAATCAACAAGTTCTTTTGATATAAAAGAGTGGGATGCACCCGTATCAAAAAGAACTCGAATAGGATACTCACAAAACAAATTAATGTCATCAAGGGTAGAATGAGAAATACCTTGACCAAGAGAAGTGTCACAAGGAGATTGCACAACATTCAACTCTCCCTCTCTCCTACTTTGGAGTATGGGACATGTAGATATAAGATGGCCCGAACTTTTTCAATAACGACAAAAAATTGGTTTTGGGCACTCATTTGCATAGTGGTCCGAGGAACCACAATTGTAGCATCGCCCACGACTAGAGGTAGGAGTCTTTGCTATCGAAGTTTTTTGCTTCCCTTTCTTGTTGGGATTGGGGCCTTTAAACTTAATAGGCCTCTTCTTATTGATGTTGAAGTTCTGTTTGGCACTCACAACTTCAACATCACTTTCTCTATCGACCTCTTCTAGTCGAAAAGCGATATCTACAAGCTGATCGAAAGAAACTTCTAGTTTCAGAAGTAAGGGCTTTTTGAGGTTCTTATTCAACCTATAAACAAATCTCTGATTTTTCTTCAATAGGGTATTAATATATTCGACCCCATATTTAGAGAGAGATTCAAAAGATGCGACGTAGTCGGTCACAGAAGATTCACCTTGAACATGGTCAATAAAGTGCCGAGCTAAAGTTACTTTTTCAGCTTCCGGTACAAACTTCAATTCGAACCTTTCCCGGAATTGCTCCCAAGTAAGATCCGCTTTGATAATCTCAGAAACCAAAAGCTCATACCAATCTAATGCTCTTACTTGGAGCATGCTAGAAGCCACTTGGACTCGATGAAGATCAATAAGATTCATGCGAGAAAAGATGTGGTCGCACGATCTAAGCCAAGCTTGGATTTCTATAACGCTTTCGGATCGCTTGAATGGCCTTCCACCCAAAGCGATATAATCTCTGCACAAGTGTGCAAACCCAAATTTAGGGTGAGTAGGCGCTGGAACGGGTCCGGCAGCTTGGGCATTGTTCACAAGATCTAAAAGTTGTTGAGCAGACATAAATACTCCATCCTGAGGAGTAGCACTAGATATTGACTGTTGTGATTGACTAATTGATGCGTTGCATCATCGGATTCAAATTTTGAAATTTAAAAATAACGATGTTGATTTTAAAAGTGAAATTTAGTTAAGAATATTGTTTATTACCTACATCGGATAAAACCGGTGTAACATGCATATCAATAAGCAGGTAGACAAAGACAAATATGCCTAGATCTGGAATGTCAAAAATAAAGTCATTATGTAAAAGTTTACGTATACATATGTATACGGCTTGACTTATATCTATACATAATACATATCAGGCTTACTAAAATTACAATATATAAATAATCCAACAAGTCACTTAAATCATTTCTTAAAACCCAATAAACGTATGTATAGTAATATATATATATGTACACTGTCATATAAGATTCAACTTTTGAATCCATTTACACAGAGCAACAATACATGCGCATGCTGTATAACAGTATAAATACAGACTACATGACTAACAAAGAAAATACACATCTATATCTATCTATAACTAACATGAATATACTTAATATGTATATACTGTAAACAAATAAGAACTAATGTAACTTATATATCTTAAGCTTATAACTCTAATATGACAGCAACCAGGTTTAAATGAAACACGTGTGCAACATACAAGGTAAACTGTAGGGTATATATATAAACAATTATATAAACTTATAATTTAATAACCCAAACAACTTTCAAAACCTTATAACAACAGGTTTTATATAAAAGAAAATTTTTACAGGCAAATATATTTGGGCTGCAATACTACAATACATATACATAAAATTTCCCAATTTATAACGAGTATATGTAAATATATATACTGTTAACCCATATCCCCTATATATATTGAAACTAGAATATACTTACACAATGTTAATCAGATTGGTATGGTGATGAGCCGGTTCGAGCTTGGCTGGTGGAAGATGGTCGACAGTGGTATGGCCGAGGCTAAGAAGGAGCGGATGAAGGTGCGAGCTGCTTTGTATTGCCATTCGTACGGCAGAACAAAATGAAGCATAGCCGAGAATGAAAAGAAGGTGATGGACTAGGCCTTGGCTTCGGCGAATGATGGTGAGGTGGTGATCTACAAGGGGATGAGGCAGTGAGCGATGTGGAAGGGAGCATGCTCCGCTCGGCTGTGGTTGGAGAAACGAAGTGGTGGGGTTGTGTGTGCGGACTTGCTGAGGTGGATCCCATGGTCGGATTGCCTGAGGAGGCGAAGCAGTGGGTGGAAACAAAGGAGGGTGGGCTTTGTCATGTCAGGGGAAAGGAGACTGCTGTCGAAGGCTAGCAGGCACGCATGGGTTAGTCGAGCTTGGCAAATCTAGGTGGAGGTGCTAAGGCCGAGATGGGTATAGGCGGTTGAGAGCTGAAGGCGTGGAGATGCTTGACGTGGAGGGGTGGGCTCTGGCCGAATGGAAGGCCATGGGTGGTGAAGGAGGAACAGGTAGACAAAAATGAAGGTGGGCTTTTAATAGTGGCTACAGATATAAAACTTTTTACTTTTATTTTCGAATAGGAAAGAAAGAGAAGGGTGTAGTTTCAATAGGCACAAGGAATTAATGATATCGGACTATTGAGATTCTCAAGGAATATGAATGCCATTAAACGTATGAAGGCAAGACAACAATGAATAGTTTTAACAAAGCTTGCTGGATGACACAGTGGATAGTGGAAGGGTAGGAAATCAAAAGGACTTGGTTGCGGAACTGGTACGTTGGGCGTTTCGCAGATCGCACCACACATCGGGCTCCGAAATACAAAAGTAAATATACCGCAGAGACCAACGCGACGAGACGATCAAAATAGTATACAGATATCAGTGGTACGATTGAATTATAAAAATTCGAATTTTTCTACTGGCGGAAAATGCAAGAAAAACGTAGAAAAATAAGATCGACGGAGCCAAAAAGTCCGAATTTGGAAAAACGAAAAATGACGTTTGCTCAGAAGACGGTTTAGAATTTTTCTATGTAAAAATATTTAGGTTCCGAAAACATTTGATTTTCATTGCATTTTAACTGATTAAATTGAAGTAAATTTACGCGCGAAATAAACTTTCATATTTTCGGACGAAAATTTACCAGTTGCTATGTTTAACTAGACGCATTTCAAATATCAAATTTATATTTCAAAATTTTATCGTTTAAAATTTCACAAAATTTCAACTAATTACGATATTAAAACAGTTAAAATTTACGGGTCGTTACATCTTTAATTAGCGCTCCCAAATCTCTAGATTTAATCCAGATCATACCCTATTATCTATTATACACTTTTTAACTCCCTATTCGAATCCACAAACAATATTCTATATAGATTTATTAGAGATTGGATTAGAGAGAAGAGATTTGGATTTAGATTTATTAATAGAACCAGATCTAAAAGTTTACCTTTGATGTAGCAACCTGATTAGAATCTATCTTCTATCCTCTATCCTTTTCTATTCTTCTCCAAAGTGTATATGTGCAATCTATTCTATTTTTGTGTATTTAGAAATTTTGAAGGAGAAAGTAAAATGGCAGAGCTTCCACGCTTATTAGACAAGTAATGAATTGGAAGTAAAGCCCTACGTCCGAATTTATAGAGGTTCAAATCAGCGCTAACCATTGGATGGAAATAGATTAGATCTGGACCACACAACAATTCTTTATTGCCACTCAAAAACCCTTCGGGTCGACCGTCCTAGGCCCAACCGCCCATGGTCGACCTAGGGAGGTCACGGACAACCTATGTGGTTTATTTTTGTGAATTATCAATGTGCATTGATTTTTTTGCTGCGTTCGATTGATTGTGTGCATTTGTTTCTATTTGTTAATTGATTCTTATCAATTCTTACCCATTTTACAAATCTCTGAGATCTTAATTTGAATGTTAACAATTATTAACTTCTAGTTAGTCTTAATTGATTTCATTACCATATTTACATATATAATTACTCTGATGCTAAAATTTTAAACGCTAATAACTTTTTCGTTTGAACTCCGATCGAAAAAGTTTATATATGAATATTGATCATAAAATCGCCACAAATTCAATGTTATAAGTTTCATTGCCAAATTCCAACATTTGTAAAAATTCCATTTTTCAAAATTTATTATTTATTGATTAATTTCTATTTTAATTAATTAACATAAAAATGTGGGGTGCTACGTTCTTCCCCCTTTATAAGAATTTCATCCTCGAAATTCCGCAAAGGTTCGATCATGTAAACCATCGCATATCCATTTTACACTAATAATCACTTAATGTACAATCAATTTTGCAACAATTTGTATATATGTGCATAGTGTATCATAATACATAATATATGAATGAACAATAATTTCTAATTTCCTATATGAATGATTTCTTTTTAAATCAACTTCGAAAATATGATGCTAACATCCTAAACATATTGGCAGTTCTACATGAATGCAGTTTTTTTGAAAAATAAAAATGGTTTTTTACCCAAATTTTCCCACACTCCCATAGATAGAAGCATAGTTCAACTAATTTTTCGTCCAATCCTTATCATGCAAATTCCTAGCACATCATTTCTAACACCCAAATTTAAAAAAATTAAGTTTTCTAAACCTATCATTTTATGCTTGGAAAGGGTCTAGATGGAAAATTCCATATTTCCACCATTCTCTTACGTAACCTTTTTCCACTGCACCATGGGATCTTCTCCTTTGCCCTCAATCTTTTTTCCTATCTTTCCAAGTACAGTTTACATAAGTAACTTTTATTTTTAAAGTCCAAAAAAATTAATGTTTAAAAAGCCATCTTTTTAAATTTTCCACTTATCGACAAGGTATCCTAAAAAACCTTCCATAGACAAAAACAACTTCCTTGTCGATTACCATATCCATTTTAGTACAAATACAACTATGTAGTAAAATCTACACTAATCAACTTATCGACTATTCCCAATGTCAGCATGTTGTATTTTTAAATTTCTAAAACTCAAAATCTTTAGCTTTAAAAATCTTTCCAAAGATATGTGTATTTTTTTTCAGAATCTTATTACTTATAATTAAAAATTTTCATAAATACATTTTACATAAAAAATTTCTTTTTCAAAATATATGCATAATTACATTTTATAAATAATTTTTCGCATTTCTGGCATCAGGGTTTAGCCAACCATCCATCGTCCATAACAGATCCACTTAATTGCGTGGAAAATTTCTAAGTTTTCAAAAACTTTTCTTTCTTATTAATATCAACCAATAAACATGTTGAATTTTAAATTTTAGTCTTCGCGGAACAGGAACCTTGACTCATGGCTCATCTCTCTGTAATCTTGTTCTCTGTCTTCTGAAATTTATCGTCCGAAAAATTTCTATATTTTGGAACTCACATTTTCATTTTACTTCTATTTAATATTAGTTAAATAAATCTTCTTAATTTATTACTTAACTTCCAGTTTCAACTATTTTCTTTTCTCTTGCATTAGTTAAGTGGCTTCATGAATCTCCTTTTTACTGTTTTCTCCAATCATTGCGGTCTACCTAGAAAACACATAAAAATGAACATTCTTCTAAACATATACAATTCATCGCAACAACTAATGCTTACAACCCATAAAAAGAAAAATTAATGCTAGGAGAAGACATAGTACCACAACTACCATCACAATTAGAATGGACCTTCCTAACAGGTCATCCCTCAATAAAAATCTTCAAATCTTATCCTTTCTTTGTTACTTACGATGAGTAAGGTCTATTCATCTCTTCCATTCCATACCCAATTATGGAATAACCATGTCTTCTCTCACTGAAGTTGTAACGACCCGAAATTTTGAACGAATTAAATTTAGAATATTTAATTTATTTTAAATATTTGAACGGTAATTTAATTCGAATCCCGGATATAACTTTGAAACTGACAATTAAATTGTGAAATTTAATCGATTGAGAGTTGAATAAAAATTTAAATCTTCGATTTTAAGTCGAAGAAAAATATTTCGAAAGCTTTTAAATTTCGTATTGATAATACTGAAGGTGATTGAAGCTTCAGAATTTAATTTCGAACTGTTTTGTTCAGTTTTGAAAATAATCACTCGAACCGATATTTATAAAATAGTCAATTTTCAAACAGTCTCGGAATTTTTCGAAACCAGTTCCATTGGGTCCGAAATATCGAATTATTATCAGATTCCAAATTTCGTATTTTTCGGAGTTCGTATGTGAGGATACGACACGAAAATGCATTGAAGTTTTTATCGAGATTTAAATTTAAATTCTAAATTTTAAATTTACGGTCAAAATCATCACCACGTTCTCTTCCCTATAAACACGCCAAATATCATGGGGCTAAAACGTGCAAACCATACTTCATCAGATTTTTAAAATCCCTTCACTCTCGTTCAAAAATCAATGCCGAGCTTCTCGGTAGAACAAAATAAATAAAAAAAAAACGAAAACAATGGCTGAGCAATTAAATCGACAGATCTCGTTCGTTTCCCTCTCCACTATTTTAAATCGCGAGGCTCGATGTGGGCGAACAAAGACGAGGGCTGCGGCGTCGCTTGGGTTTGATGATGGGATTGGCAGCGCGAGTATGGGGATTCGACGCTCGAAGTTCAAATTGTGGAGGGCAGTGGCAACGCTCGCGAACGCCGAGCACGTTGGGAAGTTCGAAATCGAAGTCGCGGTTTTGGGGATTCGTGGGCAGGCGCTTGTTTGGCAGGTGGGGCGCGAGTTCGTCGAGTGGCGACAAGGGCGGCGTCGCGACTTTGGGTTGCTCGATTCGATCGAGCTCGCGATAGAACGGCGACGAGGTCGCGATGGCGACAGCGAGTGCGCATGGAACTGACAGTAGCGATTGAATCGCGGGCGACGACGAAGTGGGAACGGCAGTGATATCTCGAGTTCGTCAGTGCTGGGGTTCCGATTGTTCGAAGGTTTCGAGCGAAAAATTCAAATAGGCAGTAAGGTATAAATTTATCTTTAACTCAATTTAATGGATTTGAAATATATATGCAGTTTTAAACTCTTATAGGCGTACAGAGAAAAAAATATATCTATTACTGTAAAGTATAAAACATTATTGTTTTAATATATATATGTTTGAAGAAGTATAATTTCGAATTCAAATTGCAGTAAGGTTTAAAACAAAATTTTATTTCAGTTTAAAAGATTCTGTATATATGTATATATATATGCAGAAAAATATAAGTAAGATTTTGAAAAGTTTTAAATTCATATAAATTATCGTTTTAATATAGGTATATATAGTTCAAGTAAGAAAGAAATAAAAATAAATCATCAGTTAAAATTTAATTTTTAGATTAACATAAATTTATTTAAACGATAAATAATTGTTCGATTTTATTTCGAATATTGATAAACTGTATAAAATTGTTATACCAGGTTAAAAATCGAGAAAACAAAACTGAAATGGAAAATGGATTGCAAATAAAAGCTAAGGTGAGATTTTTCTCACTCGATTTAAAAGTGGAATTTTCAGTTATTTAATGATTGACTGATTTCTATGAGAATGTGGTATTAGATATGATAGGATATATCTATATATATAGCAGTATATACATATTGGCATATGTATATACTGGATTGTTGATTTCCCGCCTCGTATAGCGGATGAGACCCTATTGCGCCGTTAGTAAGCGGATTTATAAAAACCTATATACCGCGATAATTCCGTACTGGAGCGGAATTGGTATTGTGCTAACATCTTTGGATGCAGGGAAACAGGTTGGAGGGATCCAACTGGATTCCTCAACTGTATTTATTTATTTACAGATGATATATATTCTGTTGTCATATGTTGAGATATGATATTCTATACATTTCATTAAGTTTTAGTTAGCTAATATCCGATGCAATTGATGCGTTGCATCATCGGATTCAAATTTTGAAATTTAAAAATAACGATGTTGATTTTAAAAGTGAAATTTAAAAGTGATCTTTGAAAATATACGTTTATTTAAATTGTTGAATTGATTTACTTTAAAAAGATAAACGTTAAAACTTTTAAGTTATAAAAGTTGAGATTTTGTGAATTTTAACAAAGAAGTAATTTCTTTTGAAATAAAGAGTTAAGAAATTTATGAAATGGTTTAAGTTGAGATTTTTGAATTCTTAAACCAATGTATATAAAAAGATGTATCAAATTGATATTTATCAATTAAAGTTATTGGAATTTTGAAATAAGTTTTATAAGAGATATGAAATTTATAATTATAAAATGTGAAGATATGAAATTTATAATTATAAAATGTGAAGATATGAAATGTATAGAATTATAAATTGTAAAGATATGAAATTTTTAGATTTATAAAGAATGAAGTTGTAAAATGAATGATTATAAGAAAATTTACTTATAAATTGGATTTCTGCTTCTAAATGGAATATTGATCGGATCGTTAATAAGGAAGATTTATAAATCAAAGTTGTTAAAAAAATATAGAAATAGGATTTATAAACGTTGTTTTATAAATTCAAAATCGATGGAGTTTGATAAATTAAATATAGAAGATTTTTAAAGAAGATATATTCGCGATTTTGAATAGCGAATCTTTATTGAAATAAAACGTGTAGAGATGGCTGAAATTTAGTTAAGTGAATTATATTCACGATTTTGGACAGTGAATATATTGTTAAGTAAAATGGATTCATTTTTGAAGAAGTGATATAAAAAAAATGAAGTTAAACATTTTAAAGATGTTTTAAAATGTATTGTGAATCGAAAGCATAGATTTCAACAGTTCTTGTTGAAATAGGCGTTTTCGAGAAATAAGAAAATGGTGGACTATAACACTGTTGTTATAGTAAATGATTTCCGAAAGGAAATGTTTTTATCTAGTATTGGGTTTTTCATATCTATCTTAATTTCGAATCCCTATACTAGTGATTTTTGAGTCGTCGTAACGATGTTTTACGTAACATTCGTTTTTGACTCAAATTGATGTTGTTATAGAAAATAGATTTCCCTAAAGAATAAATATATACTTAATTTGATTTTAAGTATATTGAATATTTTCAAATGTTGAAAATGAATGGATTTGTGAATTACTGACTTATTTTTAAATAAGTATGGAAATGCTTTTCCAAAACGAAATGAAACGTTTTTGAGAATTTATCTTCTTAAAGATAAATCAAAATTGAATATTGAAATCGATTTGAAAAATCGAATATCAGTAGATATTCGATAAGTACAAATTCACTATGGAATTTATAAAAAGAAATGGGAATTCGTTTTAAAAATAAATATTGATTTATTTTTAAAGTGTGGAAATTTTATATCTAGTAAGATATTTTTGAAGATGAGATAATTTGGAAAATTATTTGGAATCTGATGATGTTGCGCATCTTTATTGATAGTTAAATAACCGACTACCAATAATTACCCTGAATGGTATTTGTTGTGAATTGGATGAATTTGAATGCCACACTTGTTTTTAAATAATCGCTCACTATTCGGGTTAGCCGGGAAAGGACCATGGGGTCGTATAACCCATTCCGAATATGTGATACGTCGTTATGAATCGCAATTGAAGACCGGTGTTGAAGACCGGATATTTTTGAAAACGGAAGGATTACCGTCGAGTTACTCTACATCGACTGATCTTCGATTTAGAGGTTTTATCACCCTTAGTGACGGGAAGTCCTGACGTGATTGAAAATTATCCGGAATTGCAAGGGCTTCGTGAGAAGTGCCTTCGGTTCTGTTCGATCCCGGAACAGACTTGTATGGATTGTGTGTCTGACGTTACAATTTGAGATATAAAGCTGATTTCTTTCAAATACATTTCTGTTGGTGGCGGAGAATTTATTCTCTTAGCTTAACACCCTTCTCTGAGACGTACGAGCTCAGAGGTTATGTAGTTGAAATTTATCAGCGATATATCCCAATTTGGTAATGTGGCATACTGAGTGTTGCTGTGAAATGATCAGTGTTTGATCATTTGTGATATGATCATTTGTTTGATCTTATATCTTTGTGATCATAGGTTGATCATTTTGTTGACCCGAAGCAGGGCTTTTTATAGAAAGCGTAGCTTTGTGGACGAGACTTCGTCGAGCCTCACACCCCGGAAATGGTCGAAACAGGACGAATGCGGCAAGGTTCTAGGGAGTAGCGCCCCTTAGTGTATGTCATTCCTTCTGGATAAAGGTGGTATCATGGTATGGAGCCCAGATACTTAACCTCTGTGGTTACTGCATTATTATTATCTATGTGGTTTGTTGCGAATCGGGGATCCTCGGGAAGATCGGTGACGATCGGGGGATGGCATACGCGTGTCAGTAGTTACCTATTTTTGCAGAGGTAACCCGGCCTTGTGTTGGCAGAGATCCGGTTAGGTTCTCGGGTCGTCTATTCCAGGGACGTACCCATCATGGATAGGAAGTTCCTTAGCCTGACCATTTGTTGGAAATCCAAAGAAACAATACGAGCTTTGTACGGTATTAGTTGTAGAACCTGCCATTCACTTATGGTGGCGCCCCACTGTTTGGATGGTAGCTATAGTAGGCATACGATACTGGTCGTATGTTGGCTAAGATTAATATTATACTTTCGAAATGATTTCTACACTATGCACTAATAATAATATCAAAAATGATTTGATTTTGCGTAGTAAGCATCTTTGACTATCATAAGAAGAAATCTCCTCCAATTCTGCGTTTGCATTGTGTGTGTGGTGGGAGGTCTTATGGTAGTTTCATTTTCCAAAAGCATTGCGAATTGACTTTAAAATTCTCTGCTAATTATTTTTAAAGAATAACTGTTTTACGATCTCACACCAGTCTTGCTATATTACAGCATGATAGGGGATTCTCGCTTCGCAGTTTGGTGGCGAACGGGAGACTCTTACCCCTACATGTCCCTGAGAGGGATGGGTTGGTTAGGCAGAGGCCGTGACAGTCGAGAGGCTGGCCGTAAAAGCAAGTTTGGGGTACCATTGTCAGCCACGGTGGGGCCGGGATGGTTGAAAAGCCTACCGGTTGTGACCGCTTCTTTCAGGATGTGACAAAGTGGTATCAGAGCATATGGTTAAGCGACAACCCTGCTCTGTTGGGTGTTACTCATTAGAGATAGAGTCAGCAGCACTCTAGAATGAGTTGAGTGTAATAATAGATATGAGCGCGTATTTGTTATTTGAATATAAAATTGTTTTATATTGTGATGATTGATTTATTGAGTGGTATATGGATTCTGGTCAATACGAGTAATTAACGATCATTGATAGGGATCTCTAAACACTCGAATAGAACAATTCGGCACAGTATTGTTTTAAATAGGGTAAATGAAATAATTTTACCCAAGACTATTTTTGTATAGAAAAGAAATGGTTTTCTATGAATTATTATAGTATATGGTTGCATGGATGTTAGGAAAGTGATGATATTGAAATGTTATCATTACTATTGAAACTGAATAAGAAATTTGAATCATAACCCCAAAGTTAAGAGATAAATCCATATACTAATGAAACTTAAAGAATGTAAATTATAAATGTGATTTGTAATTTGAAACGGAATTCCAGAGAAGTATTTGGAAATGTTTTGAAAAGAATTTGAAAATTTTGGAGATTTGGGAAGTTTAAATCTGTTTGATTTGAAAATGATTTTCAAAGGCTTTGAAAAGTATTTTGGAGAGATGAAAGCTCTAAACTCTTTTCGGTCGCTGGAAAATAACTTCGGTAATGACTGCAGCATTACTGATGTTCATTTTCGAGTTTCCAAAAGAGAAATTGCTGCCAAATTGTTTTAAATGGAAGTTGTTTGAAAATTTTGGGTTTTGTTTTGAAAATTCAAGGGATAATTTGAATTGTTTTCAAAATGATTTTGAAATGTTGCTAAGACTCTGGAATATTATGAAATATTATGAAGTTGATAACTTGTAAAGTTTAAATAAAAATCTAACTTAAAGAGATAAATTTATATATGAATAAAGTTGTGAATATAAATTGTAATGTAAATTTATGATTGGAAATAGAATTCCAAGAAGATAATTGAAAATAAAATTCATTAATGAAAGTGAAATTGAAAGTTGAGATTCATTTCAAATTTGTAAGCAATAGAATGGAATTGAAACTGAATACTGAAAACAAATTTGAATAAGCGGATTAGAATTTGAAATGGATTAGTAACTGAAACTAATTCAAAATGGTGCAGTTATGAAGGAAAGATAATCGATAAATTCAATATTCAGAAGTTAAATTGGATTGAAAATGTGAATTGAATTCAAATGAATTTGAAAATGCAAAATTGAACGAAATTGAATATATAACTTCAAATAGTGAATTAGAGATGATATAAGCAGTTATATTGAAAATTTTGTAATTGAATGTACGAAATGGTTTGAATATATGCAACTAGATATTATGGCTAGTAGGATATACAGGTATAAAGGAATTGGAATTGAATTGCAAAGATAAATTTGAATTGCTCGAAAAAGGTATGTATTTGAATTCGAATATGAGATTTTGATGATTTCTGGTCTAGCCGCTTGGCTTTTTCTTTTTCTTTTTGAAATCTGAGAGTCCGTAGGGACGTTTTGTAGTAGTGCCGTATTAGCCGCGCAAAGGAGACGCTGGCGAAATTTTTCGAAAATTTCGAGTGTTAGAAAATTTTTGAGAAATTTTTGAAAGTTAAAATTTGAATTTAAATTTAAATTTGAATTTTGAAATAAAACAATGATGTTGAAACTTATAATTGAAGTTGAAATTTAGTTGATGAATAACGAATCTTTAGTAGGAAGATTTGTTTTGAAGAATTGATAAAGCTATTGAATATTGAAAAATAATAGACGAGTTAAGGACCACTTTTCCTAACTTGTAATTTCGAGGACGAAATTCTTTTAAGGGGGGAAGTCTGTAACGACCCAAAATTTTGAACGAATTAAATTTAGAATATTTAATTTATTTTAAATATTTGAACGGTAATTTAATTCGAATCCCGGATATAACTTTGAAACTGACAATTAAATTGTGAAATTTAATCGATTGAGAGTTGAATAAAAATTTAAATCTTCGATTTTAAGTCGAAGAAAAATATTTCGAAAGCTTTTAAATTTCGTATTGATAATACTGAAGGTGATTGAAGCTTCAGAATTTAATTTCGAACTGTTTTGTTCAGTTTTGAAAATAATCACTCGAACCGATATTTATAAAATAGTCAATTTTCAAACAGTCTCGGAATTTTTCGAAACCAGTTCCATTGGGTCCGAAATATCGAATTATTATCAGATTCCAAATTTCGTATTTTTCGGAGTTCGTATGTGAGGATACGACACGAAAATGCATTGAAGTTTTTATCGAGATTTAAATTTAAATTCTAAATTTTAAATTTACGGTCAAAATCATCACCACGTTCTCTTCCCTATAAACACGCCAAATATCACGGGGCTAAAACGTGCAAACCATACTTCATCATATTTTTAAAATCCCTTCACTCTCGTTCAAAAATCAATGCCGAGCTTCTCAGTAGAACAAAATAAAAAAAAAAACGAAAACAATGGCTGAGCAATTAAATCGACAGATCTCGTTCGTTTCCCTCTCCACTATTTTAAATCGCGAGGCTCGATGTGGGCGAACGAAGACGAGGGCTGCGGCGTCGCTTGGGTTTGATGATGGGATTGGCAGCGCGAGTATGGGGATTCGACGCTCGAAGTTCAAATTGTGGAGGGCAGTGGCAACGCTCGCGAACGCCGAGCACGTTGGGAAGTTCGAAATCGAAGTCGCGGTTTTGGGGATTCGTGGGCAGGCGCTTGTTTGGCAGGTGGGGCGCGAGTTCGTCGAGTGGCGACAAGGGCGGCGTCGCGACTTTGGGTTGCTCGATTCGATCGAGCTCGCGATAGAACGGCGACGAGGTCGCGATGGCGACAGCGAGTGCGCATGGAACTGACAGTGGCGATTGAATCGCGGGCGACGACGAAGTGGGAACGGCAGTGATATCTCGAGTTCGTCAGTGCTGGGGTTCCGATTGTTCGAAGGTTTCGAGCGAAAAATTCAAATAGGCAGTAAGGTATAAATTTATCTTTAACTCAATTTAATGGATTTGAAATATATATGCAGTTTTAAACTCTTATAGGCGTACAGAGAAAAAAATATATCGATTACTGTAAAGTATAAAACATTATTGTTTTAATATATATATGTTTGAAGAAGTATAATTTCGAATTCAAATTGCAGTAAGGTTTAAAACAAAATTTTATTTCAGTTTAAAAGATTCTGTATATATGTATATATATATGCAGAAAAATATAAGTAAGATTTTGAAAAGTTTTAAATTCATATAAATTATCGTTTTAATATAGGTATATATAGTTCAAGTAAGAAAGAAATAAAAATAAATCATCAGTTAAAATTTAATTTTTAGATTAACATAAATTTATTTAAACGATAAATAATTGTTCGATTTTATTTCGAATATTGATAAACTGTATAAAATTGTTATACCAGGTTAAAAATCGAGAAAACAAAACTGAAATGGAAAATGGATTGCAAATAAAAGCTAAGGTGAGATTTTTCTCACTCGATTTAAAAGTGGAATTTTCAGTTATTTAATGATTGACTGATTTCTATGAGAATGTGGTATTAGATATGATAGGATATATCTATATATATAGCAGTATATACATATTGGCATATGTATATACTGGATTGTTGATTTCCCGCCTCGTATAGCGGATGAGACCCTATTGCGCCGTTAGTAAGCGGATTTATAAAAACCTATATACCGCGATAATTCCGTACTGGAGCGGAATTGGTATTGTGCTAACATCTTTGGATGCAGGGAAACAGGTTGGAGGGATCCAACTGGATTCCTCAACTGTATTTATTTATTTACAGATGATATATATTCTGTTGTCATATGTTGAGATATGATATTGACTGTTGTGATTGACTAATTGATGCGTTGCATCATCAGATTCAAATTTTGAAATTTAAAAATAACGATGTTGATTTTAAAAGTGAAATTTAAAAGTGATCTTTGAAAATATACGTTTATTTAAATTGTTGAATTGATTTACTTTAAAAAGATAAACGTTAAAACTTTTAAGTTATAAAAGTTGAGATTTTGTGAATTTTAACAAAGAAGTAATTTCTTTTGAAATAAAGAGTTAAGAAATTTATGAAATGGTTTAAGTTGAGATTTTTGAATTCTTAAACCAATGTATATAAAAAGATGTATCAAATTGATATTTATCAATTAAAGTTATTGGAATTTTAAAATAAGTTTTATAAGAGATATGAAATTTATAATTATAAAATGTGAAGATATGAAATTTATAATTATAAAATGTGAAGATATGAAATGTATAGAATTATAAATTGTAAAGATATGAAATTTTTAGATTTATAAAGAATGAAGTTGTAGAATGAATGATTATAAGAAAATTTACTTATAAATTGGATTTCTGCTTCTAAATGGAATATTGATCGGATCGTTAATAAGGAAGATTTATAAATCAAAGTTGTTAAAAAAATATAGAAATAGGATTTATAAACGTTGTTTTATAAATTCAAAATCGATGGAGTTTGATAAATTAAATATAGAAGATTTTTAAAGAAGATATATTCGCGATTTTGAATAGCGAATCTTTATTGAAATAAAACGTGTAGAGATGGCTGAAATTTAGTTAAGTGAATTATATTCACGATTTTGGACAGTGAATATATTGTTAAGTAAAATGGATTCATTTTTGAAGAAGTGATATAAAAAAAAATGAAGTTAAACATTTTAAAGATGTTTTAAAATGTATTGTGAATCGAAAGCATAGATTTCAACAGTTCTTGTTGAAATAGGCGTTTTCGAGAAATAAGGAAATGGTGGACTATAACACTGTTGTTATAGTAAATGATTTCCGAAAGGAAATGTTTTTATCTAGTATTGGGTTTTTCATATCTATCTTAATTTCGAATCCCTATACTAGTGATTTTTGAGTCGTCGTAACGATGTTTTACGTAACATTCGTTTTTGACTCAAATTGATGTTGTTATAGAAAATAGATTTCCCTAAAGAATAAATATATACTTAATTTGATTTTAAGTATATTGAATATTTTCAAATGTTGAAAATGAATGGATTTGTGAATTACTGACTTATTTTTAAATAAGTATGGAAATGCTTTTCCAAAACGAAATGAAACGTTTTTGAGAATTTATCTTCTTAAAGATAAATCAAAATTGAATATTGAAATCGATTTGAAAAATCGAATATCAGTAGATATTCGATAAGTACAAATTCACTATGGAATTTATAAAAAGAAATGGGAATTCGTTTTAAAAATAAATATTGATTTATTTTTAAAGTGTGGAAATTTTATATCTAGTAAGATATTTTTGAAGATGAGATAATTTGGAAAATTATTTGGAATCTGATGATGTTGCGCATCTTTATTGATAGTTAAATAACCGACTACCAATAATTACCCTGAATGGTATTTGTTGTGAATTGGATGAATTTGAATGCCACACTTGTTTTTAAATAATCGCTCACTATTCGGGTTAGCCGGGAAAGGACCATGGGGTCGTATAACCCATTCCGAATATGTGATACGTCGTTATGAATCGCAATTGAAGACCGGTGTTGAAGACCGGATATTTTTGAAAACGGAAGGATTACCGTCGAGTTACTCTACATCGACTGATCTTCGATTTAGAGGTTTTATCACCCTTAGTGACGGGAAGTCCTGACGTGATTGAAAATTATCCGGAATTGCAAGGGCTTCGTGAGAAGTGCCTTCGGTTCTGTTCGATCCCGGAACAGACTTGTATGGATTGTGTGTCTGACGTTACAATTTGAGATATAAAGCTGATTTCTTTCAAATACATTTCTGTTGGTGGCGGAGAATTTATTCTCTTAGCTTAACACCCTTCTCTGAGACGTACGAGCTCAGAGGTTATGTAGTTGAAATTTATCAGCGATATATCCCAATTTGGTAATGTGGCATACTGAGTGTTGCTGTGAAATGATCAGTGTTTGATCATTTGTGATATGATCATTTGTTTGATCTTATATCTTTGTGATCATAGGTTGATCATTTTGTTGACCCGAAGCAGGGCTTTTTATAGAAAGCGTAGCTTTGTGGACGAGACTTCGTCGAGCCTCACACCCCGGAAATGGTCGAAACAGGACGAATGCGGCAAGGTTCTAGGGAGTAGCGCCCCTTAGTGTATGTCATTCCTTCTGGATAAAGGTGGTATCATGGTATGGAGCCCAGATACTTAACCTCTGTGGTTACTGCATTATTATTATCTATGTGGTTTGTTGCGAATCGGGGATCCTCGGGAAGATCGGTGACGATCGGGGGATGGCATACGCGTGTCAGTAGTTACCTATTTTTGCAGAGGTAACCCGGCCTTGTGTTGGCAGAGATCCGGTTAGGTTCTCGGGTCGTCTATTCCAGGGACGTACCCATCGTGGATAGGAAGTTCCTTAGCCTGACCATTTGTTGGAAATCCAAAGAAACAATACGAGCTTTGTACGGTATTAGTTGTAGAACCTGCCATTCACTTATGGTGGCGCCCCACTGTTTGGATGGTAGCTATAGTAGGCATACGATACTGGTCGTATGTTGGCTAAGATTAATATTATACTTTCGAAATGATTTCTACACTATGCACTAATAATAATATCAAAAATGATTTGATTTTGCGTAGTAAGCATCTTTGACTATCATAAGAAGAAATCTCCTCCAATTCTGCGTTTGCATTGTGTGTGTGGTGGGAGGTCTTATGGTAGTTTCATTTTCCAAAAGCATTGCGAATTGACTTTAAAATTCTCTGCTAATTATTTTTAAAGAATAATTGTTTTACGATCTCACACCAGTCACCATGACTGACTCGGAGTTTATTGTTTCCCTTCTAAACTCTGGGTGCCCACCAATTTCCACACGGGCAGTCTAGAGTTAGATTATCAGGATATTCTGGATATTCTGGAGCTTTGGAGATAAGCTGGAGGACGAGACGTAGTATTTGTATCTGATAGTATTTATTCCGCTGTGTATTCTGTATGAGGACAAGTTTATATAACTGTCCATTGTTGTTTATTGACTCTGATGATATGATGTGATGAAATGTAATAACAGATATAATTCTTTAGTTTTTAAATGATATTCATTTATTTATTATATATTGTTCCGCTGCGATATGTGAGATTTTGATATTGTGTTCTGTTGTTCTTCTTCTTTTTCTTCTGCTTTCTTCTTCTTCTACCCTTTTCTTTTTCTTAAAACCCTCACTATTGGAGTTTCCGGCACTCGATTGCTCGACAGTCGATAAAGTGAGTATCGATGTCGAATTTTCGAAAGTCGAAAATTTCAGGATGTGACAGAAGTGGATAAGAAATACAATCTATGTAGTCTTCGTACTAAATGACAAATAAGCTTGGCGAAATAATCTTTTCCGTTTCCTCTTTTGCTCCTCCAACTTAAGCCTACCAATATCTTCCACGTATGTTTACCATCTCATTACCATCTGTTACTATCTTCTCATAATCTCATTCTTTTGATAGTATTCTCAATCCTTGTTATTTCCTTTATTCATAAGCCTCCTACAAGCATATTCCAAAACTTCTAGAAGTGTCCTTTATTTTCATATTTATGGGTTATACACACATCAATATAATATTCCTAGGCTTTTTCTAGCGTCCTCACCTTCTACGGGGATTTTTTTGTTACTTTTCCAAAAGTAGTCATCGTTATCTCCTCCATAACTTTATTCTTTTTCCTCATCTCACCTAGGCACTAATTCTTATATGCTCCATATTTAAAATCTTGGTTTGGTCTTTATCATTTTTCTTCACAAATGAAAACTTCAAAAAAAATTGAAATATCTAATCCCAAAACTCTTGTCTTTAAAAGTGTTACTTAGAAACTTCTATTAAATTCAAAAATACTTGGTGTTTTTTAACTCTTTTCAAAACTTACATTTTAAGATTTTTGAATTTAACTTATTCCCTAAACTTAAAAGGGAACGTTAGTAATTCTAAGTTTAAAATCAAATCAGCCTTTTTTTAAAGACTTTTATTTCATAAAAATCTAGGATTTTTAATTCAATCATTTATTAAGTTCTTCTTTCGAAAACATTCATTTCATCAAACTATTTCTTCCAAAAATATACTTTATATGTTTTTAAAACACCTTTCATAACTTTTAAATTATAAAAATTGGAGTAGATAAGAACAACTCTCATCTTATCAATTCATTTACATTTCTTACTCTTTCAAACATCCAATATTGGGCAGAGTCTCAATTATCATAAAAGGGGGAGTTTTAAAAGATACCTAAATTAAATACACATAATAATGGAAAATGTACATTTTCCCTTTTTTAGCTTCTCTAATTAGATTATCAGCATTATTTTTAATAAAATTTACTAGCACTATTTCTAATCACTGCATTTTTGTATTACACTAAAGGATCCTATATTTTAATGCATCAGAACTACTTCTCCCCTCAAGGGGAATTGTTAACGCTATAATTCTCTATGCATCGCTTAAAAGACGATTCTTGTTTTGTGTGAAATTACAAGTAATTATGTTTCATTTTCTTTATTGAAATAGACAGTCCAAAATAGGGGTTTTCATATTTTGTACATCTCTTACTTTGCATTTGTATTCTTTATTATTTCAAATAAAACACCTTTATTTGTAACTTGATTGATTCATAAAAACTTATTTTGTGATCCCTTTTCATTATAATGAATTAACATATGTCAAATCCCAACCTAATTAAAATAAAAGAAACCTCTCATTTATTTAATTTCAAAACTTCCTACTAATCCACCCATCAGCCTAAACTGCACTAACTCCAATTTTGATTTACCATATCTTTATTACTATAGTGCAGCCACTTATAGTTTAATTTATCTTCTTTTCTAAACCATTTACTCTATTCCAAATCCGTACCACTTATATTGTCCACCCATGCAGACCTTTTTATATCCTAAACCATTTACTCTATTCCAAATCTGTACCACTTATATTATCCACTCATGCAGACCTTTTTATATCTTAAAAACTTTCATTACATAAAAAGATTCACGACCTATATTGCTCCATTATTTCTTTTCGAAAGAAAACAGCCTCAGGCAAAAATTTCCTTTATTGAAATCTAAATATATATTTTCTTACAAAACCTTTAATATGTTATACACACACACACACACTCTCAAATTTTAATACTTACTTTTTATTTATTAAAATTTCTTTTAAAGTATACAATTTATACTTTTCCTCAATTTTCAAAAATTTCTTTTTATTGGGTTGGATTCAAAGTGGACTTCTGACTATTCTCTTAAGAACATCCTTCGTTCAATTTCCAAAAATCCAATCATAAATTAAGGGTGACTATTTCACACCTTCTTCAGGAACTTCTCCATATTCCACTTTCTATAACATATGGATCCTTATTTTCCCTTTACCTGGACCTATTTTACATCATCAATCGGCAATCAAAATGGGGATCAACAATCATTAGACTACCAAAGCTCGACTAGGGAGTCAAGTATCATCCAGTTCTAGGGATATTCCATATGTAACTACTCTATAGATGGGACTATTA
Organism: Allium fistulosum; assembly: GCA_030737815.1. NCBI lineage: Eukaryota > Viridiplantae > Streptophyta > Magnoliopsida > Asparagales > Amaryllidaceae > Allium > Allium fistulosum. The sequence goes on from CM060904.1 coordinate 716,458,133, forward strand.
GGATTTTAGCATATACTATATTTATATTTATAGTAAAAATACAAATACAGTCGATCATCATTTCCTAATTTTTTAGGAATCGACTAATTTAAGCTCTGATACTAAATGTAACAACCCGAACTTCAACGGACCTAGATTTTCACTAAACCGAAAACCTAAGTCCACTAAAATATGGATCATTGGTTTGGTATCCTACAACAAGGAAAATATATCAGAGCACTAATGATAATAACTCACAGTGGAAATAAGAAAATATAATAGATCAATATAATTATTGACCAAAAATCAACATCTCAAACATCGCACATTTGTAAATTTAGACTTAATAATATATAGAAATCTACTTGCAACAATACAAATTCTAATAAACTGAAATATCACAAAAATCGCAAAAGTCAAATTAGATTTATTCCAGACTTTATTCAACAACATCGAATAAAATGAAATCTGAATTCATTAAGTTTTAGTTAGCTAATATCCGATGTAGAAACTAACAATTCTAATCATTACATAATTATAGAAATAAAACTAATCATTACAGGATTGCAGAATTAAAACTAATTATTACATAGTTACATAGGCAAGTTCATATCTCAACTTTTCACATTTGGGAATTCATTGCAACTTAAATTCAGTTTTCAAACATATAGGAATAGATTTGCAATGATATAATCAAGTATTATATAAAAAAAAATATAATATTCTCACTCACCTTTAATCAGCACTCCCAAATCTATAGATTTAATCCAGATTTGACCCTATTATCTGTATTCTCCACTTTTTGACTCCCTATTTGGGTCCACAGACAATATTTTTTACAGATCTATTAGAGATTGGATTAGAGAGAAGAGATTTGATCTAGATTTATCAATTAGAACCAGATCTAAAAGTTTGCCTTTGATGTAGCAACCTGATTTGAATCTATCTTCTATCCTCTATCCTTTTCTATTCTTCTCTAAAGTGTATGCATGCATTCTATTCTATTTTTGTGTATTTAGAAATTCTGAAGGAGAAAGGAAAATGGTAGAGCTTCTGCACTCATTAGAAAAATAATGAATTGGAAGTGTATCTCTAGGTCCCAATTTATAGAGGTTCAAATTAGTTCTAACCATCGGATGGAAATAAATTAGATTTGAACCACACAAACAATTCTCCATCGCCACTCAAAAGCCCTTTGTGTCGACCGTCCTAGGCCTAACTACCCCTAGTCGACTTAGGGAGATCACGGTCAACCTAGGTGGTTTATTTTTTTTAATTATCAACGTGCATTGATTTTGTTGCTGCGTTTGATTTATTATGTGCATTTGTTTCCGTTTGTTAATTGATTCTTATCAATTCTTACCCATTTTATAAATCTTTGAAATCTTAATTTGAATGTTAACAATCATTAACTTAAAATACGGCTATTTGAAAACAAATGGTATCTCATATGACCACGCCGCACATAACGGATCGAGTTTTTTCCTTATGATAACCAAAATCTTTACTACGCAAAATCTAGTAATATTATTTTTAATGACATTCTTTTGGAAACACTTTTCAAGTAAATATAAATAAACTTAGCAGAATTGTTACATTATTAAATTCCAGTACTAGGCTCTACAATCAAGTCCGAAGGCACTTATTAGAGAATGGATTTCCATACAATAGCAGGTAAGGAACTACCTTCCATACAGTACATCTCTAGAGGGATGTACCAAGGATCAACAACTTTGAAACCTCTACACCTGGCAAAACCGGCTACCCGCAGACCCATCTTGGTGGCGGATAGAACCAAATATGACATCACCCTGGTCGTAACCGACCTATCCGGGATCCTATAGCATATATAACATAATCGACATATATAGAGTGATCTAGAAAGGTGATCACTATACCCTAACGGTTGCGAACCATATAGCCCTATGTCATGCCTTGTTTAAGCTATTTCCAAACGATGAGGCCCGAGGTAATAATTACCTTTCACGTAGCACTTTCCACTTTGAATGTCACATTGCCAATGCCTTCACACACTATTGATTTCCACAAATGTACAACCTCTGAGCTCGTATGTTTCAAAGAAGGGTGTTATGTGTAGGTAAGTTACTTCCTACACCACTAAATAGATGCACATTCGTACAAATCAATGTACGTGTATGTTGGAAATGGAATGTCAGACATTCGTCCGTAAAAGTTGTCTAGGAACAGGACAAACCGAATGAACTCTCCTACCACATCCAATCAGGAATCATCCCTAGGATTAGTATTGAGCAGCCCATACATCAAAGACCAAAGGAAGATACTACTGGCACATATATATGATATGGAAAATTCCCCCCGAGGGTCAGTGACAAGTAGCCCTTCATTTTATTTATTATTATTCCAAATCTTCACTTCGAATACGTAAATTAGTTTGAAGTGGTTTTTGGATAAGAATCACTCAAATGTGACCCCGGTTCCTTCGAACCAATCATCGATAAAAAAACGTTAGGTAAATAGGTGCTTATCATTTGATTTATCACTTTTTTTAATAAAAAATATCTTCTAGAGATATATATATATATATATATATATCTTTAAAACATTTCTTTCCAGTATATACAGAATCATTAAACCTCTCTTTAACTTTGGAAATACCAAATCATTTTCTTAAGTCATATTGAAAAACATTATTGAGTTAAAAAGGGTCGATAGAAATTATACTAATTCCACTCAATGTCAATTTCCGTATTCAACCTTTACTATCTATCGGATAAGGGTGAAATCACCTTTTAAATTCACATGGACAATATGGGTTCCCCTCTCGGAATTTAATATCAAGTGTAAGAAGATTATTTCTATACAATCCAAGTTGTATTTAATTTGAAAAAATTAAATCTTTTATACTTGCCTCGTTTTCGACATTTCGACATTATCTATTCCTGACTCTGGAACAAGGCCAGGTGAGCCAAGGCACTGGTGGCTCCTGAAATTCTCCTTAATTTAAGCACCTAACATCCAGATCTCATGAATAGAAAAACCTAGTCTACTTGTCGGCTTTTAGAGCCAAAATTAAATCACTTGATTTTAATAGCTTTTCATTAAAAAAATTATTTAAACCTTTTACAATAAATTGTAAAGCTTTAAAATCATCTTTAAAATACTTAATTATTTGTATGAAAATAGTTATAAAAGATTTGGAAAAGAATACTTAAGTTTAAAGCCATATTTCAAAAGTTATTAGAAGTGCTGCAAAAAGTGTTGCGAATAGTGCTGTTAATAGTGCTTTCAAAGCTTATTTGATCAAAACAACTTTTCTATCATTTAGAAATCCATTTTTATAACTCAAATCTCTTTTAAACATTTTAAAATATTTATAGAATTTATTCCATATTTTTTAAAAATTAAAAATATTACTTTTAAAGAATTTGTCGCTTTGGTATTCGAACTGCCAAAGCACGACTATTTTGAAAACTTGTTTTGCTCATATTTCAAAATATACTAAATGAAATCTCAGTCTTTTTTTGAAAATTATGATTATAAGAGTTTGGAAAATTCATTCTTATTTCAAAGAATTCCAACTTCAAATCCATCGTATAAATGGATTCAACTTTCTACGGTGCGAAATCGCGAACTATCGTTATGCGACGCGCCTATTTTTAACTCAACTTTCACAACTTGTCCAAACTTCACCACCTATGGAGTTAGAGACATAGATAGGGGTATCTAACATTTTTTGTTAAGTTTCAATTTATCAACTAATTCTTTAGAAATAAAACTGTGGGAAGCTCCAGTATCAAATAAAACACTAACTCGATTTTCATTAATGCATATATTACATTCAAGAACTCTCTTGCCCTTCGCATCAATCAAAGTTGAGGTTTCATCTTTAATGGTAAAAACTCTGACTTGTTCTCCTTTCTTTTCAGTAAATAATCCTTCTTTCGGTGCCCTGGCTTGCGACAATTGTAGCAATTCCTATCCTAAGCCTTAGGATTCTTACAGGTATTGGAAAAATGACCCTTCTGTTCGCAATTATAATAAGTAATATCCTTCAAATTGTTTTCTTCCGGACACCCTTCTAGCTTGCCTTGCCATGGCTTCTTCCCAGAATGGTTGAACTTCCTCTTCTTCCAGTTATTATTGTTGCTTTGAGTTGTGGGCAGATTCTTTTTGTCTAGAGTTTCATACCGGAAACCCATGTCTACCAAATCTACAAATATTCCCTTTACATGTCCAGTCATGCTGTCCTGATACTGCCCCTTCATCTCAGCGATAAACATTTCATTCTTCTTTAAAGGAGTATTTATCAGATCCGGACCAAAACGAGACAATTCACTGAACTTGTTGGAATATTCTTCTACGGACATCTCTCCTTTCTTTATATCCATATTTGGAAGTTGTATATATATTACTGTATTTTACATGTATATTGTTTTATATCAGTTAAATATATCTGTTGAACATTTATATATATATAAAACCGTACGCCTATAACATATGCTTATACTGTTGTTTTATATACATACGTACGACTTTGGGTTCCAATATAAAATTAAGGGTCTCATTTTAATTTTTAATTTGTATTTAAGATGCAATGATTTGAATTATATATACGGATTTATATAAAAATATGTTTTGGTTAACAATTTGGTATATGTATATTATATATAGTATGTTATGTTTACATTTATATTAATATTTTGGAAAAGCGTGCGAGTGTGTGTATATATATATATATGTATCCATGATTACTTTTAATGTTTAAAATGTACATGGAGAAGTTTAAATTGACTTTTATAAATACCGATTTCTGAAATGTAAATACAATGGTTCCATTTGAAAAATTGGTTTTAAAATACATATATAGGTATATATAGATTTTAAATATGTATTTTAATTGAATATTGGTTTTAAGGAAAATAATAATATAATATACATTTCGTTTTATTTATATCAAGCTGATTTGTGGTTCTTGATTTCAATTTATCAGCTTTGTTCATCAAACTCGTGCCCATCCTACTTTGCTTTGAAATTTGTGATTGGATTCGAAACTCATTCCATCCTATTCATCTCTCTAGCCTCGAAAGGTGAGCAATCACTCACGATTAACGTTCTTTTATTTATTAAATTTGATTCAATTGAAATGACAATTGAAATATGCTGCTGTTAGTTATTTACACTGTTATATATGTTATTTACCTATATCAGTTCACTTGTGACATCTGACACCATTATCTGTTAATTATTTATGCGATGATAATCCCGTTTGGTTGATATTTGATTGATTGATGATGTTTATATTGGACGTTAAATTGTTAATGTTAAAGTGATAAATAATATGCAATCGAATTGATATAGGATAGTCAACAATTTAAATTGGATCTATATGTTGAATTTGATTTGTTAAATTTGTATAATATGACCCCCTTTAAATGTTTAATTACTCGACACGTAGTAATATGGTTAACTTCACTTTGAACCATTGAATGTATGTTGTATAAAATTGATGTTGTATGAAATTGAATAATTGATATCAAATGAAGAACCGTATTAATATTAGTGTAATAATCTTTAATCTACATGAAATGATAGTGTAGATTCTAGAAGTAATTATATTAATTTACACAAATAATAATGTGAATTAATACGATTATTTTGGGATTATTTAAATTGATTATTTGATTTTTATTGATTGTTGTTATTGCTTGTTTATTTACTTTGACACCATCCCAGTTATCACACTGCGAGTTCCCTTTGTTATGCTTTGATTTTTAATTGAATTGGAATCGGGTTGAAATGATAAATACCCAAATTAAACTTTGACCTAGGATAGAGAATTAAATGAAACCCGATTGGTCAACAATTTGATTTAAAAATAAAATAAAGATTTATTTGAATAACTACTAAGGTTTTAAAATGAAGTTTGAATTTGAATTTATATGAAAGTAAAATGTTAATATGTAATAATCCGAAACAAAATATTAACATAGTAGTTGATGAAAGGATGTTGTTTAAAATTAAATTATTAAGTTTGAAATTATTTAATAATTAAGTTTTTGAAATTATTTAATAATTAAATAAGATTGAATTATTTACTAATTAAATGAAATTGAATTCTTGATATATGAAATTGAACTTCGTAATAAGTGAAATTGAACTTCTTTAATAAGTAAAGTTGAGTTATGAAATAATTAAGTTTTGAAATTTGTAACTAAGTAAATGAATAAGTGAAATCGAATTTCTTTAACAAGAAATAAATGCGATTAATTGAAATTAATGTAAGACTTGTAATTTAAAGAATTGATTTGACGAATCTAATTTAATTCAATTTGAAACTTTGATATAATGAAGTTGAACTTAAGTAATTGATTTAATAAATTGGAAGTTAAATAGAAATTGTTTTGAATGATAATTAACTTAATAAATATTGAATAAATTGATTTGAATGTTAAATTAAATAAATTTAAATGATTTCGGAATGAAACTTATATAGAACTTGAATCAATATTTGAATTGTTTAAATAGAAATTGAATTGAATTATAAGATTTTGAAATTATGAATGTGGAAGTTTTGAAACGTAAATTATGGAAATTGATTTAGAAAGAGAAATGAAATGTTGGTTTACAAATTCTATTTGAAATTGAATTTGATTTGGTTTTGAAATTTAATAAACGACTAATCGGTGTAATAATTACGAAAGTTATTAAAGAAACCGAAATCGGTTATGGACATACTCTCTGTTTAAACCGAAAACCACTTTAATAACTACACGCGGAGTGTGATCCAGAAAGAAGTGGTTGGAATGATGTACGTGATGACTGAAGAAAGAGAACGATAGTGGATAGCCTTGACACTTGTGTCAAATTGGAAATGACTAAAACAGGAGCCGTGCCGGGCCAAATGGGGGTTAGCTACCTCGAGCGAACACACTTCTTCGAAAACTACTCATTACTTGTTGTCGATTGGTGCACCCTTGATTTTGGGAGTGTTGTTTCGCGGTGTTGTGATCGATGTGGCGATGCGTTCTCACCAGTCCGGATCAGGCTAACGGTAGTTTCACTACCTTGGGTATTGCCTCATATGCCTTGTCATACTTGTATCCCTATTGCGCGACCACTACGATTTGTTTTGTGTTATACCTATGGAGTACTCCCTGATATCCCACTAGTTTACGGTGGAGTTTACAGTCCTGTATAGACTATAACGCTTATATAAAATGTGTTAAGGGGGATAATGGTAACGCCTTAACACTATTTTGATATTTTATATTACTGTTAGACATTATCTACTTATCGTACACTACTACATAGTAGATAGTTTAACGGATCCTTAAAGGATGGTTATTCCAAACATCTTTTGAGTTACTTGTATTTCAATTGCTATTTCACTTGAGTTGGATTTATTGATATAAGAATGTTAATCCTGACTCGAGTGTTTTGTGTTTTCTTTACGCTCGGGTTAGACTGAGTGTACCACTATTCGAGACTCACCTTTGGAGTTGGAGCTTCGCTTGGAGATCCAGCTTTCAGATATCCAGTTGATTCTAGTGATGTATTCTGATATTGTATTCGAGACTTCTGATGTACCTTATTTAACTCTGATATGTTTATAGTAGCTTCATGAACTACTATCTTTTGTTTCCGCTGCAATTATTACTCTGTGTCTGTGATCTGTGATTACTTTATTTACTGTATATGCTCAGTTTTGCCAAATTTAAAATAACAATTCGGTATTTTGAATTATTCAAGTCCGACATGTGCGGATGCGAATAGTGCAAAATAGCGGGTCGTTACAGTTGGTATCAGAGATTTGATAGCTCTAGGCAAAACTTAGCTTATAGGGTAAATGTATTTACAGAATCACTCTCATTCGAGTTTCAATCTCTTCCTTTTGACTCAATTCCCTTGAATTTTGGAACGTTCCCTGCGGTTCCAAAATTCATTCGTGTCCCTCACAATTCGTCTTCTTTCAATTCCGGAGTATCCCATAACTCCACTTCGAATGACCCTTATAGTGAATCGGCGGTCTCGCCAAACTTCGAATGATTTGTAAAGGGGTGAAACTCCTTTACAATAGGCATTGATTTACCAGAGATTTCTGTATCCTCGGTTTACGATGCTATATATCTCCTACTATACCTGAATTCTATTTCTTGAGATCGAATGTAGATTTGCCCCGAAATTCTGCATCGATCTTATTCTTGAAGTCACGATCGACCCGGTTAAGGTTACCCGCGATTTTATATAAACTTGTCCATCTTCTTATTTCGTTATTTAATCATCCTGTCTTTGGTTTCAAACTTATCTTTGAATCAGAATTCTCTTTGATTTGAGTCCCTCAAATTTAAATCTCTATCCTTGCTTTGAAATTCATTATTGTATCGTCGAGCGAGGAAGTGTATTTGTAAATTAATATTTAAAATGTTTTAAAATATATTGTGTTGTTTGAGTTATTGATGTTGATTTGGGTTTTCGATCGATTTGTCTGATCAACACTATCGATAGGATTTCCAAAACACTTGAACAGAACAAACTGACACAATATTATTTTCAAAATTTGGTAAATAAAATAATCTTGTTAAATTATATTATATATAAGTATAAATTTTCTGAAATTGAATTGTTAACTGAATTGGTTGTCAAAAAAGGTAATATTGGATTTACACTATTTTTTTTGTAAATCATTGATTATTCCAACATAAAAATAAATGGAATTATAAAAGTTGGTTTATAGAATTATTTAGAAATTTAAATGAATTTAAAATTTAGAATTTGAGAATTTAATTTTCAGTGATTTCAAGCTTTGGTTTTTAAAATTTTAAACTGTATATTATTGAAGGTATTTTCAAATAGAAACCATTTTCAAAGAATTTTTAAATGTTTAAATCAGTGCTCTTCTCTTTGTCGCTGGAAAATAATTTCGGTGATGGCGGCCGCATCATCGACATTCATTTTCGAGTTTCGAAGTGAAGAAACCATTCTGTAACTTTGCTATGGTTTTGTTTGAAAAATATTTTAAATTTGAATTTCTTAAGTATGACTTGATTTATATATATACATGGGTATATTATTTTAAATTTAATTTGATTTAATATATATAGTATATACATAATTATCTCTAAAGGGTTTGAAATTAAACAGAAATTTAATTCTTAAAATTATGTTAAAGGATGTTTTCAATTATAAAAAAAAGGCTAAATTTTAGATAAATATTTAAACTTGAAATAATTGAATTTGGAAATTTTATTTGTATAGTAATAAATTGCATTTCAATATAACTTACCTAAACTATTCAGAAATTAAAATGTAATTGGATAATATACAATATAAAATGATTTTATAAATAAAATTTGAGTGTTTATAATAAATGTTATGCATTTAGATTTTAATTATAAAAAATGCTAATAAAGATGATAGAATAATAAGTTAATTGAATGAGATAAATAAAGTAAATTTTGTTCTTAAAGAATTAACAAATTGAATTGAATCAGCTTAATGAAATACCTTGAATTAAGATCAATTATTGAATATTAATTGATTTAAAATGAAATTTATATGATTAGAATTAACGATTGAACTAACAAATTTAAATCGAATGACTATTTATTAATTTAATATAAATGGATTTAACCAAATTGAAAAAAATATAAATTAATTTAAATTGAAATTTATATGGTTTAAATTAATGTATATGGTTTAAAAATATGTAATAAGATATATTAAGTGAAATAAACTTAATAATAATTTGGAATAAAAGAATTAAATCTGTTGAATAAAATATGAGTACAATAATAGATTATACAAATTGATGATTTAGAAAGTGTTAATTGAGGATGACTAGATAGTAAGATAATGAATTTAGAAATAGATAGATTGATTTAACTTAAGTGAAACCAAGTGGATTAAACCAAATTGTTAAATATTAATTAGTTTAATTTGAAATTATATGGTTTAATTGTTTTATCTTGTCTTTTAATCTATTTTCTTTCTGGTTGTTTCTATTCTCCTACCTCCTTCCTTTTCGGGGACGAAAAGTTTTGAGTGGGGGAGAGTGTAACGACCCGTAAATTTTAACTGTTTTAATATCGTAATTAGTTGAAATTTTGTGAAATTTTAAACGATAAAATTTTCAAATATAAATTTGATATTTGAAATGCGTCTAGTTAAACATAGCAACTGGTAAATTTTCGTTCGAAAATATGAAAGTTTATTTCGCGCGTAAATTTACTTCAATTTAATCAGTTAAAAAGCGATGAAAATAAAATGTTTTCGGAACATAAATATTTTTACATAGAAAAATTCTAAACCATCTTCTGAGCAAACGTCATTTTTCGTTTTTCCAAATTCGGACTTTTTGGTTCCGTCGATCTTATTTTTCTACGTTTTTCTTGCATTTTCCGCCAGTAGAAAAATTCGAATTTTTATAATTCAATCGTACCACTGATATCTGTATACTGTTTTGATCATCTCGTCGCGCTGGTCTCTGCGGTATATTTACTTTTGTATTTCGGAGCCCGATGTGTGGTGCGATCTGCGAAACGCCCAGCGTACCAGTTCCGCAACCGAGTCCTTTTGATTTCCTACCCTTCCACTATCCACTATGTCATCCAGCAAGCTTTGTTAAAACTATTCATTGTTGTCTTGCCTTCATACGTTTAATGGCATTCATATTCCTTGAGAATCTCAATAGTCCGATATCATTAATTCCTTGTGCCTATTGAAACTGCACCCTTCTCTTTCTTTCCTGTTCGAAAATAAAAGTAAAAAGTTTTATATCTGTAGCCACTATTGAAAGCCCACCTTCATTTTTCGTCTATCTGTTCCTCCTTCACCACCCATGGCCTTCCATTCGGCCAGACCCTACCCCTCCACGTCAAGCATCTCCACGCCTTCAGCTCTCAACCGCCTATACCCATCTCAACCTTAGCACCTCCACCTTGATTTGCCAAGCTCGACTAACCCATGCATGCCTGCTAGCCTTCGACAGCAGTCTCCTTTCCCCTGACGTGCCAAAGCCCACCCTCCTTTGTTTCCACCCACTGCTTCGCCTCCTCAGGCCATCCGAACATGGGATCCACCTCAGCAAGTCCGCACACACGACCCCACCACTTCGTTTCTCCAACCACAGCCGTGCAGAGCATACTCCCTTCCACATCGCTCACTGCCTCATCCCCTTGTAGATCACCACCTCACCATCATTCGCCGAAGCCAAGGCCTAGTCCATCACCTTCTTTTCATTCTCGGCTCTGCTTCATTTTGTTCTACCGTACGAATGGCAATACAAAGCAGCTCGCACCTTCCTCCGCTCCTTCTTAGCCTCGGCCATACCACTGTCGACCATCTTCCACCAGCCAAGCTCGAACCGGCTCATCACCATACCAATCTGATTAACATTGTGTAAGTATATTCTAGTTTCAATATATATAGGGGATATGGGTTAACAGTATATATATTTACATATACTCGTTATAAATTGGGAAATTTTATGTATATGTATTGTAGTATTGCAGCCCAAATATATTTGCCTGTAAAAAATTTCTTTTATATAAAACCTGTTGTTATAAGGTTTTGAAAGTTGTTTGGGTTATTAAATTATAAGTTTATATAATTGTTTATATATATACCCTACAGTTTACCTTGTATGTTGCACACGTGTTTCATTTAAACCTGGTTGCTGTCATATTAGAGTTATAAGCTTAAGATATATAAGTTACATTAGTTCTTATTTGTTTACAGTATATACACATTAAGTATATTCATGTTAGTTATAGATAGATATAGACGTGTATTTTCTTTGTTAGTCATGTAGTCTGCATTTATACTATTATACAGCATGCGCATGTATTGTTGCTCTGTGTAAATGGATTTAAAAGTTGAATCTTATATGACAGTGTACATATATATATTACTATACATACATTTATAGGGTTTTAAGAAATAATTTAAGTGACTTGTTGGATTATTTATATATTGTAATTTTAGTAAGCCTGATATGTATTATGTATAGATATAAGTCAAGCCGTATACATATGTATACGTAAACTTTTACATAATGACTTTATTTTTGACATTCCAGATCTAGGCATATTTGTCTTTGTCTACCTGCTTATTGATATGCATGTTACACCGGGTTTTTTAAAAAAAAAGCATATACCAATATTTGGAAGTTGTATATATATTACTGTATTTTACATGTATATTGTTTTATATCAGTTAAATATATCTGTTGAACTTTTTTATATATATAAAACCGTACGCCTATAACATATGCTTATCTGTTGTTTTATATACATACGTACGGCTTTGGGTTCCAATATAAAATTAAGGGTCTCATTTTAATTTTTAATTTGTATTTAAGATGCAATGATTTGAATTATATATACGGATTTATATAAAAATATGTTTTGGTTAACAATTTGGTATATGTATATTATATATAGTATGTTATGTTTACATTTATATTAATATTTTGGAAAAGCGTGCGTGTATGTAAATATATATGTTTATTCATGATTACTTTTAATGTTTAAAATGTACATGGAGAAGTTTAAATTGACTTTTATAAATATCGATTTCTGAAATGTAAATAAAATGGTTCCATTTGAAAAATTGGTTTTAAAATACATATATAGGTATATATAGATTTTAAATATGTATTTTAATTGAATATTGGTTTTAAGGAAAATAATAATATAATATACATTTCGTTTTATTTATATCAAGCTGATTTGTGGTTCTTGATTTCAATTTATCAACTTTGTTCGTCGAACTCGTGCCCATCTTGCTTTGCTTTGAAATTTGTGATTGGATTCGACACTCATTCCATCCTGTTGATCTCTCTAGCCTCGAAAGGTGAGCAATCACTCACGAATAACGTTCTTTTATTTATTAAATTTGATTTCAATTGAAATGACAATTGAAATATGCTGCTGTTAGTTATTTACACTGTTATATATGTTATTACCTGTATCAGTTCACTTGTGACATCTGACACCATTATCTGTTAATTATTTATGCGATGATAATCCGATTTGGTTGATATTTGATTGATTGATGATGTTTATATTGGACGTTAAATTGTTAATGTTAAAGTGATAAATAATATGCAATCGAATTGATATAGGATAGTCAACAATTTAAATTAGATCTATATGTTGAATTTGATTTGTTAAATTTGTATAATATGACCCCTTTAAATGTTTAATTACTCGACACGTAGTAATATGGTTAACTTCACTTTGAACCATTGAATGTATGTTGTATAAAATTGATGTTGTATGAAATTGAATAATTGATATCAAATGAAGAACCGTATTAATATTAGTGTAATAATCTTTAATCTACATGAAATGATAGTGTAGATTCTAGAAGTAATTATATTAATTTACACAAATAATAATGTGAATTAATACGATTATTTTGGGATTATTTGAATTGATTATTTGATTTTTATTGATTGTTGTCATTGCTTGTTTATTTACTTTGACACCATCCCAGTTATCACACTGCAAGTTCCCTTTGTTATGCTTTGATTTTTAATTGAATTGGAATCAGGTTGAAATGATAAATACCCAAATTAAACTTTGACCTAGGATAGAGAATTAAATGAAACCCGATTGGTCAACAATTTGATTTAAAAATAAAATAAAGATTTATTTGAATAAATACTAAGGTTTTAAAATGAAGTTGGAATTTGAATTTATATGAAAGGAAAATGTTAATATGTAATAATCCGAAACAAAATATTAACATAGTAGTTGATGAAAGGATGTTGTTTAAAATTAAATTATTAAGTTTGAAATTATTTAATAATTAAGTTTTTGAAATTATTTAATAATTAAATAAGATTGAATTATTTACTAATTAAATGAAATTGAATTCTTGATATATGAAATTGAACTTCGTAATAAGTGAAATTGAACTTCTTTAATAAGTAAAGTTGAGTTATGAAATAATTAAGTTTTGAAATTTGTAACTAAGTAAATGAATAAGTGAAATCGAATTTCTTTAACAAGAAATAAATGCGATTTATTGAAATTAATGTAATACTTGTAATTTAAAGAATTGATTGACGAATCTAATTTAATTCAATTTGAAACTTTGATATAATGAAGTTGAACTTAAGTAATTGATTTAATAAATTGGAAGTTAAATAGAAATTGTTTTGAATGATAATTAACTTAATGAATATTGAATAAATTGATTTGAATGTTAAATTAAATAAATTTAAATGATTTCGGAATGAAACTTATATACGAACTTGAATCAATATTTGAATTGTTTAAATAGAAATTGAAATTGATTTATAAGATTTTGAAATTATGAATGTGGAAGTTTTGAAACATAAATTATGGAAATTGATTTAGAAAGAGAAATGAAATGTTGGTTTACAAATTCTATTTGAAATTGAATTTGATTTGGTTTTGAAATTTAATAAACGACCAATCGGTGTAATAATTACGAAAGTTATTAAAGAAACCGGAATCGGTTATGGACCTACTCTCTGTTTAAACCAAAAACCACTTTAATATCTACACGCGGAGTGTAATCCAGAATGAAGTGGTTGGAATGATGTACGTGATGACTGAAGAAAGAGAACGATAATGGATAGCCTTGACACTTGTGTCAAATTGGAAATGACTAAAACAGGAGCCGTGCCAGGCCAAATGAGGGTTAGCTACCTCGAACGAACACACTTCTTCGAAAACTACTCATTACTTGTTGTCGATTGGTGCACCCTTGATTTTGGGAGTGTTGTTTCACGGTGTTGCGATCGCTGCGGCGATGCGTTCTCACCAGTCCGGATCAGGAAAACGGTAGTTTCACTACCTTGGGTATTGCCTCATGTGCCTTGTCATACTTGTTTCCCTATTGCGCGACCACTACGATTTGTTTTGTGTTATACCTATGGAGTACTCCCTGATATCCCACTAGTTTACGGTGGAGTTTTCAGTGCTGTATAGACTATAACGCTTATATAAAATGTATTAAGGGGGATAATGGTAACGCCTTAACACTATTTTGATATTTTATATTACTGTTAGACATTATCTACTTATCGTACACTACTACATAGTAGATAGTTTAACGGATCCTTAAAGGATGGTTATTCCAAACATCCTTTGAGTTACTTGTATTTCAATTGCTATTTCACTTGAGTTGGATTTATTAATATAAGAATGTTAATCCTGACTCGAGTGTTTTGTGTTTTCTTTACGCTCGGGTTAGACTGAGTGTACCAGTATTCGAGACTCACCTTTGGAGTTGGAGCTTCGCTTGGAGATCCAGCTATCTATCCAGCTTTCAGATATCCAGTTGATTCTAGTGATGTATTCTGATATTGTATTTGATTATTGTATTCGAGACTTCTGATGTACCTTATTTAACTCTAATATGTTTATAGTAGCTTCATGAACTACTATCTTTTGTTTCCGCTGCAATTATTACTCTGTGTTTGTGATCTGTGATTACTTTATTTACTGTATATGCTCAGTTTTGCCAAATTTAAAATAACAATTCGGTATTTTGAATTATTCAAGTCCGACATGTGCGGATGTGAATAGTGCAAAATAGCAGGTCGTTACAAAAGATGAGTGGGAATATTATATATTTTTATATAATACTATATTATATCGTGGCAAATCTATTCCTATATGTTTGAGAACTGAATTTAAGTTGCAAAGAATTCGTAAATGTGAAAAGTTGAGATATGAACTTGTCTATGTAATTAAGTAATGATTAGTTTTAATTTTCCAATCGCTTAATGATTAGTTCTATTTTTGTAATTACTCAATGATAAGATTGTTTGTTTCTGCATCGGATAATAGTTAACTAAAACGTAATGAGTTGGGATTTCATTTTATTCGATGTTAATGAATAAAGTCTGGAATAAAGTTAATTTGACTTTTGGGATTTTTGTGATATTTTAGTTTATTGGAATTTTATTGTTGCAAGTAGATTTCCATATATTATCAAGTCTAAATTTACAAAAGTGCGATGTTTGAAATGACAGGGAGTAAATATATGCCTGTAAAAGAAAGTGGTGTACGAAATCGGGACGATTACCATATTTTGTACTGCCTATTTCAATAAATAAAAAGAGAATTCCTTGTAATTACAAACACCACGCAATCCCCTCTTTTGTATAAGATATGGAAATTTACTGTGTAACAATTAATTAATGAAGTTTAATTTCTATTTATTAAAATATAGTAAATCCCAAAGGCGGAATATTGAAATAAGAATGTAACTAAAATGTTAATAAAACAAAAACAAATGAAAATGGAAGTCTGAGTAATAGGCAAGAGTAAGAAGCTGGGGAAATGAAATGGACTAAGTCTGATAATCTAATGAAATGGACGAAGTTTGATAATCTAAAGAAATGGATTAAGTCTGATAATTGAATGAAATGGAATAGAAATCAAAGTTGAACTAATGAATGTTGTAGCAACGATATTGATGTCTAAAACTGAGAAGCGGTAAATAAAATTAATCAAGTAAAATAAAAACGCACAGTAAGACTGAAGACTTAAAGTCAGACATAATAGATGTTGAGGTAATAAAGAAAATAGAAGAAGAATAAGTATGCATAAGTCTGAAATATGTATATAAGTAGTCTCGGATATGTGTTTATGATGGGTGTGAATAATTATAAATTGTATTTTATAATTATAATAGACCAATGTCTAAAGGTCGTTAGACTGGGTTGGAATGTTAAAAACATATCCAACCAATAGGACCCATGGTGAGTGTACGATTTTGTACTAGAGAGGTACCCCTAGGTCTGGACTGTGCTTACTGCCTTGATTACAAATTTTCTGTTATAATTATGTCGAGTGCATAGTTAAGTTAGGTCTGCTTCATAGTTTTTAAGTGAGGATGTTGCCTTGATTGCACTAAACAATCTAGATGGACGGTGAGTGAGATTGGACTTATTCAACATGGCACGGAATGTCTGGTGTGCTTAAGTACCAAAACGAGTTGCAACAAGTGTACATAAAAGGCTGGCATACTTGGGTACCTATAGGGTAGGAGTTGCATATTTATCAAGTTCGTCATCAGTCTCTTACGGTCAACGGGAAGGACAGGGTTACACCCAACTGATCTCTTCTGCCTACTAGGATTGGTTCAGTTGGGTCGTGCAACGCTATAGTTGTTTGTTAGTTTGTTTGATAGGGTAATGCTAGTTAACCTATACAAAGGTTCCTTCAAAACATGGATGGGTGGTGGTGCGTAGAGCCTAAAATCCACGATAAGAAACACATAAAGGTACATAAAAGGTTGGCGTACATGATAAAAAATCCCCTAAGCATTACGACCTTATGGACTAGAGTCATGGACTGGAGGTCGTCGTTGCGTACGGTAGGATTTCCTCGGTGATGTGAAGACGATGGATCTTTACGAGGCGCCGAGCGATTGATACTAGTAGGGATAGCATCTAGATCCATTAGTGGACTTGCGGTGTGTGTGTATATATATATATATTTACCTATATAGACATAGATCTACCTGGTGTAGATGGGCGTGGTTCGTACGTAGCAATGGAGTCATAGCGATTAGTAATAACATCTAACATAACATAAAATAGTAAAAAATCGGCATAAGCTAGTGTTATGTATAAGATGTATAATTTACCAGTCACCAGAATATTGTTCTGACCCGTCCTCATTACAACCCACAGGATTTAGAGGGGCAGTTACTGGTGTTGATTTGGAGCAGTTGTCTGGCTGAGGCCCTTGACATTTGAGATGTCGATTATTGGTCAGTAATTATATTGTTGTTGTGAGTTATTACCATTAGTTCTCTGATATATTTTCCTTTTTGCAGGATACCAAGCCAATGATACATATTTTAGTGGACTTTAATTTTCAGTTTAGCGAAAATCTAGACCGATTGAAGTGCGTGTTGTTACAACCAAAGTACATAACGTCCGCCAAATGTTAGGCAATATATTACTCATGGCTACTGGGGGCATCAAAGGGTTACGTACTAATATTTATTGAATAACTATGGAATGGCTCACTTGATAGTTTTCTGTTGGTTAATATTACTAAGGTGAAACAAAAAATATCTATGTGACAAAATTACATAACTTTCTTGACTCAAGAATACTGTTGACCTTCAATATGGAAGCTCTACTTTAATTATAGTTAAATGGTGGCACTCATCCATCGAACGACTATAGTTGGATTGAGTGGAAGCATTGGACTTGAAACACTATTCAAGTGAGGATTCATCTTCCTAGATATATAAGGTTAGTATCATAGTCAACTGAAGTCAACTCAAAGTCAAAGTCTTTGGCCAAAGTAGTTCGATTAATAGTAATTGTTATTACTGAACCAAGGACTTTGTGTTTGGACTATAGTGTTGAATATGGACGATACTGGAATTTTGATGATTATGTACCAAATTCCATAAGTCCAAAGTGATGTAGTTTTGACGAAGAGAATTGATGTAAATAATTGTCACTACCGGGTAATGCTTAATAAAGTAAAATTGGATTTTATCGAAAGTAACTAGGTGATAAATTTGGCCATAATGTCACACCACCTGCTAAATGAAGTGTGAACGTTAATATTCCAATTGTTCGATATTAATCATTGACCAAATTTGCACCTAATAGTCACAAATCTGAAATGTTGAATACTCATTTTTCACCCGATTTAATTAATTTGTAATTGTTATAAATTAAAAAAATTAATTAATATTTACAAAATATTAATTATAAAATTTTATTTGATGTGTATTGAACAATATTAAATAGTGTGCATATAATATTTATATAAACACTGATCGATATACGATATCGATACGTGTTTAAATTGGATATAAATGCAATAAATATTGTTCAGGCTTGAAGCGAATTTGAGGCCCATATGGGGCTTGAAATTTTCGGCCATGATGGGAGCAAGATATACTAGCCATTTAATGGCTTTGGGGGTGGTTTTGAATGTTTAAAAAAAATATGAGAATGGGTAAGAGAAAATTAAGGATCTTGATTCTACATTTTCTCTCTGCTCTCTTTTCTCTCCTACATATAAACATCTTAACCCACATTTTATTTTGTGCTTTCGCTGCCTCCATAATCCCTTTTGCTAGCTAAAACATAACCCTTCCTCTCCTCAAATATTCAAGCAATTTGAATATAAATTAAAATCAAATAATCGTTGGTGCTAAGACAATTCAGAAGCTAGCAACTTCAGGATTGGAATTCAATTCAAGGAGTTCACTTCTTCTTTTAAACATGTGAGCTTTAAGATTTGGTGAAAGGTATTTTTCTAATTTTCTGCTATTATAATGTTTATATGATTATAGTTCTATATATCATTTTGTTAAAAATTATCACGAATCGGTATATTGATGGATTGTCACATACTCTCGGCTTGAAATAAAAAAAATTATTTTGAAATTTTAAATAATAATATATTATATGGATTTAAATATCAAATCTAATTTTTAAAATTTTTAACACTATATAATATATATTATAAAATTTAACTTTGTTAGTATGATTTTCGACAATAGTAAATTTTTTTTTGGATATGCAATACACACACACACACAAATACTATTATTTAATTCAAAATCAATTATATAAAAAAAATGTATGTATATATATTTATAAATAATATAAAATTCTGGAAAAAATTTATATAATATAAAATATTTCGAAAATAACTTTTATTATTTTCGTACGATTTATTAATTAATTATAAGTTTTTAACCAATAAATTATTTAAAGATCGGAAACTAAATTAAAATTAAATTTATTTAATTATCAAGCCGAAAGCAGCAGTAAAATATATTTTAAATTATAAATTATATATATATGTATAATTATAACCAGTTATATGTTTATATGTAATATGTATTTAATATAATATAATATATAAGTATGTATGTATGTATATTAAAATTTATAAATTTTAGTTCAAATTTTATGTTATAATATTCTAAATAATTTTACAAATTAATGTATAAAATAATTTTTTAATTTAATAATATATATGTATGTATGCATATGTATTTTAATTAAAATTTTATGTAAATAATTTACAATTAATATTTTATAATAATTATATAATTATATTTTCACACAAAAATATATATAAACAATTTTATGAACACATATACACACACTTAGATAATTCATTTGTATACACAATGGGCTAATTATGTCTATTGCGGTGTAAATCCCAACATCTATATACGATCATGTCAAACCATGTGTACATTACCTTATTACACGTGCACGCATGTTATATGTGTATAAGATACATGTACATTTAATATTATACATATTCTATAAAATAAAACTTTTTTGATAAATTTAAATAGAATATTGATTTTACTTAAAAGAAAATTAGAAAAGTTCTAAATAAATTTAGAGTACATAGGCTCAATAAAGAACCAAAATGATTTTTTTTTGAAATTTACCCGACTACTCCGCTACGGGCTGACCCAACCAACAGATGGGTAGTCAGAAAGGAAGGTGATAGTAGAGGCCGCAAATCGATGGTGAGATTCCATTAATGGATGATCATGAAGAGGCACTATCTAAGGTATTTTTAGAATTTCAAAAGGATACGATGTAAATCCTATTGATTGAATTTAATTATTAGTTGTATATATAAAATAAATAAATACATACATATATATATTATGTTATATTAATATATATGATATATAAAATTAATTAATAAAAATTTATTCAACGGTAAAATAGGAAAATAATATTTAACAATAATAATTTCATATAATATAAAATTAATAACATTTTATTTAATGGTATTTCAATTGTTTATAGTATATATTTTAATAGTATAAACTAGTGTATGTATGTATGTGTGTGTGTATAATAGTATAAACCAGCATATCATCGTAATAATAAAAAATAAAAATTTATTGCAAATATATTATTAGTATTATTTAAATTACTAACACCTTTACCGTGCTTCATCGTAAAGGCGTCGTGAAATTTCAAACAATTTATGGCATGAATGTTGGCGCAAAGCACAACACGTATAGTCACGAAAGCGTAAGCAATCCCCTATGATTACCCATGCTTTTGCGATGAGTTACATATTGTTGATTCCCACCCGATGCATCGTTAGTGAGGCGTTGTCAAATTTTGGTGGAAATAAATATATATTTCTATCGAAAATAATCAGTTTGAACCAACATTCCTATCGATGTTCTAAGATTTCCAAATCCAACCATATAAATGATTTAATATTATATAAGAAACCTAGATATATACACAGTTCTTAAAAATAATCCAATCTTTGTTGATCAGATTGGAGGGTCTTCTCCTTCTTCTTCATCTCTTTCTCCTCCTCCACCAATCCCTATTCTGCATTCACAACCAGTTTCTTCAAATCTTGATGAAGAGGGTTTTCAGATCGTGCAGCATAGGAAAAGCATCTCCAATGTTGGTTATGGCTTTGAAAAGAGCAAATAGGCTCAAACTAAGATAAATCAGACATAGTGCGTCTCAAAAGCACCATCAATGCTAGTTAAGGATTTAAAAAGAGCAAATACGCTCAAACTAAGATAAACCAAACATCCATCAAGTACGCTAAAAAACACCAACAAAAAACTAGTTATGGAATATGTAAAAGCAAAGAAGCTCAAACTCATATCAAATAGTGAAATCCACCAAGTGCGTATTAAAAGCAGCACCAAAAACCGGTTATGGATTATATAAAAACAAAGAAGCAAAAACTCATGTCAAATAGAAGAATCCATAAAGTACATCTCACAAACACCACCAAAATTGGTTATGGACTATATAAAAGTAAAGAAGCTCAAACTCATATCAAATGAAAGAATCCATCAAGTGCGTCTCAAAAGCACCACCAAATAGGTTATGGATTATATAGAACCAAAAAGCTCAAAATCATCTCAAAAAGGAAAATCCATCAAGTGCGTCTCAAAATCACCACCAAGAATTGGTTATGGATTATAAAAAAGCAAAGAAGCTTAAAATCATATCAAATAGCAAAATCAATCAAGTGCGTCTCAAATGCACAATAAAAATTGGTCGTTATTATACAAAAGTAAAGAATCTTAAAATCATATCAAATAGTAAAATCCATCAAGTGTGTCTCAAAAGCACTACCAAAAAATGGTTATGGATTATATAAAAACAATCAAACTTATATACACAAAATAGGAAAGGAAAGAATAATCATATTGCATTGTATGGCCACTAGTAGGTATTCATTAAATTATTCTCTACTCTCGGCTCGAGGCTTATTCCTCTTGAAGACTCAATGATCAATTCCCCTGGTGATAATTTAAAAAAAATTCATCAAGTTCTCTTTGATCTGATTCATTTTGATGAGATCAATTCTTTCACTAATTTCTCAATTACTTTAGATCCAAAATAAATGCATCTTCTCTTTCCATTATACACTCTTATATAAATTCCAATGTTCATCACTACGGTTATGAGTGTATCTACTCACATTATGAATAAAGATATATTTAATAATTTAAGAGAAACTTAATGCTTTCTTCAATGTTAACATATTTACTAGGTCCCTTATTCCTTCCAAGATACATACTAAGATCATGGAG
Organism: Allium fistulosum; assembly: GCA_030737815.1. NCBI lineage: Eukaryota > Viridiplantae > Streptophyta > Magnoliopsida > Asparagales > Amaryllidaceae > Allium > Allium fistulosum. The sequence goes on from CM060904.1 coordinate 716,480,675, forward strand.
AGATAGCATATGCATCGTATTAAAATAATTAAGCCATTTCATGTTTTTTCCCAATATAGTCAAAATGATATATGGGAAACTCATTTTCAATTTTTCTCATTTTTGAGGCTAATGTCACATCTTTCTCTCTTTAGTCATTGGCCTTGATTTGAAAATTTTGAACTCTTTCACCACATTTAAGTTTGTACCAAAAATTAGCGCATTCAATATAAAAACATGAATCTCTATGAAGCACTTTGAAAATCATAATAAAAGAATACGCATTCAAAGTTCTTAGGTAAAAATATTAGTTGGTAATTCTCTTCCCATTTTTAAAGAAAAAGGACAGAGTGACAATTTTGCCGAACACCCCCACATTTTTAGAAATGCCAATCTTGGGAAGAAACTCTTCAATAGTTCATAAGAAGTCTTATCTAGCCATTTATGAGGAACTAAGCTCATTATGTAAGAACTAAACAAAATAGCTTCCTCAACATATAACCAAACATACTAAGATAACTATACTTAGCTTCATACGATCAATTACATATAATTTTCTTGAATATGTATATGCTTTAACATAACTTTATTTAGTAATAATAAAATACATAATTCCTTCAAAATACATGCATTTTCTATATTCTTTATGAACTAGTTATTTGTAAGTTCATTAACACACTAGCTATAATCATAACTTGCATGCATGTATATTTTCAAAGATCTATCACATGAATATTCATTAACTGCCTATCATAACGTAAACAAATTCATAGGTTTTCATACAAACATATCAATATACTATCATTTGATCCTTTTCAACATTTGAACAAACAAATCATACTCTTACTAAAAAAAATTCATAGTTATGATAATGAATCTAACTACATAAGCCAATAAATATGATTCCCATTATTCAATTCCAAAGTTGATTTATTATTACACACTCTTCAAATTATTTACCTTTTCAAACATTAATCATAGCATTAAATGCCATAAATTTATAGACAAAAATAAATCACAAAATCATGTATAATTCAAATCAAGGAAAGAGTCACAGGTCCCTATTTTTGATGTTGTTATAGGAAAAGTCCCTGTAGAAATGAATATGTAAATTTGGTCCCTATTTTTGAAAAATAAAAAAGCAAGATGCCTTGCACTTATCTGACAGAAAATGCATGGTAACTTGCACTTTTCTGTTTTTGAAGTCTTTTTCGAAATTTTCAAAATTTCGAAAAGCGCAAGTTATCTTGCACTTTCTATCAGGAAAGCACAAGCTAGTATGCGCTTTCTGATTTTGAATTTTATTTTTGGAAATTTTGAAATTTTTTAAAAGCGCAAGGTAACTTGCGCTTTCTATCAGAAACTATCAGAAAAGCGCAAGCTAGTTTGCGCTTTCTATTTTAAAATTTTTAAAAAGCGCAAGCTAATTTGCACTTTCTAATTTAGAAAAAACAGGGACCTAATTTACGTACTTATTTCAACAGGGACTTTTCTTGTAACAACATCAGAAATAGGGACCATTCGTGCAAAGCCCCTAATTCAAATACCATGCCTTTAATACACATAATAGTTCGTAATAAAAATACACAAAACAAAATTTCCACCATATAAGTTTTTTTTATCAAAAAGTCATATACATGTAAATACAATAGCTTACTATATGATCCTCTTTCTAATTAATACCATAATATACTTATAACTCATATTAATGAAAGTAATTCATTACTCCGAGTACTTAAATACACACACACATCAATCTACATTTTATTATGGAGAAAACAATATTAAATGTTCAGCCTTTTGGTATTTTTGGCTAAGGATTGTATTATTAAGCAAATTAAAGCAATTAACATACTGTAAATACAACATTTATGTGCATTTATGGTGATATAACCCCTGCTTGAATTGGAAGATGAAACTGAAAATCCTTAATTATTATGGTCATAAAACTAATTTTAAACTTTAAAGTTCTTTCCTTATTTACATATTGTGCAACTTAATCATATAACTTTGTTCTTCTTCATAACTAATAGTGCATAATTTGTATTCCTAATACCCACAAATTATGTTTTCCCTTCAAACCAACCTTCTCCCACAGTTTGACACTTCAATAAAAATTCACAATTTAAACAATAACCCAAAAAATCTTTTGTGTAATCAAAGTATCATTTTTAGTCCTAATTGTTTTTCACTATAGTGAGTATATAAAGATAATTGTCCATGTAACTAACAAAAAAATTCATTTTGTGAATCTATGAGCACAATGCATGCAACAAAAACAATATTCATGAATTTAAATTGAATTGCTTACCATATTTATTCAAACTCCTAGTTTTCTTCTTCAAGTTCTTTAACAACCATAACCACACCTCGATAGTTCAAACTATGCTTTAAACCCATGTATCCAAACCCCATAAAAAAGGATACTTTTCACTTTTAAATTGGAGTTGTATAGGGACAATGGAGAAAGCAAGTGATAAGAGTTGTGTCGTGGATGAGGCTACAACCTTGAAAGCTAAATTCGATATGACTATGGCGCAATCGATAATTGTCGTCCGCTCCTCAAGGTTAACACTACAATCCTTCAAACTCATGTACTAAAGGTTAAAGGATTTGGAGATTTGAAGTCACTGCCCATGAGTTTTGAATATATTTGGAAAATTGATTTTATTCCAAACGCAATTGTGGAAAGAAAGAGATAAAGAAGATGACTTTTTTACTCTGTAATTTTTATATTGGGGTTTTGGACCAAAGGTCCCTATTTTCAAAGCTCATACACAAAAAGTCCCTGCTCATAAACCCATGTAAATTAGGTCCCTATTTTGTTGTTTTTTACCAAATTGTCCTCTTCTAGAAAATCGACTTAGCATCATTTTCAGGGGCAAAAGCGGTATAAATTAGCCAAAATTTAAAAATAGGGACCTAATTTTCATAACTTATTCGGGAGGGACTTTTCTTACATCATCTTTCAATTTCATGGACTTGACAGGCATTCCTTGTTTTATATTTCTTTTCAAAGATGAGAGAACTAAAATAAACGCACAATTATCTGCCTCTCACTTAAGCCCATCAATCATAATAAATAAGCTTTCCATGAATAAAAACTTTTTTCGTTTAATAAAGAATACAAAAGATTAGATAGTGAAAATTTAATTTTTGTTATATTTATCCAGCAGTATTAGTGATTATAACTATATATGAGATCATCCCTTAAATGATCCAAAAAAAAGAAAGCTAAAACAACTACAATAATATATACATGGCGAATATCCAGAAGTTGAAGAATAATAAAAACTGCTGTATTGAGAGTTGTTGTAATTTGAAATGGGTTGAAAACTGGTGCAGGTGAAGTGCCTTGTTCTTGAACACACTAGCTATAGATAGCTAACCAAGATGCACATCAGGGCCGACCAAACGATTTATGTTGCCCTAGCCGAACAAAAAAAGATCTTGTCCTAATTTCTTAATAAACAATATTTCATACGTGCGAAATTTGCAGGCATTAAAATCTACACAATGATAAAGTGAAAAAAATAACAAACTTGCTATTTGCAAAAGCAAAATTACCAAGCATTAGCAAAATTACCAAGCATTAGCAAAATTAGCTCTTAAAAAAAGTCCACTAGAAAGCATTAGTTAGATTAGCTATTTGCAAACAATAACCATCTGATCTTTTCAAAAGAAATATGAAAAAGAAATCAAAATCCCCTGTATATAGAATTGATAATAGACTAAAGTGATGAAGAATTTTAACAATGAATAAATAAAGAAAGTAAGCAAATATTGATTCAAAGTACAAAATATTTTGTGAAAATAAAATAAAAAAGTGAAATACATGGGTAAAGTCTTTGAACTAGTAGGCTAGTTTCTCCCCAGCATCTTGCAATACATTAACCATCATTAACTCCATATCATCATTCAAAAGCTTTCGTAAATCAAATTGTGCACTTTCTTCTTTGATTTACTTTTCTCACTTCAAGAAACAACCATTGACTCCAAAAAAGTTATCGATTAGCAAAATCAAAATTAAAGCTTAAAGCTATTGATCAAATTTGAGCAAAAGAAAAATCCATTATACTAATTGGTTCCAAACTCACATGAATCCAAATAAAAATTTAACCCAATTGAATAGTCAGACCTTTCAACTTACTATCAGATTATTTCTTAGCTAAATATCAGTATGAAACTATGAATTCCAAATATATCAAAATTAACCAAAAACTGTGATAGATTAAAACATACTGATGGGTTTGAACAAGTTGAACAAGCATGAAATAGCACTAAAAATATATTTTTTATTTGATTTTTATTATTTCAATAAAAAAATATTATTTTGCAACATGTTCATTATGAACTAAGCATAAATTGGTAAGTACTTGTACAATAATGATATACATGTTGCTGTTAGAGCTTTATTAAATGTTTGAATTGTTAAGCGTAACAATAAAAATTATTGTGATCCCGTTAGTTAGACCTAGCCATTTTCATTTTTTATTTAATACACTGGGTTAAATTTTCAAGCAATATGTTTTTATTACAGATGAAGTAATATCGATGTTGCATATACACCGCTTACATGACACCTCCCACTTTGGAAAGGAAGTTACTATATATTATATGCCATAAGTACACAACTTTTAGACTCTCCATGGTAGAACTGATTACTATGTTCCAAAAATAATACACATGAGCATAAATAACACAATAATACCTTATTTAAGTTAAAAATTTATTCTATATTGTTTATTTTGATTAGGATATGTTTACGTTTACTTTATCCTATCAAATGCACTCTTATTAATATGCAAATCGAAACTTTATGATTTTATTTTTATTCTTGTTGCATATACTTGTCTGCTTCTTTATAAATAGAGGTAAATTATTCCAACCATTTTTTTAAAGTCCAGGCATATGAGAAATTTACCTCTTATTTTCTAGTTGATTGTTTATAAGTAACTATAGGATATGTTAGGAGATTGGACTATTCAAGCTAACTATCTAAAAGAATTTAGTCACTCGACTTTTGGAAATTATTTTTTTGACTCTAAATAGCAAGACACTCCTTGCAAATTTTAATTTATTTCAAATGACATAGTATTTCTAGCTGCTTCCACATAAAGTTGCATCATGGATATTATTGTAGTTACAACCCATGGGTGTGACATCTTTACATTTTTCTGATATGTTCATTTGCTCGCTATATGTAATCCTACTAGTATGCTTATAACACATCATTTGTTAACCCAAAAAATGGATCAACACCCTGGATCAAGTGTGAAAGCACCAGTGCAGATAATTAGCAACACAAATCTTAGATAAACACTAAATAAGAAGCAGAAGTAAGAAAAGAGACACAGAATTTTTATAGTGGTTCGACTGACTCTGGCCTAAGACCACTTTAATCAATCTTTATCATGATTATACTAGTTGAATCTATTTGGATATCAACTAGTTAGTCCTTAAATCTAAGTTACAATGAGTTAGAATAAGTCAAAAGTACAAGGGTTGATTAAAGAATTACAGTACCCTCCTTGATGACTGTTGTGAGGAAGAAGAAAGTTGAAGGAATTCCACTAGAGTAATGGCGGATCTCTCTCTCGAAAAGATCCGTCTCTAGTTGTAGGTAAGTGAGTATTTATAGAGGAATTCAGTGAGTGCTGGGCCAAAAGTCCAAGTGCAGAAGAGTCTAGTTGTTATCTCAAGTCATCACCGAAATTCTCAAATCAATCCGAGTCATTTCTATAGATCGCTAACTATCCATAGGCGATGGATCACTAGCTATCAATAGAGGATGGATCTCCAACTATCCATCAAACTTAGCATATTTTTCTACCAAAAGCCTTTACTTAGTGCTACGAAGGAGCCCAAAAAGTTTGAGGGCGATCTAACCTATCTTGATGGATCGCTAGATATTCATAAGGGATGGATCGCTGGCTATACATAGGGGACGGATCGCTAGCTATCCATCAACTTAGCACATTTTTGAGTGATCTTTGTTTGGCCGTCTTTCTATCTTCTATTTAAGTCCCTTGTCCAAATATCAAGTCATTTGGAGTTAGTTTGATCATCTGTCTTCATGGGTCATTTGATCTATAAGAATCATCCATAACTCGCTTAAATCTTAACAAAATCCAACGAAACTTTTTAGGAACACTCTAGAGGATGTCATGGACCCACCATAAAAATTTGAGGTGGTGGGGCCCAATCTAGATGGGACTCTAGCGATCCATCAAATCAACTCCAAATGCTCTTATTTTTTTGTGAGCCTTCTTCTATGTCTTCTAAACGTTCTTCCTAAATTTCAAGTCAATCCAACTTCGTATAAGTTCTGTAGGTCAATTTTAAGTTAGCTGCTTTTGGTCAAACAGCTTGAACTCGGTGAGTCTTCACTTCTCGAGCTAGATTGTTTGGCATGCTATGAAACTGGGTAAACGTCTATAGGGAACATATTAGAACATGATGCAAGAGGACTAGAGGATCCATGAGCAAGCTTTATGGATCGCTAGCGATCCATAGGCGATCCATCGTCTTAGCTTGTTTTGGCATTTTTCTTCTTTGGTCTTTCTTTTCTTTTCCTTCTGGTCTTTTTGGTCGGTCCTTGAGATATTTTGACTTATTGTAGATGTTCTAATTCCCTTTGAATTATGTTGGGTTAAAAACTAAGTTAACATCATTCTTTCCACTCTTTGCTTTTTTATATTATTGAAAATGCTGCTTTTTTTGCATTTCATGATATATTCATATCTAAGTTGGAGTTGTATAAGATGGCAAAGATATGAGGTATTGTCAATGAATATAACCCTAAGCTTTGTTGATCAAATTATTATCTATAAAAAGTTGTTCGCAATTATACTCTTAGTTTCATGGTGGAATTGATTTCTTTGTAAGAGGTTGAACAACAAACTGATTCCATAATCTTTATATCCAAACACCCAGCAAATATGTGCAAATACATTGTAATAACTTAGCAATGCTTGTTTCACTATTTCTTTCAATATGTTTTAGGATGAAAAATCTTCCCAATAACATATAGTTTTTTAAACATAAGGTGAGATGCACTTATTGTAGTAAGAGTGAATCAATCTTGTAGTTGGTACAAGGACACACATATTCAGTCCAACTAAACTTAAGTCATTCTCCATTTCCATTTTAATTGCCATATAAGACCATTTATCAACTTAGCAGAGCATAACATTTTTTTGTCTAGAAAATCCGCTTTGCATCCTTCTAAAACTAAATTTAGATAAAAACTCATTAATCTTACTATAATGTCCCTTCTTTTCAGGTTAATAGATTCTATGAATTAAAGGAGACAATTTGAGGCTGAATTAAGGGCCTGTTACTATAATAGAGATTTTATTGAGGTTGTTCGCAAGTTATCAAGGTCTTTTTTCAAATGGTATGCATTGTTTGGTTGAATTTTGGATATATCAAAAACATAAACTTGGTGGTATTGATACGTGTTTGGGTAAGAGTATTTGTTTTAACATTTTCTTTTGTAATCTTTGTTGAAGATGTATGTTACATTTGTAGTAGAAATACTCAAATGAATGACAATATGTACTATTTTGAGTACGTAATTGGCTCTTTATTTCTATAATGTATTTAGGTTTGAATTCTGAATGAATGACAAACAATAATAATAAAATTAATTTAAGGTATAATAGGGGCGTTCATAGGTGCTTGTAAAATATATTAGTTAACAACTATAGTTGAGAATATAAGCATTTATAAGTGCTTCAAACACTACAAAACAGGCTTGGTTTAGTGATGGAAGGTAGCGACGGCTAATGATGGCTAAAAAAGGCGGCCGTCGCTAACCGTCGCCGGCTGTTGCTAAACGCGGGATATACCGCCAGGCCAAGAGCAAAATAATCACATTCCCCTCACTTTTTCTCCAACCTGCTGCCCAAATTTCCACTCCCCCGCCTCCAACCACCTCCTGCCGATGCCAACCGGCTCTAGAAGCTGGCGTCATCCTCTAGTGCTACTGCGTTTCCTTCATCTTCTTCGATTTCTCAATTTCTAGGTATAATCTCTAAACCTTAATTTCTGAAAATAATTTGATTATGGGTTTGAATATGTTAGAATAATTGATATTAGATGATGGTAATAGTTTATTAGTTGATTTGGGGATAAAATTAAAACCCTTATTTAGAAAATTAGTTGATTATGGATTTGAAATTGATGATTATTATGTATTAGTTGATGATAATGGTATGTTAGTTGATTTAGAGAAGTTAATAAGTGGTTTGATTATTTAATTTGTAAATAAAAATTAGGGTTGATTTAAAACTCAAAACTTAGTGTGTAATCGTTGATTAATATGCTTATTGATAAGTGTACAATGTTTGATAAGTGCGTGTTAATTATAAGTTTTAGTGGTTAGTATAAAATAGTAACTTAAAATTTTAGTTTACAAAATATTTAAGTTAACATTTTAAATTGTTAACTGAATTTTGAAATAAGTTTTGAATTTTCAAATTTATTAAATAAAATGTTTAAATAGTTGAATGAATTATTAAATTTTGAAAGGAGCATAACAACAACAAATATTCTAGTGAAATGGATTTTGTAAAAAATTAAGCAATGAATATAACAATAACAAATAATTCTACTGAAATCAATTTTGTAATAAAATTAAGAAATGAATATAACAACAAATATTCTTCTAAAATTGATTTTATAAAATGTTAAGAAATTAATATAACAAGAACAAATATTGTACTAAAATTGATTTTGTAAAGAAATTTAGAAATGAATATAACAACAACAAATATTCCACTAAAATTGATTTTGTAAAAAAAATTAAGAAATGAATATAAGAATAGTTGAATGAATTATAAAATACGTTTTAAAATATCAGATTTAATAATAAATATTTAAATAGTTGAATGAATTATAAAATAGTTTTTGTAGTTGTTAAAATAGTAATTGTAAAATGTGTTTTATTTTTTTAATCCCTAGAGAGTTTTTAGCCCCGTCTGACAAGTATTGTATATGATCGTTATATGGATATTCGTTTTTTAATAGAACAGACATCTATATTCATCTAATACAATATTTGTAGGATTTGTCCTTGTATTTGACAAGTCACAAACATAATAAAGTAATTACATTTTATAAATTATTTCATTTTAAATGGTTTACAAAATTTCGATAGCACTTCCTTCTCATTCCCTATGTACATGCATTTGTGTACGATACAGTGAACATAAGGGAAGTGTTGTCAAAATTTTATTGAATCGTTTAATCTGAAATGATTTATAAAATGTAATTACTTTATTATGTTTGTAGTGGGAAGTAGGATGACCGACCATCAAAGTAAAAACCAATAAACTAAAAAATAAAAAATAAAAAATAAAGTGAAGTGCTTATTTGAATTTTCTACGATGGTGAAGTGTTTACAGTGATGAAGTGTTGAAAATTATTCCTATAGTTGAATTGTTTACTTGAACTTTCTAACATATATTTTCAAATCAGGAAAAATGTTCGATTATTTCTTCAACCGTAGTTAGATGCATGAAGTCAGAGCTGGTAGGAAAGGTTCAATAAAGAAACATTTCTATAAAGGTGTACATGAATTTATTAGCTTCGCTAAATCTAATAATCAAAATAATGAAGAAATTCGTTGTCCGTGTAGTAAGTGCCAACATTTGAAGCATTGGATAACAGATATAGTCGAAGTACATTTGTATAAATATGGTTTCGTGCCGAATTATTACTTTTGGGATCATCATGGAGAACTTGTTGAACCTATACCTAATCCTGTAGTGTTAGAGGACGGTAATATTATGACGAATCCGACAGAAAATATGGTGGAAGATGCAGCATGATCAATGTTTCCTACCATTCAAGCTGACGATGAAGATGTAAATGTCGAAGAAGAACTGACCGTGGAAAAAAAAGAATATATGATTTATTGGATTCTACTAAGAGGCCATTGTGGGACGGTTATAAAAGCGGAACCGAATTATCAGTAACCACCGAATATATTACTATAAAATCAAAAACCTTACAGAAGCTGAATTCACAGCAGTTGTACAAGTTGCAAAACAACACATGCCACCCAATAATCTAATGTGCGATAGTCATTATAAAGTGAAAAAACTGATGTCCACTTTCGGTCTGCCGTACGAAAAGATAAATACATGTGTAAAAGGTTGCATGTTGTATTGGAAAGATGACGTTGACCTTAGAAAATGCAGAGTATGTAACGAGGAAAGATTCAAACTAAGAAAGAAGAAAGGAAAAGAAGTTCCGTACAAGAGAATGCATTATTTACCCATCACTCTCAGACTTCAAAGGTTATATGCATGTTCTGCTACGACATGTCATATGCGATGGCACAGTGTAAGAACACCGGAAGAAGGAACTTTGATACATCCATCTAATGGTGAAGCATGAAAACATTTCGATAAGACTTATCCCGCATTCGCTGCAGAAAGTCATAATGTCAGACTCGGTTTATGTACGGATGGATTTTCACCATTCTTTCAGTTTGGTAGTAAATATTCATCCTAGCCAATTATCATTACTCCATATAATTTACCTCCATGGATGTGTATGAAAACACCATATATGTTTCTCACTACTATCGTCCCTAACCCTCATGATCCAATACAAGGAATCGATATTTATTTACAACCATTGATCGAAGAGTTGAAAACACTGTGGAATGAAGAAGTTAAAACATACGACATTTCAAGAGAAATTTTTTTGGTATGATCTCTTCTTTATTATGGACTATTAGTGATTTTTCTGCATATGGGATGCTCTCTGGTTGGAGTATGGCCGGTCGTCTAGCCTGCCCTTATTGCATGGAAGAAACACGAGCATTTTCTTTACGGTATGGGAAGAAAGTTTCTTGGTTTGATTGTTATCGGTGTTTTCTCCATCCCAATCATACTTTTAGAAGAGACAGAAAAAACTTTATAGCTAACAAAGAAGATAATATGCAACCACCAAAGATTTGGTCAAGCAAAGAATTATATGAAATTGTAAAGGACTATCCAAAGATACATGAAACTAGAGCACAGATTGAAATTCCAAAAAAATAGGACATTCATAATTGGTGCAAACAAAGTATATTTTGGGAGTTACCATATTGAAAAGATATCTTACTCTGATATAATAATGACGTGATGCACAACAAAAAAACATGTTTGATAATGTGTTTAATACAATTTTGAATGTAAATGGGAAAACTAAGGATGATTTGAATTCAAAAATTGATATAGCAAACTATTGTAAATGCCCTGAACTGCATATGAAGCCCAATGACAATAAAAAACCTAAAGCATGCTATGAGCTAGACAGCAAGCAAGTAAAACTCGTGCTAAAGTGGGTGGAAGAACTAAGATTTCTCGATGGGATTTCTTCTAATCTTCGTAGATGTATTGACTTTAAAAACAGTAAATTGAGTGAGATGAAAAGTCACGATTGTCATATCATGATGGAATATTTACTACCCGTGGCTTTTAAAGAACTGTTGCCCGTAAAAGTATGAAGTGTTATAACAGAATTACGTATGTTTTATAAATATCTTTGTTCGACGACATTAAAAGTAGATCGTATACGTAAACTTGAAGTAGAAATCCCTATACTACTCTACAAACTGGAGAAAATATTTCTGCTAGGTTTCTTTAATGTAATGGAGCATTTACCTGTTCATCTTCCATCCGAAGCACTTCTTCGAGGTCCTGTGCAATATGGATGGATCTATCCATTTGAGAGGTAATATTGAATATCTGAAATATTTATGTTAGTTTAAAATTCAGATTCCTATACCTAAATATAAATTAAATTTATTTTGTAGTAGGTACTTGAATCATCTGAAGAAAAAAGTTAGAAAAAAGCACGAGTTGAAGGTTCGGTGTACAAATCATATCTTGAAGAAGAAGCTTTATTCTTTTTCTCTCATTACTTCAGCGACGATGTGAACTTATCATTTGAAAGCATTCCTAGTAATGATGAAGCCATTGAACAAGATTCTTGTCAAACAATATTATCTATTTTTTGACAACATGGCCAACCTGTTGGAAAATGTGTGGAAATATGGTTAGACGATAGAGATCACCATGTAGCACACACATATGTTCTTCTAAATTATGTTGAAGTTGCACCATTTGTTAGGTAATAATAAATTCATATATAATTCACTTATACGTAAAAAATTCATATATAATTAACATATAACAGCGGTGTATTTGTCAAAGATAGTGATAATCCAAATGAGCATGGGCGTCTTAACACAGGTTCTAGTGTTGACATATTATGTAGAACCTACAGAAAAAGTTTTTTTATTCAAATGCAATTAGTTCAGCAATGTTCCTGATTCTGGAATCAACGTGCACAAAGATTATAAGCTTATTGAAATAAAGCATACCTCACATTACTATAAGTATGATCCTTTCATATTAGCCAAGCAAGCATTACAAGTTTATTTTTCTCCGTATCCATCCTTAAAAAGATATAAAGCGGATTGGTCGGCTGTTTTTAAAACAAAGCCAAGATTTACATTTGACGGAAATAATATTCCAAACGAAGCAGCGTATCAAGCCGATCTTGAACCAAATACAAAAATAATAATAACCGTTGACATTGATTTAAGGCCGTTGAATGATGAATCAAATGTTTTATTAGATGCATTTGAAAGTACCGAAGAAAACGAGATAGAGTACGAGACTAGGTCTGAATGAGAAAACAACGAAGACTGAAAATTCTGAATATTTGCGTCGCTTGTTGTATAATGTATTAATTTGAGCTATGTATTATTCTGAGCTATGTATTAATAATGATGAATAATGATGACTATGTTATGAGCTATGTACTATTATGTTTTGAAATTTCTATATATGTATTCATAAGATCTTGTCCCGTTTATTATGATTTAATGGAAGTTTTATGTGATGATTACTGAAACATGCTTTGTACTAATAAATTTATGTCTTTTCATTCTATGATATTATTTGTCTATGGTAGATATGTCTGGAAGGAGACATAGCCAGAGATCCGAGCCTTTTCCTTCTCCCGGTGCAGGTGCTAGTGGCATGACATCGGATTTGCGCTCATTTGCGGAGGTAGTTCCGAAAAGCGCAGGGTAAGTATCAAATTTATTTGAAGTATATTTTTTAAAATTTATTAAATATCTACATCAAAATTTATACAGGGGCTTTGAGGTGGAGTCTTCGGATTCCATTCTACAAGTTTCCAAGAAGGCGTTTATGATTTGGATGTCGGGTTGTTAGCCTCATTGGGACGACATCCCACCCCATATCAAGAATGCTATATTGGCTGATGTATTGGTAAGTATAAGTTTATATTTCAGTTGAAATGTACATAATTTGAAGTTCATACTGTTTATAATGTACATAATTCAAACTAATTTCAATATGCAGGCAGCCGTATGTGTAGACCCAAAGGATATGGATATTTTTACCAATCATTGGAACAAGAGGATGAGAAAAAATTATAGATACACTCTGTCTAAGGCTAAAAATGCAGGAAAAAAACCCAATTGGATGGGCGTTGATGTGTGGGCTGAGTATCTCCGGCTCTGGGAAACTCCTGAAGTGAAAGTAAGTTATATACTTTTGCATTGTTATTATAATTTCTTTAAATTCCGTCTATTAGTTGTAGTAATTTAGTTATGTATCTAAATTTGTACGAATTATCTGCCTGGAACTTTGCAAATGGAAATAAAAATCCTGCTTTGCACCATGGCGGCTCCAAATCCTTCCAAGAACATAGGAGAGAGTTGGTAAATTTATAAATTGTGTTTATAAATATCTAAAATGTTGGTTAATCATATTTGTAACATTGTTTATTTATATGTATATATTTTCAAGCGGTGGGGTACAATCGCGAGCCTACAATGGTTGAGGTGTTCACGACCACGCATGCTGTTGAGCAGACAGATGAGGAAGGTAACGTTTCATATGAGTGGACATACGATAAATCTAGATCCGTAATGGTTAACATGCTTATCCGTAATGACAACGTTTCATATTCCTTTATTTCGTGGTTCATAAACTTTAAATTGAATACTTATCATGTCAAACTATTGTTCGTAATCGCAGGAGAGATATGAAGCGGAGCGGGCACGAGTAGCGCAGTCCATCGGACGGGCAGAGTTAACGTTTGAGGAGTCAAACCGTATATGGGATGTTATTATCGATTCGCCTTCACGAAATAGGCGGTACAGTTACGAAGATGAGGAGTTAAAATTCTTCATTTACTAACATATAAATTTACACATGCAAATGAATATAAACTTAAGTGAACAAATTATAAATTGAATAAGGAACCTGAATAATTGAAATAAATAAATTGCAACCAATGTGTAACATTTAATTATAAATATTAGCCGCTTAATTAATCAATATTTTTGTTCATACTGTTTATAATGTTCATAAATTATAATTAGATATCAACTATTTTACAGGCGATAATGTCCCATAGGGCTTATAGTAGATTTCAAGCTGAGAAGGAGATAGCTCAACTCAAAAAACAGCTGGAGGAGATCAACGATTGGAGGAAGAGCGCATTGGCACACTAGCTAGACGAGAATATTGCAGCATACTTGGCACAACATGGGACGATGCCTAGAGAGGATGGATTGGGAGATAACGATGAGTAGGTATGTTTGTGTTTCTGTCGGATTTTCATCATCTTGGCTTGCAGTTATGTGACATTTGTGTATATATTTGATACTTAATCGTTGGTTGTGATGTTTGATCGATTTGGAATGTGACATTTGGACGTTTTGATTGATAGATAGTATTTGTATGTATGGTTAAGTTGTTTGATGGATTTGGAATGTTTTATTTGATTAGGTGATGAATTGTTTATGTAAATTTATATGTTGCGTTATATATATGATTATTTGTGATATGTGTGAGATTATATGATGGATGGAGTTGTATTACTTGTGAAATTGAATGTATATATGTTGGAAAGAGATATGAAATTGGTTGCGTGGGTGGATGGATCGAAGAGCAGAATTAGATTTGAAAATGGTTTCAGATTAGCGACGGCTAGCGACGACCAATTGACCCAGATTAACGACGGCTGGCGACGACCATTTGGTTCCAAGTTAGCGACGGCTAGCGTCGACTTGAGGCGGCACCCCGGTGTTAACTACTTTTCCACGTGTTCTGCATGGCATCGTCATCCATCGCTATATTGGTGACGGAGCCGTCGCTTTACTGTGTGGCGGCGGGTTATTTAACGACGGCTTTTAGCGACGGCCGACGACGCTTTTTTGCCGTCGCTAAAGCCGCTTTGTTTTGAAGTGGAATATTTGTTGAGTTTGTTATTCTTACGTCGCAAACTGAATAACAAAGGCAATGTAAGTGTTTTATTTGCCTCTATTTACTATTAGGGACTCCATTATTATAGCATTTCTTAATTTTCCTCTCCTTTGTTTAAGGGCATATTAATATAATTTTGTGTCCCTATTTAGATTAATAAAGACAACTTTATTTGCCTTTAATGTTTCCAGGGATGCATGTTGGCGAGGCGTCGTCAAATTTTGATGGAATATAAAAATATAGTTCTATACGTATTGAAGTTGACGTAAGAAATTTCCTTACGTCTTTCCTACGCCTTTACCTCTTTCTACATGTTTCCTACGCCTTCTCTACGCCCCGCCTTTTGGCGTAGGAAAGACATCGGAAACTTTGCGTAGGAAATTGAAGTATTTTCTAGTAGTGCCTATCGATGTTCTAAGATTTCAAAATCTAGCCATACAAATTTTTTAATATTATATAAGAAACCTAGATATATGACATTGTATCATTTCGACTCAGTTTGATCGTCAATTTTACCTAAATTAGTTAATAATCGAAAATTGGTAATAGAATAAAATTAAATAATTTATAAAATTGAGGGTCATGTTCAAATGACACTATATTATACATTTAGGTTTTTTGGACAACAATGATAAATTTATACAATTGGATTTCAAGAATATCAAAAGTGAGTACATGATTGTTGATTCAAGTTAGTAATAGTTATTTTTGATAAGTAACACATGGAATTCTATCAAAAACATCAATACATAAATTATGTACGTTCTAAATTTTCAAAATCCAACCAGCAGTTCTTTTAAATTACACGGGAATCTTATGTGCGCGCGCACGTATGGGAGTGCGCATGTGCACACGTGTGCGAGTGCGCGTGTAGGTATGTGTGTGTAATACCGAATAATATTGTATTAAATAGTATAAAATTAATAATAATAATTTTTATTTAAATGAATAAATATATATTATAAAATTAATAACAATTATTATTTTAAAAAAATAATACAAAATATATCATTAAAGATAACATTTAACAATAATTTAATAAATTATGAATAATATATAATTATAAAGTAAAATGGAATAAATTAATATAAAAATTTCCTACGAACTGTTGTAGGCATAAGGAAATTATAGACATAAAGAAAACATAGAGAATTCTCGACCTCTTCCCTACATTTTGTTAACATTATTTCACTTCAGAATAAGACGCTAAATAAACAAGATGTAGGGATAATGCTAGCAATTTCCTACGAAGCCCTATGGATTCACAACACTCAGTTAACGTGGTGTTGGTAAATCAGGACCGACCATGCTTGAAGAGAGAATTTGTCATTTTGGAAGAAGGCGATGTCATGAAGGAACTATATAATGCAGAAAATAATTGGGAGACGCAAGCACCTTGCATGAGTCTAAATTATGCAAGCATGATTATTTGTGTTGTTGCATGTTGAACATGAGTGTTTTGTTATAGATGAGAGTGCACGTATAAAGCAAAACGTAGGTAATTATGCAACATGACAATGGAGGAAGTGTATCTTCAGAAGAGAGCCAAAATTTATATGGTTCTCAACAAGAATTCCACTTTTCCTTGGGTTGTATTTACTCGAACAAGGGATCTTTTACTTTAATTATTTGTTAAACTTATACCAACGCTTCTTTATTTGCTGCAATATACTTTGTTTACGGAATACTATAGACTATTTGAAATTGTATTTTTTTTTTAATTTTGTTCACATGCATGCTTCTCAAATGAAACCAATCAAAATCGTCAAATTACTGATTTTTTTATTCAAGTAATTAAAATTACTCAAGACCCATTAACAAAACCAAAATTTTGGCTGTTAAGAGAGTTTACCATCAAACACAAACAGAATCATAACAAATAGAATCATAATGTACAAGATTAACATGAATACACACATACACATGAGCCATCTAATTCAAAAATTCAAGCTCCAAACTACATTTAATATTTTACGGTATACATATATTGTAGTTCCAGACTTGATACACACTATTTTTTAGCATACTTATATACGCATTAGTTACTCTGAAAGATTCATAATGAAAAGAAAAGGAAGTGCTGACATAGATATGTCACATATGTGATTGTTCTTGTTGCCCTAAAGTCTGAAAAGCAGCAACAGAAATAGGCCATCAGCATTGATCAAAATTCCACACTCCAATTCAGGCATATCTATTCTGAGAAAAACTTAATGAGAAGTTCTAAGAATCTAAATTAAATTTTATTCTGAGAAAAAACAACCTTCTTCCAAAACTCATTGCATTTCTAATATCAATGCTTTTATAACAAGATTAAACAGCAAGTTTATATATATATATATATATATATATATATATATATATATATATATATATATATATATATATTCAGATGAAATGAGAAAACGACGAGTTAACATACATGTTTATTAAAACAAAGTATGTGAGTAGTGCGGGTATATATGTAAACCCAAGTCCCAATAGCCTGTATAGCTTATATCCTCTGTATTGCTGTTATAAATACCAGCAACCTCTTGTATCAAAATCAGGATCATAATATCATAAAATATAAAATTCTCTCGACTTTCTTTCTTGGTATCCAAGCCAATCAAAACTCTCTAACTACAGAACAGTGTCGTGCCATTATCCATTAGAGTTATTTTCATCACTTGGATAGGCTACAGCTGCTGCAGTTCATCAGAGAACAATCTCATCATCTGAAACTGTTGTATTTTTCATTCTTGAAGCTAAATTTCATCATTAAGCCATGCCTAGAAGATTGTCAGAGATCTATCATCATCCAATCTTCTGGATACCTTCAGAATTTTATTAAGAAATTAAAAGTTTACTCATCTGGGCGATTCCTGCTTGCTCGAATTCAATTCTTGAAATCTTTTTTCTTCACTTGAGTCATTTATCAACAATCTTTCTTGTAATTCTATCATGGATGAAGGAGATATAGACAACAACTCATCATCCTCACCAAATGCAACATCAACTCCTGCACAACAAACCACAACATAGAACATATCAAAATTTTTAATGAGCCCTCAAAGTCAGTTGATACAAACGCAATTAGATGAGACAAATTATCTACTATGGAAATTTCAAGTTCGAATAGCAATGAAAGGTTATGGACTGGAATCAACAGAGAATATACAATTCATCAAAGACAAGATAATATATCTTAAGTTCATGGCTGTTATCAACCACAAGTGGAAGCTTATTACCACAACTGATAGGGTACAATACTGCTCAAGAAATCTAGTCTAGCATAGAACAAGTGTTCAATTTTCAATCTGCAGCAAAGGTGATGCGTTATAAAAGGCAACTGCAAAGTTTAAAGAATGGTGATATGTCTATGAGAGAGTATCTAACAAAAGTTAAGACATTGTGTGATTTACTTAGTGCAGCTGGACATGCAGTAACTGATACAGAGCAAATCTTATCAATTCTGAGTGGTTTAGACGATAAGTATGAAGCAGTAGTGGCAGTGATTTCATTAAAGGAAGTTACTCCATCCATACCATATGTTCATTCTACACTTCTTGCTCATAAAGGTTGAATAGAACAGAAGAAACCCATAATTTCTGATATATCAGTTAATTATGTTGCTAACAATAAAATCAAGAATCAAGAAAGATTCAAGAATGAATCAAATACAAGTCAAAGAGGTAATCAATCATACAAATACAGAGGTAGAGGTCGAAGATGGAGTAACAACAGCAACAATAGACCTAGATCTCAAATTTGTGAAAGATTTGGTCACACAATAAATAGATGTTATTTTAGATTTAATGCTAATTACAGACCTGGGCAAAAAAAATACTCAAAAGAACTTTAATCCAAGTGCAAATCTGGCAAACTTGTAGCATGAATCCAGAAATCAATCTAAATTTACAAGAGACAATCACAATAATACAGCCAAAGTGGAAGACATTCAAGATGACGCATGGTATTCAAATTCTTGTGCTACCAATCATGTTACCAATAATCTGAGCAATCTAAACCATGGAAATAAAGAGTACAAAGGTACACAGTGTACACACATGGGTAATGGTGAATCCACTAAAATAACACATATTGGAAATGGTTATATACAAGGTGATAGAGTACTTTATCTAAATAACTTATTAAGAGTGCCTCAAATAAAGAAAAACTTGTTAAGTGTATCTCAATTTGCTAGTGATAATAATGTATATTTTGAATTTTATCCAAAATATTGCTTGATTAGAGATATACTAACTGACAAAGTTCTTTTGCAGGGTAAAACAGAGAAGGGACTGTACAAGTTTAGCCTAGTTGATTCAAGATGTTATGAAAATGAAAAAATATGTTGTAATCTTTCTGAAACAACTCAGAGTAGAGGGAATATGAATAAATTTGATTTGTAGCATTACAAACTAGGACATCCAAGTGTTGATGTTGTAAAAAAAATTTTGAATAGTAATAAAATTTCTTTTGATAGTATATCCGCTCCTTATGTTTGTACATATTGTCAACTAGGAAAAAGTCATAAATTAGCATTTCAAGAATTTGAAACTCATTTTCAAAAATCTCTTGAATCAGTTGCTGTTGATTTATGGGGACCGGCTCCTATTAATACAGATTATGGTTTCAAATACTACATATCTTTTATAGATGCATATTCTAGATTTGTTTGGATTTATTTTTTAAAAGTAAAATCTAAAACATATCATGCAGTTTTACAATTTATAGCACGGGTTGAAAAACAAACAAGCTGTGAGGTTAAAGTTATGCAAACTGATGGAGGGGCAGAATTCAAACCACTTAAAGAGTACTTTCAAAAGAGAGGAATAGTTCAAAGAATTACTTGCCTTTATACATCATAACATAATGGACTGATAGAAAGAAAGCACAGACATATTGTAGAAACTGGGCTTACCATGCTTGCACAAGCATCATTACCATTGAAGTTTTGGCTTGATGCCTTTTCCACAGTAGTGATTCTGATTAACAAGTTACCAACTAAGATGCTACAAGGAAAGAGCCCAACAGAGGTGTTGTTCAACAAGCAACCAGACTATCAAAGCTTGAAAGTATTCAGTTGTCTATGTTTTCCCTGTCTGAGAAAATATAATGCACACAAGCTAAATTTCAGATCCTCTCCATGTACATTTTTGGGATATGCCAACAATTTAAAAGGATACAAATGCTTGGATAGCAAAGGAATAATTTTTATCTCAATACATGTTGTCTTCAATTAAAAAGTGTTTCCATTCAATGAAAAGGAGATCAAAACAACTCATAGAATCTGCAATTCCAAGTTTTCTATACCTCCAATACCACTAAATCATGAAGAAATTACGCAAATATATGAGGAAGATCAACTGAGTGATCCAGGACCACAATTCACAATACCTAATACTGAGTCAGGTCATGAGTCAACATGATCATTAAGAAGTCCCGATCAAATATCTCAATAGAGTACTAATTATCAAACAGATGATTATCATGTACATGATAATGCACAGTCAACAAGTACTCAGCCTAAAAATGAAGACAATTCAACAAGTCATCCAACTGTACCTGCAACAACTGGTCATCACATGGTCGCTAGGGAAAAAAGTGGAATATTCAAGCCAAAAGTGTACACTACTAATTTAGATATTGAGGAGCCATGCAATTTTCAACAAGCTATGCAAAGTGAAAAATGGAAAGCAGCTATGAATGATGAATATAATGCACTCATGAATAACAATACTTGTAGTCTTGTACCTTTACCAATCATAAGAAAATCATTGGTTTTAAATGGACATACAAAATAAAAATGAATGTAGATGGGACAATATCAAAATATAAAGCCAGACTTGTAGCAAAATGGTTTTCTCAACAACAAGGTTTTGACTTCAATGAGATATTTTCATCAGTAGTAAGGCCAACATCAATTAAAATTATTCTCACAATTGGACTACACAGAATGTGAAGTATAAGTGGATGTAAATAATGCATTTTTAAATAAAGTACTTAAGAGCATTCCCAACCGAAGGGGGTGGGAGGGGTCGATTCAAGGCAGTTGACCCAAAACACACCCCCAACAGTTGGGAAAAAGCACAAATTGTGCTTTCCATAGCCGGCTAAAATTTAGCCGGCTAAGGGAATGGCTATGGATTGCTACAGCCGTTGGATTGCAATCCACGGCGCGTTGTCGATTGCAATCCACAACGCTCACTTAGCCAGCTAAAATTTAGACGGCTAAATGAGAAATGGGAACCGGCTATATAATAGTCGGTTACCCATTTCACTCTTCCATCCTCTCTTCTTCCACCATTTTCCTTCCTCCCAGCAACCAAGCAGTAGAAAAAAAGAGCGTTCTGAAGACTCCGAAGTAGCGGCAGTCGCGGCGTAGGAAATGTTCCACCGGCCGTGGAAACTGCCCCTATCGAAGACAGCACAGCCATAATCACCGACGGTCATCGAAGGTCGACAAAGCATGGTGGTTAAGCGAAGATGTATGGGGAAAAAAATACAACAAATGCAGTTTTGGACCCCCACATCGACCAAAATTTGGGACCGGACAAAGATTTGATCAATTTTCGCATACTCCCAAACGACGAAGTACACATTAGTACGTGTGTTGATAATTCTGTAAGTTATCTACCTTTAATTTATTTTATTAGTTAAATTGTACAATAAAAATTGAATATGCAACCTGTTTTACATTAGGCTCGTCGTGAGCGCACCCGTGGATCTTAGGTTAGCGTAATACGCCTTTATAGAATGATCCAATCTTATGATGCCGATGGCATTATTCATGCTTTGCAACGAGATATAGGATTTGGAGATTTCTTGAATACGTATTTACATAATTACTGTTTATTTATTTAATGATGTTTAGGGCTTTCAATAATCTTAAATTGCTTTAATAGGTATCGATAATCTATTAAATTCGGATGTTCAGTTATGCGGTGCTTTAGCCGCCTGTTGGTGGAAGACCACTTATACCTTTCACTTTAATTTTGGAGAGTTGGGTTTTACCCCATTAGACTTTACTATGCTTATTGGTTTAGGCATTGGAAGGGGGAGACCTTACCAGATGATGAGGAGTACCAGCACTTTCACCGTTTATCCAGTATACTTCCACATCTTGATTTTCATGATGGAATGTCATCCGGACTGCAGATTAGATGCTCTTACATTAGACAAACAATCAGTGAATTGATACATGGTGGTAGTTTAGAGAACAATTTGGAGATTGCTAGACTTTTTATTATGTACATGATGGGGAACTTATTCTTTACAAATGCATCGAACACGTTGCCGGCCGATATGTTGCAGCTATAGCAAAGTTGTCGTTTGATAGTCCAATCGCATATGATTAGAGGACTCCGATATTAGCGCATTTGTATCGCTCTTTGGATCATCGGTGCATCATTAGGAGTAGATCCACGTCCATTACAGGTTTTTGGGAGCTCTTATAGTACTGGTACTATGAGTACTTCCGCAACATGACTTATCCAACGTTGGACTCCACATTACCCCTTTTCTTTCCCCGAGTTAGAGCATGAGCCCGTGATAACCGCAGAATGGTGCAAGGAGGGGAGGCACGTCATATTTTTACTGTGGTTCGAAATCAGATCGAGTTATGGACCACACAAGAGAGTGTTGTTTGGCATCCATATAATGGTTCGCCTTTTATGATCGACCCTATCGTAGTGCACGCTGCATTCCTTTCTATGAGACGTTTTCCATTGGTTTCATCCCTATCCAGCTTAGGATGCTATTGGTTTTTCGGTGAGCGCGGTTGGAGACAGACATTAGATGGTGATTTTGTTCCCGACGATCCACATCCGGATACACCTTTTTTGAGGGTTTATGACAGCGCTGCATTACAGGAGTATGCAGGGAAGTGGTGGTCCGCTAATTACTTCATCAACGTGAATGTAGATTATGCTTCCTTTTGACGATGGTTTTACACTCCATCGCATACAGCCACTTTTGTTCATGCTGCATCAGTTGATTTGGTAGGGCCCTTAGGCATACGGAGTGGTATTGCCTCCCTATTTTGCAGGACCTTACACTAAGTACTCAGGTGTATCATGCTCCACAGCCATCCCAGGTAGGAGATTATTGTTGGACAATCGGTATTCCAACAACTTCTGGGGTTGATAGATATGTTGATATTCCACGGCCTGAGATTTCGCAGTATCCCGATCCAGCAGGATTTTCATATAAGGATTTGTTTCAGATGCAGATGAGACTCTGCCAGGTCATGTACGTCGAGCATTGATGGAGCATATATGAGTTGATTGCTCGTATTAACAATCTTACTACAACTGATGAGCAACGATATAATCATATGCGGAGAGTAGATGACGACGACGACGACGATGATGGTGATGCAACCAAACTTTTTGATGATGAATACTGATTTGATGAGCCGTAGTGGTTGTATGTACTATTACCATTTGTATGCCCCCATCCATGTGTGTACCATTGTATTATCATTGTTATGTATTTCTTAGCAGAGTTTGTATGACTGTATTTTTAGTGGTTTGTATGCACTAGCAGTGGTTGTATTTGTATTATTATCATTGTTTTGTATTTACTAGCATTGTTTATACCAGTGTATTATCCGTATGCGTACTTACTAGTAGTGTTTGCATAACTATATCAGCTTTGAATTTCATATTTTACTTGACTATGTGTAAATCACTATGTGAAGGAACAAACACAGTTGTGTTTGTTTATAGTCACGTTTGTGGATGCTTACCACGTGGTTGATTATAAGGCACTTAATTCAAGAGACGTGGATCATGAACTTTCTATTTAACTAAATTTCTATATTGAAAATTCTCAACATCTTCGTTTATTCTTAACGCCATCAATAATCTTCAATGTCAAATGAAAACTAAAACGCGGATAATTATTTATTCCTAATCAAATCGTACATAGAAACCAACCGGAGACGTATGGAAGAGGAGACGGAGCAAGATTTTTGGTCACTCTAAATGAGACTTTTAACAGTCATCCTGATTGTAGTTTAATTCGAAGGTTAAAGCACTTTTGTAACGTTTACTAGGGCTTGTCGAAGATATATAATCGTTATAAAAACAGTGAAGGAAGAAGATCTATTTCAGTTAACACAAGCCACGTTTATTCCCATTATTTGTGGGAGTATCACGTTGATTTTGTTGAACAAGCTGTCTACAATCTCTGGGTTAGATATATTAGACAATTTGAATGATGTATGGGTTGGTTAAGTATGTTTGTTAAGTTAATTACCTTTAGCTAGTTCTTTGCACTATCAATAACTTATATATACTTTCAAATTCAAGTAAAGTTTGTGTTCTCATAATCTACTACGCACTTAACATAATAACATCATATAAACATTTGGAAATCATTAACAACAATACTTAACTTACAAAGACAACAAATAACTGCTTTCGTAGAAAACGAATAAGACAACAAACTGTAAAACACGACAACATCATGGAAAAAGAACAGGATAACAAACAAAACAACCGATAATTAAAAAAACTACCTTCGACCGCCTGATAAGTTAATTGAACCCTACATCCTTTGAAGCATCTGAATTTGGTTTTCAAGTTCGTTAGCATAAACAACTGCACGGTGAGGAAGAAGATCGTCAATCCATTGCCATAGGCCATGACCATCAGGAGAATTACGGCAACTGTAGTGCCGCTGACCGATGTCTGTTTCGCTACTTACAAAAGCATACATAACAGAAACCCCACAGTTACAGTAGATCTCATGAGAGTTAACCTCTTGATCTGTGCGAGGTACTTGGTGTCGTATTTCATTCCTTTGTTCTCTATTTACGTTATGGCTACGTCGCTCTTCTCTTTGACGTCTTTCATTTTCTAGTAGCATGCGCTCCTGCACTTGCATCTCTTGCTCTCTTACATCGGCATTGTGTCTTTCCTCCATTTCAATATACCACTCGGTCGGTGGTTGAGGGGAGGATGTATTCGGTGGGCTATTGTGATGTAACGGACCTTCGTATGAGTATGAGGATGGCAACGAAATATGATTGGAATCGACCATTTTTATATACTACTACTACGATAATAATGAAGAGAAGCATGACAAGCAAACCGATATTTATATAGCATAATACATTGCCCGTGTAAAGTAGTGCAACATGGATACAATGCCGATTTGACCCGACATTGCTGTCATTCTCATCCACATCAAACAGCTATAATCAATATGACCAGTGGGTCTTTCGGCTTTAGCTCTGTAAGACAAGACCTGACCTTCTAACCCTCGTTAGCTTTAATCATCATCAACCAGCTGTAATCAATATGACCAGTGGGTCCTTCTGCTTTAGCTCTATTTCAGACAAGACCCGACCTCCTGACCACCGTCAGCTTTAATCAACATCAAACATCTTTAATCAATATGACCAGTGAGTCCTTCAGCTTTAACTTTTTTGTCTCTTCATCTTTAACGCAATTTCTTTCCAACGTTGACAAGCGGTGTTTATTCTTTTTCAAGACTTCTTCAATGAATCTACCATTCTTGGAGGGCTATTTGGACTTCGAAGATTGAACAAATTGCGTACAGAAGTCCAAAACGAAGTTTCACTTTGGCTCGTACCTTTCTTATTAACTCTAGAACATTCAACCTAGCAGAATGCTAATTCAGCTTGCTCGTCTGGTGACCATTTAACCATTTTTGCACCTTTTGGTTCCGCATTTGCAGATTCAGTAATATTGATTCTCGTTGGTTGATTTCCCTAAGTTTGAGCAGAAGAAAAATTAGAATTTCTATAAACATCTTCTTCTTCGGCTATTTCATTGTCATCGAATTCGGTTTCTTGATTTTCAAATCTGTTGACTCCAAACTGATTATTGAGATTTCTCGATATATTTTGTGAACGATAAGGCAACACTGACGGTTGTTGGCTATTGGGAGATATATAGTTTTGATCATAGTTAAAGTTTTGTTGAAACGAACTATTCTGCGAATAATTCGCATTTTGAGAATTTTGGTACTGTTTCAAATCTTGTTGAGAACGATAGATATTTTGATTTTGTTGTGGCTGATACAAATTTGGCGCTTGTTGAGAATGAAATTGATTCTGATCGTGTTGAAAATTATACATATGCTGATTGAATTGAGTCGGATTCTGATTATCTGACCTTAGTTGAGACGGAATATAGGAGATGGAGATTTCTGAGATTTTCCTTTTAAATTTTTTGACATTACCGATCTTGTTTGAAGAAAGTGTGTTAAGGAGAGAAAAAATTGTAATTGAAATGGTGTAAATAAAATTTTGAAATTTGGAAGTTATATAGGGGGGATGAGGAGGGATAGGCAGCGGTCGGGTGGGAAGACGGTGAAGCCATTGACACTTAGCCGGCTATGTGCCAACGACTATAGGCTTAGCTGGCGAAAATAAAGCCGGCTAAGCTTAGCCGGCTTTATTTTCGCCGACTAAGAAGCAACACTCTGGGTTGCTTTAGCAACCTTCCGGGTTACCAAAGCAACCCAGAAGGCCTCAACCGACTCCCCGTTGGGGGTCGGTTGCTTCCCAACTATGAAACGGTTGAGAATGCTTTTAAGGAAGAAGTATACATGGAACAACCAGATGGATACAAGCAATCAGGATATGCACAATTAGTTTGCAAACTAAACAAAGCAATTTCTGGTCTCAAGCAAGCACCAAGAGTATGGTTTGAGAAATTAAAGGCTACTTTGATCAAACTTGGCTACAATCTCACAAAATCAGATAATTCCTTATTTACTAAATTTGGTAAAGCTACAGTGACTTATGTGCTAGTATATGCAGATGACTTCATCATTACAGGAAGCAGCAATATTGAAATCAGCAATCTTGTTCAACAACTAGACAAGGAATTCTCTATTAAAGATCTTGGTGACTTAAATTACTTCCTTGGAATAGAAGTTAGAAGAATATCAAATTCTGAAATTCAGCTAAATCAAAAGAAATATATCTCTGAAATACTTATCAGAATAAAGATGGACAAAGCAAACAGTCTACCTACACCAATGACAACCAATCTATATTTATCAAAAACTAAATGCACAAATACAAAGTAGTACAGAAGTACTGTTGAAGCACTGTAGTATGTAACAGATACAAGGCTAGAGATTGCATATAGTGTAAATAAAGTCAGCCAATTTATGAAAAATCCTCTTGACAAGCATTAGAAAGTTGTAAAGAGGATTTTGAGATATTTAAAGGGGACAATAAATCATGGTTTAACTTTAAAGGCCTGTACTAATCTCAATTTATTTGGTTTTGCAAATGCAGACTTGGCAACTGATCCAGATGATCGAAGATCAACTTCTGGATACTGTATATACTTAGGAAAGAATCCAGTATCATGGTGTTCAAAGAAATAATCAACAATTTCAAGATCCAGTACAGAAGCTGAATATAGAAATGTGGCAAGTGCAACAGCAGACTTAATGTGGATTAAATCATTATTAAGTGAATTAAGGATCAAATCTATCAACAAGACAACAATTTGGTGTGACAATCTCAGCACTCTGTCATTAACAGCTAATCCTATTCTACATTCTAGAACCAAACATATGGAACTGGACTTATACTTTGTCAAAGAAAAAGTTTAAAAGGGAAGCTTCAAGTAAACCACTTACCCAATACTTACAAGAGGGCTGACATACTTACCAAGGCATTGTCAGCCAAGCACTTTAGGCGGTTGAAGCAAGAGCTGAACATAGAAGATCTTAACACCAATTCAACCCAAATCAGGAAACCCTAGCTCAGATCGACACAAGCTGTAGCTCAGATCGACATGAAGCTGTTTAAATCAAGGCGAAACACTAGCAAACGAATGGAATTCAACAGTGTTCTACAAGGATGCAAAGCGTCAATGTTTTAAAGCAATCTCAATAGTCTTCAACATTGATTCAACTAAATCCAGGAAACCCTAGCTCAGATCGACACGAAGCAGTTAAATCAAGGCAGAGCACTAGCAAACTAATGCAATTTAACATTAGTTGGCAAGGAAGCCTAATTTTTTCATCAAGATTCATGAAGAATTTGTAGAGATCTGAGAGGAATAGAAGGAGGCTAAAAGCCCTAGTCTCAATTGAAGGGGGATATCAGATGAAAAGAGAAAACGATGAGTGAACATACATATTCATTAAAACAAAGTATGTGAGTGGTGCGGGTATATATGTAAACCCAAGGCCCAATAGCCTGTATAACTTATATTCTCTGTATTGCTGTTATAAATACACAGCAACCTCTTGTATCAAAATCAGTGTCATAATATCAGAAAATATAAAATTCTCTTAACTTTCTTTCATATAGTGTGTGTGTCAAGTTCAATGGAAGAATAATCTTTACTAAGATCCTTGTTCTTTAAGCATTAAAGGACGCCAGTTTAGTAATATACTAGAATTAGTGATAGGCTACAATACAAATCATACATAACCTAAAATAATTTATTAACTACTTGGAAAAAACATGTGTCTGATTTCAGATATTAATGCTTCCGCCAGCTGAATCATAATATTCCAATTAAAAATAAAATAAAATAAAATAAAAAACCTGTTGAAATGTTCGTATCAACTGGTTTTGGGAAGAAAAATATTAGATATGGAAGAACATGCATTGTAGGCATAATTACCAGGAAAAGGAGTAGATGTCAAAACATTAACACTAAATATTATAAGCCTGAAGTTGTATCAAAAACAAGCATAGTCCTAACTTTCAAATACAGAATTAATCAAAGTTAATCAAAACCTTAATTTTCTGCAGTTCAAACAAATAGTACATGTATTGACTGTTGATGCATCCAAATATTAGCATTAACAAATAAAACACTTATAATTAAAATAATAATAGCCCACTAAACACCACGTGGTTTAATGGACATTGACATTTTCATTTAATCTAGTGATTCAATCATATGTCATAACCAAATATTAAAATTTAATGATAAATTTTAAAACAATAATAAGCATTTGACTCAATGCCATGGATTGCCAATGATTGTGCAAAACATAGGCGAGCATGAAGAACAACATGGGGAGGGTATGCACCTTACAGACTTTTAGTGTAAGCACCTTCATACATACTTTTGAGCTCATAAACACAATCAACTTAAACATGAAGGATGCAACAATGATTAAATGAATTAGAATAAAGTGTTCACTACAAAATTTTTTGCTTCATGCCCAAATGGAGAAACATTCTCATTATTTCACATGTTATCATTATGATCCTTCATGTTTTAAAACATATATCTATTTTTTTCATCTTATATTCATTAAAATATCAATGTAGCTACATCCATTCAGAATATGTCTGGATCTTAATACACAAATAAAAATTACACGCTGTATTATACAAAATAAATATATAAATTATTATTTCATTTCTTTAAAAATATGAGTTCGTAGAATTATCTTGCAATAAATAGTTGTTTTCTCCCTTATGTCACTCTAACAACATGCAAGATATATTATATTTTGTGGAAATTAGCCACAAGGGCCTCTTTAGCGAGTGGAATTAGTTTCCAGGACACACAACTGAAATAATTACTTTCAAGGACAAAACGTAAAATAATTAGTTTCTAGGGCCTAAAAACCTATGAAATTATGTCCTTGAAAGTAATTGGACTGCTGACTTTGTGCTTGAAAGTAATTATTCTGCTGACTTTGGCCTTAAAAGTAATTTATTTGAATGTGTGTCCTAGAAACTAATTGGACTGCAAAGTTTGTCCTTCTAGTGAAATGCCTCTTATATTTTTGTGTTCATTCGTAATGTACTGTAACATTTGAATGGGATACTAAGAAGGCACATCAATAGTTTTTTTGCTAAGGGTTGAGCTGGTAGAGTATTTGTATATACTTTCATGATCCTTTAGGGTTTATGTACTTCAGTTCAAATTATGAAGTTTAATTTTCTTTAGTTATAAACTATAATGCACTTTCCTATATGTTGTATTAACATCCAAATGTAGAATGATGGTGATAACTGACATTAAAAGGAAGATTGTATGACACAATATATAGATCTGGATCAGGTAAGTAGGTAGCTCATAATAATGCTCAACATCAATGTAAATAAATGATACAAGGTAATTGTAGCATAGTTAAGTTAAATCTTCATTTAAAACATAACCCAATAATGATACTACACGTAAAATTTAGCTTGCAAGATTTTCACTAAGTCTGACCTTTTTTTTCACCTTGCAAGATTTTCAGTAAGTTAAGAATAAAAATACCATTATATAGTAGCAGTAAAGAACCTGATTTGTATGTGAAACTGAAATAAGTTCAAGAAGCAATGATGGTATTTCTTTTCCCTTGGGTTAGCTGGGTGGTTTATGAGGCACTTCATCCAAAATCCCTAAGTTAGATATCATCGTGTTATAATTTTTGAATGCTCAACCAATAATTCCAAAAACAATAATAATACAAGCTAACAAAAGTTCAAGCATATAAATAAATACAGTTAACCCGAAATTGTAAATCCGAATAAATGTTTGTAAGCCCACCTAAAATCCCCAAATTGAATCCCTAAATAAAAACCCTAATAGTAGAAAGGAAAAAGCAATTTAAAAATCTAGCTTAGTTGAATAAATAAGATTAATGAGAAGAATAGATACCTTTACAAATCTAAATTAAGGGTTGTACAGTACAGCAGCAGGTGAGATGAATTTCATTGATTGTTAAATAAAATGAAAGAGTGATAGGATAAGGGGAAATTATGGCGGTAGTTTTACCTCTAAATCCAAAAGAACGAAAAAGTTATCAAAGGCACTTTTTCACGCCTTTACTAATATAATTAGAGGCTATTAGTTATTTTGCCTCCATTTAATTATTAATAGAGGCAAATCTTTAATTTAGCCCTTACTTTGATGCCCCTAATGCTTGAAAAACTGGTAGTGAATGTTTGTAAGTAATAAACATTTAGCTAAAAAGGAAAACTGTGGTAAATACAACTATAGAAGGTCGACTATCCAACAGCGTTAGCTATTTCAAAATTTCAAAGCCATGAAACAACCATAGAAGCTTCAAGTGTTACCTATATAAACTCTTAAAACGCTCCCTTCTTACCAGCAAAACATAAAAAGGAAAGAAGAAAAAAATCACTCTTATCAATTACAATGAAATTTACTCTCACAAATCTTCTTCAAATCTCCACTGGTAACAATCATATAAACTCCCTCCCAACTCCTACAAACAACAGAAGAACCCCAACTCTATCTCCTAAAGAAGACATATCCTCTCTATACCCTCAAATCCATGGCGAAGGAGATATGTCTTCTCTCCTCAATCCTCTCCACCCCTGGTTACGCCGTGAAATTCTCAAGTACGGAGAATTTACTGAAGCCACGTACGATTCTTTTGATTTTAACCCTTTCTCCGAGTATTGTGGTAGCTGCCTTTACAATCATCATAATCTTTTCGATAACTTAAACCTCAATCACCATGGATATGATGTGACGTGCTACATATATGCAATGTCACATGTTGATATTCCTTGGTGGCTTAAACGATCGATTCACTCCAATGCATGGAGCAACGATTCAAATTGGATGGGATATGTCGGGGTCAGTAATGACGAGGAATCTAAAAGAATAGGATGTCGAGATATTGTGGTTTCATGGAGGGGCACGATTGCACCATCAGAATGGTATGAAGATATCCAAGTGAAACTCGTACCAATTGGAAAGGAAGAAGATGGTGTGAAGGTCGAGCAAGGATTTCTCAGCGTGTACACATCAAAAAGTGAAACGTCTAGGTACAACAAGGTTGGTAAAATGATACGAAGATAAGGGAGAACGTGTGAGTTTAACAGTAACAGGCCACAGTCTAGGCGGTGCTCTAGCTCTTCTCAATGCTTACGAAGCAGCAATGACGTTAACCGATCTGCCAGTAACAGTATTTACATTCGGAGGTCCACGAGTAGGCAACTCGTTGTTCAAAAATAAGTTAGAAGAGATGAAGGTAAACGTCCTTAGAATTGTGGTTAAGCAAGATGTAGTGCCTAAAGTGCCTGGAATTTTATTCAACGAAGGGTTTGAAAGAATTGAACAAATTACAGGAAACCTGGAATGGGTCTACACACATGTTGGCTTAGAATTAGGACTCGACTTGAAAGATTCACCTTATTTGAAACAAGAGAGGGATGTGCATGGATTTCATAACCTAGAAACTTACTTGCATTTGGTTGATGGGTTTTTAAGTACAGATTCAGGGTTCAGGGAGAAAGCAAAACGAGATATTGCATTAGTGAACAAGAGTTCAGGAATGTTGAAAGAAAAGTTGAAAATACCTGAATTCTGGTATCAGGTGGAAAATAAAGGGTTGATTCTGGATGCATATGGTAGATGGGGTTTACCTAAACGAAAGCAAGAGGATATACCATCTCCTTTTAGGAATAATTCTCCACAACTAAAACAATCTGAAGTATAATCAAGTATAATTATGTTTTCAACGTGATATAGACCGAAATGGACAATCAATACATATTATGTTAATTAGACTAAGGTGTTTTATTATTTTATCATTCTTCATATCATTTATGTTTTTCAAGTATTATTACATTGTAAATTGTATTGGTTTATATGTTCTACTTATATTTTGGTTTGTAATACTTTCCTATGAAGTACCTTTTGTTTTGGGTTTTATATAATGCACTTTGTATCTTAGAATGCCCTGTGCATTCGTGTAAGCAAAGGTTCCAGGAAGGAAAAAAATAAACTAAACTCTACAATGCAAGCTTGGTATAAAAATACCTGATCCAATCAGGAGGAAGTGAACTCCGATGGTTGTAACTGAGTATATTTGAAAGATTCAACATCCTCAAAATCCACTGGCCTCAAGCTAGCTGAATAAGCATAAACAATGACAAAAGATGTAATTAAAAATTAATCAGCTTATGTTGCCAAAAGAAATCCAAGTAGTTATACAATCTTAGTATCATGCCTAAGGTCAAAAACAAATTTTTAGGGTTCAACATTATGTTGCAAATGCTAAGCAACAAATTTGTAGTGCTAAATGCTTAATAATTTTCAGTGAGCATTTCTAATAATATGCAAATACTATGCTAACCACATGTTTATATGTTTATATTTAAATAATTGACTTTTCTCTATTTTGTCATGTACCAATTATTTAAATATAAATATGTGGTTGATATCAGGAGACTATTGATGGTGCTAAATAAGGAGAGCAAAAAAATAATATTTTAATGGCTTATATGATTATCAAAAATAACCCAATTTTTGAAAGAAACCCTGATCAGAATTCTAGAGATTCTCCTCACCATCTCAACCCCTCTCTCATTTCCTCACCTCCTTCTAATCCAAAAGATAAGCCACCTGATCAAGATGAGGAAGGCTTTCAAATAGTTAAGAATTGGCGCAGAAATAGTTCTGCAAAATCTCAGATCCCTTCACATAGATCAGCAGTGACTCAATCGGATAGATCCATGTCCTTAGGATGGGATACGTACCCAAATCCACCCAATAGGCAATCAAGACCCAGCCAATTGTCGAAGACACCAAGAACTCAACCTTCTGCCATATTCAATTCAATAAGGTCAGCTTCTTCCTGGGCAGATTTAGTCAAGAATGGTGGCTTCTGCAATAATACTGATCTCAGCTATTCTGCCCTCATTAAATTGGGAGACAAGAAAATAGTGGTCGTTAAAGAGGAAATAAGTAAAAGGACTGAGAATAAATGAAGCAACTCTATTTTAGCTTATGTTTATGGAACTCGTCCATACTATCATCATTTCAGGAATTTTGTTTCTAAAACTTGGAACCCTGTTGGTAATTTCGAAATCTTTACAAGAAACAACAGCTTCTTCATCATCAGATTCTCTATGGAGCAAGATTGTATCAAAGTAACTCAAAACGGCCCCTTCTTTATCAATGGCAAATTAATAATCTTGAAAAGATGGGACAAGAATCTGATTCTTGATCGAGACCTTCTCTCTACCTATCCAATCTGGATTAGGTTGCCTGAATTAAACCTTAGATTATGGGATAAGGAGGCTTTTGCCGCCATAGCTAGTGTAGTGGGTAAACCGTTAAAACTAGAAGAGCCTAAAGCTAAGGAGACTCGCCTTAGCTATGCCAGAATATTAGTTGAGATAAAGGCCACTGATGAACTACCAGATCTTGCGTTAGTCTCCATGCACGATGGAGAAAGCATCAAACAAAAAATCGAATATGAATTTATCCCTCCTAGATGTCAGAAATGTGCTTGCTTTGGGCACCTCTCAGATACTTGCTCTTGGAAAACAGTTTGGAAACAAAAAAAATCTTCCAATAATAATTTGGATAAAAACTCTTTGGACATTTCAGAAATTGAAAGAGATCAAAATCAAGAAAATCAACTACTGGAAAAGATCTCTTCTGATAGTAATATTTCTGTAAACAATTTAGATTCTGAAAATCTTCTACAAATTTCTGAAAATAATATGAGCTCGGTGGCTCCAAAAGGAAATGTTGAAAAGAATCTTACCGAAATGACTGAGCAATCAAAGAGTATCACCCCACAAGCTTTTTCAAGAAATAATATGGCAAAAACCCCAATTCTTAATGTAGCCATGGATACTGATCAGCAAATGATTGAAACAGTTGCTCTTTCAGATCATCATGGCAATTCCCAGAAAGATAATAGTAATCAAGCTCATTACAAAGGAGATCATATAGAACAGTTCTTGCTTCCTCCCCCCTTCAGGAGAAAGCAATTTTAATTACAAATATGGTTTCAAATCATCAAGACACAGATATGGTTTCAAATCATCAAGACACATATTCAAATCATCAAATAGTCTCAAAAAACAGCATTTCAGAAAGTTCTGCTCTGCCTGAATCCATGCTGGAGAATGCTGGATTGCTGTTCTCTTCTGTCTCCTCCTCTCCTGTCAAAAACAAAAGGAAAAGGGCCAGGAAAAAGTCTATACATGAAATTATAAATAATAATACATAAGGCAATCCAGACAGTCCAACTCTTAACTCTAAACTTTTTGAGAAGAAATACATTATTAAAAACCCAAAATGGGAGGAATTTCTCAAAGTTCAGAATAAAAAAGGCTGCAAAAGGAAAGGAGAGAAAGCTACTGAAAGCTTGGGAATTAGCAGCAAAATCCTGATTTAGCTGCTATTGTATCCTTTTAGTATCCTTCATACTTTATTTTATTATTATGAATATTATTACTTGGAATATTAGAGGTCTTAATTCTCCTGAGAAGAAATTAGACCTTTCAAATTTACTGTCTTCTCATAAACCATCTCTAGTAGGCATTTTAGAGCACAAATTGTCTGATAAAAACATTGATTTGTTTAGGATTAGTAACCTTAATAATTGGCAACTTATTCATAATAATTCAATGGGGGGAAATGGTAGGATCATTGTTCTTTGGGATCCTACCATTTGGGACCTTTGTAATTTCACCCTCAATATTCAATATATTCACTGCAGCTTTAAAAATAAAGGGGGTCTACAAATATTTGTCTCATTTATTTATGCCTCCAATTTTGAAAATGAAAGAACTCAACTCTGGAATTCTCTTGTTCAACTTAATTATAATATTTCTCTCCCATGGGTTATAATAGGAGACTTTAATACAATTACTAAAGTTCATGAAAAAAGAGAAGGAATCCCAGTTCCATTAAAAATACTGGAATTTTTTTCTAATTTTCTCATTAAAACAGGTTTGATTGAGCCTACCATTAAGGGTAATAAATTCACTTGGAAATCAGGTGAATTTAGAAACATTCACTGTAAACTTGATAGAATTCTTGTCAATAAATCTTTCATAAATCTTTTCTCTGACTTTAAATGCTACACTTTACCACAATACACTAGTGATCATACTCCCATTCAACTTACATTATCTCAAAACTCTTCAACAAGGAAAAATTTTCCTTTTAGATTCAAGAATGGATGGGTCTATGACTCAGACTATAAAAGGGTTTTTCAAAACAGCTTACAATTTTCCTTAAATGGTTCTGCTCAGTTTAAATTCAGAAAATTTCTCCATCTTACTAAAAATAATCTTAAAGTTTGGAATCGTACCAAAAATAAAAACAATAATGAAATTAATCAAATTAGAGAGGACTGTGCTAAATTGCAAGATAGCATTGATAATGATAGCTCTGATAAAATTAAAATTAAAGAATTCTATCAATTACAGAAAAATCTTTCCAATTCCCTTCATGTTGAAGCTGCTAATATAAGGCAGAAAGCCAAAGTTAATTGGCTTTCTCAAGGGGATTTGCCTACTAAATTCTTCTATGTTAAAATGTCTGGCAGGAAATATCATAACAATGTAGGTAAATTAATCAATAGTAATGGTAAGATCATCAATGATGCCCCTTTATTAGAGAAAGAATCTATTCTCTATTTCTCTGATCTGTTTTACACTGAGGAGAATCCTTGCACTTTTCCAACCATTTTCCCTAAATATGTCCTACCTTCCTACAGTGAGGAAATTCTTCTTGCCCCTATCTGTCTTGAAGATATAAAAAAAATTGTTTTTTCTGCCAAAGATGATAAAAGCCCTGGGCCTGATGGGTTTGGGGCCAAATTTTACAAAACTCGCTGGGATGATATAAAAAACATGTTATTTGAGGCTGTCAAAGAATTTTTCATTTCTGGTAGGCTTTTAAAAAACATAAATCATACTTTTATAACTCTTGTTCCTAAAACCAAAAATCCTTCTTGTCTGGGAGAGTACATACCTATTGCCAGCTGTAATTTCTTTTACAAAATTATAGCCTCTATTCTTAGTAGCAGAATTAAATGTTTTTTAAAACTTCTCATTTCTAAAAACCAATGTGCTTTTATTCCAGACAGGCTTATTGTTGAAAATACTCTTTTATCTCATGAACTTTTAGGAATTTTAATCAAGCTGGTAAAAATAAAATGTGTCTCAAAATTGACCTGCACAAAGCGTTTGACCAAATAAACAGAAATTTTATTATTTACATGATGGGTCAACTAGGCTTTAATGAAAAATTTTGTAACTTAGTTAAGGAATGTATCTGTAATGTATCCTATTCCATTCTTATTAATGGATCTCCTTGTGGATTCATACACAGCAATAGGGGAATTAGGCAAGGAGACCCTCTATCTCCTTATTTATTTACAATTGCTATGGAATATTTTTCCCTACAAATGGAAATGGAACTGATGTGTAAAAACATGAAACCTATTAACTCAATTATTCCTTGTATCTCTCATCTATTATATGCTGATGATTTACTAATATTTTTAAATGCAGATACTCTATCTGCAGCTACCATTAAAAATTTTTTTGACAACCTCAGAAATCAAGCTGGTCTTCTAATTAATGAAAATAAAAGAAAAATCTTTTTCAGCAAAGATTGCAGGAACAAGAAGGAAATCCTCAACATTTTAAAATTCCAACAGAGTGAACTCCCTATCAGATATCTTGGCCTACCCCTCAGTAATAATCAAATCAAGGAAAGAGACTGTGTCAAACTTTATCAAACCATTCAAAACAAAATTAACAACTGGTCAAGCAGAATGTTATCTATAGCAGGAAGAGTTGAACTTGTCCATACAGTAGTTATTGCTGTCATTATGTACTGGGTGCAATCTCACAACATACCAGCAAAAACATTGGAAAAAATTGAAAAACTATAAACCAACTTCATTTGGAATGGTAAACTTCATAAAATTTCTTGGAACACCATAAGAAAAACCAAGGAAGCTGGGGGATTGGGAATCAGAAACTTTTCAGATATTCATGAAGCATGCAAATTCAAACTTTTTTGGAAATTCATAGAAGGCAAAACATTATGGGCTGAATGGATGAGGACCAAATATGTCAAAAGCAAAAATTTCTGGTCTATGCCCATCAAAAGCCATTATTCTTATGTTTGGAAAAATATTCTTAATTGCACAGAAATTGGAGCCAAGCTTATAGAGCGCAAATTTAAAGATGGTAAATGCACTAGCCTATGGTTTGACCCTTGGATTAATGGCAACTCTCTTATCAACTTATTAGGCTGGAACAACCTTTATTACTTTGGAAAAGTTAATGCTTTTGTTGACACTATTATTCAAAATTCTACTTGGAATGCCCAAGCTTTTCCTGCAACTACCATCTTCAATTCTTCCATTAATAAAATTGAAATTGACCCAAATACAGATGAAGATGCTTGGTGCTGGAAATTATCTATAAAGGCAGATTCTCCTTTAAAAACACTTGGAATTTTTTAAAAGGAGGGGAAATGGAAGTTGATTGGCACAAATCAGTTTGGAACTTAGCCAACTGTCCAAAAATGGCTTTTTGCACTTACTTTGCATTATTAAATTGTCTGCCAACTAGAGAAAGAAGCGAAAAATGGAACAAAAACTCTGGAAATATCAATTGCCTATTTTGCAAAACCGAAATTGAAAACACCGATCATCTCTTTTTTGACTGTCCCTACTCTATACATGTTTGGTTCATTGCCAAAAATAAGCTCAACATAAATCAAAATTTGGCTCTCCAAAACATTAGAGACAGCATTCAATATTTTCAGAAAGCATACAAAGGCAAGAAAGCAGATTTCAACAAAGCTACTATAGTTCTTACAATAGTTATCTACTTCATTTGGAAAGAAAGAAATAACATGCTTCATAACAAAGTCAAAACAGACAGTATACAACTTTGGAAAACTATTGAAATCAAATTCAACATCATTCTTCACAAATTCAGCAGAAACAGCAACAGATCTCATAATATCTCAATAGAAGACAATTATAAGAACTTAGTTGAAGAATACTTACAAAAGGAGAACTTTAATAAAAGTTCTCAATTTCCTGCTGTTGATGGTAATATAGTGGAGAAGTCAACAAATTTCATAGATCACAGTTCCTCAGATGAAGGTTGCTGCCCCGCATTGCATACTAGAAATAATTCCTACAAGGGAAGTAATCAAAACTTCAATCTTTATTCTAATTTTAAAAGTTTTTTAAATAAAAATCCACATCATTCTTTACCTGATATGCATAGGGAGAGTCGTCCATTCAATTTTGAGCCTCTGCTTCCTTATGACTGCCAACTGAAAACAACATTGTTATATCCAATGCTGCTGTAACTAGAGATAAGGCCATTAATAATTTCAAGCACTTATCTTATAAGGCTCATTTCAATGTCGCTAGCAAGGCTACTGTAGTTAACCTATCAAGCAACCAGATCTCAACATGTCAGGGAAGTAACAAGGCTCTTAATTCTAATAATATTAGGATTAATAAGGGAATTTGCACTAATGAAAATGTTTTTCTACCTGATTATAGCAAGAGGAGCCGCTGTAATGCTAAGGCTAACAACAACTTTCTTCTACCTAATAACGAGCAAAGATTAGGAAACTCTCACTACATCAACAAGCTAAATAATCGAATTTATCACTTATCTGTTTGGGAAAAAGGAGAGAGCAGCGACTACTGTGCTGATGCTTGCTTTAATTTTCCAAGGACAGATCTTAAAGAGACGTCTGACTCGATTCTCTCCCTTTCCTCAGATCTAAAGTTTGGGGGCAATCATAATAACAAGGAGAATAACTACAAGGATACTAAGACTAAAACAACTCGTCAAAGTCATTTTAGCCTAGATCCTGAAATCTCCAGACTTCGCGATAAAGAAATTAAGGAGTGGAGACCCCCTTAAGCTCTAGTGCTGGCTTAAGTGAGTTTTTTCGTGATTTAAGCAGATTTTTCTCCGCTCTTGATGCTCCGCCATTTTTTATCATGAGAGCTTTTGGAGGCGCTGCCTTGTTTTTGCTTTCTAGGGTTTGTGTTGCGTATGTTATCTTTGGTTTCGGGTCTTTTGGGGTTAACCCATTCTTATTTTTGTAACATTCTGGGCTTGGCCCATTTATCCATTTTCAAAAAAAAGGAGAGCAGCGGATCCTACCTCATATATGTAAGTACGTATGTACATATATACATACATATGCATATATTATACACATGTATGCACATACATACATATACATATACATATGTATATATTATACACATACACATATGTATATGTATACACATGTGTGTATTCTAATACATGTATATAGTGATTATAATTTCTATATAAGATCATGCTCCGCTTTATAACTACTTCCGATATGTTAAACCAAAATCTTATTCATGATATTAATATGTATCACATTTGATATATGTGTGTATAGCAGTTCTGATTTGAATACAAGATAAATGCTTAAGTTTAAAATTACTTATGATACATAAACTAAAATTTTGGTTATTATATTGATATTTATTAGCTTTGACATGCATGCATATATATATATCCACCCTAATTTCAACTGCGCCTCAAACAACAGTGCAGCACTCCTACAGCTTGGATATCAACCCCAAGTTTTCATTTCTCTCTCTTCTCGCAAACTCTCTCCATTCAGACCATTATTTAAATAGAAACTTGTGGCTGAAAATATAGGATAATTGGGGTGCTACCAAACAGGGGTGCCATCGAGCGCTTTTATATATGTGTGTGTGTGTGTATGTACGTTGTTGTTATATGATACATAACTTTATCGTTTGTGATTTTTCATGCATATTAATATTCAAATTTTTCTGTGTGTATTAATGGTAGAATGTAATCAAAACCATATTATTTTCCATAAATAATGAAAATGAAATTGATTTTTTTTCTTACCGTATTTATTTTCTATGGTGATTGAGTTATCTTTTTGAAATGTTTAAATATTTTCTAACCATAAAATGTGGCTATGCCTACGATTAACTATCATCACAATTATTGAGTAATTAAAAGAGTGTTAGATACTTTTTATAAATTATAGGTCTAAATTTATAAATTCAGTGTGACGAGGAATAAAAAACAAATAGATCACACAATGGGTCCTCATACAAAAAACTCTTAATTATTTATTACTGATTCCTCTTTATTTGCCGTAATATACTTTGTTATGGTGGATTATTTGAATTTGTTATTGTTATATCCTGAATTATGTTCACGTGCATGCTTCTCAAACAAAACTAACTAAGATCTTAATATTACTGTTTTTTTTCTTTTTCTTTTATTTAGTTAATCAGGTTTATATACCAAATTACTCAAGGCCTATTAACTGAACTAAAAGTCCCAGTGTTCAGAGAGTTTACCATTTCGCAAATAGAATCATAATATACAAGATTATTAAATAATATAAAGAAATGGCGAGCTGCTCTAATCAGAATTCAAGGGCCGCTAAGTCTATCGCACCCGAGCCTCCTCCTCTCAATCCCCCTTCTTCTTCAACCCTCATGGAGTTGCAACATGAAATCGACAGTGAGGGATTCCAACTAGTGAGGAATCGCCGGAGAAAACCCTTCACCAACCAAATCCAGTTACATATCATACCAAGATTCAATCGAAACCGTATAATAATGGCTACAGAAGTGCAAGAATCAACAATTTCAAGTCCAATTCAAATCAAAATTCGTATAACATCCACAATTTTGCAGCCACATTACAGAAGAATCATGATATCAATGGTGCAGTTGCAATTCAGAGTTGCAGTAAAGGGTCTCTCCCACATAAAGCATCCTCTTGGGCTGATTTAATCAGAGAAGGTGGTCTTAATCATGCATTTGATCTGAAATACCAAGCACCTATAACCATTAATAACAAGAAAATGGTTGTTATGAAAGAAGGTGTTAGTAACAGAACAGAGACCAAGTGGGGATGCTCGGTGATAGCATACGTTTATGGTAGTAGACCTTTTTATCATCATTTTAAAGCATTTGTGCAAAGAACTTGGAATCCCATAGGTAACTTTGAAATCTTTACAAGAAACAACGGATTTTTTATTATTAAATTTGTAGTTGAAAGTGATTGTGAAAAAGCAATCAATGGAGGACCATACTTTATCAATGGAAAATTAATCAGTTTGAAAAGATGGAGCAACAAAATTGCATTTGATAGAGATCTGCTATCCACCATACCAGTTTGGATTCGGCTGCCTGAATTAAGTTTAAAATTGTGGGATAAAGAAGCTTTTGGGGCTATAGCAAGTGTAGTTGGGGATCCTTTAAAACTTGATGAACCAACATCAAAAGAAACAAGACTAAGCTATGCAAGAATTCTCGTTGAAATCAAAGAAAATTCAGAGCTTCCTGAAGAAGCATATATAACAATACATGATGGAGAAATTATAGTTCAGAGAATTGAATACGAATGGATCCCGCCAATGTGTACAAATTGTAAATGTTTTGGGCATTCAACTGAAAACTGTACTACTAAAAAGATCTGGAAAGAAAAACAGAAAGAATCTTCAAGCAATAAAGAAAAGGTCTTTGGTATAGAGCAAAATCAAGAAACTATCAAAGAATCAGTTATTAATGGCAATCAACATGATGAGATCCAAGAACTTCGTGCTCTTGGAAGTTCTCTAACAGGGAAAATCAAATTCTTTGAAAATATTAATAATAAAGGTTGCATAAAGGAACTGGTTACAAATATGAATGATTCTGATGTTTCCAAACAAATGGTCGATCTACGAATACAGGAATTACCATACCAAATAATGTCAAAAAACACAAAGGAATACCTAAAACAAATGAAGCAAATTGGAAATGATATTTCTTCTACTGCTAAGGAATCAAGCATGGATCATGGTGCACTACACTCCCCTGATGATGATACCAATGAAAAAGAAAATGAAATTATGGTCGAGAGCATACTTACAAATAAAATATCCACTAAAACTGCGGACAGAAAAGAATGCTCTAAAAATGCCACAGATTCAAACAGCTTTCACAAAGGAATTTCAGAAGATTTAGTTCAAAAAGCCATGAAACTGATTCCAAATTCATTTTCTCCAACAAAGAAGAAAAATATAGAAAAGAAGAAAAACAAAATCAAAAACCTGCAGGAAATATTATCTCAAGGAAATGAAGAAAAATGGGAAAATGATGAATTCCAGGAAAAATATATAATGAGAAATCCAAGGTGGTCTGAACATCTAAAAATCCAAGACAGCAAATCACTAAAAAGAAAAGGGCAAAAAAGTTCAGATTACTTAGAAGAGAAAAGGGGCAAAGAAAAGCTGGAGGAATTCAATCCCAGTCTTTCTATATGAAAGCAGTGATATCCTTAGCATATCCTTTATAATTAAATATCTTTATTATGTCGATTATTACTTGGAATGTTAGAGGTTTAAACTCTCCTGAAAGAAAATTAGATCTAACCAATTTAATTCTCACAAAAAGACCAAATATAGTAGGTATTCTTGAATATAAACTGGAGGATTCAAAAATCTGTAATTTACATGTTAGCTACTTTAAAGAATGGGGTGTTATTAATAACAATATTATGGGGGGAAATGGTAGAATAATGGTAATCTGGGACCCAAATTTTTGGAGTCTTAGTCATCATTTTCTAAACTTTCAATTTATTCATTGTAAATTCATAAATAAGGGCGGATTTCAAATAGAAATCACTTTTGTCTATGCTTCAAATAGTGAAAAAGAAAGAAACTTTCTATGGAATGATCTTGAGTCTTTAAACTATAACATGTTAAAACCTTGGATCATCATTGGGGACTTTAATACTGTTTTCCATTCTTTTGAAAAGAGAGGTGGGTTCCCATTTCATTTAGTAAGCTAGAATTTTTTAATAATTTTCTGCTTAAAATAGGTTTAATTGAGCTCACAATTAGTGGGAATCAATTCACCTGGAAATCAAGTGAATATAGGAATATCCACTGTAAACTTGACAGAATTCTTATTAATCATATGTTTGATAATGCATTTTCAAATTTCCAATGTTCTAC
The DNA here is from genome assembly GCA_030737815.1 of Allium fistulosum. Classification (NCBI taxonomy): domain Eukaryota; kingdom Viridiplantae; phylum Streptophyta; class Magnoliopsida; order Asparagales; family Amaryllidaceae; genus Allium; species Allium fistulosum. Next base: position 716,524,722 of record CM060904.1, read on the forward strand.
TCTTCCTCAAGCCACTAGTGATCATACCCCTTTACAAATTATTTTCTCTGGCTCTGTTAATAATAGAAAAAATATCCCTTTTAGGTTTGTCAATGGGTGGACATATGATAAGAGTTATATGGATACTATTAAAAACAATATACTTATTTATAAGCATGGTTCTGCTCAAAATAAGTTTAAAAGCATATTAAAGAATATCAAAGAAAATTTAAAAACATGGAACAAAAACAGGAATAAAGATGATATTAAACTCATTAGAAAAGAATGCGAGTCACTCCAAAACATTATTGATTTTGATAGCTCGGGAAAATCTACGGTCAATTAGTTTTTTCAAATTCAAGATAAATTAAGTAAGAGTTTGCATGTGCAAGCTATCAACTTGAGACAGTAAGCCAAGGTAGATTGGCTTACTAAAGGTGATGAATCTAGTAAATTTTTCTATGCCAAGATGTCTAATAGGAAAAAAATCAATGACATAGGAAAATTGCTAGATAATAATGGAGTTACCTTGAATGATGTCTCAAACATAGAGAAAATGGCTATTAAGTACTTTACTGATCTTTACAATTCTAATTCTTATAAGAAGGATTTCCCAAATATTGAAACAAAATTCTTACTTAATGAAAACAGCGGTGATATTCTACTTGCTCCTGTTGCGATGGATGAAATTAAAAAAATTGTTTTTGGTTCAAATATAGATAAAAGCCCAGGCCCGGATGGGTTTGGGGCAAACTTTTACAAGACTCACTGGGAGGATATTAAAACTAATATTTATGATGATGTCAAGGAATTTTTTACATCTGGTAAGCTACTAAAAAGCTTAAATCATACTTTTATTACATTAATACCTAAAACAAAAATTCCTTCGGGTCTAGGGGATTACAGGCATATTGCTTGCTGTAATTTTATTTACAAAATCATTGCTAATATTCTAAGTAATAGAATAAAAAGTTTTTTAAGATATCTGGTTTCAGAAAATCAGTGTGCCTTCATCCCGGGTAGATACATTATTGAAAATACTCTTTTGGCTCATGAGTTAATCAGAAACTTTAATAGGGGCTGTAAGAATAAAGTCTGCATTAAAATAGACATACACAAAGCTTTTGATAAAATTAACAGACATTTTATTATCCACATGGTGAGGCAAATGGGTTTTCATAAAAAAAATTGTGATTTAGTTAAGGAATGTATAAATACAGCCTCCTTTTCCATATTAATCAATAGATGACCCTGTGGGTTTATTACTAGTAATAGGGGAATTAGACAAGGTGATCCTCTCTCCCCCTGCCTATTCACAATAACTATGGAATATTTATCTCTCCAAATGGAATTGGAACAAATAAAAGGCAATCTCAGACCAGTCAATAGATATTCCCCTAGTATTACTCATTTACTATATGCTGATGATTTGCTTTTATTTATGAATGCAGATACTAACAGTGCTCAATCTATAGCTAAAACCTTTGAGTATTTAAAAGATTTTGCAGGTCTTCAAATCAATGAGAGTAAAAGCAAAGCTTATTTTAGTAAAGAATGTGTAAACAAAGGGGAAATACTTCAAATTCTAAAAATTCAAGAAGGCCAATTGCCTGTTAAATACTTGGGTCTTCCACTCAGTACAAATCAAATAGCAGTCAAGGATTGCTCTAGTCTTATTGACATCATTCAAGGCAAATTAGAAAATTGGTCAAGTAAATTACAATCTATTGTTGGAAGATTAGAACTTACACACACTGTCATCACGGCTATCATAATGTATTGGATTCAGACTCATAATATTTCGGAAACATCAATATGTAAAATAAAAAAAATATGTGCCAATTTCATCTGGAAAGGAAAAATTCATAAAGTCTTATGGAATACAGTATGCAAATCAAGAAAGGCAGGAGGATTGGGTTTAAGAAGTATCAAAGATCTAAAAGAAGCTTGTAGTATGAAACTTTTTTGGAGATTGGTTGAAGGCAAATATTTATGGGCAAAGTGGATGAATAGTAAATATGTCAAAAACAAATATTTCTGGACAATGCCAACTGAAAACCACAATTATCACTCTTGGAAAAGCATTTTAAAGAGCAGAAATAAAGGCATAAAATTATTGGAAAGAAAATTTAAAGATGAGAAAAGTACCAGCCTCTGGTTTGATCCTTGGATAAATGGCAAAACTCTAATTAGTTTACTAGGCTGGTCTAATCTTTTTTACTTTGGGGGAGTTAATTTAAAAGTGGATAGCATCATTCAAAATCACATGTGGAAAGCAAACCTACATCCAGCTACCTCAATATTCAAAAGTGCAATAGAAAAAATCGAAATTGATTCAAGTTTAGCTAAAGACTCATGGAGTTGGAAACTTTCAAAAAAAAGACAAATTCTCCTTTAAATCTACTTGGGAATATATAAAAGTTTTTGAAACAGAAATAGATTGGTGCAATACTATTTGGAATAAGGCCAATTGCCCAAAGATGGCACATTGTGCCTATTTTGCACTGCTAAACAGATTGCCAACCAGAGACAGATGTAAAAAATGGAGCAAAAATAATGAAATCAAATGTCTCCTCTGCAAAGCAGAAAATGAAATAGCTGAACACTTATTTTTTGACTGCAACTACTCAAGGAACATATGGTTTATTGCTAAAAACAAGCTTAATTTTTGTCAAGCCATGCCATTGCAAAACATCAAAGACAGTATTCAACATATTCAGAAAAACTTCAAAATCAAATCAAATGAATTCAGCAGGGCTAGCATTATGCTAACTACTGTCATATATCAAATATGAAAAGAAAGAAATGCTAGGCTGCATTCAAAAAAGAAAACTGATGCCATTCAACTATGGAAATGCATAGAAATAGAATTTCATATTCTAAATCGCAAAGCAAGCAAAAATAATTCAACATATTGTCATCTCAACTCAGATGCTAATGAACAAGATGAATTTGAAAACAGAGTGGAATCATACTTACATAAGGGGAAATTCAATAACGACATACCCCAGGGTAGTCACTTTCAAACTAATAATCTATGGCCTCACGATTTTTCGAGGAGGGAAGCTAGCAACCTCATTAGCTCATTTGCAGGAGGCGACCATTCCAAATCTAATACCAGGAGCGACTCTTGCAAGGGAAGTAAACAGGGCTCTAGTTTAAATAATTACTCATTAAATTACAATCAAGTTAATTTAACTAAAAGTATGTTACCTGATATTAGCAGGAGCTACCGCGCTTCAACCAAGGAATCAATGAAGCAGAAGCCCCTCCTGTATCAAAATAAATCAAAGCATTCAGACCTTAACTTGCAAAGAATTGGTGATCATAATTACATCGGCAAGCTCAACGACAATATTTATCACTTATCTGTATGGGATAAGGGAGAAAGCAGCAAGGGTTGCAATAAAGCAGACCACTGGATTGCCAACGAAAATGAAAGTAACAAGCCGCACTGCAATTTTGATCTTCTGGATGAACCAAAAAAATCAAAACAGCAGCAAAAACGGCAATTGGAACCACAAAGGAAGTGCCTTCATCAACAAAAGTGAAGATCAGAAGGAAAGCAACACCCTTCATGATCACTACTAGAACTACAGTATATAGCCACGACAGTGTTCCAACGGCCGCCAACGGGGTTTTCCAACGGCTCGTTATTTTTTTAACAAGCTATTGGTAGCCATTGGTAAAAGTTGTAAAATTGCCGTTTGCGGCCGTTGGAAGCCGTTGGAAATATTCGTGTAAACCTGCAGCTGGCCGAGAGCAGATTTCATTCTTCTTCCTTCAACAAAATACACCAAAACCTCTACCCTCTTCCTCTACTCCTCCTCTTTTCTTGCTCCCAGCCTCCCCACGCAACCGGCAGCCACTTCGACGCCATCAATCAACACCAGCGGCCTCTCTCCATCCAATTCCACTCCAAAATCAGGTTTTGCCTAAAACCCTAAATTTTAAAATTTTGCTAATTTTGTGTTTAATTGTTTGTTATAGTTGTATCTAATGGCCTATTGATTATTTATTATACCAAACTAAGTGCTAATTAGAATTATTACCATCCAAATGTTCAAATTGTTTGTGTATATATATTATGCACATATATACATATGTTGATAATTTATAGTGTAAATGCGCATTTAAGTTAGCGTTAGATTAGTTAGGATTGCTTTAAATTATTTTGTGTATGTTTTGTAAAATATTAAGCAAACATGAATTAGTCGAATATTTTACGAACATGAATTATATCTTTTAGTAATATGATCTCTTAGTGAAATTTTGACCTATATGATTGCTTTAAATTATATCTTTTAAATTATTAGACAAACAAAATTTAAATCTCTTAGTGAATTTTTGGCCTAGTCTGACAAGTGTTGTATATGATCGTTGTATGAATATTCATTTTTATTGCAAAACGGATATTCATATTCATCTGATACAACATTTGTTGGATTTGTCCCTGTATTGGACAAGTTACAAACAGTATAAAGTAATTACGTTTCGTAAATCAAATCGTTATAAACGGTTCACAAAATTTCGATGACATTTCCTTTTCGTTCCTTGTGTACATGCATATGCGTACGATACAAGGAACACGGGGGAAGTGCTGCCGAAATTTTGGGAAATCGTTTATAATGATATGATTTAAGAAATGTAATTACTATTGTGTTTGTAATGGGAAGTAAGATAACTGACCATCACAAAAGATACAAAAATGTAAACAAAATAGCAAGAAATATAACTTTGTATATAAACGAAAATGGATTATAAAAAACAATAAAATCTAAAATGTGTTTATCGAATATGATTAATAGTTTTTTTACTATTGATCATAGGTTTTACAGTAGGAAAAATGGTCAATTATTTTATTGATCGGAGCTGGATGTATCAAAGAAGAGAAATAAGAGGTTCAATAAGTACACATTTTCTTAACGGGGTAAATGTGTTTGTTGAATTTGCTTTAAGTAATATTGGAAACGACGTAGAAATTCGTTGTCCATGTAGTAGGTGCAAATTGTTGAAGCATTTAGTACCGAATATGGTTAGGATTCATTTGCGCCAATATGGTTTCGTAACCAATTATTTGGTATGGGATCGTCATGGAGAAATTATAACACGTAACGAAGAACAGTCAATAGAGGTCATTAGTGATGAAGTTAGTACGACGAATCTCATAGAACATATGGTTGAAGATGCAGCACGATCAATGTTCCCTGCTGTTGAAATTAATAACGACGATGTTAACATTGAAGAGGAACCAAATGTTGGAGCGAAAAAAATATATGATTTATTGGATGCTGCTAAGAAACCTCTTTGGAATGGATGTACTAGCGGCACTCAATTATCGGCAACTGCAGAGTACATTGCGATGAAATCAAAGTACAACTTCACAGAAGCCGGATTTACGGCTGTTATACAAGCTGCTAAACGCCATATGCCATTAGATAATTTAATGTGCGAAAATTATTATGAAGTGAAAAAACTAATGTCATATTTTGGTTTGCCGTATCAAAAAATTGATACATGTCTAAATGGTTGCATGTTGTTTTGGAAAGATGATGTTAGTCTTTGGAATTGTAAAATATGTAATCAAGAAAGGTACAAACCAAGGAAAAAAAGGGGAAAAGAAGTTCCATACAAGCGTATGCATTATTTACCTATCACTCCTAGACTTCAAAGGTTATATGCATCATCTGTAACAGCGCATCATATGAGATGGTACAGTGTGAGAACACCTGAAGAAGGTACGTTAACACACCCATCTAATGGAGAAACATGGAAGTATTTTGATAAGAAATATCCCGATTTCGTAGCGGAGAGCCGTAACGTTAGACTAGGTTTGTGTATTGATGGATTTTCACCGTTTTCTCAGTTTGGTTCTAAATATTCATCTTGGCCTATAATCATTACACCTTACAATCTACCCCCGTGGATGTGTATGAAAACTCCATATATGTTTCTCATAATTGTCATCCCTGGCCCTGATGATCCGACACAGGGTATCGATGTTTACTTACAACCGCTAATCGAAGAGTTGAAAACATTGTGGTATAAAGGAGTTGAAACATACGACGTATTGAAAAAAAAAATTCGGATGTTCGCTTCTTTGTTATGGACTATTAGCGATTTTCCTGCATATGCAATGCTTTCGGGTTGGAGTACGGTCGGTCATTTTGCTTGTCCTTACTATATGGAAGAAACACGAGCATTTTCTTTACGGCATGGGAAGAAAATTTCATGGTTTGATTGTCATCGTCGTTTTCTCCATATTAATCATACTTTTAGAAGAGACAAAAAAACTTCATAGCTAATAGACATGAGACTTTACAACCACCAATGATTTGGTCAAGTGAAGATATATATGAACTTTTAAAAGATTATCCAAAGATACATGAAACCGGGCAGCAAACTGAAATCCAAGGTAAATCGACGTTTCATAATTGGTGCAAACAGAGTATACTCTGGGAGTTGCCTTATTGGAAAAATCTCTTAATCCATCATAACATTGACGTGATGCATAACGAGAAAAACGTATTCGATAATGTGTTTAATACACTTTTGAATGTTAAGGGAAAGACTAAGGACGATCTGAAATCAAGACGTGATATAGAAGAAATATGTAATCGTCCTGAGCTTCATATGAAGCCAAATGACACTAAAAAACCCAAAGCATGTTATGAATTAGATAACAACCAAGTTAAAGTACTGTTAAAATGGGTGGAAGGATTACGATTTCCTGATGGAATTTCATCTAATATTCGTAGATGTGTCGACTATAAGAACGGAAGACTGAGTGGGATGAAAAGCCATGATTGTCATGTAATGATGAAAAATTTGTTACCCGTCGCTTTCAAAGAATTGTTGCCCGTAAAAGTTTGGAAGGTTATAACAGAACTTAGTTTATTTTATAAGGAGCTTTGTTCAACTACGTTAAAAGTTGACCATCTTCGTAAACTTGAGGTAGAAATCCCAATACTGCTCTGCAAACAGGAGAAAATATTTCCTCCAGGTTTGTTCAATGTAATGGAGCATTTACCTGTTCATCTTCCATTTGAAGCACGTCTTCGAGGTCCTGTGCAATATGGATGGATGTATCCATTCGAGAGGTATGTTGTTAATACTGAGTATGTAATTTAACTATAATTAAAAATCAATATTGATATGAAATATTTTTTATTAGGTACTTAAATCATTTAAAGAAAAAAGTGAGACAAAAAGCTCGAGTTGAAGGTTCGATTTGCAAATCATATATCGAAGAAGAAGCATCGTTCTTTTTCTCTCATTATTTCAATGATCATGTGAATTTATCATTTCAAAGTGTTGCGCGTAATGATGAGGCCGTTGAACAAGATTCTTCTTCTGAAGCAATGTTATCTATTTTTAAACAACATGGTCGACATGTTGGAAAATGTGTAGAAGTATGGTTAGATGATAGAGATTACCATGTAGCACACACATATATTCTTCTTAATTGTCTAGAAGTTGCACCATTTATTAGGTAATTATCAGATTACAAGTTTTGATAAATTTAATTTAATACTGCATGTGTAAATTAATAATAAAGCAATATATTGTTTTTGTTTGCAGTGTTTATGAATCACAAAATCCAAACGGCGATTTAAGCAAAAATTTCGCCACTTGGTTTTCGAACTACGTTTGTGATCCTACAAATAATGTGGTCGATGAAGGATTAAAACATTTGGCGTTGGGACCGAAAAGGAAAGTTAAAACGTATCCAATATTTTTCGTTAATGGATATAAATTCAACACCAAAGAATACGGTGCTGAAAAATTAACAAACAATACCGGTGTATTTGTTAAAGGCAGTGATGATCCTAATAATCATATACATGATTTTTATGGCGAGTTAACCCAGATTTTGCAATTGACATATTTTATAAGACCCGCAGAGGAAGTTTTTTTGTTTAGATGCAACTGGTTCAGCAATGTTCCAGGTTCTGGTATTAACGTGCATCCAAATTATAATCTTATAGAAATAAAACATACCTCCCGTTATCAGCAGTACGATCCGTTTGTACTAGCCAAACAAGCCCTACAAGTTTATTACGCCCCTTATCCGTCTCTAAAAAGAGATAAAACGGATTGGTCTGCGGTTTTTAAAACCAAGGCGAGATTTACATTCGATGGAAAAAATATTCCAAAAGAACAAGCCTATCAAGTAGATATCGAAGAAAATGTTGAAATCACAATTACAGACGATCAAACTGATTTTGGACAATTAAATGATGAGACAAATGTATTAGTCGAAGCATTTGAGAGTGTAGAGGAAAACGATATAGAATAAGAGATCGAGTCTGAATCAGAAAATGACGAGGACTGAGTAATATCCGGTAATTTTTACAATTATTCACGCACACGCATCACATATATATCATCATCATCATTACATGCACCACGTATCATCATCCTTTTATCTATGTCTATAATTAAAAATGAAAATTTCAACAGGTATTATGTCAGGCTCCAAACGTCGTAGCTCTTCTCGCTCGGCCGGCGAGAGTAGTGGTGAGCCTCCGGCTCGACCACTTGTACATTTGCAGCCGAAGGCTGATGGAGCGTAAGTATCAAAATTAAAATGATAACAATATAAACTTGTTCATATATATATATACTTGTCTAAATCTTTGTTTTATATTTAACACAGGGGATTTGATTTGGAGCCCTCAGAAGTTGTGCTTGGCATTTCCAAGCAATCATATATGAGCAGAATGACAGATTGCTGGCCTAAGTGGAGTAAGATCCCTGACCATGTCAGGGAGGCCATATGGCAGGATTTTCTGGTGAGTTTATACCACTTTACTATATGAATAAGTATAAATGAACAATTAGTCATGTTTTCTCTTTGTACTGGGGCAAGTGGACTTGGCGGAGGCCGATGTCGCCATGGTTCAGCGCCACTGGAATTCGAAGGTCGCCAAAAATTACAGGGAGGTAATGTCAGCTCTTAAAAAATCGAGGAAAAAACCGAACTGGATGGGCGCTTCCATATGGGATTCTTGGATGAGTTGGTGGGAGACCGACGAGTTTAAGGTAAATTTACCAAATATATAGTTAATTATTTTGCAATTAGTATAAATATAATATTCAATTTAAATTGCAGATGGAGTCGGAGAGGAACTCTGCCAATAGAAGTAGGAATCCTGTAACGCATCGTGGCGGATCCAAGTCTTTTCAGCATCACCGTGAGGACTTGGTAAATTTATCTAAACCGTTATTACATTTTGTATATTAATCAGTTCAGTAATTAGCTATGAAAAATTAAAATATATAAATTATTTATTGCAGGAAAGATCGGTTGGACGTCGCGTGTCTATGATGGAGGTATTTACCCGCACCCACGCATCAAGACAAGCAGACAATGTTGGCAATATTACATATCAGTGGGATGATGGTGATAAGGCGACGGCTGCATATATATGCATATTTTAAATCTTATTTTATTAATATCGATATGTTTAAATCCTATTCTACTAATTTTAACCTGTAATTGTTTTTTATTTTAGGCAAAGTTTCAGGAGGCACGGGCAGAGCTGCTTTCAGAATCAGATCGCAATGAGTTGATGGTAAAGGAGGAAGATAATATTTTCGATGTTATTATGGATCCGACGCAGCGGAATAGGCGCTATGGCTATGGAAACCAAGCGGTAATCTTATAAACATTGCAATATTATATTTAATAAATTAACCTATAGATACACTATACATATTTAATAAATTAACCTATAGATACACTATACATATTAAATGTGAGCATCTCATATTCTATTTGCAGGTTCGGGCAGCTCAAAAGGCGTGTGACAAAGCTGAAATAAAAGAGCTTAGAACCATGGTTGAGCAGCTGCAAGAGCAGGACTGTCTTCGCAATATACAAATGGAGCAGCTGAATCAACATTTAACGGAGTACGCGCAGAGGCATGGTTCCTTCCCTTCGTCGTCTGGTGCTTCCGGAGGTGATGATGATGCTTGAGAGGTATGATGATTATTGTCTTTGTGGTTGGTTATTGTATATATTGACTTTGAGGTGGTGAGGATTGTGTTTGATGGTTATTGTGTATGTATTGACTTTGAGGTGGTGAGGTTTAAGTGTTTGCATTGTATATATTGACTTGAATATGGAGTTGGAGTTGGAGTTGGTGTTGGTGAGGGTTTTGTTGTTTATGTACATATTGACTTGGAGTTTGGTTTGAAAATGTAATGTTTGATGTTGATTTTTGGTTGTTTATATTGTTTGTGGTATAACGTGTTGAATATGTGATATATATGTAAAATGGAGTGGAAATGGAATGGAAATGGAATGAAAATTGATATATATTGATTGTGTGTGGCTGGTAGGTGAATGGCTTGCTACTATAAAAAAAAATTCACCCAGATTAGCAACGGCTACCAACGGCTACAAACGGCTTATTGGTCAGTTTATTCCAACGGCTTCCAACGGCGTCCATCGGCTATTTGCCGTTGGTAGCCATTGGAAAAGCCGTTGGAATATCCTCGTTGCTTCCGTTGGAAGCCGTTGGAAAGCGTGAACGCAATTCCAACGACATTTCCAACGGCTCCCAGCGGCCACCAACGGCTTGGAGCCGTTGGACTAGCCTTAATCTCTTGTAGTGGATAAATCAAGGAATTTCTTCGATACAGAGGACAGATCTACTATTTTCATTAATAGACCTGCCTTGAGGAACTTTGAGAACAGACTAAATGAGAATACAAAAGTCTGGGAGCCACCATGATCCAACATAGTAATGCTGGAGCACAGAATAATCAGGTAGCTAATACTTCATCAAAAAGCTGATCAAATTTTGGCAAGGAAGGAGCATGGAGACGAGATCGTCGCCATTATTGTATTTTCTATGAGAATAAAGTTTCGTCTAGGGTTTAGATTGGTGTAAAAGATGTATGGGTATTTAACCCTAACGGGCCGCGTAATTGTAATAACTTATGGGCTTACCCATCTTAACCCATTTTCAAAAAAAATACAAGATTAACATGAATATGCAATCTCATGAGTGATCTACTTAAAAAATTCAAGGTCCAAACCCCTTTTAATGATTTAAAGTATAGACCATGGTTTAAAATTCCAGCGGAATTTCGGTTTTTCCGGTGCTCATAACCGGAACGGAATCCGGTCAAAATTCCGGTTCCGGTGTAAATTCCGGATTTGCTTTTCAAGTATTGAAAAAAATTATAAAAAAAATAAAAAAATACAACAAATATATAGCAATTAAAAAAAGAAAAAAAAAATTAAACAGGACAATAAATGAACAAAAAATCATGTGTATGGACAAAAAAGTTGTTATACTTTTGTTAATTTACATCGAATCATAATAAAAATTTCAAAAATTGACCAAAATTTTAAAACCTCAAATGAACAATACAGAATCTTAAACAATGATTTTTTTAATTAAAGTGTATTTTATATGTAATATAAAAAATGTACTATAAATTTATGACAGTATTGGATATTTGTTAGCATAAATAGCAAATTAAAGCAAAAAAAGGTACCGGAATTAGAAAACCAGAATTAAAACGGAACTTCCAAAATTTTCGGAACGGAACCAGAAATTTTAAAATTAACAATGACCGGAACGGAAACGGAAAATGGAATTTCGAACCTTGGTATAGACTACACACACACATAATTCAGTTCCAGACTAAATATGAACCATTTGCTCGTATGTTGATATAAAGTGCATGTATAATCTACTAGCACAATTTGCATATTTTTTTCCCTTGCTGTCTCAAAAAGGAAAAAGGAAAAAAAATGCGACTGTTCTTCTTTCCCTATAATAAAATTTTTACACTCCAATAAATACATGCATTTAATGTAGAACTAGTGAGTAGCCCGTGCTACGCATACGGTCATTGTTATACTTCGTAAAGTTTAGCAAGACGTGAAAGACGATGTTAAGGCAGAAGAGTGGTCATATCGTCCGTATGCATATTCATGCACAATGTACAACGGATACATATGTCAACATGGACATGGTATGCAGGTAAAGCATTAGTGCAACTGAGCATGACAAACAGAAATGATAGTTCAAAGCTTGAGTTGCGATTTAAAAAAATTGCACATATGTAATGTAGGCGAAAGCAAACTAATTCAACCATCATACGTCATGACGTACAATCTTGTAAAAAAAAGTGCAAAATGAGGCAACAGAATAAAAAAAATGGAAGACATGAAAAATATATACAAAATTAGTAGCTACAGACATAAAAACACAAATGTCAGAATTGTGAGTTGATTATTTTAGTGTAGTTGCATTATGTGTTTGATGTGCAACCTATAGTTTTACTGTGTCGATTCAAGTTAGTTATCATTATTGCGCTACCATTTGTGACGTGAAGTTTGTTAAATTAATATAAGTTGGAATATAAATATAGTTCAATGTTGTTGAGGGGTAATACTTGTTGACGTCGTAGGTTAATGTGAACACTTTTAGCCTGATATCATAGCAATTAAAGGGAAGCAAAGTTTATTGATACATGACTCTTCTACAAAGGCATGGATATAGCTTAGATGTTTTAATAAAGCATAAAAATACGGACAAAATGTTTGGGGAAAACTGATGTAGAAGCAAAAAGTTTTTAGGATGATATTCGTGCAATCATATATGCCAACCATGTACATCTTTCTGTGCAGTAATTTTTTTTATAAAAAATGGTAATTACCATGTTCCAAAATATATCACACTTTGATTACTGTCATACATCAAAATATTTGTTTTCCAACACACCACCTATTTCACAGATATTAAACTAAAACTGCAGTTAAGTCAACTAATTTGTTGAAGGGAAATATTAATCTATATCTGTACATATAAATAGACAGGTAAACATACATATAAAAGCCGACTAATCTATAATAAAGACGTCTCATTTAGCATTAACTATACAGATATACCTTGTTAAAGCTAGATAGTAATATAAAAACTTCAGTTTAATAACGGCAAACAGAAGAGAATGCTTGTTAATAGGTACTAAACTTTTGTTGGATAGTGTGTGTGTGTGTGTAAGCATTAAGTGGTCTGCATAATGATTGACATAACTATTGAATTGGACACGGTCAAGTCAAGCATACATCATATAACATCTCTACAAATAGAGTACTGACCACATAAAAGCAGTTCCTTTCGTAGAAAACACAAAAAATAAGCCGTAACAAAAACACACAAAACTAATTCAATCCAGACATTGTGCTTGCGCTCAGTTGGAGCAACCATCTTTATCTTCATGTTAATTAGAAGCCAACACCAAATTGACAAATCGTACCCACATCAGCATAAGCTTACATTTGATTCTAAGAAATCTTAGATCTTAGATGTGTCAAAGTTGCAAAAATTGTCCACGTTGTCTATTCGCAAACTAAACCATGGCAAGTTAGCAAGCCATACTACACTTTATATGTTAATTTACTCAAAAATTCATTAGACAACCATCATTTAACTACGCGTCTTCCGTTAATTTAATAGTGTTCACCACATGTCTTTCACACATCGTTTCCATCTTTAATTTACCAATATTCCCATACATTATAATTTATATGTACAGAGATACAAGTGATTAAAAAAATCATATAAATGGATATAAACAACATCTATGCCGTTAATTATTTGTTTTAATATGTATAAAACATAAAACGTTTGCAACTTTTTGCAACTTTAATTGTCAGCAATGCACATAGTAGTATATGATATCAAACTTATTTCTTTTAAAAACTAAAGTAAACGAACTTGTCAGCAATAAACATATTCATACAATATTTTCCATTGACAAACATAGTTTTAAACATTCACATAAATACTTTTTTGCAACATTTCCTTTTTTTTTAGATTTAAATTATGCAAAGTATAGTTAAAAAGCCATCATGATAAAATCACCTGAAATCCAACAAATAGAGGTAACTACGCTTTAATTCATTTTTATTTGTCAATCATAATTTTGAAACACATTAACATTCAAATCATAGTTTTAGGCGTCTACCTTTCTTTCTTGGTTATAATTAACAGTAAGAACTTCACTTGTTGATGATAGTCATCTGAATAGTTCATATTATTTGATACCGCTTTTACTTAAAAAATATACTCAAGAACATATATGTTTTAGGAATTGCTGAGAAAAAATTATAAAACGGTTGATCTAGATTTTATATTTTAACAGAATATGTGTGTGGCATTCATTGTCTACCGAGTTAACAGCTGAGGAAAAACATAGAGAGGTGCAAAGAGAAAAAAGTGAATTTAGCAAGATGTTAAAGACATTTGAAATGATAATTAGATATATTAAATTATTTCACAAATGATGGGGAAAATAGCTTAAGATATTGCAAAAATTGGTCGATCAAGAGAGAAAATATTGGACCAATGAAGAAGTATAGTTATAAAAGAAGTTATGAACTACAAATCTTAACTGTTCATTTAAGAAACATATTCCAATCTAGTCCAGAGCATAATTAAGTAAGAGAATGAATTAGGAAAAGCTAAGTAACATGGCAGAATCCTTCTTTACTTTCAATTATAATTAAAAAAGGTCATAAGTAGTTATTTTACACAACATGCATATTGAATGAAAATCCCGCTATAATCATTACAATCTCAAGCTCATACTTTGTTTGAATCTCTTTGTTAACTTTTGTGACACGTCGATTCATACTAATATCAAAGTTGAATGTTGGAAATACAATGTCTAAGTGTAAGTCACATTATTTAGTAGATTTGTTAAAAACTACGATGAATACAATGGTAATAATTTGAAGATTATATCATTTGTTCAGTGTAAGCTTGAATAAGAAGAAAACACTACTCTTACACTAATTATAGTTAGAATCCAAAAGGAGAATGTACTGTAAATCTAATAGAAGCCTTCAAGAGTTTGCTCATTTTTCGAATGCAATATATCTTCTGAGTTGTATATTACTGACTTAAAAACCATAAATTTTGAAATAATACAGGTACCAGATTTGCATGGAGAGTTCCAATTATTAGTAGAGAGGGGTATAAAAGAAATCAAAAATCAAAATATGTGGAAAAAATAATAATAGAACAAAGGTTATGATGAACCAGATTTGTATGGAGAGTTCCAATTATTAGTAGAGAGGGGTATAAAAGAAATTGAAAATCGAAATATGTGGAAAAAATAATAATAGAACAAAGGTTATGATGAACTTTTTAGTACTGATAAATTTTCAATATTCACACAAACATATAAAATTGAACCATCAAAAATTATTTGTAAACCAACATGCATATGAAATCAAAATAGCTTGATGTATGAATCATCATTTTCTTTAGAAATCATATTTTTCCTGGTAAACTACAATTATTGTTGAAAGTATATAGTATATATTCAGGTTGAGAACTTACAGTGTTTCTCGCTCAACCACCACACCACATCAACATGTTTCCTTGATGTAACCAGTGGAATCATAAGGCTCAAGAATATCAGGAGAACATCAAAGCTTTGAAATTTCAATCTTCTTTCAAATATTGCCTAAATATCAACAACTTAGGTGATAGTATACGAAAATGTAGTACAGTGAGCCTATGACTATAATTAACTATAAAACATGGAATCAGAAACCCTATCTAATGAAATGATATATTGCAGGCTATTGTGAGCCAAATATAAGTCAATAAAGTCTGAAGAAATTCAGTTTTATTAACATCATGTAATCTAATGTGTAGTTAATTAAATATCATATTTCGATGATGTTCAATTAACATAGAATAGCAGATCTGTTGTAGAATCAAAAGTTCATAGGGATGCAAACTTTAAATATATGATAATATCAGCGATGTACCGTTAATAATTAACACGCTTTTCAACAATCGGGGCATGCAACTCTAAAGTACTTTGTCATCTAAATGAAATTAACTAACAATATCACCCATTTAGATTTTTACTAAGTGGAGCACAAACTACATCATGCCCTTTGTTTAAATGGTAGCCAACCTTTTTTTTTTCAACGTTTGTGCAAAATTCTTAAGTTAATGAATATGGAACCTTGTAGTCAATGATGGGTACATGCTGGGAAAATTGTATAATGCATAGAAAAACTGTATATGACACATAATCAATCATTTGCATTATTATTTAGAAAGAATGGTATTCATGTGAGATTTTGGACCGATGAAATGTAACATACAACAATTTAAATGGAAAAAACAGAATAGGACAGACATATTATATGCTTAGTTAATATATAACATGCACATAAAGAATAGAGGTCATACTATTTTTTATCTAAGTTCGAAGATATATTTAGATTGTCATATGATCTTTCTCATACACAGTTGCATATTTCATTTTTTGTACAGAGTAAAGTGGATAAGCAAAGAACATCAACTATAGTAACTAATGTTTATGCATGGAAGAGTAAAGATGTTAAATATTTATAACATCTTTTGAAATTAAACCGAATAACAATTGATAGACTTCTGCCTATCCGACAGTTCAGTATGCTGATTTACTACCTTTGTTGAATAATTTTTAAGGTAAGAAATCAGTTGGTTGTGAGTACACAGGGCCAAAATTGCAATTGATTGTTTTATTTAGTGTAGCTATACGTACATGCAACAGACTATAAAACAAAATCAATTCAAAAGAAACCATCAAATCTTCACTCAAAATATAATTTGATTAGTAACAAAAACATTGTTACCCCTCAACTCCTTTATCGATCTAGTCAAAATCAAACATTTATCAAAATAATCATTTGTACCCAAAGTATCTCAATATGGAAGTAGCTATTTCAATGTATAAAAATCTTTTAAAATATACTAACATAAACGCCTATAGAAATATGACTTCGACACAATTATCATTCTTTAGCATCTCAAGATTTTGGTCGTTCCCAGAAAAAAATAAAAAAGTAATTCTACAGTAAGAGTAAGAAGGAGAATGGAAAAAGTTAAAAAAAATTACCTATCAATATTTTGGTGATATCAGAATTTGTAGAGGACAGAGAAGCATGAATGGTATCAGAACGAAGGACAAGATGATGCTAGATGACTGTGATAGATGATGGAAATTCGCACCTTTCAATTCGATGTTCCATAACTTTTTATTCAATGATGTCTCCACAACACCAGCAAAAATCAAATATTCCTTCAAAATGTAAAATCAGTAAATATAATATGTTAATTTCAGTTAACTCAATTGAGTGCGCTTTGAAAAAACCTAAAGTCATAGGAATTGCCAGTGTCGAGGAAGAAAAAACAAATTAGTATTTAGGAAAATTGTCGGCATTCAAACCGTATTGATCTTTTGGTTTTCAAGAATTACCAGAGAGGAGACTGTAGCGAACAACCATAGTGCCTATATTTTGACCAGTTATTAATTTTCTAGGTTTTTGATGTCGTAGTTAAAGATTTTCGACCACACTTTATTCCTGCAACACAATTGTTAGTGGTTGAAAAATCCTTAGAAGCAGTAAGTATGGAAAAAAATCCATGTGGAAACAAAGATCTATCATTGAATTTGTATAAAATCAATTACATAGAACTGTATTACCGTTCGTCTGAGCAGAAGTATTGTTTTGGAGAGTACAACAACCATGAAGAACTTGGTAAAAGAAACCATTTTGAGTAGAAGCTGATAGACACTACGAATTGTAGAAGTTTAAATGTATCGAGGGGCGGCATGGAAAGCAGTTAGATTTTTTTGAGCGATTTGGGGACGAAATATAGTGAAATGAGCAAGGATACAATTAAGTGAACCGTTATTTGCGAGATTAGAAATAAAAGTTACAATCAGTTTTTTTGGGAAAGGGGATGTACAGTGGGGAGTATTTGGTAGAGAGGAGATACGTGAGGGAGGGAAAGAAGTGATGGAGCGGAAGAGGGAGGAGGCACAGAGTGACGGAATTGCAGTAACAGGAGGTAATTGGGAGCAATTGCTGAACGGGAAAGAGAGAAGTTGGGTGGGCAACAGCGTTGGGAAAGAGAAGGAAGATGAGGTACTGGTCACGTGCTGTAGCAGTTTGAGGGAAGTTATAAAAAACGCGGAAGTGGGTAAGGATGCGTTATTTTGAAATGAGAAAGGCACAGTAGTCTACGTCAGCTTGGGGAAGTTCCTGCTTTAATATAAAGTAATAGATTCTCAAATACTGCAAAATATTGCACAGGCAATTTCTCTGATGCATCCGACTACAAACATTCCCTGAAGTTTGTTGTACCTGCCTGTGCAAGAATTCGCATTGAAATTTTATTTTTTAATTACTGTTCACCTTGTGTGCACCATAAAGAAGAATCATAATATTTCAATTAACCAAAAAAAAGAACTTGTAGATGTTGAAATCTTCAAATCAACTGGTTTTGGAACTAAAAATATGAAATGTTGAAGAACATTCATTTTAGGTGTAGCCAATGACAAAAGGAGAAATGGTCAAACCCTAATCAACAAATATTATAAGCATCAAGTCCCATCAGAACCAAGTATTTTCCAAATTTTCAAATACATAATCAAATCCTTCTATGCAATTCAAACAAATACATGTATTGGCCATTGACACATCCAAATATTAACATAAAGCACCATGCAATTTCATGGATATTAACATTCACATTTCACTAGCGCTTTAATAATCTTTAGATGTTCACCAAAAGATCTAGCCGACAATTCTGTTTTTTGCATATATGTTTGTTAAATTTGTTAAAAAAAGCAGCTCTACTCTCTAGAATTCACCTGTTGCTGCTAAAAATTAGCATATATGTTTATATCATTAATTTCTTGCAAGTTGAAAATATCTAATTTTATCAATTTAGTACCATAATAGTGTACCCATTAGCTGATCCTAACTATATGATGGAGGTTAATGCTACATTACAAGTTGGAATTAAAAAAATTAATTGGTATCGACAGATGGATAATGTCCACTATCATCATCATTAAAATAATAATAATAATCTACTGGAATCTAAGCTTGACCATCATAATATTGCAAAACATACAAATAGAAGAAGAGTGTGCAATTATGCAATAAATTGAATTGGTATCGAACAGCATTGCAACATTTCTCATGTATTAATTCAAATGAATAAGCACATGACCTAGGTTCAATTACACACACATAGATGCATATGTATATGCATATACATATATGTATATATACAACGGTAAAAATGAATGATAAAGTTAGCATCACCAATAAATTTTTGACTTAATTACATGGGATGCCAATAATTGCCAGATCACATGCAAAACAAAAGTGAGCTGTAAGAGATCCATATCTTGAAGTAAAATTTGAAGGTACAGACTAAGTAGAAATGTGCAAAGATAGTTGGACTGATTAAATGGATGCATGTTGCTAGCAATTACGTATTAGATTATACATCAAATAAAAATGTGCGAATGTAATTAGACTAATCAAATGGAAGCATGTGGATCATTTCAATAGCACTTATGTATTGGATTATACATTTTAAGAAATAATCAAATGTACTTGTGCTATTGCTATGTATGTGAACTAAGATTATACATTTGTTGAAAAATATTAAAATCAAGTATGAATTTTTTTTTTTAAACAAGGATAAATATATAGCAAAGAGGAGAAAAAATGCCTTTCTCCGGTGGCTCACAAAAGAAGGCAAGGCATACGAATGAAATATTCCTCCCAAAACACAGACAACAAAAACCATCCATGAACGAGCACACGTAAAAGAAAAAAAATAAAACCTCCACTGCCAAATAGAAGCCATATTAAACCAAAAAAGAAACAAAAGAAGCAACAGCCCACACTACCAGCTACCCCGCTACACCCGAAGAGGTGTAGGCCAGACCACCAGAGAATATACCAACCGCAGCCATACTGAAGAAGACCGAAAAGAGGAACAAAACCCAGACCGATCAACAGAGCAACCCACTCAAAGCCGCCTCAAGCTCCCCTGGCTCCCAAGTGACAACACCCATCGAGCTCCGGCAAGGCCACCGCCCAAAGATGGTGTCACTTAGCATAACAATCGCATAGCGGGCAAAAGGTGGAATACCAGATAGAGAAGTCCAAGGAACCAACCACAGCCAAAACCACCGAAGCAGACACAGCCAACCAAAATAAAAACTGGGAGACGGAATACTACGAAGTCACCTAGACCTGAAAAACTAGCAAGCACATCAAAACCAAAAAACCGAGGGGGTGGGGGGATCGAGAGCGCTGGATGAAGGCCAACGCCCCACCAGGAGGATTCAACCAACTCCGATTCTAGCGGAACTAAAAACACACGAAATAGAAAGAAGACCCACTAGTCGCCGAATTCGGGAGCCCGTTAGTCCCCTGAAAGGTCTACCGTGGAAAGCAAGGAATACGTCATTCCTTACTTGCCGAATAATGGTCGAAGGGTCCATAGGAGAGCTCTCAAAGATCGCCTTATTCCGCGCACACCAAATGTGCCAGCAGATAAGACAGGGAATCAAGCGGTAAATGATCGAACGAAGAGATTTTCCAGAGTTCCCAGCCCACCAGGTTGATTGAAGATCATAAGCAGATCTGGCAATACCTTGAACACCAACAAGGTTTCCGAAGTAATTCCAGCAAGATCTAGCTAAGAAACTGTCGAAGAACAAATGGTTCAAGGATTCTGTTTCCCCGTTGCCACAGCATCTGCAACGGGAAACTAAGGGGATGCCTAACTTTTGGAGATTCTCGTCTAGTGGTAGCCCATCATGAAGGATACGCCACATCAGAAGAGAGACCTTGAGGGGAGAACGAGAATCCCAAATGAAGGAAAACAAAGGACGGATGGGGCATGGAATTCTAACCGATGTCCAAGCTCTCAGAATGGAAAACGAAGCGCCATCCCAGCCCGTAAGTCCGCCATGAAAATCATAGAAAGACTTCACTGACTGCATGTGCTTCCAGGTCTCACTTGTATAGGATGGGGAACCCGAAAATCTAGAAACCGCCAGCCTTTGGTACTTTGTGTGAAGGAAAGATGCCCATAAAGAGTCATTAGCTCCAAACCTGTACCACAACTTACAGGCAAAAGCAGCACAAAGATCCTTAGGATTACATAGCCCTAAACCACCCTCGCTTTTGGGACGACAAATCGTGTCCCACGAAACCCAGTGGTGGCGACGGGCGTCGTCCCTGTTGCCCCAAAAAAAGACGAGACCAAAGATCGATACGACCGGAAGAAAGAGGAGGTAGGGGTCATAGCCGCAAAGACATGAGTTCTCATTGAATCTAAAACAGACTTAATGAGAACCAGCCTGCCGGCCTGGGAAATGAGAGCCGCATTCCAACGAATGATCTTACACCTCACCATGTCAGTCAAGGGATCAAAGAAAGCGTTAAGCTTCCTACCTCGGTACAGAGCAATTCCCAGGTAAGGTAAAGGAAGGGAAGCTTCCTTGAACCCCGAGAAGGTCTCAATCCAGGAAGATCGAGAGGAGGAACAGTCCTTCGCACGGATGAAGCAACTTTTGGAAGGGTTAACGAGCTGACCCGAGGACCTCTCGTATAGATGGATGAAACTAAGGAGCCTACGGATAGAGGAACGACTGCCATTTGAGAAAATGACAATGTTATCAGCAAATGATAAGGAAGTGATAAGGGGACAACCCCTTGGGATCCCAAAGCGCTGGATCTGACCGTAAATCGTTAAGGTCTGAAGACCGCGAATGAAAGCTTCCGCCGCGATCACAAAAAGCGAGGGCGAAAGCGGGTCTCCTTGTCGCAAACCCCTCCCCGCCCTGAAATACCCATTAGCAGAACCATTAATGAGCACAGAGAACCAGCAGTTGGAGATGAGCCTCCATACCAAGTCAATGAGGGTTTCCAGAAATCCGAAAGTCCTCAATACCTTGATGACGAAAAACCAGGACATACGATCGTAGGCCTTCGCCATGTCCAGTTTGAAGACAACATTAGAGCCCCTAACTTTCCTATCAAGCTGGGAGATCAGCTCTTGGGCCAAAAGGACGTTATCAGAAATTAAGCGCCCTTTAACAAATCCCGCTTGAGAAGGAGAGATAATACGCTCAAGGAATGGCGCCAAGCGGTTGGCCAAAATCTTGGAAATAACTTTATTCGAAAAGTTGCAAAGGCTAATGGGCCGAAAATCCCCATAGGACCGTGGATTTTTGCACTTAGGGATGAGAAACAGGTTGGTGGAGGTCCAGCTAATGGGGAGAAACCTCCCGGAGAAGAAGGACTGAATAGCAAGACAAAAATCAGCCTGAATAATAGGCCACGAACACCGATAAAAGATACCGTTGAAGCCATCAGGGCCACTGGCACTATCCTTACTCAAGGCGAAGACACAAGCACGGATTTCCTCAGGAGATGGGGGATCTGCTAGGAGGTCACTTTCCGGAGAAAGTACCAAACGGGGAATGAAGGCTAACAGAGCAGGATCGGCTACCGCAACCGACGGAGATCCTAGAAAGGATTGGAAGTGGGCCAAAATGGTATCTTTGACTTCCTCAGGAGAGGAGGCCGTAGATTGATCAGGACGCAAAATCTCACGTATAGTGAGAAGGTTATTCTTCTTGCGAATATAAGAGTGGAAGAATTTGGAGTTCGCATCACCGTCAACCACCCACTTGACCCTAGCCTTTTGACGAAGGTAGTCATTCTCGATACGAAGTTCCGAGGAGAAGGTGGATTGAGCTAAAGCCCACGCCGCCTTGTTAGTCGTGGTCGGAACCTCGTCTAACAAAGATTCGGCTATGATAAGAGATTCTTCGGCCAAACGAACACGATCGAAGATGTTCTTGAAAACATCAGCGTTCCATACCTTAAGACAGTTCTTGAGACGCTTAAGATTTCGACTGAAAACAGCACATGGAGAGGCAACAATGGGAATGCTCCAAGAGTTAGCTACCACTTGATGAAAGGAGTGGTGAGATCTCCACATGCTCTGGAAGCGAAAGGAAGAGGGCCCCGAGAGGGAGAAAGGAGAGCATCGAACAATCAGAAGAGAATGGTCAGAGAAGGTCCGATGAAGATGAGCGATCGAGAAGGAAAAGGGTAAGCGAAACCACTCCTCCGAGCCGAAAACACGGTCAAGCCTAGATAGGATACGGTTCGGTCCCTCTTGGTTGTTCGACCAGGTGAAAGCAGAGCCCACAAAAGGAAGCTTAGAGAGACCAGAGCTGACAATGAACGAGTTGAAATTCGCCATCGCAAGACGGTTGATGGCGGCTCCTCCCCGTTTCTCTTCCTGGCAAGCGACGATATTAAAATCGCCGCCAACCACAGAGTGAGAAAGACCCAAGGAACCGAGTCCTAAAATGTCGGACCAAAGAGATAACCTTTCTGTACGATCGCATTTGGCGTAAACTGCCGAGAAAAGAAAAGGAGAAGCGATAGAATGAGACGAGCAAGCAACCGAGAAGAGCTGAGACGAGTCGAAAATGGAGCGGACTGTAAGGGATTTGGACCATAATATCCAAATCTTACCGGAGACATTGGCATAGCCGCCGCCAAATCCTAAGGATAAAACGGTTTTGGTTATGCCCTCCGGGTCAAGAAACGGTTCCAGGAGAGCAATCAAACCAACCGAGTGTTTCCTGACAATGTGTTTTAGCCTAGACAAAGACGCATCGTTGCCAATACCGCGAACATTCCAGAAGAGAAAGTTCGACATGAAGAAAATAACAGGATAGAAAAGAGAAAAAAAGACAAGAGAGAAGGAAACAAGAGCGGAAGCCAGACAAAGACCAGCGGGAAAAACAGAGCGCGCTCAGACAAGATACAGCGAATATCGAGTAGATCTATTAATCTGCTCGGATGCCGCTATAGAGCTTGTACGGATGGTGCAAGGAGTAGAAGAGACTCTACGCGATCTGCGACGAGACGAACGGGAAGGAGGAACGGGGGGCTGTGGAGATGTCTCATAAGACACCACACTATCGGTCCCCCTCAAAGCATACTGCAATGCCTCAAAAATCACCGGAGAAGAGTTCCTGGATATGCAATCAAGGCGCTCATTAAGAAGCGCAATTTCTGCCTTACTCATCAGAGGGATGGTAATGGACAGAGAGCAAGAAGAAGAGGGAAGGGAGCACGCCGATGAGAAGATAGAGGAAGAAGTGCCCAAGCGATCCGAAAGATCAGAAGATAAGCGTAAACAGGAGGGTAGACAAACCAGGCGTAAACCATACTGCCACGAAAGCCAATCTAGAGTGGGACAAGGAAAATCTGATAAAGTGGATAAGAAGGAGGAGGAGGAGCAAATAGAAGCAGAGACCACCGACGCAGCCGACGGTGGAACAAAATAGGGAGAAGAATGGGAAGGAAAAGCGATGCGGGGCAGACAAAAAGAGGTTCTGCCAAGTGTAAGGGAGCAAACAAGTTGCATCCCATGTTGCTGTGGGAACCTTACCAAAGCCAGACTGTCACTAATAAGACAGCCCCGCAATACCGGTAAGGTTCGCGTGGCGAACCAAGCAGAGGTAACAGCAGAGCGGAACAATGAAAGCTGGCAATAACCCAGGCTGTCCGTATAGTGATCAGAGACGGTCACTATACGACCAAAGATGGGAGATCGCCCAAACCAATCGCTCCAGGCCCGCTGTGCCTTCCTGATGCACCAATGGTAACCTGCCAAGACAGGAATACGATAAAGAGACCAAGTCACTGACGATACAGAACAGGCCTCGTAGTGACTCAACACAAAAACCCAACAAGACGAACCCATTAGATCGCTCCATACTAGCATCCTGGTATGGATGCAACCGATGCGGCAGCGGAAAGCCTGCAAAACAAACAGAGGCCATAGACTCTGATGCATGCAGCAAGACAAAAGGACGGGCGAAAAGGGAATAACAAAACATAAGTGACCTGACATACCATCAGTCAGGGACGAGACAGTAATGTCAGGGAGCACACACCTAAGTGTGTCAAAGCTCAAGCACACACAACCGACGTCAACGGCCAACAACCAAAACGAAACAGGCAAACCAGCAAAATCTACGAAAAAGGATAAAGAAGGATAGTAGCGCACCTGCCTGCAAATGGCATCACAAACCAGTAGGAAAAGAGAAGGAGCCAACCGAGTTGGATCACTGTTCGAAACCGAAATCACCTTTTCTTCTAAAACCAAGTCAGAAGACAAAACACCGCCAACAACCATCGACACAACAGGATCTATACCCGATGGTAAGGAAGAATTGCCAGTCATAACCAGACCAAGATCTGACAGATCAACCAGCAGTCGGTCTGGTCGAGGAGATAAAGTGGTCAAATCCTTATCTCCCTGACCGCAGACAAAACTAACGGCGCCAATCGACCCAAAGGAGAAAGCGTTCCCAATCGGACAAGCAACTGCAGCTGCTCCCAAAACAGACAGGCGAGGCGAAAAAGGAGCGGTGCAATCTCCCTTTTTCCTCGAATTGAAACCACAATCAGCAAAATAGCCGGAAGGACCACACTCGGGACCAACAGCAATAGAACCAAAGCAAAACTCAGACGAACCCGAAGCCAAAACACCCACCGCATCCCCAATAATCAGCCTTGGTACAAATCGGGTGGTGAAATCCCAATTCCCCAAAGATGAAGATCTGAGCGAACAGCGAAGCGATTCCGCAAAACACGGATTAAGCTCCATGAATAACCCATCCACAATTATGTACTTGAAACGAGCCAAAGCAGAGAATGCCTCAGACGAGAATACACAAATCTCGACCGAGCGTTTGCTCGTAAAACATACCGATAAAGGGGGAGCCACTACATCAAGCAAGGCAGCAGCTATGTCGGCGAACGATGGACAGGTCCTCACGAAATCTCCACTGAAGGAAAAAAGCCCCAAATCCATAGGAAAAACCCTAATGACAATAGAGAAAGCAGAGGAACAAAGGCAAAGCGAGCGCACCCAAAGGAACGCGTAGAGAAATCAGAACGAGCAGGAGAAGAGCTAGGGAGAGCGAAAAAGCCAGAGAAACGCTGAAGAAACAAACGCTGAAGAAACAAACAATCAAGTATGAATTCAACAAGCAGTATCTTAACCGATCTAAACAATTTCTTTTCAAAACCAAAACAAAGTAAACAAAATGGTCCAGAGCGATTGGTTTACTGATTTGGTTTTAAGTAAGCTAGAATTTCTTGTTATTAAAATAGTATAACATTAAAATAAATCGTTGGATCAAATAACGTTGAAATAGAAACCAAACCTGAACAATCAACTAATTAAAACAAATCAAATTAATCAAACCTTTTCAGTTTGGTTGATTTCACTACAAGGAAAAATGCATTTTTCGACGGCAGAAAACCGTCGGCGGCCGTCGGAGGCCGTTGGAAGCCGTCGGAAAATGCTGTAGGAAAATACGTTGTCGGGATGTAGTGTTTTCGACGGCTTCCAACACATCTCGCCGTTCATATTTTCGACGGATTCCGACACTTGTGGGAAGCCGTTGGAAAAATTGATCTGAAAGCCGGCGGAAGCCGTTGGAAAAATATAATCTGAAAGCTGTCAGAAGCCGTCGGAAATTTGCTGTATTTTTTTTATATTTCTGCTGCAATATAGCCTTCCATTCACATTTCTCATACAAACACTATTCCACCAATACTACAGAATCCAATATATAATATTTCAACCAAATATGAAAAACCAAACTATACACAACTCACCAAACTAAAAAAATACATAAAATTAAGTCAAAACACATAATTTTACAACAAAACAGCTAAGTGTATCATAACATGATACATAAATCAACAACTACCTCCACCATCTACCAAATCATACAAAACTGAAAAGAACATACCGACCAAAGCAATCAATCAATCTCCTCCAGAACCAGAGCCAGCAGACGAAAGGGAAGCGGCCACCATACTGCTGCATGTACTCGGCGATACGCTGGTCTAGCAACTTTGTGGTCTCTACGGCCTGCCGACGGTTCTGCTCTTCCAGCTGCACCACTCTAGCCCGCAAATCTTCGATCTCTGCTAGATCGATCTGAGCTCTAGTCTGCCTACCCGTCTCTGACTGCTGGCTTGTAATAAATATTTAATTTAGCTGTAACGAATTAATATTTTGGTAATGCATAATGCTTTAATAACAAATTAATATATTTTTTTTGAAATGACATTCAAGTAACGAATTAATATATTTTGGTAATGCATAATGTTTTTATAACGAAGTGACTTAAAACCAATGTACTGAATTTGAAAACTTATATGATACCCAATATATTATTTACTTACCACTTGATTGCCAAATCCGTATCGTCTGCCATGCTCCGATGGATCCATAACTGACTCAAAAATAGCATCCTCCTCATCTGTCGTCAGCTTATCTCGACCCGTATCAGCAAGGAGTTTCTGGCGCTGCTCCATAAACTTTTCCTGCATTAACAAATTAATATCATCATATCTTATTTCATTATATTTTAACAAGTAGAACAATTACTAATACTGCATAAAATGAAATATGCTTACATGGCTCTTGCTGGATTTATCGTCGTGCCATGTATACGAAACTGTCCCATCCTGATTTACATGCTCGACAGCATGCGTACGAGTAAACACGTCCATATAGCCCACGGGACCATGCGCCTCAGCTTCTTGAAATTGATTTTTACATACAATTATTGTACATTTAAAATTATATAGCACAAACTATTTACAATTTGCATTCAGTAAATTTACCAACTCCTGCCGATACTGCTGAAATGACTTCGACCCTCCGCGATGAGTGACGGGATTTTTATTTCTGTTTGTAGAGTTTCTTTCCGACTATGCCTGTACATTCAAAATTTGATACATTATTTATCGATCATGTATTTTTTGATATTTACCACCAGTAAAATAATTTAAAAAAATTAGTATACTTGCCTTCGCCTCGTCAGTTTCCCAGTATCCCAACCATGCTTGTCATACGCTCTCCCCCATCCAACGTGGTTTCTTACTTGATTTCTTGATTTCGGATATCGAGTCCCTATAGTTTTTACGCATCTTCTTCATCCAATATTCTCGTGCCAACTGCATATCATCTGTCTAAATGTCTATCTCAGCTTGTGTTTCACGATAAAAAGCAAAAAGAATATCAAACTGTAAACGATAAACAGTAAAAATCGAATTAAAAATGGAAAACAGAAAAATATACTTACTAGGACATCCTGCCAAATACACTCTACTATGTGGGGAGGGATGTTATCCCACTTCGGCCAACACGCACCCATCCTACTCCGGTAAGAAGCTCTAGAAACATCCAACACAACCTTCGAGGGAAGTAGGTCGAACCCCCTGTTTTTAAATATGATATAGATAAGTACGTACGTATGTCCAAAAAAATAAGATGCTGAATAAAATTTAATTCTTACCCCTCTACTCTTGGTACTAAAGAAACTACAGGACGTTGTGATGCTTGCGATGGACCACTGCCATCGCCTCCTGAAGATCGGGAAGAGCTCCTACCTCTAGATGACATTACGATAAACCTGTGACATATATACACATCATTTCAAAAGAGAATAATAACATGATAATGAAATATATTTCATACGTAAATGACATCAATGGTATAAATTGCTAAATTAATGACTGAAATGGAAATAGAAATGGAAGTGTGTTATACCTGATTCATTATGGGTCTCATGTTCCGACGATAAGCAGATTACATTGCATTTTTAATAAAAATTGCTAAATAAATGACAAATGGAAATGACATAAAACATGTAAACAATGGTAAACGTACAGATTTGGTTTCATAGTTACATCAATTTCATAATACATCAAGAATTCAACATAGTTACATCAATTGCAAAAAAATCAGATTCGGATTTTTATCAATCATCATCGTCTTCTGATTCAGATTCGGTCTCGTTTTCTACGATATTTTCCTCTGCACTGTCAAACGCTTCTACCAAAATATTTGATTCATCGATCAAAGGACCAAAATCTGTATGATCGTCTGTAATTATTATTTCGTTATTTTCCTCAGGATCTGCCTGATAAGCTTGTTCGTTTGGAATATTCTTCCCATCGAATGTAAATCTGGCCTTTGTTTTAAAAACTGCAGACCAATCTGCTTTATCTCTTTTTAGAGACGGATAAGGAGTGTAATAAACTTGCAATGCTTGTTTGGCTAGTACAAAAGGATCGTACTTGTGATAGTACGATGTATGCTTCATTTCGATAAGATTATAATCCTTGTGCACATTAATTCCAGAACCTGGAACATTGCTAAACCAATTGCATCTAAATAGAAACACATCCTCCGTGGGTCGTGAGAAATATGTCAGTTGTAAAATTTGTGTTAGAACGCCATAAAAATCATTTATGTGATTTTCTAGATCGACTACCTTTAACAAATACACCAGCATTATTCATTAATTTTTCTGCACCGTATTCTTTGGTGTTATATTTATATCCATTGACGAAATATATTGGATATGTCTTGACCACTCTTTTTGGTCCCATCGCAAGATGTTTCAACCCTTCGTCAACAACACAATTTCTTCGTTCATAAACGTAATTTGAAAACCAACCGGAAAATTCTTTACTGAGATCTCCGTTCGGATGTTCATGTTCATAAACACTGTATATATAAATAAATTATTACATTAGGTTATACACGTGCATGCATTATAGAAAAGAATAAAACAAAAATTATTATTTCAGATTACCTAACAAACAGTGCAACCTCGACACAATTTAGAAGAATATAAGTGTGTGCTACATGAAGATCTATATCGTCTAGCCATATTTCTACACATTTTCCAGAAGGCCAACCATGTTGTCTAAAAATAGATAACATTGCTTGAGAGGACTCTTGTTCGTCGCCTTCGTCATTACGGGGAACACTTTCAAATTATATATTCACATGGTCACTGAAATAGTGAGAGAAAAAGAACGAAGCTTCTTCATCGATGTAAGATTTACACATCGAACCTTCAACTCGTGCTTTTTGCCTCACTTTTTTATTCAGATGATTTAGATATCTATGCAAAATTAATTTGCATTAACTTCATCTTTCAAATGCAATTAAATTACGTGTTAACATATTACATACCTCTCAAATGGATACATCCATCCATATTGGACAGGACCTCGAAGTCATGCTTCAAATGGGAGATGAACAGGTAAATGCTCTATTACATTAAAAAAAGCCGGCGGAAATATTTTCTCTAATTTGCATAGCAATATAGGAATATCTACTTCAAGTTTACGTAAACGTTGCACTTTTAAAGTATTCGAACAAAGCTCTTTGTAAAACATACTAAGCTCCATTACTACCTTCCAAACTTTTAACGGCAGTAGTTCTTTGAACATAACGGGAAATAAATTTTCCATCATTATGTGACAGTCGTGGCTTTTCATTCCGCTCAATCTACCGTTTTTAAAGTCAACACATCTACGAAGATTTGATGATATCCCATCAGGAAATCTTAACCCTTCCACCCATTTTAACACAACTTTAACTTGATTATTACCTAATTCGTAACATGCTTTGGGTTTTTTACTGTCATTTGGTTTCATATGAAGCTCAGTACGTTTGCATAATTCTTCTATATCGCGTCTTGATTTTAAATCATCATTCGTCTTCCCTTTCACATTCAAAATTGTGTTAAAAACATTATCAAATACATTTTTCTCATTGTGCATCACGTCTATATTATGACAAAGCAGAAGATGTTTCCAATACGGCAACTCCCAAAAAAAAGTTTGTTTGCACCAGTTATGAACAATCGATTTGCCTTCAATTTCTGTTTGCACTCCAGTTTCATATATCTTTGGATAGTCCCTAACAAGTTCATATATGTCTTCGCTTTGTCTGGTTTCTACTCTATTAGCTAAAAAGTTTTTCTTGTCTCCTCTGAAGGGATGATTTACATGAAGAAAATATCGATGACAGTCAAACCATGAAATTTTCTTACCATGAGATAAAGAAAACGCTCATGTTTCATCCATGCAATATGGACATGCTAGACGATCGGCAGTACTCCATCCTGAAAGCATTGCACAAGCAGGAAAATAACTTATAGTCCACAACAAAGAAGCAAACATACGAAAATTTTTCTTCTTGGACACATCGTATGTTTCTACTCCTTCGTTCCATAGTATTTTTAACTCCTCAATCAACGGTTGTAAATATACATCGATTCCTTGTGTCGGATCGTCGGGGCCAGGAACGACAACAGTAAGAAACATATATTGCATTTTCATACACATCCATGGAGGTAAATTATAAGGTGTGACGATAATCGGCCAGGATGAATATTTAGAACCAAATTGAGAAAATGGCGAAAAACCATCCGTACATAATCCTAATCTAACATTTCGACTCTCCGCTGTAAAATTTGGATACATATTATCGAAATGCTTCCATGCTTCTCCATCAGCCGGATGTGTCACATACGCTCTTCCTCCGTTCTCACACTATGCCATCTCATATTAGATGCAGTTACAAAAGATGCATATAATCTTTGAAGCATTGGAGTGATGGGTAAGTAATGCATATGCTTGTATGGAACTTCCTTCCCTTTCTTTTTTCTTAGTTTGTATCTCTTCTGATTACAAATATTACAATTTCTAAGGTTTGCGTCTTCTTTCCAAAACAACATGCAGCTTTTTAAACATGTATTTATTTTCTGATAAGGTAAACCAAAAGCCGATATAAGTTTTTTAACTTCATAGTGATTTTCACACATTAGATTATCGAGCGGCATATGTCTTTTTGCAGCTTGTACAACAGTCGTAAACCCAGCTTCAGCGATGTTGTATTTTGACTTCATCGTAATGTATTCTGCGATTACTGATAGCTGAGTGCCGCTTTTACAACCATCCCAAATAGGTTTCTTAGCAGTATCTAGTCAATCATAAATTTTTTTTGCTTCAATATTTGGTTCTTCAACATTTCCACCATCGTCGTCAACTTCAACCATAGGAAACATTGATCGTGCTGCATCTTCGACCATATTTTCTATACGGGTCATCGTAACTACTTCATTAACTACACTTTCAGACTCTACAGAAGTATTTCCTACAACTTCTCCATGCCGATCCCAAACATAATACTCGGATACGAAACCGTTTTGGCACAAATGAACTTTCACAATATCTAGTAACAACTACTTCAAATGTCAACACCTACTACACGGACAACGAATTTATGAATCGTTTCCATTATTACTTAAAGAGAATTCAACAAATACGTTTATACCATTATAAAAATCTTCTTTTATTGAGCCTCTCGGTCCTTTTCTTTGGTACATCTATCTCCTCCAATCAACAAAATAATCAATCATTTTTCCTATATGAGAAAATGAGTCACAAGTTCAAAATTTTAGATTTATTTTCAAGAATACAAATTCGAAAAAGATTATTTTCATGGTCGTATAATATTTGAATTTAAAGAACTATTTCACCAATTAAAAAACATTTTCAAAAAGATATTTTTTTCCATGATCAGGCATCCTACTTCCCATTACAAACACAGTAAGCATTTACATTTCGTATATTACTTCGTCTCAAACGATTCAACAAAATTTCGGCAGCATTTCTTTTTTGTTCTCTGCATTGTACACATATGCGTGTACGCAGGAAACAAAAAAGAAAAGTTAGGCCGAAATTTTATGAACCGTTTGAGACGAAGTAGTATACAAAATGTAAATGTTTACTGTGTTCATAACTTGTCCAATACAGGGACAAATCCAACAAACATTGTACCAAATGAATATAAATGGTCGTTTTTTGAGAAAAACGACTATTTATATAATGATCGTGTACAACACTCGTCAGACGGGGTCAAAAACTCTATAAGGGACATTAGTTAATTAAATGTGCGCATTTTACGAAAAAATACAGTTTTACTAACTGTTCACATTTACAAAAATATTTTAATTTAACACATTTATTCGATGTATTATATCAACTTAAGGCTGGTTTAACATTTTTGTCATTTTTCAATACACACAATTATAATTTAGACTCATGCATTTTTTTGTTGCATAAGTCAATACGTTCACAATATAATACTCCTAGCTCGTGCATTCATTTTATCTTATTTCCACTAACACAATACCAATGATAGCAGTGCTACACACATATATAATCATAGAATCAAGGCATATACAACGATTTACATATACACGAACAACCACAAATTGTACATGTTTTTCACAATTTCACGATAAAAGATGAAATAGGTATACCAAGGAATGCTAGAAACTATTATAACGCTATTGGAAACAATTTAAATCACCAATTAGCCCTAATTTATCAACTTATGCAAATCTAGAAATAGGGTAAAAATTGAATTTTTCGTGAAAATAAGAGTTTATACCTGAGCTAAAAAGCAAGAGAGTTTGAATTCGTAGCCGGAGAGGATGCAAAGATACGAAATTAGTGATTGGAGGCTTAGTAAGTGAATTTGGGAAATAATAACTAGGTTTTGGGTATTGTGAAATGAGGAAGAAGAGGCTCGGTTGGAACCTGTATTACGCGATTTTCCGACGGCTTCCGACGGCCGGCGACGGCCCGTCGGAAAATGGCCGTCGGAAGCCGTCGCCCCCTCCCCCCGGTCACTATTTAACCCTTTTCTAGTAATGTTTAAATGGTTTGAATCAATGAATGTTCACCCTAAAGTGAACTACTATGTTGTGTTTAACTATATATATGATTTGTGAACATGTTGATTTTTGAAATTTGAAAGTATTTGCTGTTGGAAGTTTTCAAAATTAGTTTTAGGTTTGGGTTTGTTTTTGAAGAGGGAAGAAGTGGAAAGAAGATGGATGAAGAGAGAAGGATGAATAGTCCCACATCTAGGAAGTTAAGAGAATATATTGATTTATATATGGTTTTCTCTAAGGAAGGTTGGGCCTTTTGGGCACCCAAAGCTTTGCTTTGATGTGAGGAGGGAAGTTATGCATCACCACCACACGTGCGCACCACAATTTGCATCACCAACCTGTTAGGTTCACAGTTATCATCTTCATTATTCTCAAATCATCGACACAATTATCCAACAAATTTTAGACAATAGTTCAACCATGGATGGTTCGAGTTCAATCAATCTCAATGCTCTTCAAGTTATGAATCAACATTTAATGCGAATATCCGAGGAAGTTATGAATCGACATTTAATGCGAATATCCGAGGCAAGTAACAAAATTTTCTTATTTGCAATTAAAGATGCTGGAATAAATCTCCCTGAATATTTTGTTGTTGGAGTTATAATTTCAAGACTTCCTAATTCTTGGAATGATTATAAGAAAAAATTAAAGCATGCGGAAACGGATTATGATTTAGACGGTTTACATCGTCATTTTCGTATTGAAGAGGACTCTCGTAAACACGAACTGGACGATAATCCACAAACTGAGTCCCATTCTAAGGCAAATAATGTTCAAATTACTGACAAGCTAAAGCCTAAGAATGAGACACAGTTTAAGAAGAAAAATTCCAACAACAAAAAGAAAGGTGCTTGTTACTACTGTAACAAGCCCGACCACTATGCCCGAGACTGCCGTCAGCGGAAGAAACAACAAAAGGTGAATGTAGTCGAAGACTCGCTTGTGGCTATAGTGCAAGAGGCAACTCCGTTAGCGAAACTGATAATGATTGGTGGTTTGATACTGGAGCAACCATTCACATTTGCAAAGACCGTAATATGTTTAAGACTTATGAAGAAAATAATGGAGAAGCCGACAAGGTTACTGGAGCAAATAAGGTTCCAAGCAAAGTTTTGGGAAAAGGCACCATAGAACTTACATTTACTTCTGGAAAAGTTCTTACATTATTTAATGTATTTTATGTACCTGATATGTGTAAGAATTTGGTCTTTGGATACCTTCTTAATAAAGGAGGATTCAAGATGGTGTATGAGTCTGATAAGTTAGTGTTGTCCAAGAACGGCAAATTCATTAGACAGAGATACTCTTGTAACGACATGGTTAAGTTGAATCTAATAAAGAAATCTTCTATTTATATTGTTGATTCTATTAGTTTATGGCATGGTAGACTAGGACATGTTAATTATAATTCCCTTAAAAATATGCATAAACTAGGATTAATTTTTTATTGTGATTTCGATACTATTTCTAAATGTGAAATATGCGTTCAAGCAAAAATACACCGAAAATCCTTTAAATCTATAGAAAGGAAAACTGGCTTGCTTGATTTAGTATATAGTGATGTGGGTAACTTAAAAAATCATATCACCTATGGTGGTAACCAATACTATATAACATTTATTGATGCTTATACTAGATATGCATATGTGTATCTAATGAAAACTAAAGATGAGGTCTTTGATAAATTTAAAATTTACAAAGCAGAGGTCGAAACACAATTAGGAGTTAAAATAAAAGTATTACATTCAGATCAAGGTGGTGAATATTTCTCAAATGAATTCACCTTATTTTGTAAACAACACGGCTTAGTTCACCAATGCATTGCCCCATATACACCGCAACAAAACGGTGTTGCTGAAAGAAAAAATAGAACTTTAGTAGAAATGGTTAATGCCATGCTCATAAGTTCAAACTTACCTTATAACCTATGGGGTGATGCTATGTTATCTGCATGTTATATCTTAAATAGAGTACCACTTAAAAAGAATAATGTTTCCCCTTACGAATTATGGTTTAATAGGAAACCTAATCTTACAAGACTTAAAGTTTGGGGTTGTTTAGCATATGTTAGAAAACCATACCCTAAACGACCAAAGTTAGGAAATATGGCATTTAAATGTGCTTTCATAGGATATTCACTTAATAGTATAACTTATAGATTCCTAATACTTGACACCTTAGAAGTTATAGAATCCGTAGATGTAGAATTCTTTGAAAATCAAACTGTTGAGATTCCATTGAGATCATCTAGTCCAGAACCTAATACGATTGATGATATCAATGACGATGACTATGCTCTTGCTCAAAACAGCAAGGAAGTATCAGCACCAGATAATAGTACTGAACAAAGGAGAAGTAAAAGAGCAAGAATAGAGAAGGACTATTGTCCTGACTTCATTACATATCTTATAGAAGGAAGTAAGGAGGATGTCCTTAATGTGACTAGATATGTCATGAACGTCGATGATGACCCTAAAACTTATTCTGAGGCTATGAGTTCCAGAGACTCAATATTCTGGAAAGAAGCTATTAATGATGAAATGAATTCCATATCGTTAAACCAAACTTGGGTTTTAACTGATTTACCTCCTGGTGCCAAACCTATAGGATGTAAATGGATATTTAAGAAAAAGTTGAATACAAGTTGATCCATTGATAAGTTTAAAGCCAGATTAGTTTCTATGGGATATAAACAAAGGCATGGAGTAGATTATTTTGATACATATGCTCCAGTTGCTCGCATATCTTCTATACGCTGTTTAATAGCACTTGCATCAATTCATAAATTGGTCATACATCAAATGGATGTAAAGACTGCATTTCTAAATGGAGATTTAGAAGAAGAGATATATATGGAACAACCTGAAGGTTTCAAAACCCCAGGCCAAGAAAAGAAAGTTTGCAAATTAGTAAAGTCTCTTTATGACCTGAAGCAAGCTCCCATGCAATGGCATGAGAAGTTTGATAAAATAGCATTGTCATATGGATTTATTGTTAATGATGCTGATAAATGTATTTATAGCAAATTGGACAACAACGATTATGTTATAATATGTTTATACGTTGATGACATGCTAATATTTGGTTCCAATATATCCTGTGTGAATGAAACTAAGAAGTTTCTATCTTCTAAATTTGATATGAAATATCTAGGAGAAGCTGACGTAATTTTGGGAATTAAAATTATTAGGAAAGAGGGGGAGTTGTTACTAACACAATCTCATTACATTGAGAAGTTCTTCCGAAAGTATGGTCATTATAATGACAAACCAACACCTACTTCTTTAGATCCTAGTATTAAATTGGAAAAGAATACTTGACGTACCATTTCTCAACTTGAGTATTCCAGTATTATTGGGAGTCTTATGTATGCTATGCATTGCACTAGACCAGACATAGCACATGCTATAAGCATGTTATGTCGATTTACGAGCAATCCAAGTTTCGAACATTGGAAAGCTATTTCTAGAGTTTTAGCTTATTTGAAAGGAACCGTTACATATGGTTTATCTTATAAAGGATATCCTGCTGTAATCGAAGGATATAGTGATGCAACCTGGAACAATGTAGAATCCAAATCCAAGTCTACGACTGGATGGATCTTTACGTTAGGAGGTGCTGCAGTGTCTTGGGTTTCCAAGAAACAGACCTATATATCTGACTCAACAATGCTGTCAGAGTTGATTGCATTAGCAGATGCTTATAAGAAAGCGGAATGGCTTAATAATTTATTAATAGAAATCCCATTATGGAAAAAGCCATTTCCAGCAGTCTTGATTAACTGTGATAATCAGGCTACAATATACAATGTCTCTAATAAGACATATAATGGTAAGTCTAGACATGTGAGTCTAAGACATCAAATGATAAGACAGTTACTCAAATATGGAGTAATAACTGTTGATTACATAGAAACAAAGAAAAACTTGGCTGACCTGCTCACAAAGAGTCTTCCAATGGCAATGGTTTCTATAAAATCAAAGGAAATGGGACTAAGGTCTGTGAATGAAGGTTGATCATCTTTAACAGAAACCCAATTTATGTTTTGAAAGGGATAGACAAAGTTCAATGGGTACCAACAAGTTAAGAGAATGATTATGGAACACTAAATCAATAATCCCATAATATTTAGTGTTGGATTCTGCAAGAATAGAGGATGGATAATATATCCTTAATAAGTCTAGTTACCTTAAAAAAGGTGTATCGCAAAAACACCTTAAGAGACTTGCCTATATGAGTATGGAAATCAGGTCGTTTCCTAAGAAAGTAAGACCGCTTTCTGACGTAGACTCATGAACCTAAGATATAAGCACATGGCCATTAATGTGCTAAGCGTACATAACACTCTATATATACGGAAATCAGTATGTATGACTATTCCGGTACTGTCACTAGGGGTACTTAGTTCAAGATATGTTCACCAAAGACCTCGATAGAACTTTGAATGGTTTACACTAAGTGAAGGTTCAAATCCAAAAGATACCTATCATTTATGTATTGGTTTCCACGATAATGCAAAACTTGATCTTGGAACTACATTGGCTTGATCCCACTTGGGTATGTAGGTAGTCACTGTAACGACTCGACTTTTCGTCGCTCGAAAATCGACATTAATACATTCACTGTATCAACTACCGAGCAATCGAATGCCGGAAAACCGAATTGTTATGGAGAAAAAGAAGAGGTAGAAGAAAACAAATGAAAAGAGAAAGAAGAAATAACAAAAACACATAAACAGAAACAGAATCAGAATCTCACATTCGCAGCGGAACAACATATAATAGATAAATGAATAATCTTTTAAAACAAAGAACTATATCATTTTATACATCACATCATCATCAGAGTTTACAACAACAATATACAACACAACTGGACAGTTATATGAACTTGTCCATATACAGAATACACAGCGGAATAATACTATCAAATACAAGTGGTACGTCTCGCCATCCAGCTCGCCACTAAGCTCCACAGCACTCCAAAATCCAGAATAATCTGATAACCTAACTCTAGACTGCCCGTGTGGAAAATGATGGGCACCCAGAGTTTAGGAAGGAAACAATAAACTCCAGGTCAGTCATGGTGACTGGTGTGACTGGTGTGAGAACTAAAACAATTTATCTTTAAAAACAAACAACGATAGAATTTTAACATTGAAACCCGCAATGCTTTTGGAAAATGAAACTACCATAAGACCTCCCACCACACACACAATGCAATCACAGACTTGGAGGAGATTTCTTCTTATGATAGCCAAAAATGTTTACTACGCAAAACAAATCATTTTTGATATTATTACTAGTGCATAGTGTGAAAATCCTTCGAAAATACAATATTAATCTTAGCCAGCATAGGTACCATTATATTATGCCTGCTATAGCTGTCTCCTGAGGAGACAGGTTATACAATTTCAATTGTAAAGGGTTCGTATTGTTTCTTTGGATTTTCCAACAAATGGTCAGGCTAAGGAACTTCCTTTCCTCCTGCCGAATGGGATCGCCTCTGGCTGGACGTCCCGAGAGACAAACTGCTCTCTGCCAAACAAGGCCGGGTTACCCCTGTAACAGGTAACTCACGAATATGTCATCACCCGGTCCTTTAGGACCTTTATCCGAGCGCTCGGTAACCATCATCACACATAATAAATAAGTGTATCCACATGAGTAAGTATCTGGGCTCCATACCATGATACCACCCCTTTCCAGAAGGAAATGACATACCCTAAAGGGCGCGACCCTCATAACCTTGCCGCAACATTCCTGTTTCGACCATTTCCGGGTTGTTGAGGCACTGACGAAGTCTCGTCCACAAAGCTACGCTTTGTCACAAAGCCATGCCTTGGGTCAACAAATGATCAACCTATAATCACAAAGATAAATGATCAAACAAATGATCATATCACAAATGATCAAACACTGATCATCACACAGCAACACTCAGCACGTCACATTACCAAATTGGGAATATATCGCTGATAACCTTCAACTACATAACCTCTGAGCTCGTACGTCTCAGAGAAGGGTGTTAAGTTAAGAGAATAAATTCTCTGCCACCCACAGAAATGTATTTGAAAGAAATCAGCTTTATCTCTCAATTTGTAATGTCAGACATACAATCCATACAAGTCTGTTCCGAGATCGAACAGAACCGAAGGCACTTCTCATGCAGCCCTTGCAAATCCGGATAATTTTCAATCACGTCCGGAATTCCCATCACTAAGGGTGATAAAACCTCTAAATCGAAGATCAGTCGATGTAGAGTAACTCGACGGTAATCCTTCCGTTTTCAAAAATATCCGGTCTTTAACACCGGTCATCAAATGCGATTCATAACGACGTATCACATATTCGGGATGGGTTATACGACCCCATGGTCCTTTCCCGGCTAATCCGAATAGTGAGCGCTTATTCAAAAATAAGTGTGGCATTCAAATTCATCCAATTCACAACAAATACCTATTTAAAGGTAAATATTGATAGTCGGTTATTTAACTATCAATAAAGATGCGCAACATCATCAGATTCCAAATAATTTTCCAAATTATTTATCTTTCAAAAATATCTTTACAAGATATATAATTTTCCACACTTAACCATTTGAAACAAATTTCAAATATTCACTTTTCAATTTATCTTTAAAAGATAAAATTTCAAACCTTTCATTTCATATTGGAAAACATTTCCATACTTATTTAATAATAAGTATTTCACAAATCCATTTATTTTCAACACTTGGAAAATATTCAATATACTTAAATCCAGTTAAGTATATCATTTCATTCTTTAAGGAAATCATTCTCTTTCACAAAATTTATTTGAGTCAAAACGAATGTTACGTAAAACATCATTACAACAACTCAAAATCACTAGTATAGGGATTCGAAATTCAGATAGATATATAAATCCCAATACT
This sequence comes from Allium fistulosum, assembly GCA_030737815.1. Classification (NCBI taxonomy): domain Eukaryota; kingdom Viridiplantae; phylum Streptophyta; class Magnoliopsida; order Asparagales; family Amaryllidaceae; genus Allium; species Allium fistulosum. The sequence goes on from CM060904.1 coordinate 716,565,141, forward strand.
GTATAAAACATTTCCTTTCAGAAACCATTTACTATAACAACAGTGTTATAGTCCACCATTTCCTTATTCCTCAAAACGTCTATTTCAACAATAAATGTTGAAATCTATGTTTCGATACTTAACACGTTTTAAAACATCTTTTTAAAACAATTACTTCATTATTAATATCATTTCTCCAAAACATATCCATTTTATCTAATAATATATTCACTGTCCAAAATCGTGAATATACTTCCTTTAATAAGCTATAAAAACTTAACTTATCAAAATAAGTCGTTTCTCAGATTTACAAATCTATTTATAAATTCCATTTGTATTTTATACAACTTTAACTTATAAAAGCACTTTATTAACCAAATCAATTTATAACTCAATTATATACCAAAACCCCATATTATAAGTTAAATACTTATAATTCATTTATTTGCAAAAATCATTCTTTTAAAACTTCACAAGTTATAAATCTTATTACTTATAAGATTTTATTTATAACCTTATTTTCAACATTAACAGAACTCCTTTTAGAATTCCATTATTTCGATTTTTACATTTATAAAAACTCATTTTATAATTTCCGTATTCTTAATTTATAAAATATCAATTTTATAAATCTTTTATATAAACCGTTTATAAAATCTTAATTTAAATAAACCAGTTCTATATACGTATACTTTCAAAAATCACTTAAAAATCCTTTTAAAATCAAAATCATTATCTTAAATTTCAAAAATGAATCCGATGATGCAACAACACCAAATAGTCAATCATAGCATCCAAAACATCATATACCATCATATGATAACAGAATATACAACAATATCTGTAAATAAATCACTACGGTGAGGAATCCAGTTGGATCCCTCCAACCTGTTTCCCTGCATCCAAAGATGTTGGCACAATACCAATTCCGCTCCAGTACGGAATTATCGCGGTATATGGGTTTAATAAATATTATCCGCTATTATGCGGCGCAATAGGGTCTCATCCGCTATACAACGCGAAATATCAACAAATGCAATATATACATATGCCAATATGTATATCTTGCTATATACATATATAATACAAATTCCACTTCAATGTGAAATTATCGCGGTATATGTTTTTAATAATTAACATCCGCTTAATAACGGCGTATAATGTCTATTTCAACAATATAGATAACAATTTATCATCCAATCACACAATCAAGCAATTTTAAATCTAACTATTTAAAATTTAAATCGAAACAAAACATTCGATTGAGTGAGGAGTTCTCACCGTGATTTCAATTCCGTTTCAGCTTTTATTTCGAATAAAATTAAACGCGCGTTTAATTTCACCCGAAATTCACACTAGCTCCAAATGGCTCCAATTCAGTTCCATAGCAAAGAGCTCGACAAAACGAAGACAACGCAACTAGTTTCGTCGAATTCTGACCTCGTACGAAAGAGTTATGATAGTTTAAACATCGTACAATTTAACTAAATTATATTTACAAATTCTTTTTAATATTTTATACCCAGAACGAATCACAGCCTCACGTTCAACATCTGGAAGATCAAGGTCGTATACTTCCCTTTCCACACGCGCGCCTTCTTCTCCAGTTCGAACGTCTCGTTCGTGAAACCCAAAAGCACGTTCGATTGCCTTGACTGCCGATCATCCTACGCTCACATATTCGTCGATCGAGAAATGCCATTTCGAAGGGCTTCGCGCAACACCCCAACGGCCAGAGGAGCATCAAGCTCGGTCGTCCCAAGCTACTGAAATTCGAGCTTGGAATGGAGACGAACGCAGCCCTCTCCCTCCTTCCACGCTGCACTAACGACGATCTCAGCCGTTGAAAAGGTCGAGCTCCTCGAGTTCTCCAAGTTCCATGTTGAAGACGAGGCTCGATATCGTTTGGATGTGGAGAAAAGTTAAGGGGAAAGTCGATATATTTTCGGCCATTGATGCTTTACTAGCGGCTGAAGAAGATAGACTAGGGTTTTGATTGTTAACGTATATATATATATATATATATATATATATATATATATATACGTATATAAAAAATGTTAAATTCATTTTAAAACAACTTTTCCAAACGATCTCTAAATCATACGTGTCGCCTGGCATTCGTAAGGTTTACCATGCATTCCGAACACAATGGAACGTGTTTCGGGAGCTAATTCAGTCATCTGTGCGAGTTACGGAATTAAACAATCGATTTTAAATTAAACCGATTTAAATCGATTTCGATGCCTTTTGGCTTGCCCCGGACAAATGATAAATCCGATTGACTTGAAATTTGAAACCATACAATAATTTCACATTACGAATCCAATGAAACTAGTTTCATCAAAATCCGATACTTTTTGAAAAATGACTATTTTAACTCGCCGAATTAAAATTAAAACAATTCCAATGCGTTTCGAGCTACCACGGTCAAACGACAACTCTGATTGCTACGAAAATTGAAATCCGATAATAACAAACTATTACGGATCCAATGGAACTAGTTTCGTCCAACTCTGAGACTGTCCCAAAAATGGCTAATTTCACTAGTCGATTAAATATTAAAATATTCAATTTTCACAGATTAACTCTACATTCAATTTTAAAAGTTCTATAACATCACTATAACTCCAACATGATTTAATATAACTTTATAAATCATTTTCAATCACATAAAATCCAGATTTCGATTATTTCTGGAATTTCAACTATTAATTTATCGATTTAATTATCCAATTAAATCTAGTTATTCGAAAAATAAATTATTCGACTTATTAATTTCACTTATTAATATTTAAAATTAATTAAATATTCAAATTTCAAATATCTGAAATTCTAGGTCGTTACAAACTTCCCCCCTTAAAAGAATTTCGTCCTCGAAATTACCAAGTAAGAAGAAGATACTAAATCCATTAACTTTTCAAAACAAACCGTTCAAATTAGATTTACAAATCTCTTAAGTGTTTAACTTTTCCAAAAATCTATAGTTAAACTTCTATCAATAACTTTCACTAAGTTTCCAAAATTTTCAAATTTTCCAATTTTCTCAAAAATATTCTAACGCCTTAAATTTTCAGAAAAATTCGCCATAGCCTCCTTTGCGCGGCTCGATCCGAAAAAAAATGACAGTGTATATATATCACAAATATACATCTCATCAAGTGATGAGGCATCCCGTAGGGAAAAAGTGTAAAAGTACGATATTTAATCCGAGATATGTACCTTATTATATTTTTAGCGAGCGTATACGGCTAATATAGCGCGAAAGCGAGCTCCAAATGCGAAGCAACGCCATCCGCACCTACTAAACACTCAATCAAACAAATGAGAACATGTATATAGAAAATAATATCGATATACAACATATAGCAACATAACACTACATATGTGTCAATATAACAAATGCAACAATCATCCAATAACATCCAATAAATCAATATATATTCACTTTTCATTAATATTCATTGAATTGGTTTTCAATTTAATCACATTTGATTTATTAACGTTGGATTTTATCAACATTCATTCATTCGTTTCTAATTAGTTTACATTCACTAATTTACATTCAAGTTGGTTCACCTCCAATTCAAATTGAATTCTATTTAAATTTACTACACTTCAATTTAAATCAAATTACATAGCTTCCAATTTTAATCAATTCAATTTCATTAACACTTTAATGAATTATACTACATACAATCAACCAACAATCATCTAACAATCAATGTCATCCAATACAACCAAATAAATTCAATTTACTTTACTTACACTCAATTTGGTTCCACATATTAAATTTTCCAATTGGTTTATATTAAATTGACTTCCATTCAATTTATTCAACTTCCAATAACATTTATCTTTTATGAATTAACACTTACATTCATTTTTCCATATCAATTATTCACATTCGATTGATTAACATTCAATCCATTCATTAATTCAATTGCTAATTCATTTTACAAATAAAATTGAATTTTATTTATATAGCTCAAGTTCACATTCATTTAATAAATTCACTTTATTAATTTACTTTGATATCAAAATCAACTTCATTCAACATTACTTAAGTTATTTTCCATTTCAAACATCATTTGTTCAAATTAACTTAAGTTTCCACTTATTAATCAAATTCAGATTCCAATTCTATTTAACTTTTACCAAAGTCAAATTTATTATCTCATATTATAAGTTCAAAACTGGATTACTTATATTTAACAATTACCACTTGGATTTAGTTGATTCACTTATACTTACTTTAATTTAACTCCATTCTTTAAGTTAAATTTATTCTATCAAAAATTCAAATGGTATAAGTTATCAACTCATTATCATTCCATAAATATTTTAAATAGGATTCCAGAGTCTTTTCAATCTTTCAAAACTACTTTTGAAATCAATTCAAATTATCTTTTGAATTTCTAAAATAAAATCCAATTTTTTTTTTCAATCAACTTTCATTTAAAATAATCTGGCAGCAATTCCTCTTTTGGAAACCCGAAAATGAACACCAACAATGTCGCGATCATCATCGGAATTATTTTCCAGCGACCTGAAAAGAGTTTAGAGCTTTCATCTCTCTAAAACAATTTTCCAAAACATCAAATCCTTTTAAAAGACTTCTCTGGAATTTTATTTCAGATTATAAATCACATTTTACAATTCCTTTACTTATAAAATTCCACTTTCATATATATATATATATAAGATTATTTTTACCATTGTAAATCATTTTAATTATAACTTCATACATCATAATTCATTTGCTTATACAATTTACTCTTTAACAATTGTTGTTTTATTTAACTTATTTAAACAACTTTTATTAACTTATATATATTTATATTTTTAACAACCAAACAATCAATTAATTGTATACACTTTAATAATTTCTGAAAATTATTTCTTTATATATAAAATATAATCGAGGTAAAATTATTTCATTTACCCAATTTAAAACAATATCGTGCCGAATTGTTCTGAACAAGTGTTTAAAGATCCCTATCGATAGAGTTGTACAGACTATACCGACCAGAATCCATATACAACTCAACAAACCAATCATCACAATATAAAACAATTATATATTCACTAACAAATACGCACTCGTATCTATTATTACACTCAACTCATTCTAGAGTACTACTGACTCTATCTCTAATGAGTAACACCCAACAGAGCAGGGTTGTCGCTTAACCATATGCTCTGATACCAAATATAACGACTCGACTTTTCATCGCTCGAAAATCGACATTAATACATTCACTGTATCAACTGCCGAGCAATCGAATGCCGGAAAACCGAAATGTTATGGAGAAAAAGAAGAGGTAGAAGAAAACAGAAGAAAAGAGAAAGAAGAAATAACAAAAACACATAAACAGAAACAGAATCAGAATCTCACATTCGCAGCGGAACAACATATAATAGATAAATGAATAATCTTTTAAAACAAAGAACTATATCATTTTATACATCACATCATCATCAGAGTTTACAACAACAATATACAACACAACTGGACAGTATATGAACTTGTCCATATACAGAATACACAGCGGAATAATACTATCATATACAAGTGGTACGTCTCGCCATCCAGCTCGCCACTAAGCTCCACAGCACTCCAAAATCCAGAATAATCTGATAACCTAACTCTAGACTGCCCGTGTGGAAAATGATGGGCACCCAGAGTTTAGGAAGGAAACAATAAACTCCAGGTCAATCATGGTGACTGGTGTGAGAACTAAAATAGTTTATCTTTAAAAACAAACAAAACATTGAAACCCGCAATGCTTTTGGAAAATGAAACTACCATAAGACCTCCCACCACACACACAATGCAATCGCAGACTTGGAGGAGATTTCTTCTTATGATAGCCAAAAATGTTTACTACGCAAAATGTAACGACCATGAAATTCCGACCCAATTTTAAAAAAATTTAGAACCGTTATTTTACTATAAAATGTGAAACTTTCATACGATTTCAATCAATGTCCAAACTTTGTTTCTAAATTGCGCCTAGATGATTGTAGATATGGGTAAAGTTTCGTTGGAAAATACCGTAGTAAATTTCGTGCGCATTTTACTGCACATCAGTTCATTTTAAAACGTGAAAAATTTTATCTGCCGAACCTAAATATTTTACATAGAAAAATTCTAAATCATCTTCTGACAAAGACGACATTTTTCGTTTTTCAAAATTCGGACATCTTTAGCTCCGTCGATCTTATTCTTCGGTGTTTTGCTGCATTCCCCGTAATAGAAATTTCAAATATTCACAAACGATCTCCATTACCGTTCAAACTTCATATTTGGAATACGCCTAGATAGACATAGGTGTACGCCAAATTTCGTCGAAAAATATTGTAGTAAATTTCGCTCGTCAAATTTACATATTAGTTTTAATTTTATGTGTAAATTTTCTATCGTCCGAACTCAAATATTTTTCGCAATGTTGCATAAGAAAATTATTCTGATCATATCGGCGCATTTCGTTTCATCAAATTCCGCTTTTAATTGTTAGCTAAAATGTTCACTCAAGCAAATGGTTCAATAAGATTTACCACTTCGCAAACAATGTCAAACCATCAATACCTTCATACCGTTGTGTCCGCCTCGTCGCACTGATCAAAACGGTATATTTGTTTGTGTCAATCGGAGTTCGGCGTTGCAAGCTATTAATTGGTTAACGGAGTACAAACTGGTCCGTTACGCCATACAAACCGGTACCCTACCTTTTCCCGCTCAGAATTCAAATGGCCCTTCAAAAAACCCAATAGCCACTGTGACAAATCATCATTTCATTTGCACGGGGACTCTAAGTTTCTCTGTTTATATCTGCTATCCTCTGCTCTACAGCTCACTTCATTTACTGCCCATTTCATTTCAGCTTTTCTTTGGTACGTAACATTCTTCTCTCCTCTGCACTCCTTTCCTTCTCCCTCTTCTTTAGTTTACGTTATTTTTTTTTTGAAGAAAAGCATATGTAAACTCCTCCCCTCCTCATGCATGCCCACACCAGCCCCTCCCCAGCATCCGCCTACGCACCCACCCCAGCTCCGTCCGCCTGCCCCACTCCACCACCGGAACACCCAGCTCCCAACCAGACCACCTCCGTCCCCAGCGTCCCGCCCCATGCCAGCCCTGCCCTCCGCCCAGCCTCCCTCCGTCCCCAGCTCCGCCTGCCCGTACGCCCCATACCAGCCCGCCTGCCCTACCCCAGCGCCCTCCGCCCCACTGCCCTACCCCCAGTGCCCTCCGCCCCACTGCCGTACCCCCAGCGTCCTCCGCCCACTACCGTACCCCAGCGCCCTCCGCCACCAACAGCCCAGCCCGCCTCCTTCGCCCACTACCGGCCTCCGCCCTGTACCCCACCCAGCCCACCTCCCCACAGCCACCAACCGCCTCCCGCTCCGCCCTCCAGCCCGCTCTTCCCACAGCCCGCTCTGCCTCCAGTCGCTCCGCCAGCCATTCGCCAACCATCGCCTACTGACCGTCGCTACCAACCCCTGCATCACGACCCGACCACTATGTTCTGTGCATCAGTTATATATATATATCAGTTGATATATATATAAATGTTAGATTATATAACTGTTAGATTATATAACAGTATATACTTTGAAATGTTGGGTTGCTCACATACAGTCTGTTGCTATGTTGTTTCAGCTCCTGCTATTGATCCGGAAGTATAAGTACTTCCATCCCGCTTGTCGAATCTATCTTGCCTCGTCGTTGGTATGATTTTATATATATTCAATCTATATATATTGCAATAAATAAAGTATTGATTAATTATTTGTTGGTTGCAGTTTGGGTTCGTTTTACGTCGTGCCTATTAGGGTCTATTTTATCTATTTTTCTTCGTGCCGCGCCATCTTCTCTAACCACGCAAGGTGAATATTTTATTCACGACTCAATCTATTATGCTATGATAATCAAGTGATAATTGTTGTTAATATTAATTTGGATATTAAATTGTTGATTGTTAAAATTTGATTGAAGTATACTGTTAATTTCTAAAACTTGACGCCATGTATTGTTTAAGTTGATTAAACATGTTGAACTGTAATATGATGGTAATTAGGGAAATTAATAGTGACATTAAAATTGATATGTACGATTGATGTAGAAATTTGATAACGGACACCAAGTAAAAATCGTAATGTTATAATCTTTAATCCGTAGGATTCTAGGAATAATTGTATTAATTTGCATAATAACAAATGTGAGTTAATATGATTATTTCGGGATTATTTGAATAAATTGTTAAATGGTTATGTATGTTTGTTATTGCTTGTTTATTTACTTTGACACCATCCCAGTTATCACACTGCAAGTTCCCTTTGTTATGATTTGTTTTATATTGAATGATATCGGGTTGAAATGATAAATACCCACTTAAACAACTTGGCCTAGGATAGACAATTAAAAATAAGAAACCCGATTGGTCAACAAAATTATTTTGAAATTGAAATCTATTTGAAATTAAGGAATGAACTTAATAATTTGTTTGGAAATCAAGTAACGATTTAATAGATTTAATTGAAATAAATTAATGGATTTAATTGAAATAAATTAATGGATTAATTGGAATAATTAATGAATTTAATGGAAACGGATTAAATAAATCTATTTAATTGAAGAAAAATGAATTGGCAAATTTGATTGAAATAAGATTTAAAACAAGTGAGTTTTAAAATTTAATAATTTAATTTATTAGATTGGTAGATTTAGATTTAAACTAAGTTTTAAATTAAAATAGATTTGAACTTGTCATAAATAATAATTTAGATTTAGGAAATTTGACTTAAAATGGAATACGAAACTAACTGGAGTCTTATGGATTTAATTTAGCAATAATTTAAATGTAAAATGATTTTTAATTTAAGGAAATTGATTTAATCAAATTTATGATTATATTTAATGTAACGATGAATGTAAATATAAATTGAGATAAATAGAATTTGATTTAACGATTCGAATTTAATTGACCGGTAAAATTCGAATTAATTGATTTTGAACTAAATTTAATAAGTGAGTTATTAAATTTAACTTGAATACTTAATTATATTGTTAATTCAAATGTTTGAACTACAGATTTCATTTGGAAATATGATTTTAAATATCCGAAATAAATTGAATCGTGAAATGTCAAAATTTGGAAGTCAAATTTGCACCTTGACTTTTGGACTTTGATTTGTTTAAACGTTAAGTTAACCGACCATTGGGTAATAAATACGTAGTTATTAAAGAGACCGGGATCGGATATGGACATACTCTCTGTCGATACCGAAAACCACTTTAATAACTATTACACGCAAAGTGTTGATCCAGAATGAAGTGGATGGTTTGATGAACGCGTTGACTAAAGAAAGAGAACGATATTGGATGACCCCTGACATGACTAAAACAGGAGTCGCGCCGGACCATTAAGGTTCGCCACCTCTAGCGGACACACTTCTTCGATACCATATCTATTACTTTTGTGATTCGATTTGGGTGCACCCCTTGATTTGGGAGTGTTGTTTCGCGGTGTTGAGGTAGTAGCTGCTATGCTCAACATCAGTCCGGATCACGCAACTACTAGTATCCTAGTTGGTATCGCCTCATGTACCTTGTCATACTGATTATCCTATTCGCGACCACTACGTTTTGTTTTGTACCTTTAGTATATGGATTGCCCTCTGGTGACTTCCGGTTTTGGGGAAACTACGGTCTTGTATATGCTCTTGGGAATAAAAATGTGTTAAGGGGATTATGGTAACGTCTTAACACTATTTTAATATCGTACTTTACTGATTAGACATTACCTATCTATCGTATTCTACTGTATATATAGATAGTTTATCGGATCCTTAGAGATGTTATTTCACCCATCTTTAAGTTATGAACTATTACCTTGCACTTGATTTAATTGTATAAGATTTTGAGTCCCGACTCGAGTGTTTCTTTTGCATATGCTCGGGTCAGTCTAAAGCTATCTAGTTGCTGATCAAGGTTGGTTGAAGATGCTGAAGGCTTAGCATTTATCTTTATCAGTCTATTTCTATTCCTGTATTGATGTCCTAGTCTGTTGGACATTTTTGGTATTAGTCACTTGATGTTGAGACAATGTTGTATATTATATAGTGGCTTCATGAACTGCTATTATGACGATGTATTTTCCGCTGCATTATTTTGTGACTGTTCTGTGACTGTGATGTTGTTTTGATTCTCATTTACATTTATGTATTTATAATCCCATAATGATTTGTGTTTTGTATTATTTAAGTTGACATGTGTGGATTATTGTCAATTTAAATGGTACAAATATACGGGTTGTTACACAAAACAAATGATTTTTGATATTATTACTAGTGCATAGTGTGAAAATCCTTCGAAAATACAATATTAATCTTAGCCAGCATAGGTACCATTATATTATGCCTGCTATAGCTGTCTCCTGAGGAGACAGGTTATACAATTTCAATCGTAAAGGGTTCGTATTGTTTCTTTGGATTTTCCAACAAATGGTCAGGCTAAGGAACTCATTAGAGATAGGGTAGCAATACCCTAGAATGAGGAGAATCGATTCAATATCCAAATCCTTCCATGTCAAACTTCTTTGATTCGTTGATTAGACTTTCCTTAAAAAAAATTCTATGATTTTTTATCCTTTGGCTTTAACAAATCTCTTTGGTATTTCAGGATGGGTACCAGAGGAAACCATAGGGGTGGAAGGGGCCATGGTCTTGCTCAGGCTGCACCTGTCGCTCCAGCTCCTGTCAAATTCACCATTCTTAGTAAGGAGTATACACAGCTGGGAGGTATTAAGTTTTCTGGATCCGAGAACATTATAGAGGCTCAGTAATGGCTTAAAGGCTTAGAGAAGATATTTTCTGGTCTGGAGATCACTGATGCTCAGAAGCGTCAGCTTGCTGCCTGGCGACTTCAGGATGCCGCGCAAGATTGGTGGGAATCAGTTACTTCTCGTATCGAGGAGAACACCATCACTTGGGCCCAGTTTAGGTATAAAATTCTTTGGATTTCGTAGTCTAAATTCTTCTTTTAATCGTTGGAATGTTATTCATCTAGTCTATCTTTTGATTAGAGATACTTTCTCGGCACAATGGATGCCCGCTGCTGGGAAAACCCAACTTTATAGAGCTTTTATGGATCTTAAGCAGGGCAGTATGACTTTTTCTGAGTACGAGAGGAAATTCAACGAACTCTCCAAGTTCGGCCCGGGATTGATTGATACACCCCTTCTAAAGAACGAGAAGTTCATTTTGGGAGCTAGACCAGAGTATTATGACTTGCTTACTGGCCACACTCACTGCACCTTCACAGAGCTTGTTGACTATGCTCTTAGATATGAGGCAAAGCCTAGGGGACCTAGTGCCAAGGCTACTCCTACTCAGCCCTCCTCTAGCCAGCCCGGGAAGAGGAAGATGAACTTTGATCAACAAAAGAAAGCTTGGCAGAAGACTACAGGATTGGGATATGCTCAGAAAAGCCCAATCGACCTTGCTAATATCACTTGCTTCAAATGCGATAAGAAGGGCCATTATGCTAATAGTTGTCCATCTTCAGGGGCTGCTGTTCCACCACCTTCTACGACTAGGAAAGACTTATGCTATGTCTGCCTCCAACCGGGTCATTTCAAGAAAGACTGCCCACTATATAAGCGTGGCACACCATCTGGAGTATTTGCTATCACCACTCCTACACCGCCTGCTCAGGATGACCAAGGTACCTTACGAAGTACTTTTTCATTACATGATTTACCTATTAGGGTATTATTCGATACTGGTGCTTCTCATAGCTTCGTATCTATTGATCTTTGCAATAAGCTCAACTTAGAACCTACTCTTGCTGCTACTTCCTTATGCGTCTCCAACCCTATTGGAGGACTTGCCAACCTCAGTAGAATTTGTAAAGAGGTTGTGCTCTTGTATGGGAGATATCGATTCACTTGGGATTTTTATGTACTTGGCTTCGCAGCATTTGACATCTTGTTAGGTGCTAATTGGTTAAGGAAATTCGATGCTGTTATTTCTTGCAAGGCCCGTTCTGTTTCTCTAGTCAATGACAAGGACCTATCGCTTGTCATTGAATGCAAATCACCGCAGAAATAAGCCGGAAGCTTCATATTCTCTCTTGATGCTCACCCGGATGATCTTAGTACTACCCCAATTGTTCAGAAATTTCCCGATGTATTTGGAGAGGTCAACTCCCTACCACCTAAACGGGAAATCGATTTTCGCATTGACCTTATTCCTGGAGCTACTCCCGTAGTTCTCCCTCACAGAAGGATGGCGCCTAAAGAAAAAGCTGAACTTAAAACTCAAATTGATGATCTATTTGCTAGAGGTTTGATTAGAAGAAGTTGTTCTGAATGGGGCGCCGTTGTTGTATTTGTCACCAAGTCGGATGGGTCTCTTCGCATGTGTGTTGATTATAGGGAGCTGAACAAACGCACTCTCAAGAACCGCTATCCGATGCCTCGCATCAATGATTTATTCGATCAGCTCCATGGAGCTAAATTTTTCTCCCAACTTGATCTCGCCACTGGGTTCCACCAACTCAGAGTAGCAGAAGATAGTATTCATAAGACAGCCTTCCGTACCGAGAACGGATTCTATGAATGGTTGGTTATGCCACATTCGGTTTGACCAACGCACCTGCTTATTTCGTCGACTTGATGAATCGAGTCTTCCGTGATGTGCTTAACAAGTTTGTTCTTGTTTTCATTGATGATATTCTCGTTTTCTCCAAAGACGAGAAGGAGCACGAGACACACCTTGCTTATGTTCTGAAAACCCTCCGAAATCATCAACTTAAGGCCAAATTCTCTAAATGCCACTTCTGGCGAGACGAAGTGAGATTCCTGGGCCACATAGTTTCTGAAAATGGGATTTTGGTCGATCCAGCTAAGATCGCCGTAATCAATGTAAGTTCTATCCTATTCGCTATTTCTATTCAATTCCCCTTATCCCTTTCTAATTTGAAATTTATCTACAGGATTGGGAGACTCCTAAAACTCCTACTGATATCCGTAGCTTCTTGGGATTGACCGGCTATTATCGTAGATTTATTGAGCACTTTGCCCGGATTTCTGCCCCACTCACCGCTTTAACCCGAAAGGATGTCAAGTTTATTTGGAGTGAGAAGTGTGAATCAGCTTTTAATAAGTTGAAGTGTAAGTTAACTTCAGCCCCAGTTCTTGCGGTAATCGATGGAAGTGAAGGATTAACTGTCTATACAGATGCTTGCCGAGAAGGTTTAGGCGCTGTTCTTATGCAAAACGGAAAGGTTATTGCTTATGCTGGCCGCCAGTTGAAGATCCATGAAGTAAACTATGCAACTCATGATTTAGAGCTTCTTGCAGTTGTATTTGCTTTGAAATTGTGGAGGCATCATCTTTTGGGAATTAAATTTGAATTATTCACCGATCATAAGTCCTTGAGATATATCTTTTCTCAGAAGGATTTGAACCAGAGACAAGTTCGATGGCTTGAATTCTTAGCTGCATATGATCTCAATATCAATTATACTCCTGGGAAAGCAAATGTTGTAGCTGATGCTTTGAGCCGTAGCAAAGCATTGTCATGTTGTAATCTTGTAGAAGGCATGCTATTTCAGCTTGTTATCTCCCCATCTCTTGTGGAGCGCATCAAAGCTAAGCAATATGAGGACACCTTGCTCTATCGCATGAAGGAGTTAGTTCTTGGTAGAGTTGGAAATGCCGATGGTAAAGTGGGAGCACAGATAGATAGTAATGGAGTTCTGAGGATTGACAATCGTATTTGCGTCCCTAATGTCGATGGATTGAGACAAGAAGTGCTTAGAGAAAACCATCAGTCATCACTTTCATTTCATCCTGGTGTCACTAAGATGTACCGAAATATGAAGCGTTTATATTGGTGAAGTGGGATGAAGAGGGATATTTCTATATATGTCAGTAGATGCACCACTTGCCAACAAGTTAAGGCCGATCACCAGAAGACGGCAGGATTACTTCAACCCCTAGAGATTCTGTGTTGGAAATGGGATCAGATTTCTATGGACTTCATTGATGGATTACCGAGGACCAGAAAAGGTAACGAGAGTATATGGGTGATTGTTGATAGGTTGACAAAATCTGCTCACTTTATTCCTGTTAAGACCACTCGTACTGCTTTGAGTTTGGCCGAGATATATATGAGAGAGATTGTTAGACTTCATGGAGTTCCATCTAATATTGTGTGCGATAGAGATCCTTTATTCACTAGTAAATTCTGGAAGGCATTTCAGGACGTCTTGGGCACTAAACTGAATCTGAGCACAGCTTATCATCCTCAAACAGATGGCCAAACTGAAAGGGTGAATCAGATTTTAGAGGATCTCCTCCGAGCCTGCATTATTGATTTTGGTGGATCTTGGGAAGACCATCTCCATTTGGTTGAATTCACTTATAATAACAGTTATCAGGTAAATCAAAATTTCAAATTGAATAAGTAAATTTGAATTGAAATTTAACCACCTTTATATTCAGGCAAGTATCGATATGGCACCGTTCGAAGCTTTATATGGACGGCCATGCAAATCGCCAGCTTGTTGGATTGAGCCTGGTGATCGATTAGTTCTTGGCCCGGATATGATTATAGAAGCATCTGAGAAGGTTAATGAAATCAGAAGGAAGATGAAGACCGCACAGGATAGGCAGAAGAGCTATGCTGATAGGCGTAGAAGAGATTTAGAATTCCTGATTGGGGATAAGGTATTCCTTAAGGTATCACCCTTAAAGAATGTTATTCGATTTGGTCGTAGAGGGAAGCTCGCTCCTAGATTTGTTGGACCATTCTCTATCACTGAGAGAATTGGTACACTAGCCTACAGAGTTGCATTGCCGGAGAAATTTGAGGGCGTGCACAACGTCTTCCATGTTTCACATCTTCGGAAGGTTGTACACGATCCATCCTTGACCATCCCTATTGCTCAGTTAGATGAGGTTGATATTGAGCTGGATTTGACTATAGAGAGGAGACCACTTCGTATTGTTGATTGGGATACAAAGCAACTTAGAAGGAAGTCGGTTAGCCTAGTCAAAGTCCAACGGAGTCCCGATGATCGTGATTGCACTTGGGAAACCGAGGAGAGTATCCAGGATTCTAATCCAGAATTGTTTGTTGAAGGTAAATTCCATTCTATACCCTTTACTATATTCAATAATCTACTCTGAATCCATTGTATCTCTGTTATCTGTTCTTCCACTCTTTACTTTGTCCCTTTTCGAGGACGAAAAGTCTTGAGTAGGGGAGAATGTAACGACCATGAAATTCCGACCCAATTTTAAAAAAATTTAGAACCGTTATTTTACTATAAAATGTGAAACTTCCATACGATTTCAATCAACGTCCAAACTTTGTTTCTAAATTGCGCCTAGATGATTGTAGATATGGGTAAAGTTTCGTCGGAAAATACCGTAGTAAATTTCGTGCGCATTTTACTGCACATCAGTTCATTTTAAAACGTGAAAAATTTTATCTGCCGAACCTAAATATTTTACATAGAAAAATTCTAAATCATCTTCTGACAAAGACGACATTTTTCGTTTTTCAAAATTCGGACATCTTTAGCTCCGTCGATCTTATTCTTCGGTGTTTTGCTGCATTCCCCGTAATAGAAATTTCAAATATTCACAAACGATCTCCATTACCGTTCAAACTTCATATTTGGAATACGCCTAGATAGACATAGGTGTACGCCAAATTTCGTCGAATAATATTGTAGTAAATTTCGCTCGTCAAATTTACATATTAGTTTTAATTTTATGTGTAAATTTTCTATCGTCCGAACTCAAATATTTTTCACAATGTTGCATAAGAAAAATATTCTGATCATATCGGCGCATTTCGTTTCGTCAAATTCCGCTTTTAATTGTTAGCTAAAATGTTCACTCGTGCAAATGGTTCAATAAGATTTACCACTTCGCAAACAATGTCAAACCATCAATACCTTCATACCGTTGTGTCCGCCTCGTCGCACTGATCAAAACGGTATATTTGTTTGTGTCAATCGGAGTTCGGCATTGCAAGCTATTAATTGGTTAACGGAGTACAAACTGGTCCGTTACGCCACACAAACCGGTACCCTACCTTTTCCCACTCAGAATTCAAATGGCCCTTCAGAAAACCCAATAGCCACTTTGACAAATCATCATTTCATTTGCACGGGGACTCTAAGTTTCTCTGTTTATATATGCTATCCTCTGCTCTACAGCTCACTTCATTTACTGCCCATTTCATTTCAGCTTTTCTTTGGTACGTAACATTCTTCTCTCCTCTGCACTCCTTTCCTTCTCCCTCTTCTTTAGTTTACGTTATTTTATTTTTTTTGAAGAAAAGCATATGTAAACTCCTCCCCTCCTCATGCATGCCCACACCAGCCCCTCCCCAGCATCCGCCTACGCACCCACCCCAGCTCCGTCCGCCTGCCCCACTCCACCACCGGAACACCCAACTCCCAACCAGACCACCTCCGTCCCCAGCGTCCTGCCCCATGCCAGCCCTGCCCTCCGCCCAGCCTCCCTCTGTCCCCAGCTCCGCCTGCCCGTACACCCCATACCAGCCCGCCTGCCCTACCCTAGCGCCCTCCGCCCCACTGCCGTACCCCCAGCGCCCTCCGCCCCACTGCCGTACCCCCAACGCCCTCCGCCCACTGCCGTACCCCAGCGCCCTCCGCCACCAACAGCCCAGCTCGCCTCCTCCGCCCACTACCGGCCTCCGCCCTGTACCCCACCCAGCCCACCTCCCCACAGCCACCAACCACCTCCCGCTTCGCCCTCCAGCCCGCTCTGCCCATAGCCCGCTCCGCCTCCAGTCGCTCCGCCAGCCATTCGCCGACCATCGCTTACTGACCGCCGCTACCAACCCCTGCATCACGACCCGACCACTCTGTTCTGTGCATCAGTTATATATATATATCAGTTGATATATATATAAATGTTAGATTATATAACTGTTAGATTATATAACAGTATATACTTTGAAATGTTGGGTTGCTCACATACAGTCTGTTGCTATGTTGTTTCAGCTCCTGCTATTGATCCGGAAGTATAAGTACTTCCATCCCGCTTGTCGAATCTATCTTGCCTCGTCGTTGGTATGATTTTATATATATTCAATCTATATATATTGCAATAAATAAAGTATTGATTAATTATTTGTTGGTTGCAGTTTGGGTTCGTTTTACGTCGTGCCTATTAGGGTCTATTTTATCTATTTTTCTTCGTGCCGCGCCATCTTCTCTAACCACGCAAGGTGAATATTTTATTCACGACTCAATCTATTATGCTATGATAATCAAGTGATAATTGTTGTTAATATTAATTTGGATATTAAATTGTTGATTGTTAAAATTTGATTGAAGTAAACTGTTAATTTCTAAAATTTGACGCCATGTATTGTTTAAGTTGATTAAACATGTTGAACTGTAATATGATGGTAATTAGGGAAATTAATAGTGACATTAAAATTGATATGTACGATTGATGTAGAAATTTGATAACGGACACCAAGTAAAAATCGTAATGTTATAATCTTTAATCCGTAGGATTCTAGGAATAATTGTATTAATTTGCATAATAACAAATGTGAGTTAATATGATTATTTCGGGATTATTTGAATAAATTGTTAAATGGTTATGTATGTTTGTTATTGCTTGTTTATTTACTTTGACACCATCCCAGTTATCACACTGCAAGTTCCCTTTGTTATGATTTGTTTTATATTGAATGATATCGGGTTGAAATGATAAATACCCACTTAAACAACTTGGCCTAGGATAGACAATTAAAAATAAGAAACCCGATTGGTCAACAAAATTATTTTGAAATTGAAATCTATTTGAAATTAAGGAATGAACTTAATAATTTGTTTGGAAATCAAGTAATGATTTAATAGATTTAATTGAAATAAATTAATGGATTTAATTGAAATAAATTAATGGATTAATTGGAATAATTAATGAATTTAATGGAAACGGATTAAATAAATCTATTTAATTGAAGAAAAATGAATTGGCAAATTTGATTGAAATAAGATTTAAAACAAGTGAGTTTTAAAATTTAATAATTTAATTTATTAGATTGGTAGATTTAGATTTAAACTAAGTTTTAAATTAAAATAGATTTGAACTTGTCATAAATAATAATTTAGATTTAGGAAATTTGACTTAAAATGGAATACGAAACTAATTGGAGTCTTATGGATTTAATTTAGCAATAATTTAAATGTAAAATGATTTTTAATTTAAGGAAATTGATTTAATCAAATTTATGATTATATTTAATGTAACGATGAATGTAAATATAAATTGAGATAAATAGATTTTGATTTAACGATTCGAACTTAATTGACCGGTAAAATTCGAATTAATTGATTTTGAACTAAATTTAATAAGTGAGTTATTAAATTTAACTTGAATACTTAATTATATTGTTAATTCAAATGTTTGAACTACAGATTTCATTTGGAAATATGATTTTAAATATCCGAAATAAATTGAATCGTGAAATGTCAAAATTTGGAAGTCAAATTTGCACCTTGACTTTTGGACTTTGATTTGTTTAAACGTTAAGTTAACCGACCATTGGGTAATAAATACGTAGTTATTAAAGAGACCGGGATCGGATATGGACATACTCTCTGTCGATACCGAAAACCACTTTAATAACTATTACACGCGAAGTGTTGAACCAGAATGAAGTGGATGGTTTGATGAACGCGTTGACTGAAGAAAGAGAACGATATTGGATGACCCCTGAGATGACTAAAACAGGAGCCGCGCCGGACCATTGAGGTTCGCCACCTCTAGCGGACACACTTCTTCGATACCATATCTATTACTTTTGTGATTCGATTTGGGTGCACCCCTTGATTTGAGAGTGTTGTTTCGCGGTGTTGAGGTAGTAGCTGCTATGCTCAACATCAGTCCGGATCACGCAACTACTAGTATCCTAGTTGGTATCGCCTCATGTACCTTGTCATACTGATTATCCTATTCGCGACCACTACGTTTTGTTTTGTACCTTTAGTATATGGATTTCCCTCTGGTGACTTCCGGTTTTGGGGAAACTACGGTCTTGTATATGCTCTTGGGAATAAAAATGTGTTAAGGGGATTATGGTAACGTCTTAACACTAGTTTAATATCGTACTTTACTGATTAGACATTACCTATCTATCGTATTCTACTGTATATATAGATAGTTTATCGGATCCTTAGAGATGTTATTTCACCCATCTTTAAGTTATGAACTATTACCTTGCACTTGATTTAATTGTATAAGATTTTGAGTCCTGACTCGAGTGTTTCTTTTGCATATGCTCGGGCTAGTTTGAAGCTATCCAGTTGCTGATCAAGGTTGGTTGAAGATGCTGAAGGCTTAGCATTTATCTTTATCAGTCTATTTCTATTCCTGTATTGATGTCCTAGTCTGTTGGACATTTTTGGTATTAGTCACTTGATGTTGAGACATTGTTGTATATTATATAGTGGCTTCATGAACTGCTATTATGACGATGTATTTTCCGCTGCATTATTTTGTGACTGTGATGTTGTTTTGATTCTCATTTACATTTATGTATTTATAATCCCATAATGATTTGTGTTTTGTATTATTTAAGTTGACATGTGTGGATTATTGTCAATTTAAATGGTACAAATATACGGGTTGTTACACAAAACAAATGATTTTTGATATTATTACTAGTGCATAGTGTGAAAATCCTTCGAAAATACAATATTAATCTTAGCCAGCATAGGTACCATTATATTATGCCTGCTATAGCTGTCTCCTGAGGAGACAGGTTATACAATTTCAATCGTAAAGGGTTCGTATTGTTTCTTTGGATTTTCCAACAAATGGTCAGGCTAAGGAACTTCCTTTCCTCCTGCCGAATGGGATCGCCTCTGGCTGGACGTCCCGAGAGACAAACTGCTCTCTGCCAAACAAGGTCGGGTTACCCCTGTAACAGGTAACTCACGAATATGTCATCACCCGGTCCTTTGAGACCTTTATCCGAGCGCTCGGTAACCATCATCACACATAAAAAATAAGTGTATCCACATGAGTAAGTATCTGGGCTCCATACCCTGATACCACCCCTTTCCAGAAGGAAATGACATACCCTAAAGGGCGCGACCCTCATAACCTTGCCGCAACATTCCTGTTTCAACCATTTCCGGGTTGTTGAGGCACTGACAAAGTCTCGTCCACAAAGCTACGCTTTGTCACAAAGCCATGCCTTGGGTCAACAAATGATCAACCTATAATCACAAAGATAAATGATCAAACAAATGATCATATCACAAATGATCAAACACTGATCATCACACAGCAACACTCAGCACGTCACATTACCAAATTGGGAATATATCGCTGATAACCTTCAACTACATAACCTCTGAGCTCGTACGTCTCAGAGAAGGGTGTTAAGCTAAGAGAATAAATTCTCCGCCACCCACAGAAATGTATTTGAAAGAAATCAGCTTTATCTCTCAATTTGTAATGTCAGACATACAATCCATACAAGTCTGTTCCGGTATCGAACAGAACCGAAGGCACTTCTCACGAAGCCCTTGCAAATCCGGATAATTTTCAATCACGTCCGGAATTCCCATCACTAAGGGTGATAAAACCTCTAAATCGAAGATCAGTCGATGTAGAGTAACTCGACGGAATCCTTCCGTTTTCAAAAATATCCGGTCTTCAACACCGGTCATCAAATGCGATTCATAACGACGTATCACATATTCGGGATGGGTTATACGACCCCATGGTCCTTTCCCGGCTAATCCGAATAGTGAGCGCTTATTCAAAAATAAGTGTGGCATTCAAATTCATCCAATTCACAACAAATACCTATTTAAAGGTAAATATTGATAGTCGGTTATTTAACTATCAATAAAGATGCGCAACATCATCAGATTCCAAATAATTTTCCAAATTATTTATCTTTCAAAAATATCTTTACAAGATATATAATTTTCCACACTTAACCATTTGAAACAAATTTCAAATATTCACTTTTCAATTTATCTTTAAAAGATAAAATTTCAAACCTTTCATTTCATATTGGAAAACATTTCCATACTTATTTAATAATAAGTATTTCACAAATCCATTTATTTTCAACACTTGGAAAATATTCAATATACTTAAATCCAGTTAAGTATATCATTTCATTCTTTAAGGAAATCATTCTCTTTCACAAAATTTATTCGAGTCAAAACGAATGTTACGTAAAACATCGTTACAACAACTCAAAATCACTAGTATAGGGATTCGAAATTCAGATAGATATATAAATCCCAATACTGTATAAAACATTTCCTTTCGGAAACCATTTACTATAACAACAGTGTTATAGTCCACCATTTCCTTATTCCTCAAAACGTCTATTTCAACAATAAATGTTGAAATCTATGTTTCGATAATTAACACATTTTAAAACATCTTTTTATAACAATTACTTCATTTCGTAATATCATTTCTCCAAAACATATCCATTTTATCTAATAATATATTCACTGTCCAAAATCGTGAATATACTTCCTTTAATAAGCTATAAAAACTTAACTTATCAAAATAAGTCGTTTCTCAGATTTACAAATCTATTTATAAATTCCATTTGTATTTTATACAACTTTAACTTATAAAAGCACTTTATTAACCAAATCAATTTATAACTCAATTATATACCAAAACCCCATATTATAAGTTAAATACTTATAATTCATTTATTTGCAAAAATCATTCTTTTAAAACTTCACAAGTTATAAATCTTATTACTTATAAGATTTTATTTATAACCTTATTTTCAACATTAACAGAACTCCTTTTAGAATTCCATTATTTCGATTTTTACATTTATAAAAACTCATTTTATAATTTCCGTATTCTTAATTTATAAAATATCAATTTTATAAATCTTTTATATAAACCGTTTATAAAATCTTAATTTAAATAAACCAGTTCTATATACGTTTACTTTCAAAAATCACTTAAAAATCCTTTTAAAATCAAAATCATTATCTTAAATTTTAAAAATGAATCCGATGATGCAACAGCACCAAATAGTCAATCACAGCATCCAAACATCATATACCATCATATGATAACAGAATATACAACAATATCTGTAAATAAATCACTACGGTGAGGAATCCATTTGGATCCCTCCAACCTGTTTCCCTGCATCCAAAGATGTTAGCACAATACCAATTCCGCTCCAGTACGGAATTATCGCGGTATATGGTTTAATAAATATTATCCGCTATTATGCGGCGCAATAGGGTCTCATCCGCTATACAACGCGAAATATCAACAAATGCAATATATACATATGCCAATATGTATATCTTGCTATGTACATATATAATACCAATTCCACTTCAATGTGAAATTATCGCGGTATATGTTTTTAATAATTAACATCCGCTTAATAACAGCGTATAATGTCTATTTCAACAATATAGATAACAATTTATCATCCAATCACACAATCAAGCAATTTTAAATCTAACTATTTAAAATTTAAATCGAAACAAAACATTCGATTGAGTGAGGAGTTCTCAGCGTGATTTCAATTCCGTTTCAGCTTTTATTTCGAATAAAATTAAACGCGCGTTTAATTTCACCCGAAATTCACACTAGCTCCAAATGGCTCCAATTCAGTTCCATAGCAAAGAGCTCGACAAAACGAAGACAACGCAACTAGTTTCGTCGAATTCTGACCTCGTACGAAAGAGTTATGATAGTTTAAACATCGTACAATTTAAACTAAATTATATTTACAAATTCTTTTTAATATTTTATACCCAGAACGAATCACAGCCTCACGTTCAACATCTGGAAGATCAAGGTTGTATACTTCCCTTTCCACACGCGCGCCTTCTTCTCCAGTTCGAACGTCTCGTTCGTGAAACCCAAAAGCACGTTCGATTGCCTTGACCGCCGATCATCCCACGCTCACATATTCGTCGATCGAGAAATGCCATTTCGAAGGGCTTCGCGCAACACCCCAACGGCCAGAGGAGCATCAAGCTCGGTCGTCCCAAGCTACTGAAATTCGAGCTTGGAATGGAGACGAACGCGGCCCTCTCCCTCCTTCCACGCTACACTAACGACGATCTCAACCGTTGAAAAGGTCGAGCTCCTCAAGTTCTCCAAGTTCCATGTTGAAGACGAGGCTTGATATCGATTGGATGTGGAGAAAAGTTAAGGGGAAAGTCGACATATTTTCGGCCAGTGATGCTTTACTGGCGGCTGAAGAAGATAGACTAGGGTTTTGATTGTTAACGTATATATATATATATATATATATATATATATATACATATATAAAAAAATGTTAAATTCATTTTAAAACGACTTTTCCAAACGATCTCCAAATCATACGTGCCGCCTGGCGTTCGTAAGGTTTACCCCGCGTTCCGAACACAATGGAACGTGTTTCGGGAGCTAATTCAGTCATCTGTGCGAGTTACGGAATTAAACAATCAATTTTAAATTAAACCGATTTAAATCGATTTCGATGCGTTTTGGCTTGCCCCGGACAAATGATAAATCCGATTGACTTGAAATTTGAAACCATACAATAATTTCACATTACGAATCCAATGAAACTAGTTTCGTCAAAATCCGAGACTTTTTGAAAAATGACTATTTTAACTCGCCGAATTAAAATTAAAACAATTCCAATACGTTTCGAGCTGCCACGGTCAAACGACAACTCCGATTGCTACGAAAATTGAAATCTGATAATAACAAACTATTACGGATCCAATGGAACTAGTTTCGTCCAATTCTGAGACTGTCCCAAAAATGGCTAATTTCACTAGTCGATTAAATATTAAAATATTCAATTTTCACAGATTAACTCTACATTCAATTTTAAAAGTTCTATAACATCACTATAACTCCAACATGATTTAATATAACTTTATAAATCATTTTCAATCACATAAAATCCAGATTTCAATTATTTCTGGAATTTCAACTATTAATTTATCGATTTAATTATCCAATTAAATCTAGTTATTCGAAAAATAAATTATTCGACTTATTAATTTCACTTATTAATATTTAAAATTAATTAAATATTCAAATTTCAAATATCTGAAATTCTGGGTCGTTACAGTCACTCTAGTGATGCAACCGTCTATTTTATTTATTTTACTTATTTTGAAAATAAGGGAAATTGTTGGAAATTTTCAAAATTAGTTTTGGGTTTGGGTTTGTTTTTGAAGAGGGAAGAAGTGGAAAGAAGATGGAAGTAGTGAGAAGGATGAATAGTCCCACATCTAGGAAGTTAAGAGAATATATTGATTTATATATGGTTTTCTCTAAGGAAGGTTGGGCATTTGGGCACCCAAAGCTTTGCTTTGATGTGAGGAGGGAAGTTATGTATCACCACCACACGCGTGCGTGCCGCCGCCCAACCGAGCCGGGTTCGGGTCTAAAATGACGAATTAATTTTTGTTAACCGGCCAGATCCATAATTTGAACGGACAGATTTGGCGGGTCATTTGAATGAAGGGACACGATCGTTTAGTAACAGTTTCAAACTGTTACGAAAAGGCGCAACCGTTTGTAACGGTTTCATACTGTTGGAAAGGATGCAACGCTTGAGGAATGGACACTTCCTCCTCTACTATAAATAGTGACGCCTAGGAACCACTGTATAACAACAATATCTTTTCTCCTTCTTCTTCTTCCTCCATATCTGCGACGCCTAGAAAGTGTTGCAAAACACAATCGCTTCCACCACACTTTGCAACGCCTGTAAGGTGTTACAAACGCAGAAACGTTGCAGATCAATTCTCTTCTTCTTCTTCTTCATTGTATTCTCTACTAAATTGCATCATCAGAGATCGAATTTGAGTGTTCTTGGTCAGATCAAAATCGTACAAGTTTTGAATCCGATTACACTGTTTCAAGGCTTCATTGAATCCTGAAGTCGATAATTTGATAACATGTTTGTACCTGTTGGGTTGAACTATTGTCTAAAAGAATCTACGCAGTAGATCATTGAAGTCAGAAGTATAGCAGTTATCATTTTCGAATCATCGACACAATTATCCAACATTTGCAAACTCTGAATTAATGTGATATTATGCGACTTGTGATGTGTTATGCTTATTATGATATGTTTAATTGTATCCGTGTCCGAGTGAAATTGTTGTAAGATTGTACCCAGGTGATCAAAGAGCATTATGTATAATATTATAACTTGCATTTAACATGTATAAACCAGTATCCAAAACATTGGTATTATAACGAGCTAACTGATCGAACCATGAACCTTTAGTCGTAATGGTTCAGTATCCAAAACATTGGTATTTATAGATAATGGATTTCGAAGAGGAGGAGTGCAAACAGAGCAAATATAATTAATTTGCAATAGTGGATTAAATTACCAAATGTTGTTAATTATAAAAGATCTAAATGCAAAGAAACAAAGATTCACGTGAGAATAAAGGAACTGGATTACCAACTCTGGTCCAAAACCAGAGTAGAGATACATACACTAATATCTTTGGAGCTATTACATCATAAATCTAATATCTCCTATAATTCTGATGCATTTCAGCAGCACCGGTTCATTTTAGTAAATTTAACCTTGCAATGTAACCAAAACAAACTTGATTGTTAATTATATTTGAAAGTCTGAATTTGGGATAAGCTGCCCTAAATGCAATTCAAAATTTTATCCCGTCTTTTTAGCAAAAGATTGCTATCTGATTTCACGTAGATGTGTATTTTTCATACCAAATGCACTAGGTGGTCTAGCACCTAGGTTGGTTTGATTATGGTGACATGAGTTGTTTCCTAAAGACAAATAGGATTCAATACTTAGAAAATGGACGTATCCGAATGGACAAATTTTCACTTTAAACTCAAGAAAAAAAATTATTTCAACTTTAGGCCTTGTTTAAAACTATTTAAGTTAATAGGCCTGTTTTACGCAGGGGTAATTAATTTAAAGAACAAAAATTTGTATATTTTTAGCCTCAAGGACACGACCTCAATATTTTAACCATAAGGACAAACATTCTCCTAAAAATTATTCATAAGGACAAACATTCTTTCAAAATTATTCATAAGGACAAACATTCTTCCAAAACTGCTACCGAACTAAAAACTGATACCTAAAGAAAGTTGTCCTTCAGGCTAAAATACTGAAGGTCTGTCCTTGAGGCTAAAACGCTGAGAAATTTTGTCCTTGACAATAATTTCCTATTTTGCGCAATCCAAATTTGCGCAAGTCTATTTTTTTTTAAATATAAGAAAATTATACTTGCCCAAATATAGATTACGCAACTGTATTTCAAAAATAAAAAAATTGTATTTTGAAAATAAATAAAAAATTGTGCTTGCGCATTATAGAAATGCACAAGTGTATTTTTTTTCAAAAAAAATTATGCTTGCGCATATTTAGAATGCACAGATATAAAATGCTGTTATATGTAAAAAGATGCCTATTTTTGTAATAATTTTTAATCGAGACCTAAAGTTGAAATAAGTTTTTTTTAGGACCTTTAATGAAGATTTGTCCTATTTGAAATCTCATGCATTATTTGATACATTAATTCACTTCTAGAAACAACTTATTTACACCAACAATTTGCACTAACATGTTCATACCAGTAAAACATGTTTTTGATTGAGAGCTACTATTAACACTAACAATTTAGATAAGAGAGCTCATGGCAAAATAAATAGGATAAGGGAAAAAATTTGTTATGTGAACAATATTATTGTCTTGGGAAATGGACTGTGACGCAGCGGATATTACGGATGACAACGAAATGAAGATTTCGTGTCAAACTAATCGATGAAACGATTAGATGAAGCAATATGAATCGATGAATTAATGATACCAAGCGCCCAAATCCGATGATCTCAAGAGATACCGGATTCTAGCAATCTTCGACACGTTGATCGCGCATGATACCATGAGAGAAGATCTACAATTCTTCGAACGTTGATCAAGCGCACTTGATTTCGTGAATTGGCTTCAACAATCGTTGATTCGAGCGCACTCGAATGCCGAAAGTGGAGATAGGAGATAACACTCAACTACCAATTTTAATGGAGGCACAAAGCACAAACCAAAGTTTATTCAAAAATCAACTACTTTACAAATGACTCAACACGCCTATTTATAGGCTTACAACACACACTAGGTTGTTAACGACCTAAACAAACTCAACGAATGACCTAGTACATACAACACAAACCAGCCACGACCTAACACAGGTCGTCAACGACCTACGACTCAACACACAACGAGTTAACGACCACAACATACGACCTAAGATTACAAATTACAACTCAACACAAACACTTACAAGATCCACGACCTAACATATTACACGAGTTACGACCCAACCAACCCAGCAGCAGGAACATCTTCATGCGACCTAGAACTTGAATGACATAAGTGAGTAAGCGACCTAAGCTTTCAATGGCACAAGCTTCTTGCGACCTAAAAATGCATGGCAACAGGACATCTTCACGATATAAGGAATCAACGGCATATCATCTTGTGCGACCCAACCCATTCACGCGTCCTAACCATGGAGCGACCTTAAAATATTGCTTGGTAACGTTAGGTCGCGACCATCTAGGTCGTAACACACTAGTTCGTACCGACCTAAGATAAGGTGGCTTCTTGCTAGGTCGTTGGCGACCTAAGACCTTCGCGACATATGAACTTCGCGACCTAACTTTTTGACTTAGCTCGTTAGGTCGTCTAAGCGACTTAAGAATATCCAGTTGGTGTTCTGCATGGTCCTTCACTGTATCACCTGTCTCGTTAGCTCGCGAGCGACCTAAGGCACTTGAGCGGCCTAAAGCTATCGAACGACCTAAAGGAAAATAGGCATTATGAGGTAGCGCCGCATCGTCCTCCTCTCTTATCTCGTTAGCTCGTAATTCATTAGGTCGTAGCTCGCTCGCAGGCATCATTTGTGGGTATAACTCGCATGCATAACTCGTTAGGCCACCTGCGCGACTTAACAACTTGTTAGGTCGATGTTGACCTAAAGTATAGGAAGGTCACGCTGCATCATCCTCCCCCGGTTGATAGAAATTCATCCTCGAATTTACAGTTTCTTCATCTTCGATACTCTTATCCTCGTGAAATGGAACCAAGTGTTTGATATTGTCAACGTTGGCAATAGAAAGATGATCCGGCAAACTCAACTTACAAACATTCTCATTAATTCCCTTCACAACTTCCAAACGACTCATCCTTCTAGCATCTAGCTTGTTGTAAATACCAACAAGAAATCTTTCAACCATCATGTGGATAGATTCGTTGCCACATTGCATCTTCATCAAACCCAATACAGAGTCCATACTTACCTCCACCCATAATCTAGTATGTATAGGTAATGACATACATAATCCTGACTTCGTCGCGGTCTATTTTGAAATTTGATAATTATGGCTCCTCTGAACAAACCTTTCAACCTCCTTCCTTATTGACGGCCCAAAACAAGACGTTGCAATCAACTGCATGGTACGATCACAGTCCTCGTGTCTTTCTACATGTAAGTCTTTGATAACTCTTATTCGCCAACTACAATCAGGAGTATACAATTGCCTTCCTTCGAACAGAAACCCATCAACCAGTCTTCTCAACTCTACCTGCTCTGTCGGACACATATGATTACGTGGCATATGCAGTACAATAGCACCTGGCACTTGATCAACATGATGTTGTACGTCCCTCAGTGGCAGTAATTCCTTGGACAACTCTGCATGAGCTACATCTTCACATTCATTCACCACTGGCTTAACCTCTTCGAGAATTTCAACACTTTCACTGGTTTCATTTTCATTCAACAGGAATACTTCTGCACTATCCTCCACTTCTTTAACAAACTCTCTTGTAGATTGTAGACTAGTCGAATCTACTTTCTTTACCAATAAATTACCCCTTTCACCTCCTGGCACATTTTCTTCATCCTCATCGAACTTTGCTGGTTGTGAATTTCTAACCTCATGTTCATCCGATTTCGTTGGTTGAAAATCATCAACTTCATCTTCCATATCAACAAATTCCTTCAAAGACAACAAAGTCTTTAGTTCCTCGATTTCTTCTGACTTGCTCTTTCCTTGCTGTCTCTTCTTCGGAACTAAAATGATCTTAGTACCCTCAAACATAAAGCTGTAGCTATTGGTTCGACCATCATGCTGCACTGCTCGGTCATACTGCCATGGTCTTCCCAAAAGCAAGTGACAAACATCCATCTCCACCACATCACACCAGATTTCATCTTTATACTTCTTCCCAATAGAAAATGGAACATGAACTCGCCTGTCCACCTTCACCTCTCCTCCTTTCCTTAACCACGCTAACTTGTAAGGATTTGGATGCTTCTCCGTCTTCAACTTCAACTTTTTCACAGCTTCGGTAGAAATGATATTGTCACAACTCCCCGCGTTAATCACAAATTTACAAACCTTCCTCAGAATAGTGCATGTTGATTGGAAAATATTGCTCCTCAACCAACTAGAATCATCTTCTTGCTTTGGCGTTAAACAGGATCTCCTCACCAACAAACTACAACCCTCATCTCCTGTCAATAATTCTTCTTCTTCAACTGGTAGTGAATTGACACACTCTACCTCTGCATCTTCATTCTCAATCTCCGCAATCATTGCTCGCTTCTTTGGCTTTGTACATTCATTGCTTTTATGGCCCAACTCTTGACAATTAAAGCATTTGAGACTACTATTGACCTTTGCTTTGTTGGCTTCATTCACAATCGGCTTACTGACGACTTTGGAAACATCTGCACTGCTACTAACATCCTTGTTCTGGTTGTTGGAATTCGTAAACACACCACCTCCTCGTCTCCCTTATTTTCCCAAGCCAACGTTTTCTGGTGCGCTTCAACCACAGATCTAGGGTCAAACATATTTACCATATCCTGGATCTGGATCCTCAACCCCCCAACAAACCTAGCAGTCAATTGTTCCTCCGTCTCCATAATGTCATTTCGAGCAATCAGTTGATAAAACTCATCAGCATAATCATTAACAGTCTTCGTCCCCTGCCTCAAGTTCTGCAAACATTGATACATAAGAGATTGATAATTGTAAGGTAAGAAAGTATCTTTCATCAACTTCTTCATCTTCTCCCATGACTCAATCTTTGACTTCCCATCCTCTCCTGTGTAAATTTAGTTTGTTGCCACCATGCCATAGCTCTTCCTCTTAAACGAGTAGCAACCAAATTAACTCTCCGATGCTCGGGAACTTCCTTAAAGTCAAAAATTTCTTCAACATTAGATAACCAATCCAAAAATTCCTCAGCTTGCATACCACCCTTGAATTCTGGAATTTCAGTTTTCATCCCTGACTCCCATCATCGATCATCTTCAACATCCCGATATGCATTTCGTACTTGGTCTCGATCTCAATAATGAACACTACATCTATCACCATCTTCATCAAATTCAAATGTATTTCGATAACGATCTTGACCATCCACATCTCTATGATCACGCATATCCCTTCTACTTTGTCTTTCAACGTCACGATATGGCTCATATTCATACTCCCGTGGAGTTCTTCTCTCTTCACTTCTATGCTCATGATTTTCTCGTCTCAATGAAACTGATGATTCTCTTCTGTCTCGGTAAGATTGTGGCGACACCCTCCTCACTTCCGTAACCGATGGCGAAACCCTGTTTCCTCCATGGTTCAAGACTGGCGACCTTCTCCTTTGACTTTGATTCATATCTATCATCAATTTCTCCAACCTACCAATACCTTCATCCAACTTCTCATTGAATTTGTTGCTAAATCGTTGTTCCATTTGTTTGGCATCTTCTCTTTTGTACAAATCTTCAACATTTTGATGACGATTAGCTCTTCTCGGAGGCATGATTGAATCTTCAACAAACTTCAACTCTCGGCTTGAACAAATCTGAACTTGAACACTTCAACTTTGCTCCAACAGGCTCGGCTTAGCTATGATTGGCTAAGTCTAGCTCTGATACCAAACTGACGCAGCGGATATAAAGGATGACAATGAAATGAAGATTTCGTGTCAAACTAATCGATGAAAAGATTAGATGAAGCAATATGAATCGATGAATTAATGATACCAAACGCTCAAATCCATTGATCTCAAGAGATACCGGATTCTAGCAATCTTTGACACGTTGATCGCGCATGATACCGTGAGAGAAGATCTACAATTCTTCGAATGTTGATCAAGCGCACTTGATTCCGTGAATTGGCTTCAACAATCGTTGATTCGAGCGCACTCGAATGCCGAAAGTGGAGATAGGAGATAACACTCAACTACCAATTTTAATGGAGGAACAAAGCACAAACCAAAGTTTATTCAAAAATCAACTACTTTACAAATGACTCAACACGCCTATTTATAGGCTTACAACACACACTAGGTTGTTAACGACCTAAATAAACTCAACGAACGACCTAGTACATACAACACAAACCAGCCACGACCTAACACAGGTCGTCAATGACCTATGACTCAACACACAACGAGTTAATGACCACGACATACGACCTAAGATTACAAATTACAACTCAACACAAACACTTACAAGATCCACGACCTAACATATTACACGAGTTACGACCCAACCAACCCAGCAGCAGGAACATCTTCATGCGACCTAGAACTTGAATGACATAAGTGAGTAAGCGACCTAAGCTTTCAATGGCACAAGCTTCTTGCGACCTAAAAATGCACGGCAACAGGACATCTTCACGATATAAGGAATCAGCGGCATATCATCTTGTGCGACCCAACCCATTCACGCGACCTAACCATGGAGCGACCTTAAAATATAGCTTGGTAACGTTAGGTCGCGACCATCTAGGTCGTAACACACTGGTTCGTAGCGACCTAAGATAAGGTGGCTTCTTACTAGGTCGTTGGCGACCTAAGACCTTCGCGACATATGAACTTCGCGACCTAACTTGTTGACTTAGCTCGTTAGGTCGTCCAAGTGACTTAAGAATATCCAGTTGGTGTTCTGCATGGTCCTTCACTGTATCACCTGTGTGACGACCCGACTTTCCACTCCCGGAAAATCGCATCGACAGGCTTCCCCGAAGTCTTAAAAATTTATTTACCATTTTTCTGGTGATCAACATCCTTTACTCTACCTCCAACCTTGATTTCGTACATTATTACCTCCTCGTTTGTCAACAATTTTTGAAAACCCAAATTCAGGTCAACACAGAAATTCACAACAACCCCATACTTAAAAATCTCGATATTGTTGTTAAAAATCATCATATTCAAATTTGAATTGGTTAATATGATCAAAACTTGAATTTAAGGTGATTAAGTTTTACTGACTTGAACCAATTTCTACTGTATTTTCTTCCTCTAGTAAAATTACTTACTGATTTTACTAATAATTTTTTTTTTAAAAAACTGCATATATCAAATACAAACAATTCTCTTTCAAATATCATAACTTAATATTGTATATGTGGAGAGATATGCATTTGTTTTTGATTGAGTTAAACTTATAAACTAAAGAACAGAGTTTGAAGCATACATCCATAGAGATGCACACCATTATTTATATGTATATCTATACATGCAGGCATTTATCTCAATAACAACAAACAATCACATCAAGACAATTCACAAATTCAAGCTTAAATGGTTAGTTTTGCTCACAGGAAAACAAAACAGAGAAGTTACAGGCAATAACATATCAAACCATACATGCATTCAAAACTATATACATTACAGAGAATTTATCACTCCAAACATGATTATCACAGGAAAAATCAAGCAATTATATTTACTTAAGTTAGTTTAAATTAAAATTGTTACTCACCTTTATAAAGATGAACAGAGCCTAATCTTTGAAACTGCTTTTGAATTTTAAAAACTTTGAGTTGCTGGAAAGATACTTTTGCTTTTAAAACTTGAAACTGAGAAACTTGCATTCCTTATCTTCTTTGATTTTAAACTTAAGTAAAAATATCTTAAGCAATTAAAGTATTTTAAAACTATAAATTTACTAATTTAAATAACTTTGAAAAGTCATATTAAATTAAATCTAAATTCCCAATTTACCCAAAGCTTCTATTTACAATATATATAAATAAATATATATATTCAAATAGGAAATATCTTATTAACTTTTAAAAGATAAAATCACCAATTAAATACTTATTTAATCAGATTATTAAATTAAATTCAAATTTCATTATCAATGATCATCAATATCAATTTAATTATTTAACAGGTTATTAAATTGATATTGTTAAAATTTCCGGGATATTACAACCTGTCTCATTAGCTCGCGAGCGACCTAAGGCACCTGAGCGGCCTAAAGCTATCAAATGACCTAAAGGAAAACAGGCATTATGAGGTAGCGCCACATCGTCCTCCTCTCTTATCTCGTTAGATCGTAATTCATTAGGTCGTAGCTCGCTCGCAGGCATCATTTGTGGGTATAACTCGCATGCATAACTCGTTAGGCCACTTGCACGACTTAACAACTTGTTAGGTCGATGTTGACCTAAAGTATAGGAAGGTCGCGCTGCATCAGACTAGCATAGTTTTATAACTGTAATCCAAGTTGTCACTGATCATCTTTATCTTTTCCTTCTTCGTTAATAGAACTATTCCTTCATCATCGACATTATTGCCTTTTCCCCCAAATGAATGGGTTCGGTCACATGAATTTTCAATCTAAGTTTTCAAAGGTATCTCTTGTGAGACATATTTTTAGTTAATTCTGTTTTTTCTAAATCGTTTGTAATATTATCTTTTGATGTCAATTTACTTTTTCGTTATATGCAAGTATTATATTCTCCCCGTATGGGTTCATCATTTTATCGTATGTTTATGTATCAATATCATCTATGTTTACTTTCTCTAATTTTATCATTTACAGGTGTTACATATTGTTTTCCCCCACCCTCTCAGTAATCTCATTTACAGGTGTTACATATTTATGTGGATTTTTCATATAGATTCACGGTGTTCAGAATTATGTAGGTCCATGAACGCTCTAATTCAAAATATAAAGCTTTAAACTCCATTTCAAAATTTACCAATGAAATTCCAGAACCACATGCTTATGTAATTATATTAAGATTATTTGATAAATTAAATACCGGCACTAAAATTGCACAATCAGAATATCTTATTTGATATCAAATACCGATATATATATGACAAAAAAATTGTGCAGTCTATATAGTTTGAAGATCTCCAAGGAAAACCTGAATCCAGTGTAGTTGATATAAAGGTAGAACATGGATACTTAAGCTTCTACACTAGTAAACGTGAGACAACACGGTATAACAAAGGCAGTACATCAAAGCAAGTCATGCATAAAGTCAAAAGACTAGAATCTATATAGTGACACCGGCATAATATTACTTTTGATTGTTTGCCTCATTTGGAAATCGCCAGTGAAAACTATCTCCTTCCATAACTCATTTCAGTAGAGCATTTTCAACACCGATTATTTATGTCAGCGTAACAACTAGCAATTTAATATGATTATTCTTTTATAATTATGTCTAATTCAATGGAGGAATAATCCTTACTAGCTGAGATCCCCGTACTTCAGCAACAAAAGGACAATGATTTAGTAATACATTACAATTAGTGATGGGCTATAATCATACATAATCAAAATTTATTTGCAAACCACTTTAAAACACATGTGTTTCCATTGATTTCAGATACGGTCAAATGAATCGTATTTATTGCAATTTATAGGCTAAAAAGAATGAACATGTGCTTATTAATTTTTATTTTAAATGTTTAATGAAACCATTGAACCATGGTGATGTGTTATGCATTTGAGTTGTTGTATTTTGTTCTGATAGATCCTATAGCCATCTATGGCTTTGTATTAAGTATTTATTGGATATGTTGATCCACTTGAATTAGAAAAAAAATATAGAGCATTTATCGATGTATTCAATAAAAATTTAAGACAAGGCTATATATGTTCGCTCCTAACCAACCCTATTCTCCGCATTAGCAGATGGTATTATTCAATAATACTCTCCGTTAATGTGGGTCTCGGGGTGGGGCGTCACACCCTAAAGAAAAGTGTCTTTTGATTGAAAGGGCCTATTTTACAATCTATTTTTTTTGGGTACTCTTATCATACATTTATAAATTGAGGCCTCATGTTTAATAAAAGCACTTTACACTACAAGAGAAAGGAAATTTTTGACGGCACGCAGCCGTCGGCTGCCGTCGTGAGCCGTCGAAAATGTTGTCGGAATACGGACCATGCCTTTCGTCCACTTCCGACGATTTTGATGAAGGTATTGCGACGGCTCTTCCGACGGCGTTTTCGACGGCTACGACGCCCATGCGGCATGGAAATTTTCCATTAAGCCGTCACTAGCCGTCGCCATTTTCGTCCAGATAGCCGTCGAAAAAATTGGCCATTAAGCCGTCGGGAGCCGCGGGGAACCGTCGGAATTCATCGGAAATGTGGGTAATTTTTTTTCTGCTACCGAGCATTACTTCCATATCAATCTTTAACACAACCCATCAAAATCAATATATAAATCAGATATATAAGCTGAAATCAATGTCAATATCAATATAAAACTCAAACATCATCATATCAAATGCAAACATATTTAATCAATACAAAACAAACCTTCCATCATCAGTCTCACCCATCCAACTACAATATTTACATCCAACATCAATGTACAATATATACATCCAACATCAAACTCCACATATCAACTCCACAAATCAACCATGCAAATCAATGTCAAATCCCACATGTCCATAAATCAACCTCACCATCACCCAATGTTTATATACACCCGTTTCAAAAATCAAAATGCAAATCGTACCTCATGACTCATCATTGGCTCCGGAACCATCTGACGAAGGGAATGCTCCATGACGCTCCACATACTCGACCAAAAGCTAGTTTAGTTGCTCCATTAGGGCTGCTCGAAGGCGATCCTACTCCTGCAACTGTGCAATCTACTGTCGAAGCTCATTAATCTCCACGTTGTCTTGAGCCCTTTGGTAAGCCCTTTATGATGCCCGTGTTGGAACTGGACTAGCCCGCAGCGGAAGTTATGGGCGACTTTCAAAAATTTTACCCTATTAGATCTTTTATTGGGCCTATGAAGTCTAACTAAATTAGAACATTTCTAAATTTCATTTAAATAAAAACATTTATTTTATTTAAATTCAAATATATTAAAATATGAAATTAATTTTATTTGATTTAGTTTATACATAAATTTATCATATACATATATGTGTGAGTGCATGTGTAACATAATAATCCGTGAAAGGTATAATATGCCCATATGTAGATGTTAGGATTTACATCGCAACAGACATATTAGTTCATTTTGTATGTCATGTATGTTGTCCAAATATGTTCATGTATATGTGTTACAAAACACACACACACACACACATATGTATGTATAAATATATTATATATAATATATGAACATAAAACATTTATATGTAGATAAATATATATATAGAAAGAGAGAGAACAATTATTAAAAATTATTTATAATCCAAATTAACTTAGTTTTGCAAACATAATAATTTTAATATTTTAATATGTATATATTATGAATAAAATAATGTTTTCATCCATAAATAATTAACATAAAATAATCTATTGATGAAAATTAAATTTTACAATTTTCAAAAATCTAAGATCATAAAATAGAGCTTAGAAAAAATCTGGAGATTTTTCAAAGTAGAAATATTATTTTTTAAAATAAATGCATTGATTTCGGTATTAATTTTTTGATATAAAATAATATATTATTAAAAATTCAAATTTTAAAATTTCATATATTCTAGGACCATGAATGAAAGGATATGAAAAATTTAAAAGTATTTTTCAATTAAATTGTTATTATTAATAAATCATAAACAGTTTTTTTGAAATAATATTAATTATTAAAAATAATAAAATTTATTGGGAAATTCCTAAAAAACTTTTATACGTTTCTAAAATGATATAATATTTTTAAAAAAATATATAATTGAATTTTTAATGTAATAATTATTTTATATAATAAACAATTCAAAAATTCAATAAATGTTAATTTAAAAATATGAATATATATATATATATATGATAATTAATTTTTGAATTTGTAAATTCATATTATATATAAATAAGTGTAATAAAATTTTTAAATCATATATATATATATATTATATATGCATATATGCTATTATGAGAGAGAAATATACACTAATATATATATATATATAAATTTATTAATAAATATATACAAAATAATTTTTAATGAAAAAAATTAATTTTGTAAAGTAAAAAACATTTGTCTATACATAAATCAAATAGTATAATAAACAAATTATGCACATAACCAAACTGATTTGTGATAACCACATCTACTTATAAAAATCTTACCTAACTAAACATATAGTGGCAATATATTTAAATAGATATGAAATTGCTCATTATAGGATCATAGAATATAATTTAATTACTGTAATATGAATTAAAGTTACCAATTTAATGATGTCTTTGAATCCATGTTGAAGCAATGACTTCCTTTCCTTTTACTTATAAAAATCTTACCTAACTAAACATATAGTGGCAATATATTTAAATAGATATGAAATTGCTCATTATAGGATCATAGAATATAATTTAATTACTGTAATATGAATTAAAGTTACCAATTTAATGATGTCTTTGAATCCATGTTGAAGCAATGACTTCCTTTCCTTTTACTGTTCTTGATTCGTCAGATTGCAAGTCCGGAATCACCGACCTCTAACTATCGGATAGTATTATTTTAATTTGAAATATATTTGAGAATTTTAAAGTGGATGGAGAGCTATGTTTTAATCAGCAATGTAGAAGGTAATGGCTACCAAAAAAAGCTCATCGTTATATATATATATATATATATATATATATATAGGGTTGTATTAGAGAGAAACAATGAAAACCTTTTTACCCATCTCACTTGATCTCAACCCATTATCTCCAAGCCAATTCCTTATATTTTAGCCATCCTTAGGCATTCCCAAAACCAAAATTTTGCAGCCCTAATGATGGGGCTTAAACCCATCTAAGTCCAAGCTAAAATACTATGCAATTAAATCTAAGTTAATCGCTTGTCGATATTGTATATCGATCGATATATTTATAACTGTTATAAATAAATATAACATTATTTATTTCTCAAATCATATTCAAATTTTATAATTAATATTTCATAAATATTAATTAATTTAATTAATTAATAATAATTATAAACTAATTAAATCGTTCGGTCTTAAGGGAATTCATCATTTCGGCTGTGTAACTCTTGGGTGTAAATTTGGTCAGTGATTAACATCGAACTATTCTAATGTTAACGTTCACACATCACTTAGCAGATGGTGTGACATTATGGCCAAATTCATTGCTTACTCATTTTCGGTAAAAATCCAATTTTAGTTTAATAAGCGTTACCCGGTTGTGACATTTGTTTACACCAGTTCTCTTCGTCAAAACTATATCACTTTGGACTTAATGGAATTTGGTAATGGTCAAAATTCCAACCACATCCACATTCCACTTTATAGTCCAAATACAAAGTCCTTGGTTCAATAATAACAATTATTATTAACCAAAATGCTCTGGCAAAAGACTTTCACTTTGAGTTGACTTGAGTTGACTGTGATACTAATCGCATATAACTGAGGAGATGATTCCTCTCTTGAATAGTGCTTCGCTTCCAATACTTCCACTTGAACCAACTATAGCCACTCGATGGACGCCATGCCATGATTTGGCTATAATCAAAGCGGAGCTTTCATATTTAAGATCCATAGTATTCTCAAGTCGAGAGAACTGTGTAAATCAGTCACATCGATATTTTCTGTTTGATCTTAGTTATATTAACCAACAGAAAACTATCGAGTGAGTCATTCTATAGTTATCCAATAACTATTGGTACGTAACCCCTAGGTGCTCCCAGCAGTCATGAGTAATACACTGTCCAATATTTGGAGACCGTTACGTACTCCAGTCTCAACGGATACATCGATATCCAGTCTCGATGCATCTTGACTAGGAACATTTAAAATGGTATATTTGTTTCGTTGTGATAAATTACTCACGGTTACAACACTTTGTAAATACTATCACAAAATATACCATTTATGGATTTTTCTATTAAATATACTTTTAATTAAGTTAATTAATTAATATAATCACATTATATCAAGTATATAATAGTAAGAAAATACCTTTTATTTCGAATAAGATTGGTCAACGAGTTAGATATATGTAAAAAATTACATAATTGTCCCTAAGGCATACCCCTAATTCTATCAATCTCCCACTTGCACTTGGGGTCAATTATGAAATCTAATTCCAACTTCTCCAATCAGTTTTCTCAAAACCAATTAGGCCAGTCCCTTAGTGAATGGGTATGCTATTATGTTTTAATGAACTACTTTGTCGATTAACTCTCTCTGACACTGATAAACTGCCTTTATCATTTGGAACGATTCGAAGTATGTCTTTCGACTTCTAGTGAGCTTTAAGTTCTATCATGACCAATTTCATGACATTGTTATTTTATAACAATATTATGGGATTCTCAACATTTGGAATCACCTTTGGCTCAATTATAAATTTGTGCATTTATATCTATATACATTGGTTTATTGTAGCGCTATTAAAGTTAATGTTCTCAACATTTCGTTGAATCGACCACAATCACTTTTATTTTGAAACATTTTCAAATTAAAGATTTTAACTTGAATTTTATCATTGACATGTTATACGCAATATCACTTATAAAAGTCTGTGTCCAAACGTTCCATCATAACGAGTTCGTTGTTTCTATAAACAATTATCTAATATTTCATAAATACGCGAAAACACCTCAAACAACCATTTAGTGATATCAATTTGGATTTTATATTTGCTCCATGTATCAAATACATAAACAAAACATAATATCATACATAATATTATCTGTATGATAATTCCTATTGCTAATGCATAAGGAATCCAACTTACATGTTCTCTTTTTAATAGGGTGTTCTTGTATATCATTTTGGGACAATCCCTATATCTTTTATACTCACCATAAAAGACACCATTTACAATCCAAATTGAGTATTAAAACAACTAAAGTTGACTTTAATACAAGCATATTGTTAAAATCAACAACGTGTTGTGTAACGTATCGGATTTTCGCGTTCGAAAATCAACATCCGTACTTCACATTGTACTAGAATGCCGCAGATTCGACCGTTCAAATCCGATTCGCCGGAGCTATAACACAATTAAGTAAATAACACAGCGGAAGAAATGAATAATACATTGATATATAATATCTGATACAACAGAGTGATACAATGAATATCAATATACATCAGAGATATGATACAAGAAATAGCAGCGGAAAAGAAAAGATAACAACAACAGCGGAACAATATCAATAGAAGTGATAACTCCAAAATGATCTTCAGACAAGAATGAATCCACAACTCCAAGATAAGCAACTCCGATGAATGAACTAGCTCCAGATAATCTACTAAACCTGAATATCTGAAAAGAAACCCAACTCTAGACTGCTCGTGTGGAAAATTATGAGCACCCAGAGTTTAGGAAAGGAACAATAAACTCCGGATCAGTCATGGGACTGGTGTGAGCAACAAAAACAGTTTAACTTTAAACAACAGCAAAAGAATTTTAAACATTGAAATCCGCAATGCTTTTGGAAAATGAAACTACCATAAGACCTCCCGCCACACACACAATGCAAACGCAGAATTGGAGGAGATTTCTTCTTATGATAGTCAAAAATGCTTACTACGCAAAATCATCTTGATATTATTATTAGTGCATAGTGCAGAAAACATTTCGAAAGTATAATATTAATCTTAGCCAACATACGACCAGTATCGTATGCCTACTATAGCTACCATCTAAACAGTGGTGACCACCGTACGTAAATGGCAGGTTCTACAACTAAAACCGTACAAGTTCCGTATTGGAGAAATGGATTTCCAACAAATGGTCAGGCTAAGGAACTTCCTTCCGCCGCATGGGAACGCCTCTGGCGGGACGCCCCGAGAGACAAACTGCTCTCTGCAAAACAAGGCCGGGTTACCCCTGTAACAGGTAACTCACGAATATGCCACCCCTCGGTCCTTTGGGACCTTTATCCGAGGTACCTCTAATCCAACATCACACGTCATAAATAAAGTGTGTCCACATGAGTAAGTATCTGGGCTCCATACCATGACACCACCCTTTTCCAGAAGGAAATGACATACCCTAAAGGGCGCGACCCTCATAACCTTGCCGCAACGATCCTGTTTCGACCATTTCCGGGTTGTGAGGCCCTGACGAAGTCTCGTCCACAAAGCTACGCTTTGTCACAAAGCCATGCTTTGGGTCAACAGATGATCAACCTATGATCACAAAGATAAATGATCAAACAAATGATCATATCACAAATGATCAAACACTGATCATCACACAGCAACACTCAGCATGCCACATTACCAAATTGGGATATATCGCTGATAACCTTCAACTACATAACCTCTGAGCTCGTACGTCTCAGAGAAGGGTGTTAAGCTAAGAGAATAAATTCTCCGCCACCAACAGAAATGTATTTGAAAGAAATCGGCTTTATATCTAAAAGTGTAATGTCAGACATGTATCCATACAAGTCTGTTCCGGGATCGAACAGAACCGAAGGCACTTCTCACGAAGCCCTTGCAAATCCGGATAATTTCCAATCACGTCCGGACTTCCCGTCACAAAAGAGTGATATAAATCTCTATACCGGCGCGACTCGGTGCAGAGACATTCGACAGGTTGTCCTTTCATTTTCGAAAAATATCCGGTCTTCACCACCGGTCTTCAAATGCTATCCATATACGACGTATCACTATTCGGAATGAGTTATACGACCCAAAGGTCCTTTCCCGGCTAACCCGAATAGTGAGCGAAATATTTAAAAACATACGGATATTGGGATTTCAATTAAGTCACAACTTAAACCCAAACTTTCTTTACAAATGGTTTATCAAATTACCATTTTAATCTTTTTAAACAAAAAAGATTCAATTCACAAAGTTCACTTAATTT
This sequence comes from Allium fistulosum, assembly GCA_030737815.1. NCBI lineage: Eukaryota > Viridiplantae > Streptophyta > Magnoliopsida > Asparagales > Amaryllidaceae > Allium > Allium fistulosum. The sequence goes on from CM060904.1 coordinate 716,607,289, forward strand.
CACAAAGATTCATTCATAGATTTTCCAAATCAATTTCCCTTTCAATTTGATTAATTCGTTAAATCTTTAAATCAAAGATTTAACTCATGGTTTTCAAAACAATTTCATTTCGAATGGGTTAAACAAATCATCACTTTAAATCTGTTAAAGATAGACAGATTTAATTCATGGCTTTCAAAAAGAATTCATTCATAACTTGGAAAATCCATTTTTCAATTCACTTGAAAATCCTTTAATTTAAACTGGAATTTCTTTTCTTATCTAAAAGCTTTTATCATTTGAAAACAACAGTTTTCAATTTGGAAATCTGATTCATTCATACGAGTTGAAATCCTTGGTTTAAATTCAAATTCCCAAATTAATACTTTAAAATGGTTTAATTCATACAAACACATTTATATCATCTTTTATCCCTAGTTTCCAAATCATAGATTTAATTTCAAACTTGAATTCAAATTTAAATCTAATTATTTAAATTTTCAAAACTCGGTTAAGTTATTCAAAATAACTTTTATATTTGAAATTCCATTTCAAAAGCTTTTCACTTTAAACCCAAATTTCCAATTTCAAAATCAATTGAAATTAAAATTTCAATTTCAAAAACATCAAATTTAAATTATCTGTGACTTAACCGATTTCCACGTGAAATCCATATTTGTGTGTGTAACAGTGTGGTCCAGGGGTTTTACACAATAGTGCACAACATCAATCATCACAGATATATCGATAAGCGGTATAATCGATAACGCTTATCTTCATTCACAGATTCATAGATAAAATAAATTTATCGGTCACAAAGATTCACTATTATAATTCGATGTGGGTTTCGGATAACCAACTGGAATCCGACTCCCTGTCGCATCGAAATTCAAGTGCCGTTTTACGGGCCATGGGTTTGCATATTCACATAGTAATATATCACAGAAATAGAAATTTCAGATCACAACATAAATCAGGACGTATCACAAAACATCACAAATCAGGATATCAAACAATTCAACCATTCAACGAAATCCAAACATCCATAAGTAGAATCAAATAATATCTGATAATAATTAGTTTATACCAGATTACTTATGAATAAACTACAAATCTTGGTTAATTAATCATAAATTAATTGTAACCATTTTAATTAATTATCTTTTAATCAATTTATTATCCTCGAATGAATTACCTTAATTAATAAATCATATTAATTAATTATCCTTAATAAATTACCATTTAATTATTTATCATTAATTTACTTCATTAATTGGTTACCCTTAACAAATTTACTCAAAATAATTATTCCTGAATTAATCACAAAAATTAATTAGTCCTCAAATTATTATCTTTGAATAATTGTCTTTTAATCATAGATTAATTGATCTTAAATTAATCATCACTCTTAACTGATAAACTAATCAATTACTTCCCATATCACATTTGAAAATACTTAAAGATTTTAAAACAATCAACCCAATATATGATTATTTATAAACAAAATGATTTCAAAATATTTACTTTAACATTTAAAACTTGGAAACTTGTTTTAAAATTTGGAACTTTATTTATTTCCCTTCAGAAACTTGTTTAGTTTAAATATGGTTTGAACTTTGTTAACTTAAGAATTTACTTTTATAACCAAAAGAACTATTGCATTTTAAAGCCTGAACCATACTTTTCTTTTAAACTTGCAATCTAGTAGCAGATAAATCAACCCAGGTCAGAATTTCGTTCACTCGAGCTCGGCTTTTGGGTTATTTCGTGATCCCTTCGAGTTCGCCCCGAGCCATCACAATTTTTTCCTGAGCACGTCATCGTCTTCCCCACAAACTTAAACCCACACCTGATACACCGTGCACCTGTGCACGAACACCCACGATCCACCACTCTCTGACCCTTCCTCCAATCATCGATCAGTCACTGACAACCTCGCCATCCTTCACGAGAACTCAACTCGATGAAACAACGGTGGATTCGAAATCGTGCTATCTGCATCAAACCTGGAACCAAACCGATCGTCTTAAATCTCCTCGTCCCACCAAATTTCGGTCACTGGAATCCTCGTCCTCGTGCTCAGAGCCCCGCTTCACTCCCACGTATCGATCCCACGGCATACGATCGACTCAAACTAGCCCGCGTTGACGCAGCAATTCATTTCCTCATCATGGCCAAAACTGGGTAAAAAACCCTAGTTTCACTCTATGCAATCATTTTGTTTGTTAATAAATTTAGATGTTATTTTTCTGATGATTCTCGACCTTCCAGCGAGCTCCTACTTCAATCTCGAGATCGAAAAACCCTCTGAGCATCAGAATTTCGTTAAAACCCAATTTAAGTTCAACCAGCAAGTTTTCATGATTTACCAATTTAAAAATCGTGGTTTCTCTTTTAAAAATCATGATTTCCTAAAGTAAATCATGGCATATAAGTGAATCAATAATTTATGATACCTAAATTTTGACATAAATTTGAATTTTACTGCATATTTCTTCTTCCAGTAAAAGTTATCTTCAAATTTAACTTAAAACTATTTTTAAAAGCTAGATTCTGATTGTATGAACAAAGTTTGTTTCAATCTTGAAGCCTATAATGGACCAGAGAAAGGAGTGTTGGTATTTTTTTTTCTTATTGCAGCCTGCAAGTTAGAACATGATATGTATTCATCCCTGTAATCAGTTATAAACCCAATCACACACTTATATACACATACACGCAGGCACAACATTCAAACATATTCACATCATAGCTTCCAATATGAATCCAAACATCAAGATAAAAATCAGGGTTAAGAGGTTTGCTCACCTGAGGCTGAGAAGAAGAACAGAGGCTCATGTTTTGAACATGCTTTGAATTTTGAAACTGAAGTTTGTTTTTACTTCTGCTTGGATCTTGAACTTGATCTGCTTCCAGGTTGAAAACTTTTGCATTCTTTAAATTCTAAACTGCTATTATTATTTTTTTCTCTGGTTTCATTCTATTTTCCAGATCTTTGAAATGCCTTAGTTTATGATTTAAGATGATGATATATAGAAAAGAAGGCATAGGTGATATTATTTGTTTATACATAGGTATGGGTGATATGGTATGTTATGGTGGCTGAGGTACCTTGCATTAACTAAGGTGTACAAATCTATACTTATCTTTTATATGTTTTGGTATTGTTGGTCTCGGCTGAAATGATAGGAGCAGGTACTTTTTGTTTTCAAGTCTATACTTATTTAACATTGCTTGTACAATATATATTTACTTTGTTTATGTTTATTTCTTGCCTTTGTTTATTAAACAAGATCTCGGCTAAAGGTACTTATATACATTATTGTTGTCTTGTTTTCAAAAGCTTATGCATTAATTATTTTCGGCTGAGAAGATGATTGTGGTGGCTTGCCTTACTTGCTTTGATATGCTATTGTACTTTATCATTTGATTTTCCAGGTTGAGGCATTTTTATTATCTTCTTTGTTTAGGCTGAAAACTTCTAAACTTGCCTAATTCACATACAACTTCATTTGTATTTCTTTTGTCATTACTTTATAGTTTTACTTCGTAATTCAGATGACATTCTAAAATAATACGTTGTTATAATCTATTTTATACTTATGTTTTAATATTTATAAGGTTTATTCTATTTCAAACATTTACTTCTATTAAATATGTTGTTAAATTTTAATCTATTTGTTACTTTATATTCAATCTTAACTTAATATTTATTATCTTGTATTTACTTTATACTTGAATGTATTTGTATCTTTTATCGTCTTGCTTAACATCTATTATTATTTAACTATAATACTAATTATTTTTATATAAATATTATTTAAATTCAAATTATCATTATTTCTAAATTTTAAATCAATTTATTTATTTATTTTTATTTTAAAACCATTTATAACAGATTTAAAATTCAAGTCAAATATATATCTATATATTTATTATTTTCAAATTCACTCGTATATGCCCAAATACATATATTACAATATTTATTAAATTTAAATGATTTATACAAAATATATTTGGTTATCGGGGAAACTCGCTTCCTATTTATAATAAATTATACAATTTTAATTCAAAAATTCTTTTAATTATTAATTTAAATAAATTAAAATTCGGGGTCGTTACAAACTTCCCCCCTTAAAAGAATTTCATCCCCGAAATTCGCAGGCACGAAAGCAATCGCAGAGATAGATAGATAGATTCGATCTCCTATAACTCCTCTAACACAAGATACGGATTCCGAATTCAAGTCGGAATATCTCATAATACATACCAATTGTCCCTCTTCGGACTTTGGTTTTCAAAAGAAGTTTCAAAATTCGGTTTTAAACGATATCGTTTTAATTGATTCAATTCAATTTACCCTCATATTTTATTAGTCAATTTAATTCAATTTCAAATTCCAATTTCAAATTCATTAAGGTTTAAATCAAAAAGCTGATAAGAAACCGATGAAATACGAAAGTAAAGATCTTCGACAGTGATTCATAGGGCCATCACCATACCGAAACTTCTTCTTGTAGCTGATACGAAGCAATCAAAAGAATTTGGAAACGAACCAAAGAAAATTGATAGAGAAAGATTGTTTCCACTGTTGTTACAGAGTATTGACCAGTTATAGTCGTATTCCCTCTGTCCCCTATCCAATCCTCTTCTTGCACTCATACTCACTATCTATGGATAGTAAGAGAATTTACTGAGGCATTCGGACGGATATCTGAGAATTACTCATTCTAGAGTTTACTTCACTCTATCTCTAATGAGCTACTTAACGTGTTATACTCCTGAGCTAAAGTTCAACCTTAGCTCTGATACCACATGTAACGTATCGGATTTTCGCGTTCGAAAATCAACATCCGTACTTCACATTGTACTAGAATGCCGCAGATTCGACCGTTCAAATCCGATTCGCCGGAGCTATAACACAATTAAGTAAATAACACAGCGGAAGAAATGAATAATACATTGATATATAATATCTGATACAACAGAGTGATACAATGAATATCAATATACATCAGAGATATGATACAAGAAATAGCAGCGGAAAAGAAAAGATAACAACAACAGCGGAACAATATCAATAGAAGTGATAACTCCAAAATGATCTTCAGACAAGAATGAATCCACAACTCCAAGATAAGCAACTCCGATGAATGAACTAGCTCCAGATAATCTACTAAACCTGAATATCTGAAAAGAAACCCAACTCTAGACTGCTCGTGTGGAAAATTATGAGCACCCAGAGTTTAGGAAAGGAACAATAAACTCCGGATCAGTCATGGGACTGGTGTGAGCAACAAAAACAGTTTAACTTTAAACAACAGCAAAAGAATTTTAAACATTGAAATCCGCAATGCTTTTGGAAAATGAAACTACCATAAGACCTCCCGCCACACACACAATGCAAACGCAGAATTGGAGGAGATTTCTTCTTATGATAGTCAAAAATGCTTACTACGCAAAATCATCTTGATATTATTATTAGTGCATAGTGCAGAAAACATTTCGAAAGTATAATATTAATCTTAGCCAACATACGACCAGTATCGTATGCCTACTATAGCTACCATCTAAACAGTGGTGACCACCGTACGTAAATGGCAGGTTCTACAACTAAAACCGTACAAGTTCCGTATTGGAGAAATGGATTTCCAACAAATGGTCAGGCTAAGGAACTTCCTTCCGCCGCATGGGAACGCCTCTGGCGGGACGCCCCGAGAGACAAACTGCTCTCTGCAAAACAAGGCCGGGTTACCCCTGTAACAGGTAACTCACGAATATGCCACCCCCCGGTCCTTTGGGACCTTTATCCGAGGTACCTCTAATCCAACATCACACGTCATAAATAAAGTGTGTCCACATGAGTAAGTATCTGGGCTCCATACCATGACACCACCCTTTTCCAGAAGGAAATGACATACCCTAAAGGGCGCGACCCTCATAACCTTGCCGCAACGATCCTGTTTCGACCATTTCCGGGTTGTGAGGCCCTGACGAAGTCTCGTCCACAAAGCTACGCTTTGTCACAAAGCCATGCTTTGGGTCAACAGATGATCAACCTATGATCACAAAGATAAATGATCAAACAAATGATCATATCACAAATGATCAAACACTGATCATCACACAGCAACACTCAGCATGCCACATTACCAAATTGGGATATATCGCTGATAACCTTCAACTACATAACCTCTGAGCTCGTACGTCTCAGAGAAGGGTGTTAAGCTAAGAGAATAAATTCTCCGCCACCAACAGAAATGTATTTGAAAGAAATCGGCTTTATATCTCAAAGTGTAATGTCAGACATGTATCCATACAAGTCTGTTCCGGGATCGAACAGAACCGAAGGCACTTCTCACGAAGCCCTTGCAAATCCGGATAATTTCCAATCACGTCCGGACTTCCCGTCACAAAAGAGTGATATAAATCTCTATACCGGCGCGACTCGGTGCAGAGACATTCGACAGGTTGTCCTTTCATTTTCGAAAAATATCCGGTCTTCACCACCGGTCTTCAAATGCTATCCATATACGACGTATCACTATTCGGAATGAGTTATACGACCCAAAGGTCCTTTCCCGGCTAACCCGAATAGTGAGCGAAATATTTAAAAACATACGGATATTGGGATTTCAATTAAGTCACAACTTAAACCCAAACTTTCTTTACAAATGGTTTATCAAATTACCATTTTAATCTTTTTAAACAAAAAAGATTCAATTCACAAAGTTCACTTAATTTCACAAAGATTCATTCATAGATTTTCCAAATCAATTTCCCTTTCAATTTGATTAATTCGTTAAATCTTTAAATCAAAGATTTAACTCATGGTTTTCAAAACAATTTCATTTCGAATGGGTTAAACAAATCATCACTTTAAATCTGTTAAAGATAGACAGATTTAATTCATGGCTTTCAAAAAGAATTCATTCATAACTTGGAAAATCCATTTTTCAATTCACTTGAAAATCCTTTAATTTAAACTGGAATTTCTTTTCTTATCTAAAAGCTTTTATCATTTGAAAACAACAGTTTTCAATTTGGAAATCTGATTCATTCATACGAGTTGAAATCCTTGGTTTAAATTCAAATTCCCAAATTAATACTTTAAAATGGTTTAATTCATACAAACACATTTATATCATCTTTTATCCCTAGTTTCCAAATCATAGATTTAATTTCAAACTTGAATTCAAATTTAAATCTAATTATTTAAATTTTCAAAACTCGGTTAAGTTATTCAAAATAACTTTTATATTTGAAATTCCATTTCAAAAGCTTTTCACTTTAAACCCAAATTTCCAATTTCAAAATCAATTGAAATTAAAATTTCAATTTCAAAAACATCAAATTTAAATTATCTGTGACTTAACCGATTTCCACGTGAAATCCATATTTGTGTGTGTAACAGTGTGGTCCAGGGGTTTTACACAATAGTGCACAACATCAATCATCACAGATATATCGATAAGCGGTATAATCGATAACGCTTATCTTCATTCACAGATTCATAGATAAAATAAATTTATCGGTCACAAAGATTCACTATTATAATTCGATGTGGGTTTCGGATAACCAACTGGAATCCGACTCCCTGTCGCATCGAAATTCAAGTGCCGTTTTACGGGCCATGGGTTTGCATATTCACATAGTAATATATCACAGAAATAGAAATTTCAGATCACAACATAAATCAGGACGTATCACAAAACATCACAAATCAGGATATCAAACAATTCAACCATTCAACGAAATCCAAACATCCATAAGTAGAATCAAATAATATCTGATAATAATTAGTTTATACCAGATTACTTATGAATAAACTACAAATCTTGGTTAATTAATCATAAATTAATTGTAACCATTTTAATTAATTATCTTTTAATCAATTTATTATCCTCGAATGAATTACCTTAATTAATAAATCATATTAATTAATTATCCTTAATAAATTACCATTTAATTATTTATCATTAATTTACTTCATTAATTGGTTACCCTTAACAAATTTACTCAAAATAATTATTCCTGAATTAATCACAAAAATTAATTAGTCCTCAAATTATTATCTTTGAATAATTGTCTTTTAATCATAGATTAATTGATCTTAAATTAATCATCACTCTTAACTGATAAACTAATCAATTACTTCCCATATCACATTTGAAAATACTTAAAGATTTTAAAACAATCAACCCAATATATGATTATTTATAAACAAAATGATTTCAAAATATTTACTTTAACATTTAAAACTTGGAAACTTGTTTTAAAATTTGGAACTTTATTTATTTCCCTTCAGAAACTTGTTTAGTTTAAATATGGTTTGAACTTTGTTAACTTAAGAATTTACTTTTATAACCAAAAGAACTATTGCATTTTAAAGCCTGAACCATACTTTTCTTTTAAACTTGCAATCTAGTAGCAGATAAATCAACCCAGGTCAGAATTTCGTTCACTCGAGCTCGGCTTTTGGGTTATTTCGTGATCCCTTCGAGTTCGCCCCGAGCCATCACAATTTTTTCCTGAGCACGTCATCGTCTTCCCCACAAACTTAAACCCACACCTGATACACCGTGCACCTGTGCACGAACACCCACGATCCACCACTCTCTGACCCTTCCTCCAATCATCGATCAGTCACTGACAACCTCGCCATCCTTCACGAGAACTCAACTCGATGAAACAACGGTGGATTCGAAATCGTGCTATCTGCATCAAACCTGGAACCAAACCGATCGTCTTAAATCTCCTCGTCCCACCAAATTTCGGTCACCGGAATCCTCGTCCTCGTGCTCAGAGCCCCGCTTCACTCCCACGTATCGATCCCACGGCATACGATCGACTCAAACTAGCCCGCGTTGACGCAGCAATTCATTTCCTCATCATGGCCAAAACTGGGTAAAAAAACCCTAGTTTCACTCTATGCAATCATTTTGTTTGTTAATAAATTTAGATGTTATTTTTCTGATGATTCTCGACCTTCCAGCGAGCTCCTACTTCAATCTCGAGATCGAAAAACCCTCTGAGCATCAGAATTTCGTTAAAACCCAATTTAAGTTCAACCAGCAAGTTTTCATGATTTACCAATTTAAAAATCGTGGTTTCTCTTTTAAAAATCATGATTTCCTAAAGTAAATCATGGCATATAAGTGAATCAATAATTTATGATACCTAAATTTTGACATAAATTTGAATTTTACTGCATATTTCTTCTTCCAGTAAAAGTTATCTTCAAATTTAACTTAAAACTATTTTTAAAAGCTAGATTCTGATTGTATGAACAAAGTTTGTTTCAATCTTGAAGCCTATAATGGACCAGAGAAAGGAGTGTTGGTATTTTTTTTTTCTTATTGCAGCCTGCAAGTTAGAACATGATATGTATTCATCCCTGTAATCAGTTATAAACCCAATCACACACTTATATACACATACACGCAGGCACAACATTCAAACATATTCACATCATAGCTTCCAATATGAATCCAAACATCAAGATAAAAATCAGGGTTAAGAGGTTTGCTCACCTGAGGCTGAGAAGAAGAACAGAGGCTCATGTTTTGAACATGCTTTGAATTTTGAAACTGAAGTTTGTTTTTACTTCTGCTTGGATCTTGAACTTGATCTGCTTCCAGGTTGAAAACTTTTGCATTCTTTAAATTCTAAACTGCTATTATTATTTTTTTCTCTGGTTTCATTCTATTTTCCAGATCTTTGAAATGCCTTAGTTTATGATTTAAGATGATGATATATAGAAAAGAAGGCATAGGTGATATTATTTGTTTATACATAGGTATGGGTGATATGGTATGTTATGGTGGCTGAGGTACCTTGCATTAACTAAGGTGTACAAATCTATACTTATCTTTTATATGTTTTGGTATTGTTGGTCTCGGCTGAAATGATAGGAGCAGGTACTTTTTGTTTTCAAGTCTATACTTATTTAACATTGCTTGTACAATATATATTTACTTTGTTTATGTTTATTTCTTGCCTTTGTTTATTAAACAAGATCTCGGCTAAAGGTACTTATATACATTATTGTTGTCTTGTTTTCAAAAGCTTATGCATTAATTATTTTCGGCTGAGAAGATGATTGTGGTGGCTTGCCTTACTTGCTTTGATATGCTATTGTACTTTATCATTTGATTTTCCAGGTTGAGGCATTTTTATTATCTTCTTTGTTTAGGCTGAAAACTTCTAAACTTGCCTAATTCACATACAACTTCATTTGTATTTCTTTTGTCATTACTTTATAGTTTTACTTCGTAATTCAGATGACATTCTAAAATAATACGTTGTTATAATCTATTTTATACTTATGTTTTAATATTTATAAGGTTTATTCTATTTCAAACATTTACTTCTATTAAATATGTTGTTAAATTTTAATCTATTTGTTACTTTATATTCAATCTTAACTTAATATTTATTATCTTGTATTTACTTTATACTTGAATGTATTTGTATCTTTTATCGTCTTGCTTAACATCTATTATTATTTAACTATAATACTAATTATTTTTATATAAATATTATTTAAATTCAAATTATCATTATTTCTAAATTTTAAATCAATTTATTTATTTATTTTTATTTTAAAACCATTTATAACAGATTTAAAATTCAAGTCAAATATATATCTATATATTTATTATTTTCAAATTCACTCGTATATGCCCAAATACATATATTACAATATTTATTAAATTTAAATGATTTATACAAAATATATTTGGTTATCGGGGAAACTCGCTTCCTATTTATAATAAATTATACAATTTTAATTCAAAAATTCTTTTAATTATTAATTTAAATAAATTAAAATTCGGGGTCGTTACATGTTGTTTACTTATAGTTTAGAAATTTCAATGTACCTTTTAACGTTCTTTCTTATAAACACACGCTTCCTCTGCACTTTGATTGAAAATCAAACTATTTGATATTTCTATCAAAATACTTATTTAATCTTGATGCTTAAAAATGATACATTCGTATCTTTTCTTAGATCATATCCAAAGGCTCACAAACCCAATATCGCTCCCACTGACTTCGAGGCATTTTTGGTTAATATGTGTAAATGGCTTACTCTAAGTCATTATTTAGAATTTTCTGTTTTAATACATAAGTATCAAACACTAAGTCTTATCGAGTGATAATTTTGTGAGTAAATCTGAATTAAATTGATCATGTTGAATACCGAATCTGTTATGCTAATTTCAACAATTGAAATTTGTTATATTATTCTTGTCAACATTGCTCATTTAATTCCAACCACATTAGTCTTTCCAATAAAGACACAATCTTGGCCGATGGATCACATCTCTTTGGTTACAACCACCAAAATCATATTTTGAGAGCGTACTTGGAATTCTTTCAGATTTGCGCATCATACCATATAGAGTCAAGAATCTTAATGGTTTAATTGAAAAACCGAGGGTAATGTATATTTTTGACATTAATAAGAAACTCATAGTTTCTCTTCGATGTACGAGAATACTTATTAGACATTCTAATGCTATGTGTTCATTTAAGTTAGTTAATTTCACTTCATCTCATATAATCAGTTCTATTTTTGGATCAGATCCAATTCCATTTAGCTACTAAAAAATTCTCAAATAAATTCCTTCACAATGAAGTTGATATATCTTGAAACAACAATTGTTACTTAGTGCAAATAGAATAGGGATTCATAAACACATTATGAACCTTTTTATTTATAAAACTGATTTTAGTTTACAAAAATTATGTTTAAAACATAAATATGTCATTTGATGACAGACCTTTCTAAAAAACTTTTTGGAGATTCATACAAGATCCCTCATGAACAATTATTACGTGCAATCTTTCGACTCGCACAACCTGCCAACTCCTTAGCCAAGGATATGCTAGGATTTCTTACAAACCCTTATATTGTATGATTTTGTAAACTGTTGTTTGGATGAAATAATACCAATCTTGTGTACTACTCTTAAGTACATGACCTTATAGAAAGAAACTAACTCAACTTCACTCACAATTAATTGTATATTGTCCAACAATGTCTGATTACTCTTTATCGATGCATCATTATGTATCACATGAAGGAGTGACTTATGAGATTGAATATATATTCATTTTTAGGCACATTTGGAACTCTTTCCAATATACTCACTTATTCGACCAAATCAAATCATTTTATTCTATTGCATGTTATTTTATTTACTTTTCTTTTATATTCTATGATTTTATCATAAACTTACTACATGTGTATCTAATACACATGTTCATGTTGGTAAAATCATCGATGAATATAACAAAGTATGTGGAACCCTTTTGGTATTAATAGACTTGTGATTGCATACATCAATGTGTATTAATTCAAAGAGTTCATCAACTCTTATTATGCTCCCACTGAATGAGTACATAGCCATCAATCGTTTGAGATATAATTAACCTGTATCATATGATTCATATTCATATAGTAAAATTATTTCTCAAAACTACGGCTTAGTCCATAATTCCAAAACAACTGTAAATAATATTAGACACATATGTATTTTTGTTGCATCACTTTTACTATGAAAACAAATTCCATAATATAGTTCTATTTCATAATGAATATTCATAATACTCATATTGAAATATAGTTATATCTATTTTTCAGTCAATACCAAAAATAAACATTATTTCACAAATAATGTTCGGTACATTTTACGAAAACAATTTTCGTAATTTGATGCAATCATTAGGTGCTATATGGCATGCTCCCACTATTTCCGCCATTACTATAATAGCATACTAAATATAGAGGTCCACCATTCACTTAATATTGTTAATATTGGTTACTTATTTCATATGTTTCAACTAGCTTACAGTGGAGAGTTCTTTGATCAAATTGTTAGGAATTGGAGATAGTGGTTTTGATGACAACAATCTTTGTAACTTATTTTATTATAACTTATATACTAACACTATTGTCTAGATATATATGAATGTTATTATGCAGGATATATATAAGGCAGGTACTGATTATTGAAGACTGTACAGTATATAGATCAAGAATGAAGAAATCAAGTTTGAAGACTCATGAGTATCAAGATCAAGGTTTCAATATAAGTGTCTAGTTTTGTTAAAACTTCATAATAGCATGGAAATATTCATTCCAAATTTTATTTGGGATGGAACCCATTTCTACCTTCTTAGTGGCTTACAAACCCACAACAAGTAGCTTACAAACCTACGACAAGTGGTTTACAAACACACGAACATCCTGGTTTTGTACAAGTTCTCGAGTCCTGATGTGATGAGATATTCTGCAGGAAGAAACTTGCAAAACTACTTCAAAATGGTTTTTTAAAATGATTTTCAAAACTGTTTTTTTTTATGTTTTAGCTTTAAAAATTATCTTTTCAAATGATTTTCAAAAAGATGTTTTAGCCTTAAAATATTCTTTGGTTTTGTTTTTAAATAAACTCTTGTTTTAAACTTTGTTTGTTTTTAAAACTATCTTCTGATTTTAAATATTCTTTTATAATATATATACTTTAGATTTAAAATCAAATTTATATATACATTCTAAAAATATATTTTTCTACTCTTTTTTATTTTAAAACATAGGAAAATTAGTTTATTTTACTCCAGAATCATTTCATCTTATTTTCCTTTCAATACCATTTTCAAAACAAATTTTACATTGTTTTTAACTAAGGGATGTCGACATCATGGGATACCCCATGTCGACATGGTGGCCGTTAAATTCAAGAGTTTCAATTTTCAAAAGAAGTGTTTATTCGTTTAAATCTCTTCACGAATGGTTATGACCGTTACTGGTCTATAAATAGCCTTCACAAACGAATTTTTTAACTAACTATTTTCTTCACTCCTTCTTCTCCACAAAACCATATTCTAAAATTTTCATATTTTTAAGATCGTGCTGAAATTCTGCCAAATTCTCAAGTGAATCAAATTAGAATCTCATTCTTGTTTGATTCTCTGCCCTCTCTCGAAGATCAAAGTGCTATTCAGAGTTATAGGATCTATTTGTAATCAAAAGTTTATCGAGTCTCTCTATAAGGTGTGGTTGTGTCTGGAAATCAATTAGGTGATCTTGTGTCCCGTAAATCAAGAGAGTTTGCCCCGGACTCGAAGACAGGAGGGTACCTCAAGGCCTTTAGAAATTGAGGATTGTAATCTCGACATTGGTATAATAAAAATTTGTACGAGGTGTTTGCCTTGGTGCAGGACTGGACGGGTAACTCCTAACCAGTATAAAATCCGGTTTGTTCTTTCGTTTTACTGCTTTTTATTTACTTTTTGCATCTGTGTTTGATTCTGTGATTGTTGTATGATTAAGTTCTGCATTTTTTTGTGTCATAATTTTAATTTAATCCATATAAGTCTTAAAATCCATTAAACACTATTCACCCTCCTCTAGTGTTAAATTAGCCTTAAGATCCTTAATCCGCACTCCCTTTCACAAATATCTTGAACTCAAAGAAATAAATGTTATAGAAAACAATTTTATATATGAAAATACATTTCGGAATAAAAATCATATTTCATATTCCAATATTAAGTATCAATTATTATTACAATTCTTGTTTTCAATGTTTCTCTGTGAAGTAGAAGTGACTATTCATTCTCTTCATTCCAACTTTACCTTAAATTGCATCTATTCTTATACGTTTGTTTTTCTTTCAAATGGTCAAACTATTCAAAAGAAACCTTACTACAATATCATAACAAACTTTTTACAAAAGCGCATTCGATTATTCTTAACATTTAAAACATCAAATATGTTGCACTTTATGTAAACCGATTAAGATGACATTTCAACGATCAAGTTCTTAGATGTATCTCGTAGTTTATGGTCTTGTGTTATATTAACACAATATGATCCTCTTGAAATTATTCAAGTTGAATACATGATCTTAAAATACTATTTATTGGCTTACTTCGAATGAACTGACTTCATCTAAATATTGTACCACACAAACTATGACTGTTCACCATATAACATTTATATGTGAAAGAACATGGATCAAATATCCATAGTCTTAAATTGCATTTAAAGTTCAAAAACTCATAAAATGCAATACACGGTCTAAACCAGATAAACATATAAGCGACCAACTTACGAATGTATTAAGTAGTTGAAATTAGGCACTTGCATGGGTAAAGAAATATTATATAACATGCAATTAGAATTATTAGTAAGTATATATTATATTTCTATTTGTCAACTTTTGATTCAGTTTGTTTATACATGTTAATTGATAAACATTTTATCAATCATATTAAATGCACAAATTTATCATTGTAGATAATTATAACATTATATAGCATATGTTCTTACAATATTAGAAAGGTTAAATGTTACCATTTCATTTTTCTAATAAGGCTCCCACTAGTCTTTTATGTTTCTCCAAACCCTAAGATGAAACATAGAAGTCTTACAACTTCGCTAGTGGGTGTTAGGACTCGTTTGTTTTAGTATTCTGACCTTGAGTTTGCTCAACAAATCATAGCCCCACAAACGATAGATAAACTCCTTATCGGTTGTATCACAAACAACTCCTAACCAAATTTTCCTTGTTCTAATCCCATTTCGACCTTGAGTTTGCTCAACAAATCGAAAAAGGTTATTCACTCATACCTACCATATCGTGATGGCCTAAGTATAATATATGTACCTCGAGTTTGCTCAACAAATGCATATAGTTATCTTACCTCATATGTTCAATATATTAATAATACTATGCATAACATCTCTAGCTTGAGTTTGCTCAACAACTAAGGAGTATGTAAGTAATTTATTAATATATATATGGTAGAGGACAACATTATATTGAAGATTCATAATCTTCAATATATACATTGAGTGATATTGACTTATAGAATAATATATTTTTTATGAAATACCCCAGCGATTCAAGTGTCAAACACATCAGAAATCACGGTATTTGTATATTTACATATGTATTTATTTCTCAAGTCTATTTGGGTTTCTTTAATATTCCACATTTAGTTTATACACATATCATATAAGTTTTATTGTTATATAACTTTTATATTTCATATTACTTATATGATAATCTTACGTATAATATATCATTAATTAAATCTTCTCTAATTAATTTTAATCAATTAACTCTTTAATTAATTTCAAATTAGTATTCCAATATAACTTTTATTTTGGACATATCTACTATAACATTTATAGTGTATACCATAACCTTTATAGTGTAACACACATATCATACATATAATATTTTATTTAATTGATTAACCTTTAATTAATTTATTCAATTAAACAATTTTTATTAAAATTTATTAATTTCAAAATTTATCTTGTATACATATATGTATACTTCTGTTATCTTAAACATTTTAAAATAACATAACATATATCAACATATATAATACATGCATATATACATTAATTAGTTAACATATTTAATTAATTATTTTATTAATCTTATTAATAAATTTAAAATTTGAAATTATTATATAAATATTTTCAAACATTTTGAAAATACCATTATCCTTTCAAACATTTCGAAAACTTATGTAGTATTATAATTTTTATAATAAACATGTTCTATTTTAAATTTAACTATTAAATTTAAAATCTTTAACATTAATTTTCAAAACGATTTTGAAAATTAGCCTAAGACCCAAATTAAGTTGGGCCTTTTCTATTAGGAGCAACCTTTGGGCTCACTTCACCTTTCGGGCTAGGCCAGTAAGCAGGTAGGACATTGTACTTGATTACCCAATTCCAATCATAGACATTACCTTTCTAGAAACCATACTAATTGGCAAGCTTAATTAGTTAGCTCTAATATGACTAAATTAGACCGCATAGGCTATTGGGCTCTAATACCATTGTTGGAACTAGACTAGCCCACAACGTAAGTTATGGGTGAATTTTAAAATTTTTACCCTATTGGATCTTTTATTGGACCTATGAATTCTAACTGAATTAGAACATTTATAAATTTCATTTAAATAAAACATTTATGTTATTTAAATTCAAATATATTAAGATATGAAATTAATTTTATTTGATTTAGTTTAAACATAAATGTATCATATACATATATGTGTGAGAGCATGTGTAACATAATAATCCGTGAAAGGTATAATATGCCCATATGTAGATGTTAGGATTTACATCGCAACAGACATATTAGCTTATTTTGTATGTCATGTATGTTGTTCAAATATGTGCATGTATATGAGTTACAATACACACAAACACACACACACATATGTATGTATAAATATATTATATATAATATATGAACATAAAACATTTATATATTGATAAATATTTATATGGAAAGTGAGGGAACAATTATTAAAAATTATTTATAATTCAAAATTAACTTAGTTTTGCAAACATAATAATTTTAGTATTTTAATTTGTATATATTATGAATAAAATAATGTTTTCATTCATAAATAATTAACATAAAATAATCTATTAATGAAAATTAAAATTTTACAATTTTTGAAAATCTAAGATCACAAAATAGAGCTTACGAAAAATTTGGAGATTTTTCAAAGTTGAAATATTATTTTTAAAAACAAATACATTGGTTTCGGCAATAATTTTTTGATATAAAATAATATATTGATAAAAATTCAAAATTCAAAATTTCATAAATTCCAGGACCATGAATGAATGGTTACTAAAATTTTTGGAGAATTTTTCAATTAAATTATTATTTTTAATAAATCATAAACGGTTTTTTCGAAATAATATTAATTATTAAAAATAATAAATTTTATTGAAAAATTCCTAATTTTTTTATATGTTTTCTGAAATGATATAATATTTTTTTTAAATATAAAATTGAAATTTTATTTTAATAATTATTTTATATATAATAAACAATTCAAAAAATCAATAAATGTTAATTTAAAAATATGAATATATGTATGATAATTAATTTTCGAATTTGTAAGTTCATATTATACATAAATAAGTGTACTAAATTTTTTAAATCGTATATATATCTTATATATGCATATATGCTATTATAAGAGAGAAATATACACAAATATATATATATATATATATATATATATATGAATTTATTAATAAATATATAGAAAACAATTTTTAATGACAAAAATTGATTTTGTACAGTAAACAACATTTGTCTATACATAAATCAAATAGTATAATAAACAAATTATATACATAACCAAACTGAATTGTGACAACCACATCTACTTACAAAAATCTCACCTAACTAAACATATAGTAGCAAATATTTAAACAGATATGAAATTGCTCATTCTAAGTTCATAGAATATAATTTAATTACTGTAATATGAATTAAAATTACCAATTTAATGATACCATTGAATCCACGTTGATGCAATGACTTCCCTTCCTTTTACTGTTCTTGATTCGTCAGATTGCAAGTCCGTAATCACCGACCTCTAACTATCGAATAGTATTATTTTAATTTTAAATATATTTGAGAATTTTAAAGTGGATTGAGAGCTATGTTTTAATCAACAATGTAGAAGGTAATGGCGGCTAAAAAAGTTCATCGTTATTTTTAGAGATACATATACATACATATTGTTAACTCCTATTTTTGAAGCGACCTAAAACTCTACGACCTAGCGACCTAATGGTCTTCTTAGCGAGCTAACGACCTAATGGTCTTAGCAACCTAACGACCTAATGGTCTTCTTAGCGACCTAACGACCTAATGGTCTTCGCGACCTAACGACCTAAAGGACTCAACGAGCTAACGACCTAATGGTCTTCGCGACCTAAAGGACTCAGCGAGCTAACGACCTAATGGTCTTAGCGACCTAACGACCTAAAGGACTCAGCGAGCTAACGATCTAAAGGCTAAAGCAACTTAACATCACAAAGCTCCAGCGACCTAGCATCGCAAAGCAGTTCAGCGACCTAAAAGCTTTAGCAACTACTCCTTAGGTCGCTCACGACCTACAATTTACCACCTCATCCAGACAACTTCTTATGCCGCTTCTCCTTAGGTCGCTTACGACCTACCACCTACCTTAAGCCATTCGCGACCTACGACTTAGGTCAATATGTTCAAGTGATCGAGCGCAGAACTATGAAGTTGTAACCCTTGCTCCTTAGGTCGTTGGCGACTTACGACCTATCTTAGGTCGTTCACGACCTAAGACTCCGCCCAGCTTTCTTCTATAAATACCCAGCCTACTTCAACTAGAGGGGGACTTTTGGCTCATTTCTGGAACGTCTATACTCTGCTGTTTTCTCAACTCAACCAACACTTCAAACACCGAATACACTTCAACGAACTTCAAAAGGAGATCTACACATCCGATATGGATTCAAAGAGCTCTCTTACATCAAAGTTCTAGTTACTCGTCTCACATGTGTTGTAATCAAATTATAATCGAAGAATTGTTGTAAAAGTTGTAATCAGATCAGCAATAAAGAATATAAAGTGGACGTAGGCTTAATTACGAGTCGAACCACTATAAAACTATTGTCTCTTTACTTTTCTGCTATTTTCAGCTTATATTCTGTTCCCGTACCAACGGGTGGTGCTTTCACATTACTATCACTCACACCGGGGTGTTAGCGTTCAATTTTCAGCGTTAACATTTTGGTGCTTTCATTGAGAGTTGAACTCAGGAATCTTTTCACCATTGCTTCTCAAAGACTTGTTGAAAGAATTGCCTTAAAAACCAGAAGTTTATCTGAAATAATGGCTCCTGGAAGAAGAGGTAGACTTACCAGATCCGGAAATGCTCATGAGGGGACCTCCGCTTCCCCAACAGAGAACCAGCCAGCTCCTACCGTTGGGGTCACAAGGGCTGAATTAGACGACGTAGTTTCTGGATTATACCAACAAATTGAAGCTCAAAATGCTTTGATGATGGATAGATTAAACGCTCTGCTTGGGGCAAATCATCAGCCAGAAAACCATGAAACAACCTTTGCCGAAGATGCCCATAATTCCTGGGAAAAAGGTATTCCTCAACAAGTAGCTGGCACCACCGAAGCGCCACCTTTCCAAGCTGAAGGTTCAAGGCCGCAGCCAACTTTTCGCGAACATTTGCCCACGCAAACTTTCGAAAGAACAGCTGACGTCTGCCCGGCGATGCCTCTGAACAACGAGGAATACTTGTCAGGGATGGTTCGTCGAATCATGAAAGAGAGCATGCAGAGGGAAGAAAATGAGAGCGACTGGGGATTTGCACCAAGCAGAACTCCATTTACTGAAAGGATTCTGAAAGCAGAATTTCCAAGGAAGTTTGTACCTCCTACTATCCCGGCCTATAGGGGAACGAGTGACCCTAATCATTTCCTATATAAGTACGACTGGCATATGACCGGTGCAAGAGCATCAGATGAGATTAAATGCCGATAATTTCCAGTGTACTTAGAAGGGGTGGCTCTACTTTGGTTCACAAAGCTACCAACTCGGTCTGTAGATCAATTCTCCGACTTAACACGAAAGTTCAAAGATCAGTTCAGATTGTATGCTTCAAAAGCTAAGGATATAATGTCGCTGTCTAGCCTTGAGCAAGTTCCCGGAGAATCGATCAAATCTTTCTTGAGCCGTTTCAATATAGCCTTACCCGAAGTAGATAATGCAGAACCCCTTATGATCCTGGCTTACTTGATACGAGCCATCGACAAATCGAGTGAATTCGGTAGATGGTTAAAAATGAAGGAACCGAATTCACTTGAGAAGTTCTATAAAAAGGCCGACGAATTCATGCGCTTAGAGAGCCTTCCTGCACAACCGAAGGTGGTTGTTGCTGAAGTCAACAATAACGATGTTGCGTCTAACAAAAGAGAATCTGGAAGTCAGAAAAGGGAAAATGACGGAGGAAAGAAGCAGGGGAATGAGAAGAAACCTCGCCGCTTTAATCCTTCAGATTTTACTCCCTTAACTGACACACCGGAAAATATCTTCTTCGCAACGAAAGATGTCGTCAAGTATCCCAAACCACCTGAGATGAGGGGAAGTGCAGTGAATAATGGGAAATTCTGTCGATTTCACAATCAACCTGGCCACGACACTAACCAATGTCGCCAGTTAAAGAATGTGATTGAAGAGTTGCTGAAACAGGGTAAACTACAACAATATGTGAGAAAAACGGAGTCGACCCAACCTCATCCACTCAGGGGCAACAACATCCTGCCCATCAATCTGGCTCTGGCAACAACACTGCAGTGCAAGAATTCGAAAAGCTTGTCATTAATGTTGTCACAGGGGGTCCTCACCTAGCAGGCAGCAATTGGGACGAATGCTGACTACCCACAAAACTGCAGCTGGGGCATCTTCCAATCTCTCTGGCATATGAATCCAAAACTACGAGTCCAGTGGAAATGGAAATTCAATCTGGAGATTCTGGAACAACAATCACTTGCATCCAATTTTTACTTAACAGCATTGCTTAAATTTGTAAAATGATGGTGGATGTATAACTCTTGTATTGTAAACCGTTGAGAAATCAGTGTGATTCAATAATAAAGAACTATAAATCTTGTGTTCTCTAATGCTATAAAATGCCTGTCTCATTTCAATATGCAAGTATTTTTAAAATTTGCTAAAATGTCGATTTAATATTGCAGGCTACCAAAGCAAAGCTTACATATTCAATGTATCACAAGGCTCAGCGATTCCTACAAATCACTCAACAATGTCAAATCACAAAAGAAGTGCTATTCACAAACAGTTGATGATTCCACCAAAGCGGGCACCTTCCTGACCCTTGCTAACTAATTGCGATCGTTTGTGCAAACGAACATCCGGTAAAGTAGCTTGCGTCTGCCTCGTGGATTCACCAACGATAAAGTACACTTCTCTGGCAAAAAGCAAACAACTTGCAAAAGAATGGCACATGTGCTTGAAGTTATAACAAGGAATCGCTAAGAAGTAGATGGTGGAAGGACACAAGCAACAAAGCCCTCTTCGGAGGCACAACTCTTCGGAGTAGACCTCTTCGGCGGAGAAAAGACCTTTTCGAAGGCACATTTCACCGGGGTTGAAATGCAAAATGCTTCTCTTCGGAGACCCACTTCACCAGAGTTGAAATGCCAAAATTGCTTCTCTTCGTAGGCAAAAATTGCTTCGGAGTGCACAAGCCCTCCTTGGAGGCAAAAAAACAAAGACTTCTTCGTAGGCAGAAAATTGCTTCGGAAGCACAAGCCCTCCTCGGAGGCACAAAAACAAAGACTTCTTCGTAGGCAAAAAATTGCTTCGGAAGCACAAGCCCTCCTCGGAGGCACAAAAACAAAGACTTCTTCGTAGGCAGAAAATTGCTTCGGAAGTACAAGCCCTCCTCGGAGGCACAAAAACAAAGACTTCTTCGTAGGCAAAAATTGCTTCGGAAGCACAAGCCCTCCTCGGAGGCACAAAAACGAAGACTTCTTCGTACGCAGAAAATTTCTTCGGAAGCACAAGCCCTCTTCGGAGGCACACAAACAAAGACCTTTTCGTAGGCAAAAATTGCTTCGAAGGCACAAAGCCCTCTTCGAAGGCACACTTCACCAAGTTGAAGTGCCAAACAAAAGCCCTCTCCCGAGGCACAACAAAAAAGCCCTTCCCAAAGGCATATTAAACAAGCCCTCTTCAGAGGCACACTTTTACTCTCAACAGTGAAGTGCTAAACAAAGCCCTCTAACGAGGCACATCAAACAGATCAAAACATTCTTCAGAAGCTCGCTTCGCTGCATAGGAGAATCCACTTTTCAACAAGTAAAAGTGATCATCCCCGAAAGTTGAAGTGCTCTTTAGAAAGAGAGAGAAAGAAAAAACTTCTCCAATATAAGGCATACTCTATTAAAAGTAGAATAATATTTCCTCAAAATGGAAGAATTATTCTCTAAAATAAGAGTACAAGTCTTTTCAGAATACTGTAGTAAGCCGTGGTATGGGGGCATATAGCTACATTAATAAAAACAATGCTCAAACATCATACCACAAGCTCACTGTAGTATCATGTAAAGTAAATAAAGAAACTTGTGCAAAAAACAAGGAATAAATGCATTCACACTTATACTGACAAGAAATTTTACAAGTAAAAAGAACCATTTTATTCCATACTATAAAATTTTTGTACATGTGCAGGTTTCAACAAGCGGAGGCCGGTATCCGCACAATCTCCGGTCGATACATTCAAAAAAGCAAAAGGCAAAACAAGGAGAGTAAAGTCAGGCTCTTTACTCCTTCTTCCCGCCACCCTTAGAGCCTTTGCCCGGCTTAATGATTAGTTTCTGAATCCGGCGCTGACGGGTTGGGGAAGAAGGAGAAGGAGGCGCAGCTGGATCTTCTTCAACTTTTTCTTCCTCAGCAGAAGCACTTGTCTTTTTCTTCTTCGAAGCTGCTCGCTTCCCTCTCTTCTTGGAAGAAGACCCACTGCCCGAAGTAATTAGCTCAGATAGCTTTGTGTCATCAGCATAAGGCTCCGGAGTCTTCTCATCTCCTCCAACTTCTTCAGCCTTCTGCTCTTGCGAGGTAGGCAAATCATCCAAGCCTTGAAGGGCTCCTATCTGTTCTTCCTGCGATCCTGGCTGAGAAGCAGGAGTAACTTGAAGGGATGGAGGAGGAACAGTTGGAAGGGGAGAAGTTTGCGCAGTGCTTGGTACTTCCGCTACAGAAGAAAAGAAATTAAAATCAGTGTTCTTCGAAAAAGAGAAGATACTGGATCATCAGGACTTAAGTAATAAGCGAGAAATTCATCGAGCTCAGTTGAATCAATAAAAGTAGTCTACTTGAGCCAGATCAGACTTGAAGTTACCTGGAGAATTTGGCTTAATCACAACGACTTCAAAGTTTTCGGCTTCAGCGTCATCCTGGGACTTCTCCTCGACTTGAGCAGTAGGAGACTCGGTAATGGCAAACTTAACTTCAGCTTTTGCAGTAGGTGGAGAATAAGAACTTGAGTCAATATTATCAGGGTCGACCGAAGCCGGAAGATGAGCGGGGTCGGTTAAAGTCGCTGTCTCCAAACGCTCCTCTCCTATCACTTCAGCTCGCTCCCTAGCGAGTTGCTCTTTTCCCTTGGCAAGCGCAGTACGTGCTTCATCATCCAGATAAAGCGCCTCAAGATCTGACTCTGCGTAGCCAGCGCCTCCAAACATGTCAATTACCGCCTCCCATACTTCAGCCAGAGTGGTTTCGTATTTCGGTCCCAGAAATGAGAGGCTTCCGCGCCCCAAGACACTGTGGATATAAAAGTCGAATAAAGTAGAGCTGATAGTGGCTTTGGTTGCCTCATGAGATTCTTCGGCGGCAACTTGACCAGCAACAGCCTCATCACGCTCTTTCTCAACTTTAGAAAGTCGAGCTTTTACGCTGCAATCTCCAGGTCTTGGGAGTTAACTCTTTCCCGCAGCTGAGCGGTATCTTTGTGGTATTTTTCGGTTACATGCTGCTCTGCCTCAAGTTTCATCTCGGCATCTCTTTGAGCAGCATGAGCATCTCTCACTTGTTTTTGGAAGACTTCTTCTTTTTGAGAATGCAAAGCAGAAGAAGTGGAGAGATCTTCCTTGAGTTTCTTAACTTCAGACTCAAGTCTCGCATTGTCGTCTGCGATGCTCGTCATCTCTGCATCGTGTTGCTTAAGAATCTTCTTCCACTCCGAGTGATCGTTCTCCATAGTCAGCATGGCTTCAAGATTCATATGATTAACTCTTTGAAGCTCGTCAACAAGTTTCTACCATCCTGACATTCTCTCAATGTCAAGCTTAACAGCATCGAGATTCCTCAGCATGGCCTGCTTATCGATGGGAACCAAATCTAAGTCAAAACGCACTCCTTTTAAACACCAATTTGGGAATCGGCTTTGAAGTTTAGGTGGAGCATCCTTGACTTGATACTGAGGCCTGTTAATAATTGCCTGAATGTCAGATTTCTTAAGAGCAGGAGAACCGGAGGGAATGTCAAGAGAGGTAGGAGCAGTGGTCTTTTCAGAAATCGCAGACGCGTCACTTTCGCTAAGTCTGGCCCGTTTGCTCGGGTCTTCAGCAACATGACTTTTCCCTTTAATATCATGAGATTTTCTTTTGTGGGAGTCATCATCCCTTCTTCTTTGCCACTCCTCGTAATTTTGTCTTTCACAAGCTTTTTTGATAGCTCTCTCTTCATCGGTTTCCCTTGGGGCAGGGAGATAGCGCTTGAGATCGTAAGAATCGCATCCCCCATAGCGTCGGAAATCATCGTAGTACGAACCACTTCACCCCATCAGAGAACCTGAAAGTGAAAAAGACAAGTCTTAAAAATCTTCGGATTAAAGAAGCTGAGTGCATATATGTGCCAAAAATCCTAAGTGTGTGTGATGTGCAAGCTACGCGCGTCAGACAACAAACCACTCTTTGGTTGGGGAGTAATAACAGATTGCGAAGCAGGAGTCAATTTTTGAGCTGATGAAATTTGTTGCAAAGCAGATGTCACTTCAGTTGCCGAAGATGTAACTTTAGTTATATCATCTTTGAAGAGCTCCTATGAAGTGATCATTAGATCGCTCAGTCCTTCAAAAGTGTCATCACCATCATGTTTAGCGGGACTTGTCTTTTCGACTCCTTCATCATCAGCTTTCTCGGAGTGTTGAATGGGCTCCTCTTCTTCAATTACTGGGGAAAGTGTAAGTTTGCTAGATGATCCCACAATATCAACAGAAGTAGAGCACTTCACCAATGCAGCCTCTACAGCAGGCTCTCCCGATGCAGTTTCCTCTGCAGAAACTGAGGCATTTGATGTTTCCACTTGGGAACCTGGGGCAGCTAATGTTTCGGTCTCAGAACTAGAAATTTCGTGTATCTGAGTAGATCGGGAGGAGTGTAGAAGTCCAAACTGATGCAAAAACTCATCTTTCAACAAAAATTTAGTGCTTCTCTCTTCAGCAGCCACAGCACTTAAGGTTTCAAAGATTGACTTGAGGCTGGGATTTCTGAGCGGAGGAGGAAGTGCTGCAAAAGTAAAGAATGAAGTTAAGCATTTGACAATTTGAGTTTCGAAAAGCTCATGAAGTGAACAGAGAAAGGCAATCTTACTTCCGACTCTCCAGATGGCATAGAATCCCGGAGGGCAGCGGACGAAGAAGAATTGACTTAAAAACCCGTGTGCACTCTCGGGCAAGTCAAGAATCAGTTTGCAGTTTCTCGCACCTCTTACAAGTACGATTGAAGGGTGATCTTTGTTCTTCGCAAAAGTGCACAAATAGCAAATCTCTTCAAAACTTGGAAGGCGGT
Organism: Allium fistulosum; assembly: GCA_030737815.1. Taxonomy (NCBI): domain Eukaryota; kingdom Viridiplantae; phylum Streptophyta; class Magnoliopsida; order Asparagales; family Amaryllidaceae; genus Allium; species Allium fistulosum. The sequence goes on from CM060904.1 coordinate 716,633,489, forward strand.
CGAGTGTCCTTCTGAACAGAACACACAACCCCATCAAGACGGCATAACCGTTGGGGTGTAGCTGGAAGGGAGAGATAGCCAATCGAAGAAAAAGCTCTCGAAGAAAATCATTAAAGGGAGGAATAGCTCCACTTAAGCACATTTGGCGATTAACTGCTACAAAATCGAGAGGTGGCCTGTCAGCAGTATCGTTTGCTCCAGGAAATAGAGCGTTCGCTTCGGCAATTCCAAACTGAATGCACAATTGTCTGAAAACTTTGTGGCTCAAGGTGGTCGAAGTTCTTTCTGGTGGATCAATCAATGGGTTAGCAATCGAAAAAGCTTCTCCAGCTGGTCCTGTATCTTCTTGTTGAGATGTCATTCTACACAAGGAACTGGATATTCAAATATGAAGGTGCACGTTTCCTAAAAGTGTGAAGTGTTGTGCAAAACTAGTACAATGCTAAGCAAATATAACTGAAATCAAGTTAGTTGACATTTGTCAATTATAAAGTTTCAGGGCTTGTTATTTCAAGTTCAAGTACAGTATTGATGCAAACAAATCGGCTTTAGTTGATTATTTTAACTTTGCTTTAATACTTCACTTGAACTTGTTAATTCACAGCATTTCATTCACATAATTCATTTTAAGTTGATTATTCTTTATCGACTAATCTGTCATTCGATGTGGGCAGTCAATGGCAGTATATTCGTCCTAGTTTTCTGCAAATGTTATGCTTAAACAGGTTGTTAAATTAAAAGTTAGTATAATCTGTAAAGAAGTTCAGACAGTTCAAAGTTCAATCAAGTTCTACCCAGATTTTACAAGTATTAGGTCGTCCAGCGACCTAGCATAGGTCGGAGCCTCCTTAGGTCGCACTGTACAAGTCAGAGGGATCAAGGCAATTCAAATTCATCCAAGTCCTAACTTGGCCGTGACCTAAAGCCTATGCCGCAAAAAAGTTAAGTCGTGAATTTCTTAGGTCGGCCAGGTTTCTTAGGTCGTAAGTCTTAGGTCGCAAGAATTCTTAGGTCGGCCAGGTTTCTTAGGTCGTAAGTCTTAGGTCACGAGAATCCCAGCACGACCTAATTTTTATGTCGCTCAGATCTATTAAGTCGCTGACTTCATCTCCACGCAATCCATCTCGTCAAACTGTAACCCGATAACCCATTATCAACTACACATAGAAATCCATCGTCCTCTTCGTGAACTTCACCATCCCTTCATACCACCAAATCACCCCAAAAACAATTCAAAACATCCCCGATCCATCATAGATTCAACACATTACCATGCCTTCATAAATCAGTCAAACGACGATCAAAAGTCGATCGCAACAATCACTCGTGAAACACGACACATGGAATTGGACTAAGGTCGGAAAATGGGGATTCATAATTCAACGGTGATTATGATGGGATGGAGATCGAATTCACTTACGAGATATAATGGTAAAGATGAATTGGTGACTAAATGGGTTGAATTCACCCTTGAAAGTTCGAAGATTCGTCAATGGCAGAGTGGGAGATCGGAACAGTAGATAAGGAGGAAGAAGCGACCTAACAGTTTATATGGGGCAAAAAGGGGAAGACGAATAGGCACGCGAATTAGTATATGTTTTAGGTCGCTCACGACCTAGCAAAGTTAAATCGAAGCACACGACCTATGACATAGGCCTGTACTTCGAGGGGCAAGTGTTAACTCCTATTTTTGAAGCGACCTAAAACTCTGCGACCTAGCGACCTAATGGTCTTCTTAGCGACCTAACGACCTAATGGTCTTAGCGACCTAACGACCTAATGGTCTTCTTAGCGACCTAATGACCTAATGGTCTTCGCGACCTAACGACCTAAAGGACTCAGCTAGCTAACGACCTAATGGTCTTCGCGACCTAACGACCTAAAGGACTCAGTGAGCTAACGACCTAATGGTCTTAGCGACCTAACGACCTAAAGGACTCAGCGAGCTAACGATCTAAAGGCTAAAGCAACTTAACATCACAAAGCTCCAGCGACCAAGCATCGCAAAGGTGTTCAGCAACCTAAAAGCTTCAGCAACTACTCCTTAGGTCGCTCACGACCTATAATTTACCACCTCATCCAGACAACTTCTTATGCCGCTTCTCCTTAGGTCGCTTACGACCTACCACCTACCTTAAGCCGTTCGCGACCTACGACTTAGGTCAATATGTTCAAGTGATCGAGCGCAGAACTATGAAGTTGTAACCCTTGCTCCTTAGGTCGCTGGCGACTTACGACCTATCTTAGGTCGTTCACGACCTAAGACTCCGCCCAGCTTTCTTCTATAAATACCCAGCCTACTTCAACTAGAGGGGGACTTTTGGCTCATTTCTGGAACGTCTACACTCTGCTGTTTTCTCGACTCAACCAACACTTCAAACACCGAAGACACTTCAACGAACTTCAAAAGGAGATCTACACATCCGACATGGATTCAAAGAGCTCTCTTACATCAAAGTTCTAGTTACTCGTCTCACGTGTGTTGTAATCAAATTATAATCGAAAAATTGTTGTAAAAGTTGTAATCGGATCAGCAATAAAGAATATAAAGTGGACATAGGCTTAATTACGAGCCGAACCACTATAAAACTGTTGTCTCTTTACTTTTCTGCTATTTTCAGCTTATATTCTGTTCCCGTACCAACGGGTGGTGCTTTCACATTACTATCACTCACACCGGGGTGTTAGCATTCAATTTTCAGCGTTAACACATATACATACATACATACATACGTACGTACGTACGTACGTACATACATACATACATATATATAGGGTTGTATTAGAGAGAAACAAGGAAAACCTTTTTACCCATCTCACTTGATCTCAACCCATTATCTCCAAGCCAATTCCCTATGTTTTAGCCACCCCTAGGCCTTCCCAAAACCGAAATTTTGTAGCCCTAATGATGGGCCTTAAACCCATCTAAGCCCAAGCCAAAATACTATGCAATTAAATCTAAGTTAATCGCTTGTCGATATTGTATATCGATCGATATATTTATAACTGTTATAAATAAATATAACATTATTTATTTCTCAAATCATATTCAAATTTTATAATTAATATTTCATAAATATTAATTAGTTTAATTAATTTATTATAATTATAAACTAATTAAATCATTCGGTCTTAAGAGAATTCATCATTTCGGTTGTGTAACTCTTGGGTGTAAATTTGGTCAGCGATTAACATCGAACTATTCTAATGTTAACGTTCACACGTCACTTAGCAGGTGGTGTGACATTATGGCCAAATTTATCGCTTACTCATTTTCGGTAAAAATCCAATTTTAGTTTGATAAGCGTTATCCGGTTGTGACATTTATTTACACCAATTCTCTTCGTCAAAACTATATCACTTTGGACTTATGGAATTTGGTAACGGTCAAAATTCCAACCTCATCCACATTCAACTTTATAGTCCAAATACAAAGTCCTTGGTTCAATAATAACAATTATTATTAACTGAAATGCTCTGGCCAGAGACTTTGACTTTGAGTTGACATGAGTTGACTGTGATACTAACCGCGTATAACTGAGGAGACGAATCCTCTTTTGAATAGTGCTTCACTTCCAATACTTCCACTTAACCCAACTATAGTCACTCGATGGATGTCATGCCATGATTTAGCTATAATCAAAGTGGAGCTTTCATATTGAAGATCCACAGTATTCTCAAGTGAAGAGAACTGTGCAAATCAGTCACATCGATATTTTCTGTTTGACCTTAGTTATCTTAACTAATAGAAAACTATCGAGTGAGTCGTACCATAGTTATCCAATAACTATTAGTACGTAACCCCTAGGTGCCCCCAGTAGTCATGAGTAATACACTTCCCAACATTTGGAGAGCGTTACATACTTCAGTCTCAACGGATACATCGATATCCAGTCTCGATGCATCTTGACTAGGAACATTTAAAATGGTATATTTGTTTCGTTGTGATAAATTACTCACGGTTACAACCCTTTGTAAATACTATCACAAAATATACCATTTATTGATTTTTCTATTAAATATACTTTTAATTAAGTTAATTAATTAATATAATCACATTATTTCAAGTATATAATAGGAAGAAAATACTTTTATTTCGAACAAGATTGGTCAACGAGTTAGATATAGGTAACAAATTACATAATTGCCCCTAAGGCATACCCCTAACTCTATCAGCCCGAGCCTACAAAACAAATCAAAATACGTTAAAGTTATTACGTAACTTTTATAAAAATTAAGCAAATTTTACAACTTAGTTAATTTTTATAAATTACCGATTGATTACCGTAGCCGTAGCGCCTATTTCTCTATGTCGAGTCCATAACAGAGTCGAAGATCGCGTCGTCCTCATCAGTGGTCAACTGCCAGTGCACATGCTTACATAAATTTTTCTTACAATGCAAAATTAAATACAAATAAATATTATATGACATTATTATAATATTTTACAACCAATTAATTAAAATGATCATTATTAATAGCTTATAACTTAAAATATACTTACATGTGCGGCGTATGCTCTATCATCCACATCACAGGCATACGACACTGATCCCTCGTTGTCTGTCTGCACAATTAAAAAGAACATATGTGTGGGCTACGTGGTAATCTCTGCCGTCTAACCATACTTTCACAAAATTTCCAGCAAGGCGTCCCTACTGTCTAAAAATAGATAGCATTAATTTAGAAGAATCTTGTTCAATGCCCTCATCATTTCGCATAGCACTTTCAAAAGATAAGTTAACATGGTCACTGAAATAATGGGAGAAAAAGTACGAAACTTCTTCTTCGATATATGATTTGCATATCGGACCTTCAACCTGTGCTTTTTGTCTCACTTTTTTCTTTAGATGATTTAAGTACCTGTTAAGAATAATTATAATTAAATTTTATTACATGTGGTTAAACTAAAATTTAACATACTCAATATTAATACTTTCCAAACAGATACATCCATCCATATTGCATAGGACCTCGAAGACGTGCTTCAAACGAAAGATGAACAGGTAAATGCTCCATTACATTAAAGAAACCAGGAGGAAATATTTTCTCCAGTTTGCAGAGTAGTATAAGAATTTCTTCCTCAAGTTTACATAGACGATCAACTTTTAAGGTAGTTGAACAAAGCTTCTTATAAAACAAACTAAGTTCTGTTACAACCGTCCAAACTTTTATGGGCAACAATTCATTGAATGCGACGGGTAACAAATGTTCCATCATTACATGACAATCATGACTTTTCATCCCACTCAGTTTACTGTTATTATAGTCGACACATCTACGAAGATTAGAGGAATCCCATCAGGAAATCTTAATCCTTCCACCCACTTTAACATTACTTTAACTTGGTTACTGTCTAGCTCGTAGCATGCTTTGGGTTTTTTGTGTCATTTGGCTTCATATGAAGTTCAGGACGATTGCATATTGCTTCTATATCACGTCTTGATTTCAAATCGCCTTTAGTCTTTACTTTAACATTCAGAACTGTGTTAAATACATTATCAAACACGTTTTTCTCGTTGTGCATCCAGTCGATATTATGACGAATCAAGATATTTTTCCAATAAGGAAACTCCCAAAATATACTTTGTTTGCACCAATTATGAATTGTCGATTTACCTTGAATTTTAATTTGTTCGCGAGTTTCATGTATCTTTGGATAATCCTTTACAAGGTCATAAATATCTTCGCCTGACCAAATCGTTAGTGATCGCAAGGTCTCAACTCTATTACTTGTAAAATTTTTTTTATCTTTTCTAAAAGGATGATTAATATGGAGAAAACACCGATGACGGTCAAACCATGAAATTTTCTTCCCATGCGGTAAAGAAAATGCTCATGTTTCTTCTATGCAATAAGGGTAAGCTAGATGACTAGCATACTCCAACCCGATAGCATTGCATATGCAGGAAAATCGCTTATAGTCCACAGTAGAGAAGTGAACATACGAACTTTTTTTTGAAATGTCATGTGTTTCAATACCTTCATACCACAGTGTTTTCAACTCTTCAATCAACGGTTGTAAATATACGTCGATTCCTTGTGTCGGATCATCAGGGGCAGGGATGACAATTGTGAAAAACATATACGGAGTTTTCATACACATTCACGGAGGTAAATTGTAAGGTGTAACGATTATAGGCCAATATGAATATTTTGAACCAAATTGAGAGAACTGTTAAAATCCATCCTTACATAAACCAAGTCTAACATTATGGCTCTCCGCTGCGAAAGCGGGGTATGTCTTATCAAAATGCTTTCAGGCTTCTCCATCAGCTTGGTGTGTTAACGAACCTTCTTCCTATGTTCACACAGTGCCACCTCATATGATGCGCGGTTACAGAAGATGCATATAACCTTTGAAGTCTAGAAGTGATGGGTAAGTAATGCATACGCTTGTACGGAACTTCCTTTCCCTTCTTTTTTCTTGGTTTGTATCTTTCATGATTACATATTTTACAATTCCTAAGATTGATGTCTTCTTTCCAAAACAACATGCAACCATTTAAACATGTATCTATTTTTTGATACGGCAAACCAAAAGCAGACATAAGTTTTTTCACTTCATAATGATTTTGGCACATTAAATTATCGGGTGGCATATACCGTTTTGCAGCTTGTACTATAGCTATAAACCCGGCTTCTGTGAAGTTGTATTTTGATTTCATCGCAATGTATTCTGCAGTTACTGATAGTTGAGTACCGCTTATACAACCATCCCAAAGGGGTTTCTTAGTAGCATCCAATAAATCATAAAAAAATTTGCTCCAATACTTGGTTCTTCTTCGACATTAACATCGTTACCATCAAATTCAACAGTAAGGAACATTGAACATGCTACATCTTCAACCATATCTTCTATGAGATTCGTCGGAACAAGTTCAGTATCCACCTCCTCCTCCGAATGTACGAGATTAGGTGCTATAAGTTCTCCATGACGATATGATCCCACACCAAATAATTCGGCACGAAACCATATTGGCGCAAATGAACTATTACCATATCTGGTATCAAATGTTTAAATAATTTACACATAGTACATGGACAATGAATTTCTTCGTCGTTTCCATTATTACTTAAAGCGAATTCAATAAAGACGTGTACACCATTTTAAAAATGTTCACTTATTGAGCCTCCAATTTCTCTTCTTTATTGGTACATCCAACTTCGATCGATAAAATAATTGACCATTATCCTACTTGAAAACATAAAAACGCATTAATCATTTACGTATTGACATTTTATTTTTCAAATAAATCATACATTAAAATTTTCGCAAATATATAATATTATTCTATTTAATTTTATTTTCAAACAGATTTACACAAATTATCATATGAATATAATCTACAACTTTTAGGTTATTGTTTTACACTTTGATGGTTGGTCATCCTACTTCCCATTACAAATATAGTAGTAATTATATTTTGCAAATCATTTCATTTTAAATGATTCAACAAAATTTCGGTAGCACTTCCCCTTTGTTCCATGTATCATACACACATGTGTGTATATAGAGAACAAAAAGAAAGTGTCGTCGAAATTTTGTGAACCGTTTAAAATAAAATGATTTGCAAAATATAATTACTACTGTGTTTTTAACTTGTCCAATACAGGGACAAATCGGACAAATATTGTATCGGATGAATATAAATGTCCGTTATGTGATAAAAACGAATATCCATACAATGATCATATACAATATTTGTCAGACGGGGCCAAAAACTCTCTAAAAGATTTACAAAAGGTAAAGCGTATTATACAACAATTTTTACAATAATTTATTTACATTCTAAGAAACGCATACACTAAATCGTTGTATCATCTTGAAAACTCATACAGCAAATTCTGAGCATCGACTCTAATTAATCCAAAGTAGCCCTAATGCGCATATGCACTAATTAATCAACGCATATACAACAACTAACACATATATACACTAAAAAAAATTCTCAACATTTCAATTATAAACAATTACAATAACACCTAATTAGCATTCGGTAGGGTATACCAAACAATCAATGGGGTATTATACAATTATAACAATAAATTAACCCTAATTTAACAAATCAAAATTAATTAAGATTTAGGAATAAAACATGATTGGTGATTGATGAAGGGACTAGACTTGTTGAGAGTCGAGAATGATGAAGTTGGAGAAGCTCAAGGATGCGCGACAGCTGGCTGACGACGGGGAGGAGGTGGTGGAGGTAGGGTTTTTGTTTAATTTGGAGGAAGGTGAATAATGAAGCAGCTCTCGACCTGGAGGCCTGTATACATGATAATTTTCGACGGCTAGCGACGGCCGCCGATGACTTAATTGTTTCGTTTTTCAATGGCTAGCGACGGCTAGTATATTTTATTTACGATAACGCCACGGAGTTTGACAGCTGTCGCTAGCCGTCGGTTGTTGCCATCGGCGACCGTCGGAAGCCTCCATCGCTATTTACTGTTGTTCTAGTAGTGTTAATATCCTTTTGATAGTTTGATAATTATAACAATGGTTATTTTAAAACAGATCCACTTATTATGTTAAGAACATATTTTTACATTTAAAAATATAAATTAAAATCCGTCGTCATATTTCATATAAAAAATCAATTTTTTCATTAATATACATCAAAATCAATAAATATATGCATCGTCATAGTTATATGCATTGATTGTCTGATGATTATAACAATACTTAATTTGAAACAAATCCACTTATTATGTTAAGAAAATATTTTTACATCCAAAAAATAAATTAAAATCCGTCATCATATTTCAAAAAAAATATCAAATTTTTCATTAATTATCATCAAAATCGATAAATATATGTATCATTATAGTTATATGCATACAAAAGAATCCTTCTGTTGTTTGATGATTATGACAATGCTTAATTTGAAACAAATTTACTTATTATGTTAAGAAGATATATTTACATTTAAAAAATAAACTAAAATCTGGCTGCCATCATATTTTAAAAAAATCAACTTTTTCCATTAATTATACATCAAATTCGATAAATATATATATGTATGTATGTATGTATATCATGATAGTTATATGCATACATAAGAACCCTTATATGTTTGTGTAAAAATATATAAAGGTTGATAAATATCAGTATCATAAATGACATTTGGATTTAATGTATCAAAAGTTATTGTAAAGAAGAATATAATCTAATATTCAAGTTAGAAATGTTATACACATGTATCAAAACGGATATATGTGTGTGTGTACACACACACACACATGTATCTATATAAACTTAAAAATATCGTATCATAAGCGAACATTTTGTTTGTTTTATCGGATAACAATTTTAAGAATGAGCATAGTTTTATGTTCGAATCAAAACTATTTATTACATGTCTAAAAACAGATATATATATATATAGATATATGTATGTGTGTGTATCTATAAACATAAACATACTTATATTTATATGTAAATGTATATGTGAATGTATGTATGTGTCAAAACTGATAAATAGTATTATCATATATAAAATTTTAGTTAACATATAAGACGTTGTATCAAATGATAATTTTAAGAATGAACATGGTTTTATATTAAAATCTGAGCTTTTTATTACATATCTCAAAACTGATATATATGTCTCTCTTTCTACCTGCACACATACACACGCACATACATATACATATATAAATATATACATAAATATGTATGTATGTCTGTGTGTGTGTGTGTGTATGTCCGTTTATCGAAACTGATAAATATCAATATCATAAATAAAATTTTAATTACATACATATATACGTACATATGTACATATATACATACATACGTACATACACACACACATATATACATACATACATATACACATATGTACATACATATATATGTGTGTATCAAAACTGATAAATATCGGTATCAAAATAAAATTTTGATTACTGTATTAGAAGTCATTCTAAAGCAAAGCACGATCTTGTGTTAAAATAAGAAACTAAGAAATTTTTTGTTGTATTTTACTAAAATCTTATACTGAATTAAGAAAATACAATAAAAAATCATATAATTTTTACGAGAAGAAAAATTAAAACAAGATTTTATCAATTTTCCCATGATAAATTCAATATATTGGTCACTTTTCAATGAAAGTATTTTAAAAAGTTTAAAGCAAAGAAACTTCTTAATTAATGGTGTTGATTTGATTTAACTGAATTAATTGATTAAATATTTATGCAAATGGTATATGTCTTTACAGATTTTAAAAAGAATGAGTTTTTTCTTAACATAGGGATTAAATTTTAATAGTGTGCCTTATTTTTAAATAAAACATAAGCAGGGTCTAAATTCTAATTATCGTGTGTTAGTATGCCCTTCTCACAAATTTCCACTAAAGAAGAATCTACATATTTCAATCAACCAAACATATATTAAAAAATTACATGTTCAAATAAACTTCTAAGTATTATACTGTTTCATGGACATTGACATTTTCATTTAATCTAGTAGATCATATGGCGAAAGAATTATTGAAAATTAATGGTAAAGTAAAGACATTAATAATCATATACATATACATATACATATACATATACATATATATCGATTAGTTTAAATCAAAATGTTTAGGTTTAATTAATTAAAAAATTCGATTTTGTTTTTCTTGGTTTTGAAAAAACAATTTTTTTAGATCCAAAATTACACATGCACACACATGTACATACATACATACATATATTTTTGAATTATTAAAATTATATATATATATATATAATTAAATTATAAATGTATGGATTAAATAAAACTTTATTTGATGTTGGCGTTCTTTTTTCTTAATTTTTTTAAACGGTTGAATAAGTCAAATATAATAATATCCAACTAATGTGATTTTTGTTGATCCAAGTAAGATTACCACCGTGCAAGATTGGAAGACACCAACTAATGTGAATGAGGTCCGTAGTTTTTTGGGTTGAGGGATATTATTGAAAGTTTATTAAGGACTTTACGAAGGTTGCTACAACTTTAACCGGGCTAATTAAGAAGAACCAAGTCTTCTATTGGGATATACGTAATGAAGATTCTTCTATTAAGATGAAGCAATTGTTGACTAGCGCTTCGGTTCTTGTTACACCGGAAGGAGCTAAACAGTTTACTGTATACACCGATGCTTATAGTACTAGGCTCGCCACTGTCCTGTGCAAGAAGGTAAAGTGATGGCGTATGCAAGTCTACAAATCTAAACCCATTAAAATAATTGTCCATCTCATGATTTGGAATTGATGGCAATTCTCTTTGCCTTGAAGACATGGAGGAGTTATTTATTAGGCCAGAGATTTGAACTATTCATTAACCACAACTCTTTAAAATATATATTTTTCCAAAAAGACCTCAATCTTAGGCAAGAAGATGAATGAAATTCCTAGTGTCGTATGACTATAGTCTTTCTTATACTTCCCAAAAGGGGAATGTTATAGCGGATGCGTTGAGTAAGAGGCATACAGTGTTGCGTTTTATATTTTTTGGGTTGAGGGTTTAGAGTAAAGTATGGAGTTCGATCCCTAACCTTCTTATGATGTGTTGTCCAGTTTTTTAGCAACATTAGAGGTTAGACCCGCACATATAGATCAGATCCAGTCAATGGTTTGATGCAATATTAGTAGAGATCTTGGACCAGACTGGAAAGTGTTGACGCCGAAAATGGGCATTAACACCCAATAGAATCTAGTAGAGATTAAATGAAGAATAAAATTAAAATATAGAAAATATCATAAATGAACACACAAATTTTTATAGTGGTTCGAAAATCTTGGCATACGTTCACTTCATATTTTTATTCATCTTGCACTCGATTATGATTAAAAGAATGTTTAGATCGGCTAGGATCCATTAGTACAAGAATGAAGAATAAAAATGGAAGAGCCTTTTAAGCAGAAAGAAGGATCTCTTTTCTGATGCCATGTCAACTGTATTTATAGGGGAAGACATGCACGGATCAGACTGAAATTTCGATAGAAGGTTCAGGAGACCAAGACAAGGCCACCCAAAAATTTCCAAGCCCATCGAGACTCACAAAAGGGATCGGTACCGATCCCTAGTGTGTCCAAATGGGCTGCGGTCCATATGAGGGATGCCCCATGATGTTAGCTACTGCTCCCTATATTTCGTGCATTTCCGACGTACGGTTTGTGAGATATCACATTTTCCATGAAGTAGTGTTGCTTGAATTCTGATTTCTGCCGATCCCTCCAACGGAAGTTATGCCGAACCCTCTACCTTCCTCCAATTGGATGAGATCTCTAGGGGGTGTTCCACATGTTATAGTAGGCTTGTACTTCAAGTTTCATGTCAATTGGATGAGTAGAACTTGAGATATTGCTCAATCTTTGGTGCAATGTGAGTTGTTTCCTGATTCTAGCCGATCCTTATGGAGGAAAGAGGGTCGGTCCCTCTTTCTTCATCCTTTTGAGATGCGATCCCTGGGGTAGGCTCCCTAGGGTCCCTAAATCTTGTTCCCAAAGTTTCATATGTAATGGATTTGTAGAATCTGAGATATCGATCGATCATCGTTGAATTGAGTTGTGGAATCGATACGATACAATCCATAGTGTTGAATATGAACCGTACCCGATCCATCTTCGAGGAGTAGTGACCTTTCATGCTTCTGCTTCGCTACTGCTTCATATTATCATCTATGCTTGATTTTCATACCCCATAATCATCGCTCTGGGCTACCGGTCTTGATGACAGTCAAGTCTAACTTGTCCAGTCAGTTTGGGTATAGCCGGGTCAAAATGTCGAATAATATTTGCCCTCCAAAGTACGTATTTTTGCATACATGACGTTCTTTGAATCGAAGCAAGTTAAAGTCGCCAGAAAGAAATCCATCTAGTTTCTTGAATGGTTGCTATCCTTCCGTTGAATTATCTTCACAAAGTGTTGTATCCCTCTTTGATCGTCATGACGCTTGATCGATTTTCAATAGTATAAATTCAGGATTGTATTCCATTAGTTGCTATCAATGTCCGGTTCTACAGGGCTAGTAAGCTTTGGCTATCTGATCTAGTCTTTTCTTTAATAACTCCAAGTGAAAATTCAATTTCTGTCGATTTGAAGAAGTCAAATTTTTTGAATATACACGTGCACATTCAGGTACATGTTCTTATCATTGGCTCCTGAATGCGTTTGTACGCTCATGATTCATCACCAATTCCTTCTAGTTCAATTCCAATTGGATTGCAATTCCTTGTTTATATATTATTTTATAATGAAATAGGGGTTGTAATAAGTCATTCAATGAGAGGGGACTTAAAGTTCTACAGGAATGACGGCCTCAGAGCCGTAAGCAAAGACAAACGGAGTATGGCCGGTCGTTGACTTGTGGGTGGTTCTGTAAGCCCATAATGATGTTGGTAGTTCATCCGCCTACTTGCTTTTACCCTTTTCCAAACGTTTCTGCAGAATGGACTTTATGATTTTGTTCACAGCTTCAACTATAAGCGAGCAACTGCCACAAATCTCTTTTCAATATGATGCCGACGGCAGAAGTCTTTAAATTTAGCGCTGTCGAATTGGGTTCCATTATCAGTTACAATGGTTCATGGAAGGCCAAAATGACAGATGTGTTCCGGACAATGAAGTTGATTATTTTCTTCACCGTGATCGTGGTTAAAAGTTCTACTTCAGCCTATTTGGTAAAGTAATAAACTGCTACGATGGCGTATTTCGCACCACCTTTAGAATCAGCCTATTTGAGTAAGTTTCATCGGCGGGGGCCCTCAGAATTTTTGCACACATCTGGCACTCGTCGCATTGTCTAGCATGATCAGCTGCATCTCAATTGACAGTTGGCTAGTACCGTAGCTGAGTATTTTCTTTGTCAAGGTTTTCCCCTTGGTGTGATCTCTGCATTCTTCTTAATGGACTTCTCTCAAGAATTGTTTGATTTTATCATGGGTGATACACCGAAGTAGGGGAATGGAGAAAGCACTTTCTATACATGACTCCTTCTTGGATGATGCAACGTGAAGTTTGAGGTGGATCTATCGTTTTCCATTCCTCCGTTCAGGAAGAATTCTCCATTGTAGATAGTCTTTAATAGGAGTCATCCACGACCCCTTTTCCGGCTCCGTCTCTAAGCTCTAGTCGATCTCCATCTGTCAACGCTTGGAATGTTAAGTACTACAACCAGGACAAGTCTATTTGCTGCGCATCCCCAGAACTAGCCAGCTTGGTCAGTGATTCGGCTTTTTCATTTTGTTCTCTAAGGATGTGTGTAATGGTGTAATACTCAAAGTCAGCCATTTGCTCTTGGACCCAGCCGAGATAAGGAACAAGACGCTGCACCCTAGCAAGATAATCTTCCCTGAATTGGCATACTACTAACCAGGAATCACAAAAGATATGTAAAGTGTCCACTCCCAGTTCTCTAGCAAGTTTGAGCCTGGCGATCAAGGCTTCATACTTAGCTTCGTTATTTGTTGCAAGGAAGTCGAGTATCAGGGTGTAGCAGATCGATTGTTCCTCAAGAGTTATTAACAAAACTCCGGCGCCAAAACACCGATCATTGGATGTTCCATCTGTGTACATTTTCCATTGGTTGGTCGGTTCTCCACTGCTCTTTGGATAGTCATCCGATGTAGTGAATTCAACTATGAAGTCTACTAATGTTTGTCCCTGGATAGCTCTCCGAGAAAGATAAGTGATATCAAATTGGCTTAGCTCGATATTCCATTTGAGCAACCTTCCAGACGTCTAAGGTTGCTGTAGGACTTGTCATACTCGGTGTAGACGTTGATGGGGTGAGCCTGAAAGCAAGGGTGAAGATTTTGTGATGCAATTAACAGGCAGTATGCAAGCTTTTCCAGCTTTGGGTAGTTTCTCTCAACACCTGTCAATCACTTGCTAACATAATATACTGGCCTATGGATCCGATTCTCTTCACGCAACAGTGTGGCACTTACGGCGTGTACCGACACCGCTAAAAAGATGTATAAGTCTTCACAATCTAGTGGCTTGGATAGGATGGGAGGTCTCTTTAAGTGATCTACTAGAGCTTTAAATGCATCTATGAAATCCTACGTCCATTCAAAGTTCCTCTTCCTTCTCCTGATCAAGTCAAAGAAAGGAATACACTTGTCTGTTACCCTGGAGATGAAGCAGCTTAGGGCGGCAACCTTCTCATTTAAGCTCTGTACTTGCTTAATCGTTTTCGGCACTTGGATGTTTCGAATTGCTTGAATCTTCTCTGGATCGACTTCGATTCCGCGAGAGTTGACGATGAAACCCCAAAATTTCCCTAACACAACGCCGAAAGAGCATTTCAAGGGATTTAGTTTCATTCCATATTTTCATAGAACACTGAACATCTCTGCTAAGTCATCAATGTGGTTGTTCGATCGTCGTGACTTCCCGAGCATATCATCCATATATACTTCCGTCGATCGCCCGATCTGGTCTTTGAACATCTTATTGACCAGTCTCTGGTAAGTAGCTTCAACATTATTTAGTTCAAATGGCATCACAACATAACGATACAGCCTTATATCGGTAATGAAGTTGGTGTGCCCCTGGTCAAGGACGTGCTCAGGATCTGGTTGCATCCGAAGTACATATCCATAAATGGAAGCAGTCCATATCCAACGATTGAGTCTACCAGCTGGTCGATCCTTGAAAGTGGAAAGCTATCTTTCAAGAATGCCTTGTTTCGGTAAGAGTAGTCGATGTATGTCTGCCACTTTCCATCAGCTTTTCTCATAGGAACTGGATTAGATACCCATTTTGGGTAGAGCGTGTCGCGGGTAAACCTATTGTTTTTGGGTTTATCCACTTCCACTTTAAGTGCAGCAAATCTCTTCGGATCCATGACTTGTTGCTTTTGCTTCACCGGGACATGTCTCGGGTCGATATTCAATGCATGGCTCATGCTAGTTGGCAAGATCCCACACACGTCGGAATAGATCCAAATGAATACATCAAGATTCGCTCAGAGAAAACCAACTAATTCCTTCATCATCGTTGCACCGAGCTATGATCGATCTTCTAGACCCGTGATGGATCGGCATGGCTGACTATATGTCGATCGTTAGCTCAACGGGTACAGCCGTGGATTCTTTGGGCTCCTCTTCTTCATCTTTGTGGTCTATATCTTTATAGAACCGACTTTTATGTTGTTGCTTGACATTGGCGTTATGTTGTGAGCTAAAAAATGCTTAAATGGATTTGCCCAAGCAACGGGATCAGTTTCAATCCCTTGTTTTAATAGAACTTAGCAATTTTTGTTTTGGCATGAACTTATTAGACCATGTGAACTCAAAATCAAACAATGGGATATGCCATATAGACAACTTGCATACTTGAACTAGCATATGGCCTTGAACTAGATGTTTACCACGTCAGACTTGAATAGATTAGCATATTTGTACATGTACAGATTGTAACATGTGCCCTAAGTGAACTTGAATATGAATTTTAGATTCCTATATGTCGATAGCCGATCTTTGAGTTCAAACATAATCGTTTCGCGTAACAATCGATGTGAAATCCGATTGGGATGGTCAATAATAAAGGTCACTCCTGTAAAATCCCAGAGTCTTGTCATAAACTATTGAGTCTGATAGTGACGGGTATTAAACGCTTTTAGCGATTATCTACGATGGTTATAGATCAGGCTTAAAGGAGCGTTGAATCAAACACCAAGTAGAGTTTAGTCTTGTGTATTCGAGCAATGCGCTTTCCATCCAATATACTCACGATCTGTTACTCGTTGTTCGGGTTTGAGTGATGGTTAGTTGCTAATGAGCTTGGGTATTGATTTGACAATTCTATCTCTAGGCATCCTTTCGGTCATAGCCTCGAGTCATCGTGAACACGAGGTATGAGTCATAATATTGAGGTATCATAGCCAGTCTTTGGATGATCACACTTCTACCCTGATCAGTTTCAAGTTGATAAATGTACTGCATGGACGATGGAGTCTCATCCTAGTCATGTTTATACTCCCACCAAAGCTCCAAGGACTTAGAGTTAATCGATGAATGGTCGGTTCACATTCATCTTGTTTCTCGATCGTGCTCCCAAGTCTGGTGCATACGTCGATAAGTAGGAAGGCAAGTCATGTCCAATCAGTGATTGATGCTGTCCCTGCTGGACCAAGGGCAAAGATCAATGTGCGGACGGTCGAGTCACATCCGTTTGTATTACTCTTCTAGTCGGATCATGGTAAGAGTCAATGAATGAACGGCCGCGTCGCATTCATTCGGAAATGGACGGTCAGTCGCGTCCATTTTGATTCATATTCTCCCCCCAGATCTAGGGATAGAGTTGGCTCAGGTGCAGTCGGGTCATGCTCATCCAGTTTCATACTCCTCCTGACGGATCGAAGGAGGGTGCTGGAGAATTAATGATCCAGTTACACTCATTCATGGTTTATTCTCTTGTTTGCACTCTGGTGATCGAATTTTTTTGGAGGACATCTGTATCACATCCATTTGTGTTTGATGTGGATCGATATTGACTGTCGACCCAGCGAGACAATATGGAAAGCTTGGATCGACAATGCCTATCGACCTGGTGGTACGATATAGTCGGTCGTTCATAACTTTGGACGTCGTTTCGATTGGTTTTATATTGAGGCCTTCTTGCGATCGTTGCTTTAAGTTATAAAGATCACCTAGTTGGAGCTATAGCAAGATGTCGTATTCGGCTTGTAGTAATTTGTACTCTCGTTCCATTCTTGGGTTAGCAGAATTAGTTCGTGGACGGTCGAATTCCATCTATAGTGAGTTTATACTCCTCTTGTCGAGTTCAGGTCGGAGTTTATGGAATATTGAGTGGTCAAACTGCACTCATCTATTTGTTTATACTCATATTTGCACTCTTTGGATAATAGTTTGTTGGCGGGTGGTCGAACCGCACCCAATTTGTGTTTATACTCCAATCCGCACTAGGGGCCAGAGTTATTTGCTGGACGGTCAAACCGTGTCCATGTCCTGGTTTGGATTTTGGGCTCGTCGATGTTCAGGCAAGGCTTGGATAGTTCACTGTACTTCGGGCGCAAACCAGGTCATGGATGGATGTATCACATCTTCTTCGGATTGGATGGTCGAACCACGTCCAATTTAGGCTTGGGCTCTTAAACTGTCCCCTACATCCAGGGCACGAGTTGATGCGTGGATGGTCATATCCCACCCACTTCCATTTGGATCTAGTTTCTGTCGAGCCTTGGGGGGTAAGATGAGTGTTTTAAAGAACTTCGAGCTAGAGAAAGGGATGAGATGGTCAGATCGCATCCACTTTGAGTCATGTGTTTGTCCTCAAGTAAAGGGCAAGAATTGAGGAGCGGATGGTCGAACCGCATCCACCTTTTCTGTTTATACTCCAGTCCACACTCTGGGGACCATAGTTTTTTGATGAGTGGTTAGTCACACCCGTTTGATATTTATACTCCGATCCGCGATCTGGGAACCAGAGTTGATCGATGGACGGTCGGATTGCGTCCATCTTTTTGTGTTTATACTCCAGTCCGCACTCTGGGGAGAAGTGTTATATGATGGGTGGTCAGTCACACCCGTTTGATGTTTATACTCCAATCAGCGCTCTGGGAACCAGAGCTTATCGATAGATATACGAACCGCGTCCATCTTTTTGTGTTTATACTTTGACCCACACTCTGGGGAGTAAAGTTTTATGATGGGTATTCACTCACACCCGTTTGATGTTTATACTCCGATCCACGCTCTGGGAACCAAAGTTGATCGATGGACGGTCGAACTACATCCATCCTTTTGTGCTTATACTCCGATCCGCACTTTGGAGACCATAGTTTTATGCTAGGTGGTTAGTCACACCCGTTTGATGTTTATACTCTGGTGCTGTAATGACCTGCCTTTTTGGACGTTTTAAGTAGACACGCATGTCGAACTCAAACCATTCAAAATGGCAGATTGTTATGGGGTAAATAAGAAAAAGAGAAAGGAATAAACAAATACAGAATCTCGCAGTGGAATGACAAAATATAATAATCAAATAACAGCTCATAAAGTTGTTTACAAATACATTTGATTATACTTACAACACAGAATAAGAGTTACACATATCAGAGATAAATACATAACAATGCAGCGGAACGGTATGATGCAGTGGAATAAATATAATAAATAATAATAATACAAATCTTCATCTTCGTCCTCCAGAAAGAAGGTCTTCAACCCTGAAATGCTCAGGTTGACCCGAGCGAATTGAAAAGACAAAACTCTCGAGTCAGAACTAAAAGATCTTATGTAAGTTAAATCAACGGTAAATAAATATGAGTGTAAACGGCGTCGGAGATGTTTATGGGTTTTGACATCTCCTATCCAGTGTCTAACATGAGTGCAATAACTTAAGAGATGTTCGAGATTCACATCTCCTAAGGATCCGTTAAACTATCTACTATGCAGTACAATACGCTATTATAATATGTCTACAGTAAAGTAAAAGTATTAAAATAGCGTTAAGACGTTACCCATATCCCCCTTAACACATTTTATATATTCCCATAGTCTATACAGTACCGTACGCTCCTCCGAGAGGTTTACACAGAGAGCACTACATAGGTATGGTACAAAAAAACTCATAGAAGGTGCGCTAGGGCATGTGAACACGGCACACGAGGAGATGCCAAGGTAGATATACCAATTGCACTCCCGGACTAGTGGTAATGCATAGCAGCTACTATCACCCACCTCGGACAAACTGCCATAATCAAAATCGAGGGGTGGCCACCAAATCAATCACGAAGTCAGAATGTAGTATCGAAGAAATATGCCCGATAGGAGGAATGACCTCACTTGGACTGGTATAGCTTCTGATTTTAGTCACATCTAAGCTGACTCACGGGAGTCAGGGTTACGTCATACCTTACAGAAATCGTTCACCAAACCATCCTACTTCATTTCTGGAATCTCCACCACGTACACAGTTGTTAAAGTGGTTTTCGGTATTGGCAGAGAGTATGACAATATCCGATCCCGGTCTCTTTAACAACCAATCGCTTATTACACACTGGATGGTTCTTTTATATTTCAAAAAGTCAATTTACCATTGATATCAAAATATCATATTCTCAAACCATATCGCTTTCAAATCATATTCACTTTGAAATCATATTCACTTTGAAATCATATTTACCTTTGAAATCATATCGTTTCCGAAATCATAATTTCTTTCAAAAATCATACTTCCATAATAGGTTAACCCTTACTTCCAAATCATCATATTCAATTTATTATAACATTTAAATCCCAAATTTGGTTATAACATCATTTAACCGTATTCACTTTAAAATCGAGGATTCAAGACATAAACACATCTACTTTATGTAGTTGAAATTTAGAAAGATAGTTTAGATAGCATAAATAGTTTTAAATAGTTGTAAATAGTTAAAATACTCTAAAATAGTTTAATTAAAGATTGAAGATACTATTAAATTTATTTAAGGTAGTTAAATAGATTTAATATAATTAAAATAAATTAAATAGCTTTAAAATAAGTTAAATTATGTTAAAATAGTTTAATAGTTTGAAAATCTTAATAATTTAGAAAATTTAAAATAGTATATTTTTAAACAGTTTATATTAAAATATGAATTTGGAATTAATATCAATTTAAACTATCTATTTTATTTCAACACATCTAAACCATTTCAATTTCCAAATCAACAAAACCCAATTTTTATATCTTTCAATTCAATTTCTTTCCAATCCAAGTTTGAAATATCAATTTACATTATTCCAATTTCAATACATTTCTAAGTTATATTTCAACCCAATTCAAAGACTCAATTCCGATAAAATTTCATTTATACTTAAATTTCAACTTTAAACCTTTAAATAATTTCTTAAAGTAGTTCCTTTAAACCAATTCACATTTCAACACAAGACTTGATTTTCCAATAATAATTCAATTTATATAAATCAAATTTTTATTTCAAAATATCATTCAATTAATTTCAAAAATTAAGGATTCAGAAATCATTTAATTTAACCTATCCGGTGTCCGTATATAATTCTCTACCCTATGGTCAAGTGATACGGATATTTATCATTTCAATCCGTAATTTGCAATTTTATGGTTATATATCATTTCAAACCGCAATCCCAAATTAAATAACATCCATAAAATCGCTCAAGTCTATCATTTCAACCCATAACGATTTTTCCCTAATCTATAGATCGTTTGGGTATATATCATTTCAACCCATAGTGAACTTGCAGTTTATAACGATATAAAATACAACATCCATTCATCCAATATAAAAAATCAAGCATCCATCACAATCATCATCCAAATCAATCAATAAACGTTGATAGAAAATTTATAATCAATAACAGGTATTTAACTGGTAATTTAAATTCAATAATAAATTAAATAATAGTTTAATTCAAATAATTCAAAATTAACTGGGACGACGATTTAAAATATACCAAACAGCCATAAATAAATTCCAAATCACATCATAAATTAATTTAACCAACATAAGAAATTTTAGAAGTTGTGAATGGGTCAAACCACTCACCTTTTGAATTTCAATTGAATTTAAATCCAATTTAAACCCAAAATTTGAGCGGTCTCAGAATTCAACCAAATCAGCGTCAAAATCTCCAAAATTTCGATATGATCCCAACGGATCAAACCGCGCGTAAATCCGACCTCGTATGCGAAAGTTAAACGTGTTAGAACATTGAGATTCAAATTAAAAAAAAGATACCTTATCAGAAGAATCCACGTCAACTGAGGCCCGTACAAAGCCCTAACCTACATCACGAGAACCATACGACTATCTTCGTTCAGCCACCGATCACTACCCTCTGCCACACGCCTCTCGAAGCGCCGCCACCGAGATCCAAGCACCCAGTCGAACTCGCCAAGATCAGGCGACCCTCAGACAATCGCGCGCAAGCCTCTGGTGCCTCTCGTCGATCGCGCCGCCACTGAAAGGAACAGCCATTGCTGGCGATTTGTCGTGACCTGGAGATGAACGAACCCCCGATCCATAACCTACTCGACCCCCTCTACCCAATGGCGCCGCCCGATCGCCATTTAGTCGCAGATCTACCGTCTAATTCAACGGCCCAAAATGGACGGCCGTGGATAAATAGCAGGTTCCAGATCAAACAAAAAGCCAATTGTGAAAACGAATAGCATAATTAACTTGCGCTCGTCAAGAGCTTCAAATCAATATATAATACGATATAGTTTGTGGAGTTTGGAATTTTGATTTGAATTTGATTTTGAAATTGAATTGAGAAGTTTGTTTGGTTTGTCTGCCATTGAGAAGAAGGAGGAGACTGAAATGTACATACAAACAAATGAAAATGAGGAGTGGCTAGGGTTTATAACGGGCTATTTATAGACAAAGCTGAAAATTGAATAGATGGACAAGATTTGATTTGAATTGGAACGATAAACGACCCGAAAAGCCCGTTCTGACTCCGGAACGAAAATGGGTCATCCCATATATCAAAATAGATGTTTTTGATGATTTCAAATTCAATGGAACTGGTTTCAAGTCCAAATTCCATCGTATGAAGAAGTTATGTTAAAATCAGCTTATTTCAAATTGATTTCAATTGATTTCAAATAATTTTATTTTTAGGCATTTCGAGTCCGTACGGTCAAACGACAAGTCCGATCGCTACGAAACTTGAAATCCTATAATAATTCACCGTTACGGATTCGATGAAACTAGTTTCATCAAAATCCGGGTTAGTGGCCAAAATGGCTATTTTCACATTAAATAAATAAATTAATATTAAATTGATTAACCACCTTTCAATTCCAAATTTAATAATTAACAAGTTTTATCGATTTTGATTACCTAAACATATATAATAATTTAAAGTAAATTTACATATCAATTTCAGTGTTGGTTATTTCAATAATTACAGTGTTCAAATTCGACTACAATTAATCCAATTAATTAAAGTTTAATTCCAATAAATTGATTTTATTTGATTCAAATTTTTATACTCAATCAATTATTATTCTATAAGCATAGCTAACATTTGGTTTACATTTCATTATATTAATACCCTCCAATTTCCATCTTTTATTTGTATTAATTACCATATTTCAACTATATTGAATTTTGTCAATTTCACACGTTAAATAAAATTTAAAATCCCAAATTGATTTATTTATCTTGATTTCACTATTTTATAAAATCAATTATTACATAATGAATAAAATTAACATTTCTATTTATTTATTACATTCACAATTTACAGTCATTGTCTTAACTCACATTAATGTAACTTTTAATTCCATTCAATTACAATTGATTTCAAATTAATTTTAACAGCCTAAATAAATAGGTAACTTTTAATAATTGTTACCCTTAACTTTTATTTACACTATAAGTTTATTATTTACAAACCAATGTTACAATTGCTTCCCTACCCCTAATTTCATCCAATTACCATTAATAATATATATTCATTAGTTAATTAATTATTTACATTTGTTTTCTTATACTCAATTTAGAACCAAGTATAACATTTACATTATTTCATTTATTGGAATTTCATTAAAGTTGTTAATGATTTACTTAATTTAACATTATTATATTTCATTCTAGTTGTTATTTCATTAATAGTTCCAATTTTTTTTTTCTTTCAATATTAAATTACAAAAATCTTATTAAATTAACAAATTTAATAATCGAAAATTACGGGTCGTTACAGGTGCGCGCTCTAGGAACCAGGGTTGATCAATGGACGGTCGAACCGCGTTCATCCTTTTGTGTTTATACTCCGATCCACACTCTGGGAACCAGAGTTTTATGATGGGTCACTACAACAAAATGTACGTATAGCGTTTCAAAAACGCTATAAAAACGCTGCTATAAAAACCTTTTACAGCGTTTTTAACTACGCTGTATATTAACATGCCATTATAGGTCAGACATATACCATAGCAAGACAGAAAACGCTGTAGAATCCATGTATCTATAGGGTTTTTTTGATGTCATTAATATGTTTTACAGCGTTTTTGTTGATATATTCGATAGCGGTTATAATATGCTGTTAACTTTTTACAACGTTTTCTTCATTGCTGTGGTTTCTTTTTACAGCGTTTCTTTTGTTGCTATGATGTTTATTTATAGCGTTTTCTAAAATGCTTGGGTCCTATTTTATAGCATTTCTATAGCATTTTGAAAACGCTGTTTAATCTTTTCTATAGCGATTTAGAAACGCTGTTAAATATTTTCATAAAACTTTATAAACGCTGTCGTATTTTTCTCAATTCCTACCCTATATATAGCAGGTTCCAATTCTATATTCAGCCACAATTTATGTATAACATAGTTTATATAAACACATATATTTCATAACAAACATATATATTATATTAATCACACATTTTATAATCAACATATTATATTAATCACACGCCTTACAATTAACATGAAACATTACACAATAAACATACACAATATTCTTACATCAAAATAGATAATAAGTTCATAATATTTCAATGTAGAACAAGCAGCAACTAGTGACCAAAAGTAGTAATACATACAAGCATACAAACCAAACTATAGTCATGGCATCAAAAGTAACTTCGAATCCATAACTTGCTGCGGTATGTTACTATTTTTTTCCATCAAATATATCTATCCATTTGGAAAGGAAAATTTCTTTGTTATACGTATTTGATTAGGATTAAAAGACGAAAACATTAAATAGCTAGTTCTCAAGTTATTTTAAGCTTTATAAAACAACATGTGGAAGAATGAGCTTAAAATTTTTCTTTATACTTGTTTTTTGCTATTATTAATTGCAAGGTCAGTTACAATATAAACTGCAAACTCCTCTCTACTCTCTTATGATCCAAGTGCCTAACAGTGGTTATCAAAATGAGAACATTTAGACTACAACATGTGACAACAATAAACAAGCCGCTTTGTAGAATTTAGCTAATAGTGGTCATCTTCGGGTAGTGCATAACTATCAGCCCAGGTTCCATCCTAGTTGTTATATATAATATAAGTCCGATGGTCCCCGAAATAAAGATAATAATTATCTTGTCCTCCAAAGAAATATCCACTTTTAAAAAATAGTTGAACATTCCTGCTAAAAAAAATGGAGTTATCATAACTTTTAACTCCAATTATTGGAGCTTTACAAAGGAAAGAAAATGGAGTAATGCAAATTAAAAGGTGTTTCTGTATTTGCATCTGTACACTAATCTAGAATCATATAATAATACTATTTTAGTTTCTTTTGTCTTTATCTTTTCATATTAAAAAAAGAAGAAAAGAATATGATACGTACATTGTCTAGGAAACTCTAGAGAGCTTGCAATCCACAATAAAAAAAATACCTTATTTATACTATAAACCATTGGTTAAGAATGCCTGCTATAATAAAATTAACAAAGTACTATAACACATTTAATAAATTACAAACTGCAACTTCGTGGAGGTACCAACAACAACAATGTCAATAAATATATCACAATTTTGGATAAAAGCATAACAAATTTCCCATCTTTAATGTTTTATGAAGATTTTATAGATAATACTAGTTAAATAGCAATAATTTCTAACTAAGCCATCATTAATAAAAATTACATCTGATTTTAAACAAAAAGTACCTGGTAAACAATGCTTTTCACAAATTCAGGTGTTCCAGCCACTTTAAAGAATAAATTCCCCAAGCTTGTATTCCTAAAAACAACGCAAATCCTCTCGTTATCACTACAGATAAAATAATTAAGTAAGGTGAACAATTAGACTAAGACAAATACATGCCTGTCGTGCATGGAAGAGAAGAACATCATAATAATATGTATCCATATTTTTGAATACTCTGGAGGCAACAGTTAAAGCAGTAATGGTTTTGACAACCAATCAGAGCTAGGATGAGAAGTATTAAGTTGATGAGAATTATGGGTGGTAGTCATACTTTTTGGACTTAGTCGGCATTGATGATCAGAGTTACCATGACCTACTTTTACATAAAATACTTCAAGTCCAGGGTCGGACATGATAAAATAGTATGTTCCCCCATTTGATAGCTTTTTTTAATTATTGAGCTCGTTTCTAGCTACAATTCAAAAGAAATAGAAACCAAAATTATTGGCCATAATTATAGAAGATACATAAATCTATACAGAGGCCATATATTACTATTACATTTTGAAGATACTAGCTTGTTCTAATCATTTGAAAATCTACATTATGTTATAAAAGATACTTATGTCGGGATTTGAATTTGAATCATTTGAAAATTAAATTAAATTTCATCATATAATAGTGATTCGTATACATTACTATTTAAAAAAATTCTAAATTTTCTACTGTTATACCTTACCACTTTATAATTATGTTTCAAGGATCTATTTAGAATACACATACGTTTTTACGAATACATCTAATTTTCAGCATTTAACTCCGATATATAAAGTTATTTTGTATTATCTAAATACTATCATTTTTTTCACAAATACATTTCAAAATTTAAAATTGGAGACAAATCGAGTATTAGGTCTACTGAATATCCAATAGATATCATGGGCAAAATAATTCTGATCAAATTTGCGCCTAAGCTTCAAGTATTTTGCTATATGATAATGTGAATATAAGATTTCAGAGGACATATTTAAGACCTCAAAGATTAAACTAAGGGAAGTTCTAGAGGAGCACATTATGTAAAACTCCCATTCCAGGAAATATAGAAACCCACTATGTAATATCATTGATCATGATGATTTTTCCATGAATCCACTAGAAGTTTCAAAAATGTAAATAATCTGACCGCCAAATAGTCACGAAATGAAACACGAAGACTAGTTACTTCAAGTCTTCAACTATATTCTGCATACTTCCTAACCCACGTTCTATTTTCTGTGTAGTTGACCTGTGTTATCTGTACATTCACCCTTCCATATTATCTTATACATATAAAACCATTCGGCAAATTATAACATTCTTCCATTGATAATAACAACATATGCCTATATTCAAACATTTTGCTCTTGCTTCTTTCACGCGTTGGACATTCAATACAGATCCACAATATATTATCGGACAAATTTTGCTCATAAACCCATGTATGTCATGTCGCAATCTACCAATTTAAAAATAAATTTTCAAATTTTATATTCCTATCATTTTGCTTTTTATCAGAAGAACTTATGGTTTTTCCATTTGTAGAAATGACGAGCAAGATATGTTCAACATAATTGGATCAATGTTTCTACCTATAGTTTCCTTTGGCCTTAATAATTGCACAATGATTATACCAATAGTAGTAGCAGAGCGGGCAGTTATGTACAGAGAAAAGTATGCTGGAATGTACTCTTCATGGGCTTACACTTTTGCGTAGGTATCAATAAACTAGTCAATTGAATTGTCAGTTCATAAAATATACCGAAAAGCATGCTACACTATGTAGATTCAATTCATAAATAATTATATCCAGGTACTTCAGGAATCCTGTTACATTTACATCAGCATGTAAGTGTATTATTAGTTAGTTTAATTTAATCCGCCAATTTGGAAAGACACAAAACGAATTTAAAAGAGTTAGCAAACTTTATATTAAACATAAAGGCTTCTACTGCTCGTTAATTATTTTCGATAATTAGTTTGAAACCAATCCTTGTTATATTCCAATAATTAGTTTGAAAGTAATCATCATTATATTCCAATAATTAGTTTAAAAGACAAAATATTTTCTCAAATTAGCTCATATAAAAAGATTATCCTAACTTGTATTCTAGTAAACATGCATATTGTCACTTGTTCTATTGGGGAAAAAATGACTTGAACATTAAAGACCGCCACCTTGAAGTTTGGATCGGATCAAAATAGTTGACTATGACAAATAAATGTATCTTTTGGTCAAGACCATTAAATCTTATTGGACTGAACTCTAAATGCAAGTGGTGTATCTGATAATGTTACAAGCTATCTTGTTTCATTTTTAAATAGTTATGTCGAGAACTTCTCAAATTAGCTCTCAAATTTTAGTTTATTTCAACCAGAACAAGGTGACCCAATTTCAAATATTCGTCAACCTAAAGAAAAAAGGCACTACATTAATAATATGATGTTTAACTTTTCGATTCTATGGATTATATTCATCACGTTAAGATTTGAAGAGTGAATGTGAAATTAATTTACAAAAATATAAGAACAGGCTTTTTTTGGCCTCATTATTAGCATATCTATTAATTGCATTTGAAATAATAATGATGCTAGCCTATAAAAACCTTAGACACCTAAATGATATCCAGTAATAAAGCCTTGACATTCTACTAGAAAAGCTAATATTTTCTCCAATTTAATGATGTTGAGGAAAAAAACATAACCTACATTATCAGGTGATATGCAACATTGGCCATTTGGTTTGGCTGACGTAGTTGCTAACTGAGCAAGCAGCATGTTCTCAGCAATTCCTGCACTAGTTGTGCATTGTGTAGTTTCAGCAATCTCTTTCCTTATTCTTAATGCTAAATTTTCAGGATCACATCAATAAATGCTTCATCGCAGCTCATTGCCTGCAGTATATTCTCACAAATTGTTACTAGTGAGATGGAAATGAAGCGTGATCATTATTTGTTATATTAAATAACTAGTCTAGCATCACAACCTCCCTAGCTGAACTATTGATATTAATTTTCATTGTTCATCATCATTGGCCTTCCCTTTTACCTAATTTCACATCATTAGAAAAAATTCAAACAATTATCGTGTGTTGTTAAAAATACAAATTCTATCATTTACAAACCTGAACTTTGGTGCAATATTTGTGCAACATGTTATAGAACTTATCAGCAACATGCAATTTAAAAAAAACATCTAAGAATAAAACTGATCAGACAATTCTCTCATTTTATACATTTTCGTAATAGTAAATAATCTTCATTAGAATATGTGTTGGTGTGTGTGCGCGTACGTATGTATGTGTGTGTGCATGTATGTTTATATGTATGTATGTCTATATATGAGGTTCCTCGGTTACGAACTTACTATACATCTTCATATGCCTCAAAGTTGTAAGGCATGATTACAAGTTCTGGACAGCAATCTTTAGCACTCTGACTACAAATTGAGATATTGCATTGCTGAAACAACTAAGAGAAGACCAATCAAAACTAAACGAAGATCCTGACATAAATATAGAATGTTCCTAACATCAAGCATAAGCATACATGTAGTTTTAATAGTGTTGTATCTTAAACATAAAATGAAGTAAAAACTAAATGGAAAGGATAAGGTTATTATATAACAGTGTACTTACAGTTTTATGTCAATAATAAGCCCGAGAATACTACGTTGTATTGTAAAACACCTGCACATAAAAAAGTCATCAAAAAACTGTTAGTGAACTTATTTTCAATTTATATAACTGCAAAATACATTTTAATTCTTATCATATACACAAGGATATAGCCAATGCCAGTAAATACAACATTAAACAGCAAAGCAAGTAACAAAAAAGCTAGAAATATAAAAGCATCAATTAGTCAGCTAATCATATCTTTCACAAGTACTATGGTCAACAGTAGTATCCAATAACACCAGCCTTAATACTGGGAGCCAACTTTTTATGATGGAATGTGCTTAAAGTATCTGCAATTACAGCAGCCCGTGCAGCTCTTTGCTTAGAATAAAGCGCGAAATTTTCTATCTTGACCTTATCCTTAATAGACTCTGCCTCCTTTAAGGGAGTACCCTATAATAAAATAGTTCATTGACATTTCAGCACTAACTAGATCAATATTATATGAAGAAGAGAAGTAGAAATGAGGAATCTTACAACAAGTAGCAGAAGAGAATCCAATATCAGCAACTTGGCATCAAAAAATTTTGCAAGAGCTTTTGCTAGAGTCTCCCGATAGATTTCAGATCCTGCGTAACCATAGTGTTATGTCTATAGACCAAGCCGGAGAAAACAAATTGTTAAGTAAAAACTGAGCTACAACTCAAGGAATACACCTGCAGGACCAGATAGAAGTACGCTTAGAGAAGAAATTTCTTGGGATATTTCCATTTTTGCACTCCAGATGTACATATGCACAGGATAAAAGAGCCTTCTTTGTAATCTCACTGATTATAATTGCATAATTAAAATTTCAAGTTTAGATCCATAAAATATTTGCAGTCGCACTAAAACAATGCTTATGATCAAATGTTGGTTTAAATCACCACTCGTTTATAACAAATATAGAGATGTGGTAGAGCATAACAAAGGGTCATGACATTCCAAATATCCCTAAAATAAATAGCAAGTGAATAACAATATTAAAAAGCAAATGTACATAGTAAGATTAAGTCAACATTGGTCATATCATATGATGAGTCTACTCTTTTGAAATTGATGTAGGTTGACCATTTATGTGAAAAACAAAGCATGCTTAGTATGTTGCTGAGGAGAACCTAAGCAAAAATTTAATTTATGTTGTTACAGGTTAAATAAAGCACTTTAAGGTTAATGTTCCAAAAAGTACAACATATGAATAAAGTGATAAACAGATAAACAACATTATAGAAAACCAAGGCAAAATGATGTAACACCTTTCAGCGGTCAGGCTTAAAAATAGAGCTTAAACTATTTGATTGCTTCATCTACAGTACTCTACAAGGGATTCCTTGTTCTAAGCGCAAATTTAAGTACACAAAATACAAAGGCTATGATACACTAGAAAATGACAAAACTGAAATGAACAATGTGTGCATGCCTAACATGAATCAAGGAAGCTCTAGCAGTAATTTAGCTCCTAAAAGAATTGGTAAAAACAGAGATAAGATTGATCAAATATTTTTATTTTGACATCTTTTAAATTTTTTCTATTTCATGCTTTCACCGAACTATATATTCATTACCCAAGTTAGACTTTATAATACAAAACTTATATGCATAAATTTTCAAAAAACAAAATCAGTTGGTAATGCCATTGCTAATATGATTACTGTGTTTTACAAAAAACGATAAGGTCCCCTAATGCACATAATGGATATCGATAGATAATATATAAGCAATGGCATACAAGCTCAATCAACTGCGTTAAAAAGTTTAACTGACTTACTACTGTTCGACAATGAAAAATAGGGAAGACCTGTTTCGTAACAACTTATAAGCAAGGGCGGAGTCTAAGAAGCTAAGTAAAGTATACACATGATATATGAAAATAAAGAATCAAGAATACTAGTTATGGTGTTGGTTAAGGATTTGGTTAAGGGCTAACTTGAAACATGTATTTGGATTATTAATTTTCTATGTAATTTGGTACCAAATCAAAAGTATCATATCGATCAAATGACTTGGAATATCTAGCAACCTATAAATGAAAATTACATAAAACTAGCACAAATTGGAACAAACATAGTATGATAGGGAGGGACAACAATAAAATTAGATTTTACTTACCAAAATAAATATTTATGGAGAGTATGTGGATAAAAGGTAATCTGTTGCCAGTAGAAGATTGTATTAAATAAATATATTTGAACTAAATTTATCTCAGGAAAAGGCATATAATATTTTCAGAATACTAGAAGCTCACCTAACAAAAAAGAAATAATGTACAACGTTAGCAATTGACCATGTCAATCCATCAAATTTACCATGCTTTATGCTCAATCATATAAGAGTTTGGTTATAAACCAAGGAGTACATTTAGCCTCCTATGGTAAGACCTTCAAGGGAAAATAAAGCATAAAAGGATGCACATGTACATGGAGATAACATCTTAATCATATAGAAACTAGAATGATGCAAGCGATGACTTTATCATGTTAAGAAAAAATTAAAATAATTAACTTTACCCAAAAATTTCCTAAATTATATAAACATACTACTTGACTACAGAAACTTTTCTTCAAGTTTGAAGTTTTCCCTAATTTATCTTTTCAAATCTAAGCTATTAGATGATTTACCGCTCGGAATCGACAACGTAGACAATCTAACAATTGAAATTTCAATAAGCTTCCAAAGACTAGAGATGATCACACACAATTATATGGTAGCGGGGACTACGACTTTGCACTAATGACGATTAGGATTTTGTAGTAGTGGAAGAAGCGTTGATGCACTCTTTTATGGAAGTAGCGATTAAGATTTGAATTTGGACTTTTTGTATCTTGGGATTGGGCTCCAAGACCTACCAGTCTCCTTCTCTCTCTTCGTTCTAGAAGCCATGATTTTGGAATTCCTAGGATTAGGGGGAAATCAGGGTTTGGTGTTTTCTTTTGGTGGGAAAGGTAGAAAAAACATTTGTAGAACAAAAAATAAAAGGGGGAAAGAGCGGCCTCGTTAAATTTCATTGAGTAAATTGAAGTTAAACACATACAGCGTCATTAACACACTATTCTTATCCCAAAATAAATGAAGACAGCAACAACCTGTTAATCGCTATCCATTTTTGCCATTAATATTAATTTTTCTTGTAGTGGGTGGTCAGTCACACCCATTTGATGTTTATACTCCAGTCTACGCTTTGGGAACCATAGTTGATCGATGGACGGTCGAACCGCGTCCATTTTTTGTGTTTATACTCCGATCCGCACTCTCGGGACTAGAGTTTTATGATGGGTGGTCAGTCTCACCCGTTTGATGTTTATACTCCGGTCCGCGCTCTAGGGACCAGGACGGTCGAACCCCGTCCATCTTTTTGCTTCATACTCCTCCCGGAAAGTCGAGGGAGAGAGTTTTTGGGTAGACGATCAAGTCAAATCCACCTCAAGCTGCAGTCGTGTCCACGTGTTGAGGGTGGTGGTTGATGAGTAGGCAGTCAGTCATGCCTACTTTAAGTCGGCCTCTGCCAACACAAAATCGGCCTACCCATGAGTGGATAGTACCGAATATGATCACCCTTTGGTTGTGATCAACAACCATAATGGGCCCCGAAGCATACATATAGATATCGACTCTAGATCTTGGCGATGATCATACCCTCCTCTCAAATTTGAACACATCACCGCCTTATCCCTCCACCTTGTTTCACATGCCTAGAACCAAGGGTTAAACCCTTTTATCCAATGTGTAATAGCCTTCCTCTGTACCATGATGTGAAATAGGAATGTGGCTTAACATCTTTTCACTTATTTTCATTTTTAATACTTCATAAAAGGTCACATCTCCTTACTTAAGTACACTTATGTTATTAAAATTTATTTTATTTTCTATTTAATTTATTTAAAATGTGTAAATATGTTACCTCAACTTTTTAACGGTGACAAATTGAAAATTTTCAACAAGGTTTTCGGTCACATTTTCTTATTTTCTTTCAACTGATCATTTTTGTAAACCAAATTGTAAAAATGAATTTCCCATTATTAGTTATGAATTAAAAGAGGGCTATTTTAATTATTAAAACCATTATTTGAAATTTTAAAATTAATTAAATATTCACAAACCAAAGCGATAAAATTCTGGGTCGTTATATCATCACCCTTACCGTATCACGATCTCGTCGCCGTGCATACCGAGGAACTCCCACAGTGTCCATTAGCGGCTTTACAATAATTTAGTCATATTCTAACTTGAATTTTTGGAAATTTTCTTGTCTGCTTCCCGATTGTAGACTCTGCTCTACGAACTATAAATATGGTTGATTCAGCCCCACCCGCTGTGGACTTAGCTCCATGGACCAACCCATGCACGATTTGAAAGATCTTCTTAATAGGGTTAACTAGCCTTGACTCCTAACAAATAAACTAGCAAACAATGTGGCGATGCATGCCCTAACGTGGTTCGTACAATTGTAGCCAATATAGACCGTTAGGTGTAACCTACGTCTTTCCCATTGAACGCTAAAGACTGATGACGTTCTCGACCTATGTGTAGTCCTACTCCTTTATTTGGTACCAACAAATGCTGACATGGTGTCCCTCTTCGCTCATCATCCGATTTAGATTACCTTTTGCAATCAAGGCAATGCCCCCCATTCCTATTATTAAAGCAGAGTCTTATATCTATTGGGGTATTCCTTTATCTATATGCAAGCGTATACTCTCCATGGTTCCTATGGTTGGATATGGCTCGCATCAGTATAATGTACACACAAGTATGGGTAGCCCTTTGTGGTAGGAAGACTTCCATTGTGTAACACTACTGATCTCACATTCCAACCCATACTAATGGCTAATGTCATTCTATTCATACAATCGTTTATTAACTTCAATAGTTTGCACCCGTCATAAACGCATACTTGAGGCTACATGTATATAACATTTATATTTATATATTGATTCATCTTTTCTTAATCATTTTGCCTCTACAATTCACTATTGACCATAATTCCTTACTTCATTACGTGTTTATATATTGCTTACTTTAGGGTTAATGACTGCTTTCTTTTTAAAAGATTTATATTGTCTTTTCTATCCCTTTACCCTCTTTCATCATTTTCTATTTCTATTCTCTTTTTACCCTTTTATTTATTCTTACCTATGCTTATATATATTTTTATTCAATTCCCACCTTTATTTGTATCATATATCTTTCTTTTAGAATGTTCTTATCATGTTTCTATCTCTTTATTTAACACTTTGGGATTTTCTGCATTTTAATGCATTGAAATTACGTCGCTGCCATGGAAATGTTAACATTGTAAATTTCTATATCTTACCCAACGGGAAAGTTTGTGTGGTGTTTGGAATTATAAAGAATTATCCTTTCATGGTTATTAAAATAGACAATACCAAATATGGTAAATATTTATATTATATACATCTCTTTCTTTTCAGGTGTGTTCCTTGTCATTTCAAACAACGCACTTTTATTTATTTTAGACTTGATTAGGAATGGAAATAGGGTGGGTTCGATGGGCTTTTTATGCTCCAAACCAGTCCTGAGTTTTTTAGATCCTACCCTAGACCAGGCCCATAGACTCGGTGTGGGTCCGAAATTATGCCCCTAACCCGGAACCCATACAGATCAGGGTAGCCCCCCCTCCCGCCTCAAGACCCATTGAGGCTCTATGTATTGATTCAAAATTGTGTACAAATGTACATGTATATTTATTTATATTTGTTGTTACTAAACGATACATTAAATACAAATAACAATGTGTTTACAATGGTAAAGGAAGATAATAAAAATAAGGTTTACAATAACAGTTCAAAAAAATATGTATATGTTATTGTATAAGTATCGGTGATGCAACTAAATAATATATATTTTTTTATAGATTATTGATTGAAAACATTATAATATATATGTCATAATCACTTATATCTAAGAAGTTTAATAAATCATCATTATAGCAACAAAGCAATTTCATGAGATGTCGATGGTGCGGGCTTGGTTAGGGCGGGTTAGTCGAGCCCCAACCCGATCCTAGACCCGGAGCTCTCAAGGACGGATCACGGGTCTGCCCGCCCAGATGACCCAATGTGGCGGGTCTGGACAGGCTATTGCCATCCCTAGACTTGATAATGTATAGAAATTCACGTTGCAATATCCTAAATTCCAACGAATTAAAATACCACTTAAACCCCTAAAATCTTACTGTGCCTTATTATTTTACATTTTTATTATCCATTTAAATATAAATCTGGAATTATTACATCGAACATAAATTCATAGTTTACTATTTTCAATAATAAATTTAGGGACCGTTAATATCCCAAACATTCTCCAGGTTTGCATTCATATAACATATATAGATATCGAGTTAATAATTGCAGAAAATGTAGAGAAGGTTATCAATTTAATTTATGTGTATAGATTTAATCTACAACTCCAATTTAACATTTCAGACATAAAAGAATAGATCTATAACGATATAAATCTAATAGTATACAAAAGTATATAATATTTCCACTCACCTTTTTAGCTTTTCAAATCTCCAGATCTAATCCATGTTATTCCACTTTGACTCCCTTTTCTTATTATTTGGATTTATACACCGCAAGAGTAGATAGATTATCAAAGATCTAGATTAGAAAAGAGATTTGAAGTTTGATTTGCATTTTAGATTCAGATTTACAATTTACCTTGGCTTTGGCAATTTAATTTGAACTTATTCTCTTCCTCAATCATCTTCTACAATTCTCCAATTTTATATACGTATAAACTAGAACTAATTTAAAATTTTAAATTTGTGGAGAAGAGAAAATGGTAGAGCTCCGACGTCGCTTCGAAAATATGAGTTTAGAAGTGAGAATCTATGCCTATATTTATAGAGGTTCAAATCTATGTCAGCCGTTAGATTAAACTGTATTAAATCTAGGCTGTTTGGCCAAAGATTTACTGTTGATTTTTCACTACCAACGGTCGACCACTTATATCCTTGGGTCGAACGCTACCGGTCAACCTAGGTGACTTATGGGTCGACCTGTATGTTATTTAATGCGTAAATTAATTAGCGTTGATTTTCTTTAGTTTGGTTCCTTATTTGTTCGATCGATTTCAGTTTCTTACCTTTATAAATTTCTTAACGTCTAAGCTAATGCTAGTTGTCCATTAAATCTAACCGATAGTAATTAACATTAGTTTATTACTTTTATTTCCTTAATTGCATAAATAATTATTTTCGATTCAAAAACTATAAATGTTAATAACTTTTTTGTTTGAGCTCCGATTGAAAAAATTTATATATGAAAATTGATCGACAAATCGTCATGAACGTAATGGTACATGTTTCGTTGTCAAATTCCGATGTTTGTGAAAATTCTATTTTTCATCATTATTATTTATTTATTAAATTTTTTTTTAATTAATTGTCGTAAAATCATAGGGTGTTACAATATAAATAACTATATTTCATAAATAATATTTAAATTAATTAATATATAACAATTATAAATCAATTAAATCATGTGGTATTTCGAAGAAATCAACAACGCGGTTGTGCAACTCGCGGGTGTAAATTCAGTCAACGATCAATATCGAACAATTCAAATATTAACGTTCACACGTCACCTTAGCTAGTGGTGTGAAAGTTTGGTCTAATTTATCAATTACCTTTTAGTAACGATTATTTATACCAATTTTCTTCATCAACATTATATCATTTCAGGACTTATTGGATTTGGTTTTGATCAAAATTCCAATATCATCCATATTCAACTTTGTTAGTCCTTAAACATAGTCTTTGGTTTAATAATAACATTTATTATTAATCATATTGCTTTGGCCAATGACTTTGACTTTTAGTTGACTATAGTTGACTATAACGACCCAGAATTTCGAACAAATTAAATTGAAAATATTTAATTAATTTTAAATATTTGAACGATGATTTAATTTGAATCCCGAATATAACTTTGAAACTGACGATTAAATTATAAAATTTAATCTATTGTAAGTTGAATAAAATTTGAATCTTCAATTTTAAGCCGAAGAAAAATATTTCAAAGGCTTAGGAAATTTATATTGATAATTCTGAAGGTAATAGAACTTTCAGAATTGAATTTGAAACTGTTCTGTTTAGTTTTGAAATTAAATCGTTCGAATCGATATGTAAAAATAGCAGTCCGAGGAACAGTCTCGGAATTCGACGAAACCAGTCCTATTGGGTCTGAAATATTGAATTATTACCGGATTTCAATTTTCGTATTTTTCGGTGTTAATACGTGAGCACACGGTGAGAGAACGCATTGGATTTTAAATCAAATTCAATTTAAAATTTAAAATTTAAATTATCGGTCAACACACCACGTTATTTTCCTTTAATCATGCCCCGTTGTCTCTGCCTAAAATCGCGCCTGGAATCATGTGATAAGAAATCATGCAAATCATTCTTTGTTCAATTTTAAATACGTCCTCTCCCTCTTCAGTTTTCAATTAGCAAAATCAAAGAAAAGAAATGGCCGAAGCCCTTTACTCTCATTCAACAAATAAAAAAAATGAAATCAATGCCGAGGGGTTCCATTTAGCCGAAGCGACAGTGTCGCGATCCAAGAGAGGGCCGCGGCAATGGGGCGACGACCTGGAGTAGGCGCGAGGCGATGGTGGCTCGCGTACGCGAGTCGAGTCGCGAATCGAGGCGGAGCTTCGCGGCAGTGAAGCAAGCGCGCACGACTGAGGCATGGGCGAGGCTGGTGTCGCCTAGGATGTGGAAAGGGGGCGACTGGCGTCGCTGGTGGTTCTCGAGCTGGGGCGGCGCGTATGCGTGGAGAAACGCGGCGAAGGAGGTTGGTGGTAACGATGTTTTCTGATCGGCGAACCTCGAAGTGGATGGTCGTGTGGTAGCGTTTCACAGCAGCAAGTCGACTTCGATATCTGGAAGCAGTTCTTTGTCACAGTGAGGTATATGAAATTAATTCAATTCAATTTAGATTTGAATATGAATTTAAAAATATGTACAGAAAACATATTTCTATTTCGCTAGATTTTAAAATACATACATATGTATATATTTAGATTTAAAAGAAAGAAATTTAACAGTGAAAATAATTTCTGTTTTATAATAAATACTATTACGATTTTACAGTAGAGATAGACAGGAAGAAAAATAATTAATTAAACAGCTAGATTTTTATTTATTTATGCAAAAGTTAGGTATGTATACATAAGCAATTTTCAAATTTTATCTATATAAGATTACTTTTATATATGTACATATGGGAAGTTTCAGAAATAAAATAAATACGCATTTTAAATCTGTGAGTTATTTTAAAATAATGTATCTAAAGTAATTAAACTGGTTGATCAACTTGTTTTGATTATTTTTACTAAACATAATTTATTTAAGGAAACTTAGTTTAATTTAAATTTTTAGTTAAAACAAATTTATTAAAGGACAAAATTGGTCTGAAACGAAACTATCAGTTAATTTAAACAATTAAAAAACGGAGATTGGTTATTTAATTGGTTCGAATATTAATCAACTGTGTATAAATATTTATACAAGGTATAAATCAAGAAATCGAGTCAAGATGGAAATTGGATGGCAAATATAAAGCTAAGGTGAGATTTTTCTCACTCAAAATTAATTGCAGTTTTTGACTGATTGATTGCTATTGGATGTGATATTAGATATAGTAGGATATATCTATATATATAGCAATATATACATATTGGCATATGTATATATTGGATTGATGATTTCCCGCCTCGTATAGCGGATGAGACCCTATTGCGCCGTTAGTAAGTGGATGATTTTATAAAACCCATATACCGCGATATTCCACCTCGAAGTGGAATTGGTATTGTGCTAACGTCTTTGGATGCAGGGAAACAGGTTGGAGGGATCCAACTGGATTCCTCAACTGTATTTATTTATTTACAGATATTGATGTATATTCTGTTATCATGTTGATATATGATATTGAATGTTGTGATTGACTAATTGGTGCTGTTGCATCATCGGATTCAAAATTTTGAAGTTTAAAAATAACGATTTTAACTTTAAAAGAGATTTTTAAGTATACGTTTTATTTAAAATTTTGAATTGATTTACTTTAAATAAATAAATGTTATAAATTTAAAGTTATGGAGATTATAATGTTAGTGGAATATAACCAAAGTGTCATTTTTGACATAAAAATCGATTTATTTATAAAATGGTTTAAGTTGGGATTTTTGAATAACTATAAACGATTTGTATAAAAAGATTTATACAAATTGATATTTATAAATCAAATGTTGGAATTATAAAACAAGTTTTTTATAAGTGTTAAAATGAAGTATAAATTGGATTTCGGCATTTTAATTGAGATTTTTGAACAAGTATGAATGGTTAATAGATGAGATTTATAAATAGTATAAAAGTAGTTCGGTTATAGTTGAAAATAAGGTTATAAATGAAATCTTATAAGTAATAAGATTTAAAATCTGTGAAGTTTAAAAGAACGATTTCTTTTAAAATAAATGAATTGTAAGTTATTAACTTATAAGATGGACCTTTGGTATATACATTGAGTATAAATTGAATAGGTCATTAAAGAAGATTTATAAATCGAATTGTTAATAAAGGAGATTTATTAAATTGAAGTTGTTAGAAAATAGAAATAGAATTTATAAACGTTGTTTTATAAATTTGAGATCAATTGAATTTGATAAATTAAATATAGAAGGTTGTTAAAGGAGATATATTCGCGATTTTGGATAGCGAATTATTATTGAAATAAAACGTGTAGAAAATAGTAAAATGTAATTAGTGAAGTATATTCACGATTTTGGACAGTGAATATATTGTTAAGTAAAATGGATATGGTTTTGGAAAAGTGATAATTGAAATGAAGTAATTGTTTTGAAAGATGTTTTAAAACAGGTTGAATATCGAAATCATAGATTTCAACATTTATTGTTGAAATAGACGTTTTCGAGAAATATAAGGAAATTGTGGACTATAACATTGTTGTTATAGTAAATGATTTCCGAAAGGAAATGTTTTATGTAGTATTGGGATTTATATATCTATCTTAAAATCCGAATTCCTATACTAGTGATTTTGAGTCGTCGTAACGATGTTTTACGTAACATTCGTTTTGACTCAAATGTTTCCTTAAAGAATGAATATATACTTAATATTGATTTAAGTATATTGAATATTTTCAAATGTTGAAAATAAATAGTTTTGTGAATTACTT
Source organism: Allium fistulosum (assembly GCA_030737815.1). Classification (NCBI taxonomy): domain Eukaryota; kingdom Viridiplantae; phylum Streptophyta; class Magnoliopsida; order Asparagales; family Amaryllidaceae; genus Allium; species Allium fistulosum. Next base: position 716,673,985 of record CM060904.1, read on the forward strand.
ATTTTAAATAAGTATGGAATTGCTTTTCCAATATGAAACGAAGGGTTGAAACTTTATCTTTTAAAGGTAAATTGAAAAGTGAATATTTGAAATTTGTTTTCAAACGGTTAAGTGTGGAAATTTTATATCTAGTAAAGATATTTTGGGAAATAAATAATTTGGAAAATTATTTGGAATCTGATGATGTTGCGCATCTTTATTGATAGTTAAATAACCGACTATCAATAATTACCTTGAGTAGGTATTTGTTGTGAATTGGATGAATTTGAATGCCACACTTATTTTTGAATAAACGCTCACTATTCGGGTTAGCCGGGAAAGGACCATGGGGTCGTATAACCCATTCCGAATATGTGATACGTCATTATGAATTGCATTCGAAGACCGGTGTTGAAGACCGGATATTTTTGAAAACGGAAGGATTACCGTCGAGTTACTCTACATCGGCTGATCTCCGATTTAGAGGTTTTTATCACCCTTAGTGACGGGAAGTCCGGACGTGATTAGAAAATTATCCGGATGTGCAAGGGCTTCGTGAGAAGTGCCTTCGGTTCTGTTCGATCCCGGAACAGACTTGTATGGATTGTGTGTCTGACGTTACAAATTGAGATATAAAGCTGATTTCTTTCAAATACATATCTGTTGGTGGCGGAGAATTTATTCTCTTAGCTTAACACCCTTCTCTGAGACGTACGAGCTTAGAGGTTATGTAGTTGAATTTATCAGCAATATATTCCCAATTTGGTAACGTGGCATACTGAGTGTTGCTGTGAAATGATCAGTGTTTGATCATTTGTGATATGATCATTTGTTGATCTTATATCTTTGTGATCATAGGTTGATCATTTGTTTGACCCAAAGCATGGCTTTGTAGAAAGCGTAGCTTTGTGGACGAGACTTCGTCGAGCCTCACACCCCGGAAATGGTCAAAACAGGAAGGATGCGGCAAGGTTCTAGGGAGTAGCGCCCCTTAGTGTATGTCATTCCTTCTGGATAAAGGTGGTATCATGGTATGGAGCCCAGATACTTAACCTCTGTGGTTGCTGCATTATTCTTATTATGTGGTTGTTGCGAATCGGGGATCCTCGGGAAGATCGGTGACGATCGGGGGATGGCATACGCGTGTCAGTAGTTACCTATTTTTGCAGAGGTAACCCGACCTTGTGTTGGCAGAGATCCGGTTAGGTTCTCGGGTCGTCTATTCCAGGGACGTACCCATCGTGGCATAGGAAGTTCCTTAGCCTGACCATTTGTTGGAAATCCAAAGAAACAATACGAGCCTTTACGATTTCAATTGTATAACCTGTCTCCTCAGGAGGCAGCTATAGCAGGCATAATATAATGGTACCTATGCTGGCTAAGATTTATATTCTACTTTCGAAATGTTTTCCACTATGCACTAATAATAATATCCAAAATGATTTGATTTTTTGCGTAGTAAGCATCTTTGACTAACATAAGAAGAAATCTCCTCCAAGTCTGCGTTTGCATTGTGTGTGTGGTGGGAGGTCTTATGGTAGTTTCATTTTCCAAAAGCATTGCGAATTGACTTTAAAGTTTTCCTGTTGTATAAATTAAAGATAAACTGTTTTACGATCTCACACCAGTCACCATGACTGACTCGGAGTTTATTGTTTCCCTTCTAAACTCTGGGTGCCCACCAATTTCCACACGGGCAGTCTAGAGTTATGTTATCAGGATATTCTGGATATTCTGGAGCTTTGGAAGCAAGCTGGATGGCGAGACGTAGTATTTGTATCTGATATTATTTTATTCCGCTGTGTATTCTGTATGAGGACAAGTATATATAACTGTCCATTGTTGTATATTGACTCTGATGATTGATGTATATATAAACTGATATAGCTCTTTGTTTTAAAAGACTAGTGGTTATTTATTATATATTGTTCCGCTGCGATGTGTAAGATTCTGATATTGTTTCTGCTTCTATTGTTGTTCTGTTGTTCTTTTCTTCTTCTTCTCCCTTTTCTTCTTTTTAAAACCATAACTTTTCGGGTTTCCGGCATTCGATGGCTCGGCAGTCGATAAAGTGAGTATCGATGTCGAATTTGTCGAAAGTCGAAAATTACGGGATGTTACATTGACCGTGCTACTAACCTCATATAACCGAGGAGAATAATCCTTTAACCGAATAATGTTTCACTTTCAATGTTTCAACTCAGACACAACTATAGTCATTTGATGGATGTCATACCACTATTTAACTATAATCAAAGTGGATTATCAACATTGAAGTTCAACAGTATTCTTTGGTCGAGAGAACTGTATAATATAGTCACTTCGTAATTTCCTGTTTGACCTTAGTTATTATTAACTAACATGAAACTCTCGAGTGAGTCATTGCATAGTTATCCAATAACTATCAATACGTAACCTCTTGGTGTTCCATCATTTATGAGTAATACATTGCCCAACATTTGAAGAGCATTATGCACTATGGTATCAACCTATGTATCGATATCCTTTCTCGAAACATCGTGGTTCGAAAATATTTAAAATAATATGTTATTTTACATTGTGATAGTGTCCTCATGACTACAACTACTTGTGATTATTATCTCATAACATATCAGTTGAGGGTTTTCTATTTTATTATACTTTAAATTAATTCCTTAATTAGTTATATCACTATATAACAATGTATATATTAAAAATTAAATACCTTTATTATAAACTAGATCGATCATAGAGTTAGATATATGTAACAAATTATATAATTTCCCCTAGGGCGTAACTTAACTCTCTCAGGATAGTCATGCCGTGATTTAATTATAATTAAATTCGACTATTCACATTGAAGTTCCATAACATTCTTAAGTTGAGGAAATCGTGTAATATCGTCATACTGAGATTTCCTATTATGAAACTCTCGACAAGTCATTCCATAATTATCCAGTAAATATAAGTATGTAAACTCTTGATGCCACAATTGTCATGAGTAATACACCATCCAATATTTGGAGAGTGCTACACACTCTAGTTTCAACGGATGAATGGATATCATATTCTTGAAATATCTTGACAAGGAATATTTAAATCAAAATGCCATTTTATTTGTGATCAATTACTCATGATTGCAACTATTTGCAATTACAATCACATAACATTTCATATAATAAGTTTCCTAATCTATACCTTAAATTAATTAATTACATCATAATATAAAAGTGTATAAAGAAAAATAGACACCTTTAATGCAAATAAGATTGACTATGGATACATATATGTAACAAAATACACAATTTTCCCTATGTCATACTACTAACTCCATCAATTATGTTGCTAAAGGCGAGTTATAAAGCATAGTTATCACCTCTATGATTATATATATCTAATATTTTTGGATATTGACATGTAAACTGTATTTATTTTTGGACATGTTGTGTATGAAGTTTGATGTACCATTTGTATGATATATTATGATATTGAATCTTATGTCTCTTTGATATGATATGCATTTAGTATATCATATGTTTATATTGATATTATATTTATTCCTTCTGGTTGTTAGATTTAGTGTGTGTGTGTGTGTGTGTGTGTTGTGATTGATATGCTCTGTGTTGTTTTAAATACTGCAATTGATGAAACGATATCCATGATATATGAAATCTGAGTACAACAGTGCATGGATTATAGGTGTTACGAATCGTGGGTCTAGGACTGTGAATGGATACCTAAAAAACCGAAATCTGTCTGCATCTGTATTCATAAAGCGGATAAATATCCGATATTTGAAAAAACTGATGTGGATGCGGGTATAAAGACATGCGTTCGAAAATTATCTGTTCAATTTTTTTCAAGATTATTGTCCAAATTATGTGTATTTTAGTATAATGAAAATTATTTATTTATTATTTTATTAAGTTAGAAGTTCATATTAAACACACTAAATGAATATTAACTGCTTAAAATAATTTATTATCATCATGTTTGTTTATTTTTAACAATTTAATAATCAATGGGATTGAAAAAAGTTTATGTTAAACTAAAATTATCCATTCATGTTTCTTGCTTTATCGATCATTAGCGGACTGGATAATTATATGATATTTGTCTGTATTTGTGGATGCAAATATCCGATATCCAAAAATAATTTCCGATACGGATATGGCACTATCCGTATCTGAAAATATCTGTTGACAGACCTACTTGGGTCATTACAATTTTATACGGTTTGGTTAACTACGTATAGAATTCTATCGAAAATGACCAGTTTGAACCAACGTTCCTATTGACATTTTGAATTGTCAAAATTCAACCGTAAAAATCCTTTAATATTATCTGAGAAACCTAAATATACGATATCATGTCACTTCAACTCAATTTGATCTTCGATTTTACCAAAGTTGGTTAATAATCTAACATATTTAATTATCGAATAAAATCAAATAATTTATAAAATTGAGGATCAAGTTGTGTTCAATTCAAATAACATGATATTATATATTTTATCTTTTTGGGATGACAATGGTCATTTTGTATGGTTGAATTTCAAGAATTCTGACCGTAAACAAGGCTACTGGTTCAAATTAGTAACTATTGTTTTTGATAAGTCGCACATATAATTCTATCTAAACAACCAACATATAAACTCTATATGATCTGAATTTTCAAAATCGACCATAAATTTTTTTTAATATTGTAATTGAAGCTTATATATATAATGCTAAATATAATTATAAATAAATAATATAAAATAAAAATAATAATATTTATTAAAATAAATCATTATACATTATAAAATTAACAACAAGTACTATTTCAAAAAATAACACAAAATACATTGTCAAAAATAATATTTAATAATAATGTAATAAAGTATGAATAACATATAATTATAAAGTAGAATTGAATAAACTAATAAAAAATGGATGTCCAATTCCCAACTATTGGTCTACAATAATTTATAATATACATATATAATGCGGTTCCAGACTTGATAAAAACCATTGCATTACATACTTATATAAAGTACGTACATTTGTTGAATGAAGGTGCTAAACCACAACCTATTAGCACCATTCACACATTAGTTTAATTTTTGAAAATAGGTAAATGGGCTGAGCCCAATAAGTAACAAGAGAAAGAAATGCAATCGGGTAACAGACCAAATACCTAAAACAACACCACATAAACTCTACCACCTCATATCCCAAACCCTAATGGAGTTAGGGCAAAACAACACATCCTCTAACAAAAAAATCAAGCAAAATAGTGGCTGAACTCCGAGAGATCTAGCAGCGAAATTCAAAAATAACTCGCTTAAGCCAGTTTAAAGGCTTAAGGAGGCTTCCAATACTTCGTCTCAGATTCATTCAACCCACGTAACTCTGAAATGGAGTGAAATCATTCTTTTAGGTGGTTTTCTCTCCAGCTTCAATTCGCGAGTGTATACTTTTACTTGAAGCTTTATTACGCCTTAAATTTGGAATAAGCTTGGCACAACTTGATGGATTGTAGAAATATTTGGGTGCTTTGGCGGTACAAGTTTCGAACTTGTTGCTGTTACGTTCCAAATTGGTTGAATAAGCTGGCTCAGACATCCAGCTACTTTCACCCCTCTCCAAATTAGATAAGTGAAAATTTTACTTGTTGATATTACTCCTGTAATGGTTGTAGCCTAATCTTTGATCATTTACAGCCCAGTGAAGCTTTTTATCATGCTCTCGAAGACTACAATTCATGCAGTAACCTCCAGAACTATCAGGTAAAAATAAAGTAGGCGTAGAATTTGAAAATTTAAATTAATGTCCGTATTATTAAAACAAGCCTTGATACTTCCCTTGCAATTATCAGTTGACATGTTATTCTTCTCGAGGAAACTACTTGAGCAGTTGCTTGTTCGATCTCTGTAACCCTCTAAATTTATCAAAGACCTCATCTTTAGTTTTCATTAGATACACATATGCATATCTAGTATAAGCATCAATAAATGTTATATAGTATTGGTTACCACCATAGGTGATATGATTTTTTAAGTTACCCACATCACTATATACTAAATCAAGCAAGCCAGTTTTCCTTTCTATAGATTTAAAGGATTTTCGGTGTATTTTTGCTTGAACGCATATTTCACATTTAGAAATAGTATCGAAATCACAATAAAAAATTAATCCTAGTTTATGCATATTTTTAAGGGAATTATAATTAACATGTCCTAGTCTACCATGCCATAAACTAATAGAATCAACAATATAAATAGAAGATTTCTTTATTAGATTCAACTTAACCATGTCGTTACAAGAGTATCTCTGTCTAATGAATTTGCCGTTCTTGGACAACACTAACTTATCAGACTCATACACCATCTTGAATCCTCCTTTATTAAGAAGGTATCCAAAGACCAAATTCTTACACATATCAGGTACATAAAATACATTAAATAATGTAAGAACTTTTCCAGAAGTAAATGTAAGTTCTATGGTGCCTTTTCCCAAAACTTTTCTTGGAACCTTATTTGCTCCAGTAACCTTGTCGGCTTCTCCATTATTTTCTTCATAAGTCTTAAACATATTACGGTCTTTGCAAATGTGAATGGTTGCTCCAGTATCAAACCACCAATCATTATCAGTTTCGCTAACGGAGTTGCCTCTTGCACTATAGCCACAAGCGAGTCTTCGACTACATTCACCTTTTGTTGTTTCTTCCGCTGACGGCAGTCTCGGGCATAGTGGTCGGGCTTGTTACAGTAGTAACAAGCACCTTTCTTTTTGTTGTTGGAATTTTTCTTCTTAAACTGTGTCTCATTCTTAGGCTTCAGCTTGTCAGTAATTTGAACATTATTTGCCTTAGAATGGGACTCAGTTTGTGGATTATCGTCTAGTTCGTGTTTACGAGAGTCCTCTTCAATACGAAAATGACGATGTAAACCGTCTAAATCATAATCCGTTTCCGCATGCTTTAATTTTTTCTTATAATCATTCCAAGAATTAGGAAGTCTTGAAATTATAACTCCAACAACAAAATATTCAGGGAGATTTATTCCAGCATCTTTAATTGCAAATAAGAAAATTTTGTTACTTGCCTCGGATATTCGCATTAAATGCCGATTCATAACTTCCTCGGATATTCGCATTAAATGTTGATTCATAACTTGAAGAGCATTGAGATTGATTGAACTCGAACCATCCATGGTTGAACTATTGTCTAAAATTTGTTGGATAATTGTGTCGATGATTTGAGAATAATGAAGATGATAACTGTGAACCTAACAGGTTGGTGATGCAAATTGTGGTGCGCACGTGTGGTGGTGATGCATAACTTCCATCCTCACATCAAAGCAAAGCTTTGGGTGCCCAAAAGGCCCAACCTTCCTTAGAGAAAACCATATATAAATCAATATATTCTCTTAACTTCCTAGATGTGGGACTATTCATCCTTCTCTCTTCATCCATCTTCTTTCCACTTCTTCCCTCTTCAAAAACAAACCCAAACCTAAAACTAATTTTGAAAACTTCCAACAGCAAATACTTTCAAATTTCAAAAATCAACATGTTCACAAATCATATATATAGTTAAACACAACATAGTAGTTCACTTTAGGGTGAACATTCATTGATTCAAACCATTTAAACATTACTAGAAAAGGGTTAAATAGTGACCGGGGGGAGGGGGCGACGGCTTCCGACGGCCATTTTCCGACGGGCCGTCGCCGGCCGTCGGAAGCCGTCGGAAAATCGCGTAATACAGGTTCCAGCCGAGCCTCTTCTTCCTCATTTCACAATACCCAAAACCTAGTTATTATTTCCCAAATTCACTTACCAAGCCTCCAATCACTAATTTCGTATCTTTGCATCCTCTCCGGCTACGAATTCAAACTCTCTTGCTTTCTAGCTCAGGTATAAACTCTTATTTTCATGAAAAATTCAATTTTTACCCTATTTCTAGATTTGCATAAGTTGATAAATTAGGGCTAATTGGTGATTTAAATTGTTTCCAATAGCGTTATAATAGTTTCTAGCATTCCTTGGTATACCTATTTCATCTTTTATCGTGAAATTGTGAAAAACATGTACAATTTGTGGTTGTTCGTGTATATGTAAATCGTTGTATATGCCTTGATTCTATGATTATATATGTGTGTAGCACTGCTATCATTGGTATTGTGTTAGTGGAAATAAGATAAAATGGATGCACGAGCTAGGAGTATTATATTGTGAACGTATTGACTTATGCAACAAAAAAATGCATGAGTCTAAATTATAATTGTGTGTATTGAAAAATGACAAAAATGTTAAACCAGCCTTAAGTTGATATAATACATCGAATAAATGTGTTAAATTAAAATATTTTTGTAAATGTGAACAGTTAGTAAAACTGTATTTTTTCGTAAAATGCGCACATTTAATTAACTAATGTCCCTTATAGAGTTTTTGACCCCGTCTGACGAGTGTTGTACACGATCATTATATAAATAGTCGTTTTTCTCAAAAAACGACCATTTATATTCATTTGGTACAATGTTTGTTGGATTTGTCCCTGTATTGGACAAGTTATGAACACAGTAAGCATTTACATTTTGTATACTACTTCGTCTCAAACGGTTCATAAAATTTCGGCCTAACTTTTCTTTTTTGTTTCCTGCGTACACGCATATGTGTACAATGCAGAGAACAAAAAAGAAATGCTGCCGAAATTTTGTTGAATCCTTTGAGACGAAGTAATATACGAAATGTAAATGCTTACTGTGTTTGTAATGGGAAGTAGGATGCCTGATCATGGAAAAAAATATCTTTTTGAAAATATTTTTTAATTGGTGAAATAGTTCTTTAAATTCAAATATTATACGACCATGAAAATAATCTTTTTCAAATTTGTATTCTTGAAAATAAATCTAAAATTTTGAACTTGTGACTCATTTTCTCATATAGGAAAAATGATTGATTATTTTGTTGATTGGAGGAGATAGATGTACCAAAGAAAAGGACTGAGAGGCTCAATAAAAGAAGATTTTTATAATGGTATAAACGTATTTGTTGAATTCTCTTTAAGTAATAACGGAAATGATTCAGAAATTCGTTGTCCGTGTAGTAGGTGTTGACATTTGAAGTATTTGTTACTAGATATTGTGAAAGTTCATTTGTGCCAAAACGGTTTCATATCCGAGTATTATGTTTGGGATCGGCATGGAGAAGTTGTAGGAAATACTTCTGTAGAGTCTGAAAGTGTAGTTAATGAAGTAGTTACGATGACCCGTATAGAAAATATGGTCGAAGATGCAGCACGATCAATGTTTCCTATGGTTGAAGTTGACGACGATGGTGGAAATGTTGAAGAACCAAATATTGAAGCAAAAAAAATTTATGATTGACTAGATACTGCTAAGAAACCTATTTGGGATGGTTGTAAAAGCGGCACTCAACTATCAGTAATCGCAGAATACATTACGATGAAGTCAAAATACAACATCACTGAAGCTGGGTTTACGGCTGTTGTACAAGCTGCAAAAAGACATATGCCGCTCGATAATCTAATGTGTGAAAATCACTATGAAGTTAAAAAACTTATATCGGCTTTTGGTTTACCTTATCAGAAAATAAATACATGTTTAAAAAGCTGCATGTTGTTTTGGAAAGAAGACGCAAACCTTAGAAATTGTAATATTTGTAATCAGGAGAGATACAAACTAAGAAAAAAGAAAGGGAAGGAAGTTCCATACAAGCATATGCATTACTTACCCATCACTCCAATGCTTCAAAGATTATATGCATCTTTTGTAACTGCATCTAATATGAGATGGCATAGTGTGAGAACGGAGGAAGAGCGTATGTGACACATCCGGCTGATGGAGAAGCATGGAAGCATTTCGATAATATGTATCCAAATTTTACAGCGGAGAGTCGAAATGTTAGATTAGGATTATGTACGGATGGTTTTTCGCCATTTTCTCAATTTGGTTCTAAATATTCATCTTGGCCCATTATCGTCACACCGTATAATTTACCTCCATGGATGTGTATGAAAATGCAATATATGTTTCTTACTGTTGTCGTTCCTGGCCCCGACGATCCGACATAAGGAATCGATGTATATTTACAACCGTTGATTGAGGAGTTAAAAATACTATGGAACGAAGGAGTAGAAACATACGATGTGTCCAAGAAGAAAATTTTTCGTATGTTTGCTTCTTTGTTGTGGACTATAAGTTATTTTCCTGCTTGTGCAATGCTTTCAGGATGGAGTACTGTCGATCGTCTAGCATGTCCATATTGCATGGATGAAACACGAGCGTTTTCTTTATCTCATGGTAAGAAAATTTCATGGTTTGACTGTCATCGATATTTTCTTCATGTAAATCATCCCTTCAGAGGAGACAAGAAAAACTTTTTAGCTAATAGAGTAGAAACCAGACAAAGCGAAGACATATATGAACTTGTTAGGGACTATCCAAAGATATATGAAACTGGAGTGCAAACAGAAATTGAAGGCAAATCGATTGTTCATAACTGGTGCAAACAAACTATTTTTTGGGAGTTGCCGTATTGGAAACATCTTCTGCTTTGTCATAATATAGACGTGATGCACAATGAGAAAAATGTATTTGATAATGTTTTTAACACAATTTTGAATGTGAAAGGGAAGACGAATGATGATTTAAAATCAAGACGCGATATAGAAGAATTATGCAAACGTACTGAGCTTCATATGAAACCAAATGACAGTAAAAAACCCAAAGCATGTTACGAATTAGGTAATAATCAAGTTAAAGTTGTGTTAAAATGGGTGGAAGGGTTAAGATTTCCTGATGGGATATCATCAAATCTTCGTAGATGTGTTGACTTTAAAAACGGTAGATTGAGCGGAATGAAAAGCCACGACTGTCACATAATGATGGAAAATTTATTTCCCGTTATGTTCAAAGAACTACTGCCGTTAAAAGTTTGGAAGGTAGTAATGGAGCTTAGTATGTTTTACAAAGAGCTTTGTTCGAATACTTTAAAAGTGCAACGTTTACGTAAACTTGAAGTAGATATTCCTATATTGCTATGCAAATTAGAGAAAATATTTCCGCCGGCTTTTTTTAATGTAACGGAGCATTTACCTGTTCATCTCCCATCTGAAGCACGACTTCGAGGTCCTGTCCAATATGGATGGATGTATCCATTTGAGAGGTATGTAATATGTTAACACGTAATTTAATTGCATTTGAAAGATGAAGTTAATGTAAATTAATTTTGCATAGATATCTAAATCATCTGAATAAAAAAGAGAGGCAAAAAGCACGAGTTGAAGGTTCGATGTGTAAATCTTACATCGATGAAGAAGCTTCGTTCTTTTTCTCTCACTATTTCAGTGACCATGTGAATATATAATTTGAAAGTGTTCCCCGTAATGACGAAGGCGACGAACAAGAGTCCTCTCAAGCAATGTTATCTATTTTTAGACAACATGGTTGGCCTTCTGGAAAATGTGTAGAAATATGGCTAGACGATATAGATCTTCATGTAGCACACACTTATATTCTTCTAAATTGTGCCGAGGTTGCACCGTTTGTTAGGTAATCTGAAATAATAATTTTTGTTTTATTCTTTTCTATAATGCATGCACGTGTATAACCTAATGTAATAATTTATTTATATATACAGTGTTTATGAACGTGAACATCCGAACGGAGATCTCAGTAAAGAATTTTCCGGTTGGTTTTCAAATTACGTTTATGAACGAAGAAATTGTGTTGTTGACGAAGGGTTGAAACATCTTGCGATGGGACCAAAAAGAGTGGTCAAGACATATCCAATATATTTCGTCAATGGATATAAATATAACACCAAAGAATACGGTGCAGAAAAATTAATGAATAATGCTGGTGTATTTGTTAAAGGTAGTCGATCTAGAAAATCACATAAATGATTTTTATGGCGTTCTAACACAAATTTTACAACTGACATATTTCTCACGACCCACGGAGGATGTGTTTCTATTTAGATGCAATTGGTTTAGCAATGTTCCAGGTTCTGGAATTAATGTGCACAAGGATTATAATCTTATCGAAATGACGCATACATCGTACTATCACAAGTACGATCCTTTTGTACTAGCCAAACAAGCATTGCAAGTTTATTACACTCCTTATCCGTCTCTAAAAAGAGATAAAGCAGATTGGTCTGCAGTTTTTAAAACAAAGGCCAGATTTACATTCGATGGGAAGAATATTCCAAACGAACAAGCTTATCAGGCAGATCCTGAGGAAAATAACGAAATAATAATTACAGACGATCATATAGATTTTGGTCCTTTGATCGATGAATCAAATATTTTGGTAGAAGCGTTTGACAGTGCAGAGGAAAATATCGTAGAAAACGAGACCGAATCTGAATCAGAAGACGATGATGATTGATAAAAATCCGAATCTGATTTTTTTGCAATTGATGTAACTATGTTGAATTCTTGATGTATTATGAAATTGATGTAACTATGAAACCAAATCTGTACGTTTACCATTGTTTACATGTTTTATGTCATTTCCATTTGTCATTTATTTAGCAATTTTTATTAAAAATGCAATGTAATCTGCTTATCGTTGGAACATGAGACCCATTATGAATCAGGTATAACACACTTCCATTTCTATTTCCATTTCAGTCATTAATTTAGCAATTTATACCGTTGATGTCATTTACGTATGAAATATATTTCATTATCATGTTATTATTCTCTTTTGAAATGATGTGTATATATGTCACAGGTTTATCGTAATGTCATCTAGAGGTAGGAGCTCTTCCCGATCTTCAGGAGGCGATGGCAGTGGTCCATCGCAAGCATCACAGCGTCCTGTAGTTTCTTTAGTACCAAGAGTAGAGGGGTAAGAATTAAATTTTATTCAGCATCTTATTTTTTTGGATATACGTACGTACTTATCTATATCATATTTAAAAATAGGGGGTTCGACCTACTTCCCTCGAAGGTTGTGTTGGATGTTTCTAGAGCTTCTTACCGGAGTAGGATGGGTGCGTGTTGGCCGAAGTGGGATAACATCCCTCCCCACATAGTAGAGTGTATTTGGCAGGATGTCCTAGTAAGTATATTTTTCTGTTTTCCATTTTTAATTCGATTTTTACTGTTTATCGTTTACAGTTTGATATTCTTTTTGCTTTTTATCGTGAAACACAAGCTGAGATAGACATTCAGACAGATGATATGCAGTTGGCACGAGAATATTGGATGAAGAAGATGCGTAAAAACTATAGGGACTCGATATCCGAAATCAAGAAATCAAGTAAGAAACCACGTTGGATGGGGGAGAGCGTATGACAAGCATGGTTGGGATACTGGGAAACTGACGAGGCGAAGGCAAGTATACTAATTTTTTTTAAATTATTTTACTGGTGGTAAATATCAAAAAATACATGATCGATAAATAATGTATCAAATTTTGAATGTACAGGCATAGTCAGAAAGAAACTCTACAAACAGAAATAAAAATCCCGTCACTCATCGCGGAGGGTCGAAGTCATTTTAGCAGTATCGGCAGGAGTTGGTAAATTTACTGAATGCAAATTGTAAATAGTTTGTGCTATATAATTTTAAATGTACAATAATTGTATGTAAAAATCAATTTCAAGAAGCTGAGGCGCATGGTCCCGTGGGCTATTTGGACGTGTTTACTCGTACGCATGCTGTCGAGCATGTAAATCAGGATGGGACAGTTTCGTATACATGGCATGACGATAAATCCAGCAAGAGCCATGTAAGCATATTTCATTTTATGCAGTATTAGTAATTGTTCTACTTGTTAAAATATAATGAAATAAGATATGATGATATTAATTTGTTAATGCAGGAAAAGTTTATGGAGCAGCGCCAGAAACTCCTTGCTGATACGGGTCGAGATCAGCTGACGACAGATGAGGAGGATGCTATTTTTGAGTCAGTTATGGATCCATCGGAGCATGGCAGATGATACGGATTTGGCAATCAAGTGGTAAGTAAATAATATATTGGGTATCATATAAGTTTTCAAATTCAGTACATTGGTTTTAAGTCACTTCGTTATAAAAACATTATGCATTACCAAAATATATTAATTCGTTACTTGAATGTCATTTCAAAAAAAAAAAATTAATTTGTTATTAAAGCATTATGCATTACCAAAATATTAATTCGTTACAGCTAAATTAAATATTTATTACAGGCCAGCAGTCAGAGACGGGTAGGCAGACTAGAGCTCAGATCGATCTAGCAGAGATCGAAGATTTGCGGGCTAGAGTGGTGTAGCTGGAAGAGCAGAACCGTCGGCAGGCCGTAGAGACCACAAAGTTGCTAGACCAGCGTATCGCCGAGTACATGCAGCAGTATGGTGGCCGCTTCCCTTTCGTCTGCTGGCTCTGGTTCTGGAGGAGATTGATTGATTGCTTTGGTCGGTATGTTCTTTTCAGTTTTGTATGATTTGGTAGATGGTGGAGGTTGTTGTTGATTTATGTATCATGTTATGATACACTTAGCTGTTTTGTTGTAAAATTATGTGTTTTGACTTAATTTTATGTATTTTTTTAGTTTGGTGAGTTGTGTATAGTTTGGTTTTTCATATTTGGTTGAAATATTATATATTGGATTCTGTAGTATTGGTGGAATAGTGTTTGTATGAGAAATGTGAATGGAAGGCTATATTGCAGCAGAAATATAAAAAAAATACAGCAAATTTCCGACGGCTTCTGACAGCTTTCAGATTATATTTTTCCAACGGCTTCCGCCGGCTTTGAGATCAATTTTTCCAACGGCTTCCCACAAGTGTCGGAATCCGTCGAAAATACGAACGGCGAGATGTGTCGGAAGCCGTCGGAAACACTACACCCCGACAACGTATTTTCCTACAGCATTTTCCGACGGCTTCCAACGGCCTCCGACGGTTTTCTACCGTCGAAAAATGCATTTTTCCTTGTAGTGAAATCAACCAAACTGAAAAGGTTTGATTAATTTGATTTGTTTTAATTAGTTGATTGTTCAGGTTTGGTTTCTATTTCAACGTTATTTGATCCAACGATTTATTTTAATGTTATACTATTTTAATAACAAGAAATTCTAGCTTACTTAAAACCAAATCAGTAAACCAATCGCTCCGGACCATTTTGTTTACTTTGTTTTGGTTTTGAAAAGAAATTGTTTAGATCGGTTAAGATACTGCTTGTTGAATTCATACTTGATTGTTTGTTTCTTCAGCGTTTGTTTCTTCAGCGTTTCTCTGGCTTTTTCGCTCTCCCTAGCTCTTCTCCTGCTCGTTCTGATTTCTCTACGCGTTCCTTTGGGTGCGCTCGCTTTGCCTTTGTTCCTCTTCTTTCTCTATTGTCATTAGGGTTTTTCCTATGGATTTGGGGCTTTTTTCCTTCAGTGGAGATTTCGTGAGGACCTGTCCATCGTTCGCCGACATAGCTGCTGCCTTGCTTGATGTAGTGGCTCCCCCTTTATCGGTATGTTTTACGAGCAAACGCTCGGTCGAGATTTGTGTATTCTCGTCTGAGGCATTCTCTGCTTTGGCTCATTTCAAGTACATAATTGTGGATGGGTTATTCATGGAGCTTAATCCGTGTTTTGCGGAATCGCTTCGCTGTTCGCTCAGATCTTCATCTTTGGGGAATTGGGATTTCACCACCCGATTTGTACCAAGGCTGATTATTGGGGATGCGGTGGGTGTTTTGGCTTGGGGTTCGTCTGAGTTTTGCTTTGGTTCTATTGCTGTTGGTCCCGAGTGTGGTCCTTCCGGCTATTTTGCTGATTGTGGTTTCAATTCGAGGAAAAAGGGAGATTTCACCGCTCCTTTTTCGCCTCGCCTGTCTGTTTTGGGAGCAGCTGCAGTTGCTTGTCCGATTGGGAACGCTTTCTCCTTTGGGTCGATTGGCGTCGTTAGTTTTGTCTGCGGTCAGGGAGATAAGGATTTGACCACTTTATCTCCTCGACCAGACCGACTGCTGGTTGATCTGTCAGATCTTGGTCTGGTTATGACTGGCAATTCTTCCTTACCATCGGGTGTAGATCCTGTTGTGTCGATGGTTGTTGGCGGTGTTTTGTCTTCTGACTTGGTTTTAGAAGAAAAGGTGATTTCGGTTTCGAACAGTGATCCAACTCGGTTGGCTCCTTCTCTTTTCCTACTGGTTTGTGATGCCATTTGCAGGCAGGTGCGCTACTATCCTTCTTTATCCTTTTTCGTAGATTTTGCTGGTTTGCCTGTTTCTTTTTGGTTGTTGGCCGTTGACGTCGGTTGTGTGTGCTTGAGCTTTGACACACTTAGGTGTGTGCTCCCTGACATTACTGTCTCATCCCTGACTGATGGTATGTCAGGTCACTTATGTTTTGTTATTCCCTTTTCGCCCGTCCTTTTGTCTTGCTGCATGCATCAGAGTCTATGGCCTCTGTTTGTTTTGCAGGCTTTCCGCTGCCGCATCGGTTGCATCCATACCAGGATGCTAGTATGGAGCGATCTAATGGGTTCGTCTTGTTGGGTTTTTGTGTTGAGTCACTACGAGGCCTGTTCTGTATCGTCAGTGACTTGGTCTCTTTATCGTATTCCTGTCTTGGCAGGTTACCATTGGTGCATCAGGAAGGCACAGCGGGCCTGGAGCGATTGGTTTGGGCGATCTCCCATCTTTGGTCATATAGTGACCGTCTCTGATCACTATACGGACAGCCTGGGTTATTGCCAGCTTTCATTGTTCCTCTCTGTTGTTCCCTCTGCTTGGTTCGCCATGCGAACCTTACCGGTATTGCGGGGCTGTCTTATTAGTGACAGTCTGGCTTTGGTAAGGTTCCCACAGCAACATGGGATGCGACTTGTTTGCTCCCTTACACTTGGCAGAACCTCTTTTTGTCTGCCCCGCATCGCTTTTCCTTCCCATTCTTCTCCCTATTTTGTTCCACCGTCGGCTGCGTCGGTGGTCTCTGCTTCTATTTGCTCCTCCTCCTCCTTCTTATCCACTTTATCAGATTTTCCTTGTCCCACTCTAGATTGGCTTTCGTGGCAGTATGGTTTACGCTTGGTTCGTCTACCCTCCTGTTTACGCTTATCTTCTGATCTTTCGGATCGCTTGGGCACTTCTTCCTCTATCTTCTCATCGGCGTGCTCCCTTCCCTCTTCTTCTTGCTCTCTGTCCATTACCATCCCTCTGATGAGTAAGGCAGAAATTGCGCTTCTTAATGAGCGCCTTGATTGCATATCCAGGAACTCTTCTCCGGTGATTTTTGAGGCATTGCAGTCTGCTTTGAGGGGGACCGATAGTGAGGTGTCTTATGAGACATCTCCACAGCCCCCCGTTCCTCCTTCCCGTTCGTCTCGTCGCAGATCGCGTAGAGTCTCTTCTACTCCTTGCACCATCCGTACACGCTCTATAGCGGCATCCGTGCAGATTAATAGATCTACTCGATATTCGATGTATCTTGTCTGAGCGCGCTCTGTTTTTCCCGCTGGTCTTTGTCTGGCTTCCGCTCTTGTTTCCTTCTCTCTTGTCTTTTTTTCTCTTTTCTATCCTGTTATTTTCTTCATGTCGAACTTTCTCTTCTGGAATGTTCACGGTATTGGCAACGATGCGTCTTTGTCTAGGCTAAAACACATTGTCAAGAAACACTCGGTTGGTTTGATTTCTCTCCTGGAACCGTTTCTTGACCCGGAGGGCATAACCAAAACCGTTTTATCCTTAGGATTTGGCGGCGGCTATGCCAATGTCTCCGGTAAGATTTGGATATTATGGTCCAAATCCCTTGCGGTCCGCTCCATTTTCGACTCGTCTCAGCTCTTCTCGGTTGCTTGCTCGTCTCATTCTATCGCTTCTCCTTTTCTTTTCTCGGCAGTTTACGCCAAATGCGATCGTACGGAAAGGTTATCTCTTTGGTCCGACATTTTAGGACTCGGTTCCTTGGGTCTTTCTCACTCTGTGGTTGGCGGCGATTTTAATATCGCCGCTTGCCAGGCAGAGAAACGGGGAGGAGCCGCCATCAACCGTCTTGCGATGGCGGATTTCAACTCGTTCATTGTCAGCTCTGGTCTCTCTGAGCTTCCTTTTGTGGGCTCTGCTTTCACCTGGTCGAACAACCAAGAGGGACCGAACCGTATCCTATCTAGGCTTGACCGTGTTTTCGGCTCGGAGGAGTGGTTTCGCTTACCCTTTTCCTTCTCGATCGCTCATCTTCATCGGACCTTCTCTGACCATTCTCTTCTGATTGTTCGATGCTCTCCTTTCTCCCTCTCGGGGCCCTCTTCCTTTCGCTTCCAGAGCATGTGGAGATCTCACCACTCCTTTCATCAAGTGGTAGCTAACTCTTGGAGCATTCCCATTGTTGCCTCTCCATGTGCTGTTTTCAGTCGAAATCTTAAGCGTCTCAAGAACTGTCTTAAGGTATGGAACGCTGATGTTTTCAAGAACATCTTCGATCGTGTTCGTTTGGCCGAAGAATCTCTTATCATAGCCGAATCTTTGTTAGACGAGGTTCCGACCGTGACTAACAAGGCGGCGTGGGCTTTAGCTCAATCCACCTTCTCCTCGGAACTTCGTATCGAGAATGACTACCTTCGTCAAAAGGCTAGGGTCAAGTGGGTGGTTGACGGTGATGCGAACTCCAAATTCTTCCACTCTTATATTCGCAAGAAGAATAACCTTCTCACTATACGTGAGATTTTGCGTCCTGATCAATCTACGGCCTCCTCTCCTGAGGAAGTCAAAGATACCATTTTGGCCCACTTCCAATCCTTTCTAGGATCTCCGTCGGTTGCGGTAGCCGATCCTGCTCTGTTAGCCTTCATTCCCCGTTTGGTACTTTCTCCGGAAAGTGACCTCCTAGCAGATCCCCCATCTCCTGAGGAAATCCGTGCTTGTGTCTTCACCCTGAGTAAGGATAGTGCCAGTGGCCCTGATGGCTTCAACGGTATCTTTTATCGGTGTTCGTGGCCTATTATTCAGGCTGATTTTTGTCTTGCTATTCAGTCCTTCTTCTCCGGGAGGTTTCTCCCCATTAGCTGGACCTCCACCAACCTGTTTCTCATCCCTAAGTGCAAAAATCCACGGTCCTATGGGGATTTTCGGCCCATTAGCCTTTGCAACTTTTCGAATAAAGTTATTTCCAAGATTTTGGCCAGCCGCTTGGCGCCATTCCTTGAGCGTATTATCTCTCCTTCTCAAGCGGGATTTGTTAAAGGGCGCTTAATTTCTGATAACGTCCTTTTGGCCCAAGAGCTGATCTCCCAGCTTGATAGGAAAGTTAGGGGCTCTAATGTTGTCTTCAAACTGGACATGGCGAAGGCCTACGATCGTATGTCCTGGTTTTTCGTCATCAAGGTATTGAGGACTTTCGGATTTCCTGAAACCCTCATTGACTTGGTATGGAGGCTCATCTCCAACTGCTGGTTCTCTGTGCTCATTAATGGTTCTGCTAATGGGTATTTCAGGGCGGGGAGGGGTTTGCGACAAGGAGACCCGCTTTCGCCCTCGCTTTTTGTGATCGCGGCGGAAGCTTTCATTCGCGGTCTTCAGACCTTAACGATTTATGGTCAGATCCAGCGCTTTGGGATCCCAAGGGGTTGTCCCCTTATCTCTTCCTTATCATTTGCTGATAACATTGTCATTTTCTCAAATGGCAGTCGTTCCTCTATCCGTAGGCTCCTTAGTTTCATCCATCTATACGAGAGGTCCTCGGGTCAGCTCGTTAACCCTTCCAAAAGTTGCTTCGTCCGTGCGAAGGACTGTTCCTCCTCTCGATCTTCCTGGATTGAGACCTTCTCGGGGTTCAAGGAAGCTTCCCTTCCTTTACCTTACCTGGGAATTGCTCTGTACCGAGGTAGGAAGCTTAACGCTTTCTTCGATCCCTTGACTGACATGGTGAGGTGTAAGATCATTCGTTGGAATGCGGCTCTCATTTCCCAGGCCGGCAGGCTGGTTCTCATTAAGTCTGTTTTAGATTCAATGAGAACTCATGTCTTTGCGGCTATGACCCCTACCTCCTCTTTCTTCCGGTCGTATCGGTCTTTGGTCTCGTCTTTTTTCTGGGGCAACAAGGACGACGCCCGTCGCCACCACTGGGTTTCGTGGGACACGATTTGTCGTCCCAAAAGCGAGGGTGGCTTAGGGCTATGTAATCCTAAGGATCTTTGTGCTGCTTTTGCCTGTAAGTTGTGGTACAGGTTTGGAGCTAATGACTCTTTATGGGCATCTTTCCTTCACGCAAAGTACCAAAGGCTGGCGGTTTCTAGATTTTCGGGTTCCCCATCCTATACAAGTGAGACCTGGAAGCACATGCAGTCAGTGAAGTCTTTCTATAATTTTCATGGCGGACTTACGGGCTGGGATGGCGCTTCGTTTTCCATTCTGAGAGCTTGGACATCGGTTAGAATTCTATGCCCCATCCGTCCTTTGTTTTCCTTCATTTGGGATTCTCGTTCTCCCCTCAAGGTCTCTCTTCTGATGTGGCGTATCCTTCATGATGGGCTACCACTAGACGAGAATCTCCAAAAGTTAGGCATCCCCTTAGTTTCCCGTTGCAGATGCTGTGGCAACGGGGAAACAGAATCCTTGAACTATTTGTTCTTCGACAGTTTCTTAGCTAGATCTTGCTGGAATTACTTCGGAAACCTTGTTGGTGTTCAAGGTATTGCTAGATCTGCTTATGATCTTCAATCAACCTGGTGGGCTGGGAACTCTGGAAAATCTCTTCGTTCGATCATTTACCGCTTGATTCCCTGTCTTATCTGCTGGCACATTTGGTGTGCGCGGAATAAGGCGATCTTTGAGAGCTCTCCTATGGACCCTTCGACCATTATTCGGCAAGTAAGGAATGACGTATTCCTTGCTTTCCACGGTAGACCTTTCAGGGGACTAACGGGCTCCCGAATTCGGCGACTAGTGGGTCTTCTTTCTATTTCGTGTGTTTTTAGTTCCGCTAGAATTGGAGTTGGTTGAATCCTCCTGGTGGGGCGTTGGCCTTCATCCAGCGCTCTCGATCCCCCCACCCCCTCGGTTTTTTGGTTTTGATGTGCTTGCTAGTTTTTCAGGTCTAGGTGACTTCGTAGTATTCCGTCTCCCAGTTTTTATTTTGGTTGGCTGTGTCTGCTTCGGTGGTTTTGGCTGTGGTTGGTTCCTTGGGCTTCTCTATCTGGTATTCCACCTTTTGCCCGCTATGCGATTGTTATGCTAAGTGACACCATCTTTGGGCGGTGGCCTTGCCGGAGCTCGATGGGTGTTGTCACTTGGGAGCCAGGGGAGCTTGAGGCGGCTTTGAGTGGGTTGCTCTGTTGATCGGTTTGGGTTTTGTTCCTCTTTTCGGTCTTCTTCAGTATGGCTGCGGTTGGTATATTCTCTGGTGGTCTGGCCTACACCTCTTCGGGTGTAGCGGGGTAGCTGGTAGTGTGGGCTGTTGCTTCTTTTGTTTCTTTTTTGGGTTAATATGGCTTCTATCTGGCAGTGGAGGTTTTTATTTTTTTTCTTTTACTTGTGCTCGTTCATGGATGGTTTCTGTTGTCTGTGTTTTGGGAGGAATATTTCATTCGTATGCCTTGCCTTCTTTTGTGAGCCACCGAAGAAAGACATTTTTTCTCCTCTTTGCTATATATTTATCCTTGTTTTAAAAAAAAATTCATACTTGATTTTAATATTTTTCAACAAATGTATAATCTTAGTTCACATACATAGCAATAGCACAAGTACATTTGATTATTTCTTAAAATGTATAATCCAATACATAAGTGCTATTGACATGATCCACATGCATCCATTTGATTAGTCTAATTACATTCGCACATTTTTATTTGATGTATAATCTAATACGTAACTGCTAGCAACATGCATCCATTTAATCAGTCCAACTATCTTTGCACATTTCTACGTAGTCTGTACCTTCAAATTTTACTTCAACATATGGATCTCTTACAGCTCACTTTTGTTTTGCATGTGATCTGGCAATTATTGGCATCCCATGTAATTAAGTCAAAAATTCATTTTTATCGTTGTATATATACATATATGTATATGCATATACATATGCATCTATGTGTGTGTAATTGAACCTAGGTTATGTGCTTATTCATTTGAATTAATACATGAGAAATGTTGCAATGCTGTTCGATACCAATTCAATTTATTGCATAATTGCACACTCTTCTTCTATTTGTATGTTTTGCAATATTGTGATGGTCAAGCTTAGATTCCAGTAGATTATTATTATTATTTTAATGATGATGATAGTGGACATTATCCATCTGTCGATACCAATTATTTTTTTTTATTCCAACTTGTAATGTAGCATTAACCTCCATCATATAGTTAGGATCAGCTAATGGGTACACTATTATGGTACTAAATTGATAAAATTAGATATTTTCAACTTGCAAGAAATTAATGATATAAACATATATGCTAATTTTTAGCAGCAACAGGTGAATTCTAGAGAGTAGAGCTGCTTTTTTTAACAAATTTAACAAACATATATGCAAAAAACAGAATTGTCGGCTAGATCTTTTGGTGAACATCTAAAGATTATTAAAGCGCTAGTGAAATGTGAATGTTAATATCCATGAAATTGCATGGTGCTTTATGTTAATATTTGGATGTGTCAATGGCCAATACATGTATTTGTTTGAATTGCATAGAAGGATTTGATTATGTATTTGAAAATTTTGAAAGTACTTGGTTCTGATGGGACTTGATGCTTATAATATTTGTTGATTAGGGTTTGACCATTTCTCCTTTTGTCATTGGCTACACCTAAAATGAATGTTCTTCAACATTTAATATTTTTAGTTCCAAAACCAGTTGATTTGAAGATTTCAACATCTACAAGTTCTTTTTTTGGTTAATTGAAATATTATGATTCTTCTTTATGGTGCACACAAGGTGAACAGTAATTAAAAAATAAAATTTCAATGCGAATTCTTGCACAGGCAGGTACAACAAACTTCAGGGAATGTTTGTAGTCGGATGCATTAGAGAAATTGCCTGTGCAATATTTTGCAGTATTTGAGAATCTATTACTTTATATTAAAGCAGGAACTTCCCCAAGCTGACGTAGACTACTATGCCTTTCTTATTTCAAAATAACGCATCCTTATCCACTTCCGCGTTTTTTATAACTTCCCTCAAACTGCTACAGCACGTGACCAGTACCTCATCTTCCTTCTCTTTCCCAACGCTGTTGCCCACTCAACTTCTCTCTTTCCCGTTCAGCAATTGCTCCCAATTACCTCCTGTTACTGCAATTCCATCACTCTGTGCCTCCTCCCTCTTCCGCTCCATCACTTCTTTCCCTCCCTCACGTATCTCCTCTCTACCAAATACTCCCCACTGTACATCCCCTTTCCCAAAAAAACCGATTGTAACTTTTATTTCTAATCTCGCAAATAACGGTTCACTTAATTGTATCCTTGCTCATTTCACTATATTTCGTCCCCAAATCGCTCAAAAAAATCTAACTGCTTTCCATGCCGCCCCTCGATACATTTAAACTTCTACAATTCGTAGTGTCTATCAGCTTCTACTCAAAATGGTTTCTTTTACCAAGTTCTTCATGGTTGTTGTACTCTCCAAAACAATACTTCTGCTCAGACGAACGGTAATACAGTTCTATGTAATTGATTTTATACAAATTCAATGATAGATCTTTGTTTCCACATGGATTTTTTTCCATACTTACTGCTTCTAAGGATTTTTCAACCACTAACAATTGTGTTGCAGGAATAAAGTGTGGTCGAAAATCTTTAACTACGACATCAAAAACCTAGAAAATTAATAACTGGTCAAAATATAGGCACTATGGTTGTTCGCTACAGTCTCCTCTCTGGTAATTCTTGAAAACCAAAAGATCAATACGGTTTGAACGCCGACAATTTTCCTAAATACTAATTTGTTTTTTCTTCCTCGACACTGGCAATTCCTATGACTTTAGGTTTTTTCAAAGCGCACTCAATTGAGTTAACTGAAATTAACATATTATATTTACTGATTTTACATTTTGAAGGAATATTTGATTTTTGCTGGTGTTGTGGAGACATCATTGAATAAAAAGTTATGGAACATCGAATTGAAAGGTGCGAATTTCCATCATCTATCACAGTCATCTAGCATCATCCTGTCCTTGGTTCCGATACCATTCATGCTTCTCTGTCCTCTACAAATTCTGATATCACCAAAATATTGATAGGTAATTTTTTTTAACTTTTTCCATTCTCCTTCTTACTCTTACTGTAGAATTACTTTTTTATTTTTTTCTGGGAACGACCAAAATCTAGAGATGCTAAAGAATGATAATTGTGTTGAAGTCATATTTCTATAGGCGTTTATGTTAGTATATTTTAAAAGATTTTTATACATTGAAATAGCTACTTCCATATTGAGATACTTTGGGTACAAATGATTATTTTGATAAATGTTTGATTTTGACTAGATCGATAAAGGAGTTGAGGGGTAACAATGTTTTTGTTACTAATCAAATTATATTTTGAGTGAAGATTTGATGGTTTCTTTTGAATTGATTTTGTTTTATAGTCTGTTGCATGTACGTATAGCTACACTAAATAAAACAATCAACTGCAATTTTGGCCCTGTGTACTCACAACCAACTGATTTCTTACCTTAAAAATTATTCAACAAAGGTAGTAAATCAGCATACTGAACTGTCGGATAGGCAGAAGTCTATCAATTGTTATTCGGTTTAATTTCAAAAGATGTTATAAATATTTAACATCTTTACTCTTCCATGCATAAACATTAGTTACTATAGTTGATGTTCTTTGCTTATCCACTTTACTCTGTACAAAAAATGAAATATGCAACTGTGTATGAGAAAGATCATATGACAATCTAAATATATCTTCGAACTTAGATAAAAAATAGTATGACCTCTATTCTTTATGTGCATGTTATATATTAACTAAGCATATAATATGTCTGTCCTATTCTGTTTTTTCCATTTAAATTGTTGTACGTTACATTTCATCGGTCCAAAATCTCACATGAATACCATTCTTTCTAAATAATAATGCAAATGATTGATTATGTGTCATATACAGTTTTCCTATGCATTATACAATTTTCCCAGCATGTACCCATCATTGACTACAAGGTTCCATATTCATTAACTTAAGAATTTTGCACAAACGTTGAAAAAAAAAGGTTGGCTACCATTTAAACAAAGGGCATGATGTAGTTTGTGCTCCACTTAGTAAAAATCTAAATGGGTGATATTGTTAGTTAATTTCATTTAGATGACAAAGTACTTTAGAGTTGCATGCCCCGATTGTTGAAAAGCGTGTTAATTATTAACGGTACATCGCTGATATTATCATATATTTAAAGTTTGCATCCCTATGAACTTTTGATTCTACAACAGATCTGCTATTCTATGTTAATTGAACATCATCGAAATATGATATTTAATTAACTACACATTAGATTACATAATGTTAATAAAACTGAATTTCTTCAGACTTTATTGACTTATATTTGGCTCACTATAGCCTGCAATATATCATTTCATTAGATAGGGTTTCTGATTCCATGTTTTATAGTCAATTATAGTCATAGGCTCACTGTACTACATTTTCGTATACTATCACCTAAGTTATTGATATTTAGGCAATATTTGAAAGAAGATTGAAATTTCAAAGCTTTGATGTTCTCCTGATATTCTTGAGCCTTATGATTCAATGGTTACATCAAGGAAACATGTTGATGTGGTGTGGTGGTTGAGCGAGAAACACGGTAAGTTCTCAACCTGAATATATACTATATACTTTCAACAATAATTGTAGTTTACCAGGAAAAATATGATTTCTAAAGAAAATGATGATTCATACATCAAGAAGCTATTTTGATTTCATATGCATGTTGGTTTACAAATAATTTTTGATGGTTCAATTTTATATGTTTGTGTGAATATTGAAAATTTATCAGTACTAAAAAGTTCATCATAACCTTTGTTCTATTATTATTTTTTCCACATATTTCGATTTTCAATTTCTTTTATACCCCTCTCTACTAATAATTGGAACTCTCCATACAAATCTGGTTCATCATAACCTTTGTTCTATTATTATTTTTTCCACATATTTTGATTTTTGATTTCTTTTATACCCCTCTCTACTAATAATTGGAACTCTCCATGCAAATCTGGTACCTGTATTATTTCAAAATTTATGGTTTTTAAGTCAGTAATATACAACTCAGAAGATATATTGCATTCGAAAAATGAGCAAACTCTTGAAGGCTTCTATTAGATTTACAGTACATTCTCCTTTTGGATTCTAACTATAATTAGTGTAAGAGTAGTGTTTTCTTCTTATTCAAGCTTACACTGAACAAATGATATAATCTTCAAATTATTACCATTGTATTCATCGTAGTTTTTAACAAATCTACTAAATAATGTGACTTACACTTAGACATTGTATTTCCAACATTCAACTTTGATATTAGTATGAATCGACGTGTCACAAAAGTTAACAAAGAGATTCAAACAAAGTATGAGCTTGAGATTGTAATGATTATAGCGGGATTTTCATTCAATATGCATGTTGTGTAAAATAACTACTTATGACCTTTTTTAATTATAATTGAAAGTAAAGAAGGATTCTGCCATGTTACTTAGCTTTTCCTAATTCATTCTCTTACTTAATTATGCTCTGGACTAGATTGGAATATGTTTCTTAAATGAACAGTTAAGATTTGTAGTTCATAACTTCTTTTATAACTATACTTCTTCATTGGTCCAATATTTTCTCTCTTGATCGACCAATTTTTGCAATATCTTAAGCTATTTTCCCCATCATTTGTAAAATAATTTAATATATCTAATTATCATTTCAAATGTCTTTAACATCTTGCTAAATTCACTTTTTTCTCTTTGCACCTCTCTATGTTTTTCCTCAGCTGTTAACTCGGTAGACAATGAATGCCACACACATATTCTGTTAAAATATAAAATCTAGATCAACCGTTTTATAATTTTTTCTCAGCAATTCCTAAAACATATATGTTCTTGAGTATATTTTTGAAGTAAAAGCGGTATCAAATAATATGAACTATTCAGATGACTATCATCAACAAGTGAAGTTCTTACTGTTAATTATAACCAAGAAAGAAAGGTAGACGCCTAAAACTATGATTTGAATGTTAATGTGTTTCAAAATTATGATTGACAAATAAAAATGAATTAAAGCGTAGTTACCTCTATTTGTTGGATTTCAGGTGATTTTATCATGATGGCTTTTTAACTATACTTTGCATAATTTAAATCTAAAAAAAAGGAAATGTCGCAAAAAAGTATTTATGTGAATGTTTAAAACTATGTTTGTCAATGGAAAATATTGTATGAATATGTTTATTGCTGACAAGTTCGTTTACTTTAGTTT
Source organism: Allium fistulosum (assembly GCA_030737815.1). NCBI lineage: Eukaryota > Viridiplantae > Streptophyta > Magnoliopsida > Asparagales > Amaryllidaceae > Allium > Allium fistulosum. The sequence continues at coordinate 716,701,319 of CM060904.1, forward strand.
TTAAAAGAAATAAGTTTGATATCATATACTACTATGTGCATTGCTGACAATTAAAGTTGCAAAAAGTTGCAAACGTTTTATGTTTTAGACATATTAAAACAAATAATTAACGGCATAGATGTTGTTTATATCCATTTATATGATTTTTTTAATCACTTGTATCTCTGTACATATAAATTATAATGTATGGGAATATTGGTAAATTAAAGATGGAAACGATGTGTGAAAGACATGTGGTGAACACTATTAAATTAACGGAAGACGCGTAGTTAAATGATGGTTGTCTAATGAATTTTTGAGTAAATTAACATATAAAGTGAAGTATGGCTTGCTAACCTGCCATGGTTTAGTTTGCGAATAGACAACGTGGACAATTTGTGCAACTTTGACACATCTAAGATCTAAGATTTCTTAGAATCAAATGTAAGCTTATGCTGATGTGGGTACGATTTGTCAATTTGGTGTTGGCTTCTAATTAACATGAAGATAAAGATGGTTGCTCCAACTGAGCGCAAGCACAATGTCTGGATTGGTGTTCTAATCTTGCTTCATTGAGCACATTTCAATAAAAGTGGATATCCAATGGGGAATAAAATGAATCGGATCGATCCAGTGTCCGCCATAAATGCTTTTAACAGGTAAAATTCACTCACCTCTTCTACGTCAGTCTTTGAGGTTATTTTAACGGCTACGACGGGTCTAGGGAGTTGTTTCTTTTCAGAACTTAATTAGTTTTGTGTGTTTTTGTTACGGCTTATTTTTTGTGTTTTCTACGAAAGGAACTGCTTTTATGTGGTCAGTACTCTATTTGTAGAGATGTTATATGATGTATGCTTGACTTGACCGTGTCCAATTCAATAGTTATGTCAATCATTATGCAGACCACTTAATGCTTACACACACACACACACTATCCAACAAAAGTTTAGTACCTATTAACAAGCATTCTCTTCTGTTTGCCGTTATTAAACTAAAGTTTTTATATTACTATCTAGCTTTAACAAGGTATATCTGTATAGTTAATGCTAAATGAGACGTCTTTATTATAGATTAGTCGGCTTTTATATGTATGTTTACCTGTCTATTTATATGTACAGATATAGATTAATATTTCCCTTCAACAAATTAGTTGACTTAACTGCAGTTTTAGTTTAATATCTGTGAAATAGGTGGTGTGTTGGAAAAAAAATATTTTGATGTATGACAGTAATCAAAGTGTGATATATTTTGGAACATGGTAATTACCATTTTTTATATTAAAAAATTACTGCACAGAAAGATGTACATGGTTGGCATATATGATTGCACGAATATCATCCTAAAAACTTTTTGCTTCTACATCAGTTTTCCCCAAACATTTTGTCCGTATTTTTATGCTTTATTAAAACATCTAAGCTATATCCATGCCTTTGTAGAAGAGTCGTGTATCAATAAACTTTGCTTCCCTTTAATTGCTATGATATCAGGCTAAAAGTGTTCACATTAACCTACGACGTCAACAAGTATTACCCCTCAACAACATTGAACTATATTTATATTCCAACTTATATTAATTTAACAAACTTCACGTCACAAATGGTAGCGCAATAATGATAACTAACTTGAATCGACACAGTAAAACTATAGGTTGCACATCAAACACATAATGCAACTACACTAAAATAATCAACTCACAATTCTGACATTTGTGTTTTTATGTCTGTAGCTACTAATTTTGTATATATTTTTCATGTCTTCCATTTTTTTTATTCTGTTGCCTCATTTTGCACTTTTTTTTACAAGATTGTACGTCAGGACGTATGATGGTTGAATTAGTTTGCTTTCGCCTACATTACATATGTGCAATTTTTTTAAATCGCAACTCAAGCTTTGAACTATCATTTCTGTTTGTCATGCTCAGTTGCACTAATGCTTTACCTGCATACCATGTCCATGTTGACATATGTATCCGTTGTACATTGTGCATGAATATGCATACGGACGATATGACCACTCTTCTGCCTTAACATCGTCTTTCACGTGTTGCTAAACTTTACGAAGTATAACAATGACCGTATGCGTAGCACGGGCTACTCACTAGTTCTACATTAAATGCATGTATTTATTGGAGTGTAAAAATTTTATTATAGGGAAAGAAGAACAGTCGCATTTTTTTCCTTTTTCCTTTTTGAGACAGCAAGGGAAAAAAATGTGCAAATTGTGCTAGTAGATTATACATGCACTTTATATCAGCATACGAGCAAATGGTTCATATTTAGTCTGGAACTGAATTATGTGTGTGTGTAGTCTATACCAAGGTTCGAAATTCCGTTTTCCGTTTCGGTTCCGGTCATTGTTAATTTTAAAATTTCTGGTTCCATTCCAAAAATTTCGGAAGTTCCGTTTTAATTTTGGTTTTCTAATTCCGGTACCTTTTTTGCTTTAATTTGCTATTTATGCTAACAAATATCCAATATTGTCATAAATTTATAGTACATTTTTTACATTACATATAAAATACACTTTAATTAAAAAAACCATTGTTTAAGATTCTGTATTGTTCATTTGAGGTTTTAAAATTTTGGTCAATTTTTGAAATTTTTATTATGATTCGATGTAAATTAACAAAAGTATAACAACTTTTTTGTCCATACACATGATTTTTTGTTCATTTATTGTCCTGTTTAATTTGTTTTTCTTTTTTTAATTGTTATATATTTATTGTATTTTCTTATTTTTTTTTATAATTTTTTTCAATATTTGAAAAGCAAATCCGGAATTTACACCGGAACCGGAATTTTGACCGGATTCCGTTCCGGTTATGAGCACCGGAAAAACCGAAATTCCGCCGGAATTTTAAACCATGGTCTATACTTTAAATCATTAAAAGGGGTTTGGACCTTGAATTTTTTAAGTAGATCACTCATGAGATTGCATATTCATGTTAATCTTGTTTTCTTTTTTGAAAATGGGTTAAGATGGGTAAGCCCATAAGTTATTACAATTACGCGGCCCGCTAGGGTTAATACCCATACATCTTTTACACCAATCTAAACCCTAGATGAAACTTTATTCTCACAGAAAATACAATAATGGCGACGATCTCGTCTCCATGCTCCTTCCTTGCCAAAATTTGATCAGCTTTTTGATGAAGTATTAGCTACCTGATTATTCTGTGCTCCAGCATTACTATGTTGGATCATGGTGGCTCCCAGACTTTCGTATTCTCATTTAGTCTGTTCTCAAAGTTCCTCAAGGCAGGTCTATTAATGAAAATAGTAGATCTGTCCTCTGTATCGAAGAAATTCCTTGATTTATCCACTACAAGAGATTAAGGCTATTCCAACGGCTCCAAGCCGTTGGCGACCGCTGGGAGCCGTTGGAAATGTCGTTGGAATTGCGTTCACGCTTTCCAACGGCTTCCAACGGAAGCAACGAGGATATTACAACGGCTTTTCCAACGGCTACCAACGGCAAATAGCCGATGGACGCCGTTGGAAGCCGTTGGAATAAACTGACCAATAAGCCGTTTGTAGCCGTTGCTAATCTGGGTGAATAGTAGCAAGCCATTCACCTACCAGCCACACACAATCAATATATATCAATTTTCATTCTATTTCCATTCCATTTCCACTCCATTTTACATATATATCACATATTCAACACGTTATACCACAAACAATATAAACAACCAAAAATCAACATCAAACATTACATTTTCAAACCAAACTCCAAGTCAATATGTACATAAACAACAAAACCCTCACCAACACCAACTCCAACTCCAACTCCATATTCAAGTCAATATATACAATGCAAACACTTAAACCTCACCACCTCAAAGTCAATACATACACAATAACCATCAAACACAATCCTCACCACCTCAAAGTCAATATATACAATAACCAACCACAAAGACAATAATCATCATACCTCTCAAGCATCATCATCACCTCCGAAAGCACCAGACGACGAAGGGAAGGAACCATGCCTCTGCGCGTACTCCGTTAAACGTTGATTCAACTGCTCCATTTGTATATTGCGAAGACGGTCCTGCTCTTGCAGCTGCTCAACCATGGTTCTAAGCTCTTTTATTTCAGCTTTGTCACACGCCTTTTGAGCTGCCCGAACCTGCAAATAGAATATGAGATGCTCACATTTAATATGTATAGTGTATCTATAGGTTAATTTATTAAATATGTATAGTGTATCTATAGGTTAATTTATTAAATATAATATTGCAATGTTTATAAGATTACCGCTTGGTTTCCATAGCCATAGCGCCTATTCCGCTGCGTCGGATCCATAATAACATCGAAAATATTATCTTCCTCCTTTACCGTCAACTCATCGCGATCTGATTTTGAAAGCAGCTCTGCCCGTGCCTCCTGAAACTTTGCCTAAAATAAAAAACAATTACAGGTTAAAATTAGTAGAATAGGATTTAAACATATCGATATTAATAAAATAAGATTTAAAATATGCATATATATGCAGCCGTCGCCTTATCACCATCATCCCACTGATATGTAATATTGCCAACATTGTCTGCTTGTCTTGATGCGTGGGTGCGGGTAAATACCTCCATCATAGACACGCGACGTCCAACCGATCTTTCCTGCAATAAATAATTTATATATTTTAATTTTTCATAGCTAATTACTGAACTGATTAATATACAAAATGTAATAACGGTTTAGATAAATTTACCAAGTCCTCACGGTGATGCTGAAAAGACTTGGATCTGCCACGATGCGTTACAGGATTCCTACTTCTATTGGCAGAGTTCCTCTCCAACTCCATCTACAAATTTAAATTGAATATTATATTTATACTAATTGCAAAATAATTAACTATATATTTGGTAAATTTACCTTAAACTCGTCGGTCTCCCACCAACTCATCCAAGAATCCCATACGGAAGCGCCCATCCAGTTCGGTTTTTTCCTCGATTTTTTAAGAGCTGACATTACCTCCCTGTAATTTTTGGCGACCTTCGAATTCCAGTGGCGCTGAACCATGGCGACATCGGCCTCCGCTAAGTCCACTTGCCCCAGTACAAAGAGAAAACATTACTAATTGTTCATTTATACTTATTCATATAGTAAAGTGGTATAAACTCACCAGAAAATCCTGCCATATGGCCTCCCTGACATGGTCAGGGATCTTACTCCACTTAGGCCAGCAATCTGTCATTCTGCTCATATATGATTGCTTGGAAATGCCAAGCACAACTTCTGAGGGCTCCAAATCAAATCCCCTGTGTTAAATATAAAACAAAGATTTAGACAAGTATATATATATGTATGAACAAGTTTATATTGTTATCATTTTAATTTTGATACTTACGCTCCATCAGCCTTCGGCTGCAAATGTACAAGTGGTCGAGCCGGAGGCTCACCACTACTCTCGCCGGCCGAGCGAGAAGAGCTACGACGTCTGGAGCCTGACATAATACCTGTTGAAATTTTCATTTTTAATTATAGACATAGATAAAATGATGATGATACGTGGTGCATGTAATGATGATGATGATATATATGTGATGCGTGTGCGTGAATAATTGTAAAAATTACCGGATATTACTCAGTCCTCATCGTTTTCTGATTCAGACTCGATCTCTTGTTCTATATCGTTTTCCTCTACACTCTCAAATGCTTCGACTAATACATTTGTCTCATCATTTAATTGTCCAAAATCAGTTTGATCGTCTGTAATTGTGATTTCAACATTTTCTTCGATATCTACTTGATAGGCTTGTTCTTTTGGAATATTTTTTCCATCGAATGTAAATCTCGCCTTGGTTTTAAAAACCGCAAACCAATCCATTTTATCTCTTTTTAGAGATGGATAAGGGGCGTAATAAACTTGTAGGGCTTGTTTGGCTAGTACAAACGGATCGTACTGCTGATAACGGGAGGTATGTTTTATTTCTATAAGATTATAATTTGGATGCACGTTAATACCAGAACCTAGAACATTGCTGAACCAGTTGCATCTAAACAAAAAAACTTCCTCTGCGGGTCTTATAAAATATGTCAATTGCAAAATCTAGGTTAACTCGCCATAAAAATCATGTATATGATTATTAGGATCATCACTGCCTTTAACAAATACACCGGTATTGTTTGTTAATTTTTCAGCACCGTATTCTTTGGTGTTGAATTTATATCCATTAACGAAAAATATTGGATACGTTTTAACTTTCCTTTTCGGTCCCAACGCCAAATGTTTTAATCCTTCATCGACCACATTATTTGTAGGATCACAAACGTAGTTCGAAAACCAAGTGGCGAAATTTTTGCTTAAATCGCCGTTTGGATTTTGTGATTCATAAACACTGCAAACAAAAACAATATATTGCTTTATTATTAATTTACACATGCAGTATTAAATTAAATTTATCAAAACTTGTAATCTGATAATTACCTAATAAATGGTGCAACTTCTAGACAATTAAGAAGAATATATGTGTGTGCTACATGGTAATCTCTATCATCTAACCATACTTCTACACATTTTCTAGCATGTCGACCATGTTGTTTAAAAATAGATAACATTGCTTCAGAAGAAGAATCTTGTTCAACGGCCTCATCATTACGCGCAACACTTTGAAATGATAAATTCACATGATCATTGAAATAATGAGAGAAAAAGAACGATGCTTCTTCTTCGACATATGATTTGCAAATCGAACCTTCAACTCGAGCTTTTTGTCTCACTTTTTTCTTTAAATGATTTAAGTAACTAATAAAAAATATTTCATATCAATATTGATTTTTAATTATAGTTAAATTACATACTCAGTATTAACAACATACCTCTCGAATGGATACATCCATCCATATTGCACAGGACCTCGAAGACGTGCTTCAAATGGAAGATGAACAGGTAAATGCTCCATTACATTGAACAAACCTGGAGGAAATATTTTCTCCAGTTTGCAGAGCAGTATTGGGATTTCTACCTCAAGTTTACGAAGATGGTCAACTTTTAACGTAGTTGAACAAAGCTCCTTATAAAATAAACTAAGTTCTGTTATAACCTTCCAAACTTTTACGAGCAACAATTCTTTGAAAGCGACGGGTAACAAATTTTTCATCATTACATGACAATCATGGCTTTTCATCCCACTCAGTCTTCCGTTCTTATAGTCGACACATCTACGAAGATTAGATGAAATTCCATCAGGAAATCGTAATCTTTCCACCCATTTTAACAGTACTTTAACTTGGTTGTTATCTAATTCATAACATGCTTTGGGTTTTTTAGTGTCATTTGGCTTCATATGAAGCTCAGGACGATTACATATTTCTTCTATATCACGTCTTGATTTCAGATCGTCCTTAGTCTTTCCCTTAACATTCAAAAGTGTATTAAACACATTATCGAATACGTTTTTCTCGTTATGCATCACGTCAATGTTATGACGGATTAAGAGATTTTTCCAATAAGGCAACTCCCAGAATATACTCTGTTTGCACCAATTATGAAACGTCGATTTACCTTGGATTTCAGTTTGCTGCCCGGTTTCATGTATCTTTGGATAATCTTTTAAAAGTTCATATATATCTTCACTTGACCAAATCATTGGTGGTTGTAAAGTCTCATGTCTATTAGCTATGAAGTTTTTTTGTCTCTTCTAAAAGTATGATTAATATGGAGAAAACGACGATGACAATCAAACCATGAAATTTTCTTCCCATGCCGTAAAGAAAATGCTCGTGTTTCTTCCATACAGTAAGGACAAGCAAAACGACCGACCGTACTCCAACCCGAAAGCATTGCATATGCAGGAAAATCGCTAATAGTCCATAACAAAGAAGCGAACATCCGAATTTTTTTTTTCAATACGTCGTATGTTTCAACTCCTTTATACCACAATGTTTTCAACTCTTCGATTAGCGGTTGTAAGTAAACATCGATACCCTGTGTCGGATCATCAGGGCCAGGGATGACAATTGTGAGAAACATATATGGAGTTTTTATACACATCCACGGGGGTAGATTGTAAGGTGTAATGATTATAGGCCAAGATGAATATTTAGAACCAAACTGAGAAAATGGTGAAAATCCATCAATACACAAACCTAGTCTAACGTTACGGCTCTCCGCTACGAAATCGGGATATTTCTTATCAAAATACTTCCATGCTTCTCCATTAGATGGGTGTGTTAACGTACCTTCTTCAGGTGTTCTCACACTGTGCCATCTCATATGATGCGCTGTTACAGATGATGCATATAACCTTTGAAGTCTAGGAGTGATAGGTAAATAATGCATACGCTTGTATGGAACTTCTTTTCCCCTTTTTTTCCTTGGTTTGTACCTTTCTTGATTACATATTTTACAATTCCAAAGACTAACATCATCTTTCCAAAACAACATGCAACCATTTAGACATGTATCAATTTTTTGATACGGCAAACCAAAATATGACATTAGTTTTTTCACTTCATAATAATTTTCGCACATTAAATTATCTAATGGCATATGGCGTTTAGCAGCTTGTATAACAGCCGTAAATCCGGCTTCTGTGAAGTTGTACTTTGATTTCATCGCAATGTACTCTGCAGTTGCCGATAATTGAGTGCCGCTAGTACATCCATTCCAAAGAGGTTTCTTAGCAGCATCCAATAAATCATATATTTTTTTCGCTCCAACATTTGGTTCCTCTTCGATGTTAACATCGTCGTTATTAATTTCAACAGCAGGGAACATTGATCATGCTGCATCTTCAACCATATGTTCTATGAGATTCGTCGTACTAACTTCATCACTAATGACCTCTATTGACTGTTCTTCGTTACGTGTTATAATTTCTCCATGACGATCCCATACCAAATAATTGGTTACGAAACCATATTGGCGCAAATGAATCCTAACCATATTCGGTACTAAATGCTTCAACAATTTGCACCTACTACATGGACAACAAATTTCTACGTCGTTTCCAATATTACTTAAAGCAAATTCAACAAACACATTTACCCCGTTAAGAAAATGTGTACTTATTGAACCTCTTATTTCTCTTCTTTGATACATCCAGCTCCGATCAATAAAATAATTGACCATTTTTCCTACTGTAAAACCTATGATCAATAGTAAAAAAACTATTAATCATATTCGATAAACACATTTTAGATTTTATTGTTTTTTATAATCCATTTTCGTTTATATACAAAGTTATATTTCTTGCTATTTTGTTTACATTTTTGTATCTTTTGTGATGGTCAGTTATCTTACTTCTCATTACAAACACAATAGTAATTACATTTCTTAAATCATATCATTATAAACGATTTCCCAAAATTTCGGCAGCACTTCCCCCATGTTCCTTGTATTGTACGCATATGCATGTACACAAGGAACGAAAAGGAAATGTCATCGAAATTTTGTGAACCGTTTATAACGATTTGATTTACGAAACGTAATTACTTTATACTGTTTGTAACTTGTCCAATACAGGGACAAATCCAACAAATGTTGTATCAGATGAATATGAATATCCGTTTTGCAATAAAAACGAATATTCATACAACGATCATATACAACACTTGTCAGACTAGGCCAAAAATTCACTAAGAGATTTAAATTTTGTTTGTCTAATAATTTAAAAGATATAATTTAAAGCAATCATATAGGTCAAAATTTCACTAAGAGATCATATTACTAAAAGATATAATTCATGTTCGTAAAATATTCGACTAATTCATGTTTGCCTAATATTTTACAAAACATACACAAAATAATTTAAAGCAATCCTAACTAATCTAACGCTAACTTAAATGCGCATTTACACTATAAATTATCAACATATGTATATATGTGCATAATATATATACACAAACAATTTGGACATTTGGATGGTAATAATTCTAATTAGCACTTAGTTTGGTATAATAAACAATCAATAGGCCATTAGATACAACTATAACAAACAATTAAACACAAAATTAGCAAAATTTTAAAATTTAGGGTTTTAGGAAAAACCTGATTTTGGAGTGGAATTGGATGGAGAGAGGCCGCTGGTGTTGATTGATGGCGTCGAAGTGGCTGCCGGTTGCGTGGGGAGGCTGGGAGCAAGAAAAGAGGAGGAGTAGAGGAAGAGGGTAGAGGTTTTGGTGTATTTTGTTGAAGGAAGAAGAATGAAATCTGCTCTCGGCCAGCTGCAGGTTTACACGAATATTTCCAACGGCTTCCAACGGCCGCAAACGGCAATTTTACAACTTTTACCAATGGCTACCAATAGCTTGTTAAAAAAATAACGAGCCGTTGGAAAACCCCGTTGGCGGCCGTTGGAACACTGTCGTGGCTATATACTATAGTTCTAGTAGTGATCATGAAGGGTGTTGCTTTCCTTCTGATCTTCACTTTTATTGATGAAGGCACTTCCTTTGTGGTTCCAATTGCCGTTTTTGCTGCTGTTTTGATTTTTTTGGTTCATCCAGAAGATCAAAATTGCAGTGCGGCTTGTTACTTTCATTTTCGTTGGCAATCCAGTGGTCTGCTTTATTGCAACCCTTGCTGCATTCTCCCTTATCCCATACAGATAAGTGATAAATATTGTCGTTGAGCTTGCCGATGTAATTATGATCACCAATTCTTTGCAAGTTAAGGTCTGAATGCTTTGATTTATTTTGATACAGGAGGGGCTTCTGCTTCATTGATTCCTTGGTTGAAGCGCGGTAGCTCCTGCTAATATCAGGTAACATACTTTTAGTTAAATTAACTTGATTGTAATTTAATGAGTAATTATTTAAACTAGAGCCCTGTTTACTTCCCTTGCAAGAGTCGCTCCTGGTATTAGATTTGGAATGGTCGCCTCCTGCAAATGAGCTAATGAGGTTGCTAGCTTCCCTCCTCGAAAAATCGTGAGGCCATAGATTATTAGTTTGAAAGTGACTACCCTGGGGTATGTCGTTATTGAATTTCCCCTTATGTAAGTATGATTCCACTTTGTTTTCAAATTCATCTTGTTCATTAGCATCTGAGTTGAGCTGACAATATGTTGAATTATTTTTGCTTGCTTTGCGATTTAGAATATGAAATTCTATTTCTATGCATTTCCATAGTTGAATGGCATCAGTTTTCTTTTTTTAATGCAGCCTAGCATTTCTTTCTTTTCATATTTGATATATGACAGTAGTTAGCATAATGCTAGCCCTGCTGAATTCATTTGATTTGATTTTGAAGTTTTTCTGAATATGTTGAATACTGTCTTTGATGTTTTGCAATGGCATGGTTTGACAAAAATTGAGCTTGTTTTTAGCAATAAACCATATGTGCCTTGAGTAGTTGCAGTCAAAAAATAAGTGTTCAGCTATTTCATTTTCTGCTTTGCAGAGGAGACATTTGATTTCATTATTTTTGCTCCATTTTTTACATCTGTCTCTGGTTGGCAATCTGTTTAGCAGTGCAAAATAGGCACAATGTGCCATCTTTGGGCAATTGGCCTCATTCCAAATAGTATTGCACCAATCTATTTCTGTTTCAAAAACTTTTATATATTCCCAAGTAGATTTAAAGGAGAATTTGTCTTTTTTTGAAAGTTTCCAACTCCATGAATCTTTAGCTAAACTTGAATCAATTTCGATTTTTTCTATTGCACTTTTGAATATTGAGGTAGCTGGATGTAGGTTTGCTTTCCACATGTGATTTTGAATGATGCTATCCACTTTTAAATTAACTCCCCCAAAGTAAAAAAGATTAGACCAGCCTAGTAAACTAATTAGAGTTTTGCCATTTATCCAAGGATCAAACCAGAGGCTGGTACTTTTCTCATCTTTAAATTTTCTTTCCAATAATTTTATGCCTTTATTTCTGCTCTTTAAAATGCTTTTCCAAGAGTGATAATTGTGGTTTTCAGCTGGCATTGTCCAGAAATATTTGTTTTTGACATATTTACTATTCATCCACTTTGCCCATAAAGATTTGCCTTCAACTAATCTCCAAAAAAGTTTCATACTACAAGCTTCTTTTGGATCTTTGATACTTCTTAAACCCAATCCTCCTGCCTTTCTTGATTTGCATACTGTATCCCATGAGACTTTATGAATTTTTCCTTTCCAGATGAAATTGGCACATATTTTTTTTATTTTACATATTGATGTTTCCGAAATATTATGAGTCTGAATCCAATACATTATGATAGCCGTGATGACAGTGTGTGTAAGTTCTAATCTTCCAACAATAGATTGTAATTTACTTGACCAATTTTCCAATTTGCCTTGAATGATGTCAATAAGACTAGAGCAATCCTTGACTGCTATTTGATTTGTACTGAGTGGAAGACCCAAGTATTTAACAGGCAATTGGCCTTCTTGAATTTTTAGAATTTGAAGTATTTCCCCTTTGTTTACACATTCTTTACTAAAATAAGCTTTGCTTTTACTCTCACTGATTTGAAGACCTGCAAAATCTTTTAAATACTCAAAGGTTTTAGCTATAGATTGAGCACTGTTAGTATCTGCATTCATAAATAAAAGCAAATCATCAGCATATAGTAAATGAGTAATACTAGGGGAATATCTATTGACTGGTCTGAGATTGCCTTTTATTTGTTCCAATTCCATTTGGAGAGATAAATATTCCATAGTTATTGTGAATAGGTAGGGGGAGAGAGGATCACCTTGTCTAATTCCCCTATTACTAGTAATAAACCCACAGGGTCATCTATTGATTAATATGGAAAAGGAGGCTGTATTTATACATTCCTTAACTAAATCACAATTTTTTTTATGAAAACCCATTTGCCTCACCATGTGGATAATAAAATGTCTGTTAATTTTATCAAAAGCTTTGTGTATGTCTATTTTAATGCAGACTTTATTCTTACAGCCCCTGTTAAAGTTTCTGATTAACTCATGAGCCAAAAGAGTATTTTCAATAATGTATCTACCCGGGATGAAGGCACATTGATTTTCTGAAACCAGATATCTTAAAAAACTTTTTATTCTATTACTTAGAATATTAGCAATGATTTTGTAAATAAAATTACAGCAAGCAATAGGCCTGTAATCCCCTAGACCCGAAGGAATTTTTGTTTTAGGTATTAATGTAATAAAAGTATGATTTAAGCTTTTTAGTAGCTTACCAGATGTAAAAAATTCCTTGACAGCATCATAAATATTAGTTTTAATATCCTCCCAGTGAGTCTTGTAAAAGTTTGCCCCAAACCCATCCGGGCCTGGGCTTTTATCTATATTTGAACCAAAAACAATTTTTTTAATTTCATCCATCGCAACAGGAGCAAGTAGAATATCACCGCTGTTTTCATTAAGTAAGAATTTTGTTTCAATATTTGGGAAATCCTTCTTATAAGAATTAGAATTGTAAAGATCAGTAAAGTACTTAATAGCCATTTTCTCTATGTTTGAGACATCATTCAAGGTAACTCCATTATTATCTAGCAATTTTCCTATGTCATTGATTGTTTTCCTATTAGACATCTTGGCATAGAAAAATTTACTAGATTCATCACCTTTAGTAAGCCAATCTACCTTGGCTTACTGTCTCAAGTTGATAGCTTGCACATGCAAACTCTTACTTAATTTATCTTGAATTTGAAAAAACTAATTGACCGTAGATTTGCCTGAGCTATCAAAATCAATAATGTTTTGGAGTGACTCGCATTCTTTTCTAATGAGTTTAATATCATCTTTATTCCTGTTTTTGTTCCATGTTTTTAAATTTTCTTTGATATTCTTTAATATGCTTTTAAACTTATTTTGAGCAGAACCATGCTTATAAATAAGTATACTGTTTTTAATAGTATCCATATAACTCTTATCATATGTCCACCCATTGACAAACCTAAAAGGGATATTTTTTCTATTATTAACAGAGCCAGAGAAAATAATTTGTAAAGGGGTATGATCACTAGTGGCTTGAGGAAGAGTAGAACATTGGAAATTTGAAAATGCATTATCAAACATATGATTAATAAGAATTCTGTCAAGTTTACAGTGGATATTCCTATATTCACTTGATTTCCAGGTGAATTGATTCCCACTAATTGTGGGCTCAATTAAACCTATTTTAAGCAGAAAATTATTAAAAAATTCTAGCTTACTAAATGAAATGGGAACCCACCTCTCTTTTCAAAAGAATGGAAAATAGTATTAAAGTCCCCAATGATGATCCAAGGTTTTAACATGTTATAGTTTAAAGACTCAAGATCATTCCATAGAAAGTTTCTTTCTTTTTCACTATTTGAAGCATAGACAAAAGTGATTTCTATTTGAAATCCGCCCTTATTTATGAATTTACAATGAATAAATTGAAAGTTTAGAAAATGATGACTAAGACTCCAAAAATTTGGGTCCCAGATTACCATTATTCTACCATTTCCCCCCATAATATTGTTATTAATAACACCCCATTCTTTAAAGTAGCTAACATGTAAATTACAGATTTTTGAATCCTCCAGTTTATATTCAAGAATACCTACTATATTTGGTCTTTTTGTGAGAATTAAATTGGTTAGATCTAATTTTCTTTCAGGAGAGTTTAAACCTCTAACATTCCAAGTAATAATCGACATAATAAAGATATTTAATTATAAAGGATATGCTAAGGATATCACTGCTTTCATATAGAAAGACTGGGATTGAATTCCTCCAGCTTTTCTTTGCCCCTTTTCTCTTCTAAGTAATCTGAACTTTTTTGCCCTTTTCTTTTTAGTGATTTGCTGTCTTGGATTTTTAGATGTTCAAACCACCTTGGATTTCTCATTATTTATTTTTCCTGGAATTCATCCTTTTCCCATTTTTCTTCATTTCCTTGAGATAATATTTCCTGCAGGTTTTTGATTTTGTTTTTCTTCTTTTCTATATTTTTCTTCTTTGTTGGAGAAAATGAATTTGGAATCAGTTTCATGGCTTTTTGAACTAAATCTTCTGAAATTCCTTTGTGAAAGCTGTTTGAATCTGTGGCATTTTTAGAGCATTCTTTTCTGTCCGCAGTTTTAGTGGATATTTTATTTGTAAGTATGCTCTCGACCATAATTTCATTTTCTTTTTCATTGGTATCATCATCAAGGGAGTGTAGTGCACCATGATCCATGCTTGATTCCTTAGCAGTAGAAGAAATATCATTTCCAATTTGCTTCATTTGTTTTAGGTATTCCTTTGTGTTTTCTGACATTATTTGGTATGGTAATTCCTGTATTCGTAGATCGACCATTTGTTTGGAAACATCAGAATCATTCATATTTGTAACCAGTTCCTTTATGCAACCTTTATTATTAATATTTTCAAAGAATTTGATTTTCCCTGTTAGAGAACTTCCAGGAGCGCGAAGTTCTTGGATCTCATCATGTTGATTGCCATTAATAACTGATTCTTTGATAGTTTCTTGATTTTGCTCTATACCAACGACCTTTTCTTTATTGCTTGAAGATTCTTTCTGTTTTTCTTTCCAGATCTTTTTAGTAGTACAGTTTTCAGTTGAATGCCCAAAAAATTTACAATTTGTACACATTGGCGGGATCCATTCGTATTCAATTCTCTGAACTATAATTTCTCCATCATGTATTGTTATATATGCTTCTTCAGGAAGCTCTGAATTTTCTTTGATTTCAACGAGAATTCTTGCATAGCTTAGTCTTGTTTCTTTTGCTGTTGGTTCATCAAGTTTTAAAGGATCCCCAACTACACTTGCTATAGCCCCAAAAGCTTCTTTATCCCACAATTTTAAACTTAATTCAGGCACCCGAATCCAAACTGGTATGGTGGATAGCAGATCTCTATCAAATGCAATTTTGTTGCTCCATCTTTTCAAAATGATTAATTTTCCATTGATAAAGTATGGTCCTCCATTGATTGCTTTTTCACAATCACTTTCAACTGCAAATTTAATAATAAAAAATCCATTGTTTCTTGTAAAGATTTCAAAGTTACCTATGGGATTCCAAGTTCTTTGCACAAATGCTTTAAAATGATGATAAAAAGGTCTACTACCATAAACGTATGCTATCACCGAGCATCCCCAATTGGTCTCTGTTCTGTTACTAACACCTTCTTTCATAACAACCATTTTCTTGTTATTAATGGTTATAGGTGCTTGGTATTTCAGATCAAATTCATGACTAAGACCACCTTCTCTGATTAAATCTGCCCAAGAGGATGCTTTATGTGGGAGAGACCCTTTACTGCAACTCTGAATTGCAACTGCACCATTGATATCATGATTCTTCTGTAATGTGGCTGCAAAATTGTGGATGTTATACGAATTTTGATTTGAATTGGACTTGAAATTGTTGATTCTTGCACTTCTGTAGCCATTATTATACAGTTTCGATTGAATCTTGGTATGATATGTAACTGGATTTGGTTGGTGAAGGGTTTTCTCCGGCGATTCCTCACTAGTTGGAATCCCTCACTGTCGATTTCATGTTGCAACTCCATGAGGGTTGAAGAAGAAGGGGGATTGAGAGGAGGAGGCTCGGGTGCGATAGACTTAGCGGCCCTTGAATTCTGATTAGAGCAGCTCGCCATTTCTTTATATTATTTAATAATCTTGTATATTATGATTCTATTTGCGAAATGGTAAACTCTCTGAACACTGGGACTTTTAGTTCAGTTAATAGGCCTTGAGTAATTTGGTATATAAACCTGATTAACTAAATAAAAGAAAAAGAAAAAAAACAGTAATATTAAGATCTTAGTTAGTTTTGTTTGAGAAGCATGCACGTGAACATAATTCAGGATATAACAATAACAAATTCAAATAATCCACCATAACAAAGTATATTACGGCAAATAAAGAGGAATCAGTAATAAATAATTAAGAGTTTTTTGTATGAGGACCCATTGTGTGATCTATTTGTTTTTTATTCCTCGTCACACTGAATTTATAAATTTAGACCTACAATTTATAAAAAGTATCTAACACTCTTTTAATTACTCAATAATTGTGATGATAGTTAATCGTAGGCATAGCCACATTTTATGGTTAGAAAATATTTAAACATTTCAAAAGGATAACTCAATCACCATAGAAAATAAATACGGTAAGAAAAAAAATCAATTTCATTTTCATTATTTATGGAAAATAATATGGTTTTGATTACATTCTACCATTAATACACACACAAAAATTTGAATATTAATATGCATGAAAAATCACAAACGATAAAGTTATGTATCATATAACAACAACGTACATACACACACACACATATATAAAAGCGCTCGATGGCACCCCTGTTTGGTAGCACCCCAATTATCCTATATTTTCAGCCACAAGTTTCTATTTAAATAATGGTCTGAATGGAGAGAGTTTGCGAGAAGAGAGAGAAATGAAAACTTGGGGTTGATATCCAAGCTGTAGGAGTGCTGCACTATTGTTTGAGGCGCAGTTGAAATTAGGGTGGATATATATATATATATATGCATGCATGTCAAAGCTAATAAATATCAATATAATAACCAAAATTTTAGTTTATGTATCATAAGTAATTTTAAACTTAAGCATTTATCTTGTAGTCAAATCAGAACTGCTATACACACACATATATCAAATGTGATACATATTAATATCATGAATAAGATTTTGGTTTAACGTATCGGAAGTAGTTATAAAGCGGAGCATGATCTTATATAGAAATTATAATCACTATATACATGTATTAGAATACACACATGTATATACATATACATATGTGTATGTGTATAATATATACATATGTATATGTATATGTATGTATGTGCATACATGTGTATAATATATGCATATGTATGTATATATGTACATACGTACTTACATATATGAGGTAGGATCCGCTGCTCTCCTTTTTTTTTGAAAATGGATAAATGGGCCAAGCCCAGAATGTTACAAAAATAAGAATGGGTTAACCCCAAAAGACCCGAAACCAAAGATAACATACACAACACAAACCCTAGAAAGCAAAAACAAGGCAGCGCCTCCAAAAGCTCTCATGATAAAAAATGGCGAAGCATCAAGAGCAGAGAAAAATCTGCTTAAATCACGAAAAAACTCGCTTAAGCCAGCACTAGAGCTTAAGGTGGTCTCCACTCCTTAATTTCTTTATCGCGAAGTCTGGAGATTTCAGGATCTAGGCTAAAATGACTTTGACGAGTTGTTTTAGTCTTAGTATCCTTGTAGTTATTCTCCTTGTTATTATGATTGCCCCCAAACTTTAGATCTGAGGAAAGGGAGAGAATCGAGTCAGACGTCTCTTTAAGATCTGTCCTTGGAAAATTAAAGCAAGCATCAGCACAGTAGTCGCTGCTCTCTCCTTTTTCCCAAACAGATAAGTGATAAATTCGATTATTTAGCTTGTTGATGTAGTGAGAGTTTCCTAATCTTTGCTCGTTATTGGGCAGAAGAAAGTTGTTGTTAGCCTTAGCATTACAGCGGCTCCTCTTGCTATAATCAGGTAGAAAAACATTTTCATTAGTGCAAATTCCCTTATTAATCCTAATATTATTAGAATTAAGAGCCTTGTTACTTCCCTGACATGTTGAGATCTGGTTGCTTGATAGGTTAACTACAGTAGCCTTGCTAGCGACATTGAAATGAGCCTTATAAGATAAGTGCTTGAAATTATTAATGGCCTTATCTCTAGTTACAGCAGCATTGGATATAACAATGTTGTTTTCAGTTGGCAGTCATAAGGAAGCAGACGCTCAAAATTGAATGGACGACTCTCCCTATGCATATCAGGTAAAGAATGATGTGGATTTTTATTTAAAAAACTTTTAAAATTAGAATAAAGATTGAAGTTTTGATTACTTCCCTTGTAGGAATTATTTCTGGTATGCAATGCGGGGCAGCAACCTTCATCTGAGGAACTGTGATCTATGAAATTTGTTGACTTCTCCACTATATTACCATCAACAGCAGGAAATTGAGAACTTTTATTAAAGTTCTCCTTTTGTAAGTATTCTTCAACTAAGTTCTTATAATTGTCTTCTATTGAGATATTATGAGATCTGTTGCTGTTTCTGCTGAATTTGTGAAGAATGATGTTGAATTTGATTTCAATAGTTTTCCAAAGTTGTATACTGTCTGTTTTGACTTTGTTATGAAGCATGTTATTTCTTTCTTTCCAAATGAAGTAGATAACTATTGTAAGAACTATAGTAGCTTTGTTGAAATCTGCTTTCTTGCCTTTGTATGCTTTCTGAAAATATTGAATGCTGTCTCTAATGTTTTGGAGAGCCAAATTTTGATTTATGTTGAGCTTATTTTTGGCAATGAACCAAACATGTATAGAGTAGGGACAGTCAAAAAAGAGATGATCAGTGTTTTCAATTTCGGTTTTGCAA
The DNA here is from genome assembly GCA_030737815.1 of Allium fistulosum. Taxonomy (NCBI): domain Eukaryota; kingdom Viridiplantae; phylum Streptophyta; class Magnoliopsida; order Asparagales; family Amaryllidaceae; genus Allium; species Allium fistulosum. Next base: position 716,720,596 of record CM060904.1, read on the forward strand.
AATAGGCAATTGATATTTCCAGAGTTTTTGTTCCATTTTCCGCTTCTTTCTCTAGTTGGCAGACGATTTAATAATGCAAAGTAAGTGCAAAAAGCCATTTTTGGACAGTTGGCTGAGTTCCAAACTGATTTGTGCCAATCAACTTCCATTTCCCCTCCTTTTAAAAAATTCCAAGTGTTTTTAAAGGAGAATCTGCCTTTATAGATAATTTCCAGCACCAAGCATCTTCATCTGTATTTGGGTCAATTTCAATTTTATTAATGGAAGAATTGAAGATGGTAGTTGCAGGAAAAGCTTGGGCATTCCAAGTAGAATTTTGAATAATAGTGTCAACAAAAGCATTAACTTATCCAAAGTAATAAAGGTTATTCCAGCCTAATAAGTTGATAAGAGAGTTGCCATTAATCCAAGGGTCAAACCATAGGCTAGTGCATTTACCATCTTTAAATTTGCGCTCTATAAGCTTGGCTCCAATTTCTCTGCAATTAAGAATATTTTTCCAAACATAAGAATAATGGCTTTTGATGGGCATAGACCAGAAATTTTTGCTTTTGACATATTTGGTCCTCATCCATTCAGCCCATAATGTTTTGCCTTCTATGAATTTCCAAAAAAGTTTGAATTTGCATGCTTCATGAATATCTGAAAAGTTTCTGATTCCCAATCCCCCAGCTTCCTTGGTTTTTGTTATGGTGTTCCAAGAAATTTTATGAAGTTTACCATTCCAAATGAAGTTGGTACATAGTTTTTCAATTTTTTCCAATGTTTTTGCTGGTATGTTGTGAGATTGCACCCAGTACATAATGACAGCAATAACTACTGTATGGACAAGTTCAACTCTTCCTGCTATAGATAACATTCTGCTTGACCAGTTGTTAATTTTGTTTTGAATGGTTTGATAAAGTTTGACACAGTCTCTTTCCTTGATTTGATTATTACTGAGGGGTAGGCCAAGATATCTGACAGGGAGTTCACTCTGTTGGAATTTTAAAATGTTGAGGATTTCCTTCTTGTTCCTGCAATCTTTGCTGAAAAAGATTTTGCTTTTATTTTCATTAATTAGAAGACCAGCTTGATTTCTGAGGTTGTCAAAAAAAATTTTAATGGTAGCTGCAGATAGAGTATCTGCATTTAAAAATATTAGTAAATCATCAGCATATAATAGATGAGAGATACAAGGAATAATTGAGTTAATAGGTTTCATGTTTTTACACATCAGTTCCATTTCCATTTGTAGGGAAAAATATTCCATAGCAATTGTAAATAAATAAGAATATAGAGGGTCTCCTTGCCTAATTCCCCTATTGCTGTGTATGAATCCACAAGGAGATCCATTAATAAGAATGGAATAGGATACATTACAGATACATTCCTTAACTAAGTTACAAAATTTTTCATTAAAGCCTAGTTGACCCATCATGTAAATAATAAAATTTCTATTTATTTGGTCAAACGCTTTGTGCAGGTCAATTTTGAGACACATTTTATTTTTACCAGCTTGATTAAAATTCCTAAAAGTTCATGAGATAAAAGAGTATTTTCAACAATAAGCCTGTCTGGAATAAAAGCACATTGGTTTTTAGAAATGAGAAGTTTTAAAAAACATTTAATTCTGCTACTAAGAATAGAGGCTATAATTTTGTAAAAGAAATTACAGCAGGCAATAGGTATGTACTCTCCCAGACAAGAAGGATTTTTGGTTTTAGGAACAAGAGTTATAAAAGTATGATTTATGTTTTTTAAAAGCCTACCAGAAATGAAAAATTCTTTGACAGCCTCAAATAACATGTTTTTTATATCATCCCAGCGAGTTTTGTAAAATTTGGCCCCAAACCCATCAGGCCCAGGGCTTTTATCATCTTTGGCAGAAAAAACAATTTTTTTTTATATCTTCAAGACAGATAGGGGCAAGAAGAATTTCCTCACTGTAGGAAGGTAGGACATATTTAGGGAAAATGGTTGGAAAAGTGCAAGGATTCTCCTCAGTGTAAAACAGATCAGAGAAATAGAGAATAGATTCTTTCTCTAATAAAGGGGCATCATTGATGATCTTACCATTACTATTGATTAATTTACCTACATTGTTATGATATTTCCTGCCAGACATTTTAACATAGAAGAATTTAGTAGGCAAATCCCCTTGAGAAAGCCAATTAACTTTGGCTTTCTGCCTTATATTAGCAGCTTCAACATGAAGGGAATTGGAAAGATTTTTCTGTAATTGATAGAATTCTTTAATTTTAATTTTATCAGAGCTATCATTATCAATGCTATCTTGCAATTTAGCACAGTCCTCTCTAATTTGATTAATTTCATTATTGTTTTCATTTTTGGTACGATTCCAAACTTTAAGATTATTTTTAGTAAGATGGAGAAATTTTCTGAATTTAAACTGAGCAGAACCATTTGAGGAAAATTGTAAGCTGTTTTGAAAAACCCTTTTATAGTCTGAGTCATAGACCCATCCATTCTTGAATCTAAAAGGAAAATTTTTCCTTGTTGAAGAGTTTTGAGATAATGTAAGTTGAATGGGAGTATGATCACTAGTGTATTGTGGTAAAGTGTAGCATTTAAAGTTAGAGAAAAGATTTATGAAAGATTTATTGACAAGAATTCTATCAAGTTTACAGTGAATGTTTCTAAATTCACCTGATTTCCAAGTGAATTTATTACCCTTAATGGTAGGCTCAATCAAACCTGTTTTAATGAGAAAATTAGAAAAAAATTCCAGTTTTTTTAATGGGACTGGAATTCCTTCTCTTTTTTCATGAACTTTAGTAATTGTATTAAAGTCTCCTATTATAACCCATGGGAGAGAAATATTATAATTAAGTTGAACAAGAGAATTCCAGAGTTGAGTTCTTTCATTTTCAAAATTGGAGGCATAAATAAATGAGACAAATATTTGTAGACCCCCTTTATTTTTAAAGCTGCAGTGAATATATTGAATATTGAGGGTGAAATTACAAAGGTCCCAAATGGTAGGATCCCAAAGAACAATGATCCTACCATTTCCCCCCATTGAATTATTATGAATAAGTTGCCAATTATTAAGGTTACTAATCCTAAACAAATCAATGTTTTTATCAGACAATTTGTGCTCTAAAATGCCTACTAGAGATGGTTTATGAGAAGACAGTAAATTTGAAAGGTCTAATTTCCTCTCAGGAGAATTAAGACCTCTAATATTCCAAGTAATAATATTCATAATAATAAAATAAAGTATGAAGGATACTAAAAGGATACAATAGCAGCTAAATCAGGATTTTGCTGCTAATTCCCAAGCTTTCAGTAGCTTTCTCTCCTTTCCTTTTGCAGCCTTTTTTATTCTGAACTTTGAGAAATTCCTCCCATTTTGGTTTTTTAATAATGTATTTCTTCTCAAAAAGTTTAGAGTTAAGAGTTGGACTGTCTGGATTGCCTTATGTATTATTATTTATAATTTCATGTATAGACTTTTTCCTGGCCCTTTTCCTTTTGTTTTTGACAGGAGAGGAGGAGACAGAAGAGAATAGCAATCCAGCATTCTCCAGCATGGATTCAGGCAGAGCAGAACTTTCTGAAATGCTGTTTTTTGAGACTATTTGATGATTTGAATATGTGTCTTGATGATTTGAAACCATATCTGTGTCTTGATGATTTGAAACCATATTTGTAATTAAAATTGCTTTCTCCTGAAGGGGGGAGGAAGCAAGAACTGTTCTATATGATCTCCTTTGTAATGAGCTTGATTACTATTATCTTTCTGGGAATTGCCATGATGATCTGAAAGAGCAACTGTTTCAATCATTTGCTGATCAGTATCCATGGCTACATTAAGAATTGGGGTTTTTGCCATATTATTTCTTGAAAAAGCTTGTGGGGTGATACTCTTTGATTGCTCAGTCATTTCGGTAAGATTCTTTTCAACATTTCCTTTTGGAGCCACCGAGCTCATATTATTTTCAGAAATTTGTAGAAGATTTTCAGAATCTAAATTGTTTACAGAAATATTACTATCAGAAGAGATCTTTTCCAGTAGTTGTTTTCTTGATTTTGATCTCTTTCAATTTCTGAAATGTCCAAAGAGTTTTTATCCAAATTATTATTGGAAGATTTTTTTTCTTTCCAAACTGTTTTCCAAGAGCAAGTATCTGAGAGGTGCCCAAAGCAAGCACATTTCTGACATCTAGGAGGGATAAATTCATATTCGATTTTTTGTTTGATGCTTTCTCCATCGTGCATGGAGACTAACGCAAGATCTGGTAGTTCATCAGTGGCCTTTATCTCAACTAATATTCTAGCATAGCTAAGGCGAGTCTCCTTAGCTTTAGGCTCTTCTAGTTTTAACGGTTTACCCACTACACTAGCTACGGCGGCAAAAGCCTCCTTATCCCATAATCTAAGGTTTAATTCAGGCAACCTAATCCAGATTGGATAGGTAGAGAGAAGGTCTCGATCAAGAATCAGATTCTTGTCCCATCTTTTCAAGATTATTAATTTGCCATTGATAAAGAAGGGGCCGTTTTGAGTTACTTTGATACAATCTTGCTCCATAGAGAATCTGATGATGAAGAAGCCGTTGTTTCTTGTAAAGATTTCGAAATTACCAACAGGGTTCCAAGTTTTAGAAACAAAATTCCTGAAATGATGATAGTATGGACGAGTTCCATAAACATAAGCTAAAATAGAGTTGCTTCATTTATTCTCAGTCCTTTTACTTATTTCCTCTTTAACGACCACTATTTTCTTGTCTCCCAATTTAATGGGGGCAGAATAGCTGAGATCAGTATTATTGCAGAAGCCACCATTCTTGACTAAATCTGCCCAGGAAGAAGCTGACCTTATTGAATTGAATATGGCAGAAGGTTGAGTTCTTGGTGTCTTCGACAATTGGCTGGGTCTTGATTGCCTATTGGGTGGATTTGGGTACGTATCCCGTCCTAAGGACATGGATCTATCCGATTGAGTCACTGCTGATCTATGTGAAGGGATCTGAGATTTTGCAGAACTATTTCTGCGCCGATTCTTAACTATTTGAAAGCCTTCCTCATCTTGATCAGGTGGCTTATCTTTTGGATTAGAAGGAGGTGAGGAAATGAGAGAGGGATTGAGATGGTGAGGAGAATCTCTAGAATTCTGATCAGGGTTTCTTTCAAAAATTGGGTTATTTTTGATAATCATAGAAGCCATTAAAATATATTTTTTTTGCTCTCCTTATTTAGCACCATCAATAGTCTCCTGATATCAACCACATATTTATATTTAAATAATTAGTACATGACAAAATAGAGAAAAGTCAATTATTTAAATATAAACATATAAACATGTGGTTAGCATAGTATTTGCATATTATTAGAAATGCTCACTGAAAATTATTAAGCATTTAGCACTACAAATTTGTTGCTTAGCATTTGCAACATAATGTTGAATCCTAAAAATTTGTTTTTGACCTTAGGCATGATACTAAGATTGTATAACTACTTGGATTTCTTTCAAGCTGATTAATTTTTAATTACATCTTTTGTCATTGTTTATGCTTATTCAGCTAGCTTGAGGCCAGTGGATTTTGAGGATGTTGAATCTTTCAAATATACTCAGTTACAACCATCGGAGTTCACTTCCTCCTGATTGGATCAGGTATTTTTATACCAAGCTTGCATTGTAGAGTTTAGTTTATTTTTTTCCTTCCTGGAACCTTTGCTTACACGAATGCACAGGGCATTCTAAGATACAAAGTGCATTATATAAAACCCAAAACAAAAGGTACTTCATAGGAAAGTATTACAAACCAAAATATAAGTAGAACATATAAACCAATAAAATTTACAATGTAATAATACTTGAAAAACATAAATGATATGAAGAATGATAAAATAATAAAACACCTTAGTCTAATTAACATAATATGTATTGATTGTCCATTTCGGTCTATATCACGTTGAAAACATAATTATACTTGATTATACTTCAGATTGTTTTAGTTGTGGAGAATTATTCCTAAAAGGAGACGGTATATCCTCTTGCTTTCGTTTAGGTAAACCCCATCTACCATATGCATCCAGAATCAACCCTTTATTTTCCACCTGATACCAGAATTCAGGTATTTTCAACTTTTCTTTCAACATTCCTGAACTCTTGTTCACTAATGCAATATCTCGTTTTGCTTTCTCCCTGAACCCTGAATCTGTACTTAAAAACCCATCAACCAAATGCAAGTAAGTTTCTAGGTTATGAAATCCATGCACATCCCTCTCTTGTTTCAAATAAGGTGAATCTTTCAAGTCGAGTCCTAATTCTAAGCCAGCATGAGTGTAGACCCATTCGAGGTTTCCTGTAATTTGTTCAATTCTTTTAAATCCTTCATTGAATAAAATTCCAGGCACTTTAGGCTCTACATCTTGCTTAACCACAATTCTAAGGACTTTTACCTTCATCTCTTCTAACTTATTTTTGAACAACGAGTTGCCTACTCGTGGACCTCCGAATGTAAATACTGTTACTGGCAGATCGGTTAACGTCATTGCTGCTTCGTAAGCATTGAGAAGAGCTAGAGCACCGCCTAGACTGTGGCCTGTTACTGTTAAACTCACACATTCTCCCTTATCTTCGTATAATTTTACCAACCTTTGAATTTCTTCCATTACCTGTTCAGATGCACTAGTCTTGTTGTACCTAGACGTTTCACTTTTTGATGTGTACACGCTGAGAAATCCTTGCTCGACCTTTACACCTTCTTCTTCCTTTCCAATTCATACAACTTCAGGCTTATAATAGTTAGTGTTAAGGTTTTGACCATTGCTCATTTTATCCGTAATTATGCCTAAAATGCATGTTCTTCTATATCTATTTTTTTTTCTTCCCAAAACCTGTTGATATATACGAACATTTCAACAGGTTTTATTTTATATTTTATTTTAATTGGAACATTATGATTCTTTTTTGTTGTGTACATATTCATCCTTATTAGTCCAGGAATATTAATAAATATGATTCAGCTGGCGGAAGCATTGATATCTGAAATCAAAAACATGTTTTTTTCCAAGTAGGTAATAAATTATTTGAGGTTATGTATGATTTGTATTGTAGCCTATCATTAATTCTAATATATCACTAAACCATTGTCCTTTGCTGCTTAATTAAAGAACATGTATCTCAGTAAGGAATTGATCTGAATATAAAAACTTGCTATTTTATATTGACATAAAGACTTGGTATTAGAAATGCAATGAATTTTCAGAACATTGATTTGAACACATGGTTTTTCTCAGTTTCAAAATTCCTTATTAAATGCATGTGTGGAATTTTGATCAATGCTAGGGACCTATTTCTGTTGCTGCTTTTTAGGCTTTCAGAACAAGAACAACAATCACATTTCTATCTCAGTATTTCCTTCTCTTTTTTGCAGTGTGAATCCTTCAGAGTAACTAATGTGTGAATAGTCTGAACAGCCATGGCTGAATTCACAAATCTCAAAGACAACCCAATCTTTAGCCTTGATCAGATTGAAAGGTCTTTTCCTTCTTCTCCATCCCTTTCTCCTCCTCCACCGGATCCAATTCTGCATTCAGAACCAATTTCTTAGAAAATTACTCCTGAATTTGGTAAAGAGGGATTTCAGATTGTCTAGACCAGAAAAAACAGAAGTGGGAGTCAAAAGCATTGATCTAGAATCGGTTCAAACGAACTGAGCTTGAATAAGGGAAATACAATCATTCAAAACAATATTTCAGAAATGCTAATAAGGATTTCTCAATTCAAGAATCACAGAGAATTCAAGAAACTCAGCAAAATAAGATGAAAACCCCTCTCATCCTGCTTTGTATACAGATTCACAAATTAAAAATTCAAGAAATTATCCAAAACACAGTCAGCTATCAGATAAATTTGATTCTCAATTCAATACTAACCTGAATAAAGCCTCTTTATGGGCTGATATGATTAAGAAATGGGGATCAAACTTTGAATCTGATCTCAAATATGTTGCTCCTCTCTCAATCAATGATAAGAAAATCATAGTTGTGAATGTAGAGGTCAGCAGAAGGGCAAAAAACAGGTGGTGTCATTCAGTTATTGCCTATGTTTTTGGCAGCAGACCCGCTTATCATCATTTCAAGGCCGTTATTGCAAAATCGTGTACACCCACTGGTAATTTTGATATATTTACTCGTAATAATGGGTTTTTCATTATCAGGTTTACAAATGCAACAGATTGTGAAAAAGCTATTAATGGAGGTCCTCATTTTATAAATGGAAAACTCATTATTATCAAGAAATGGAATAATAAAATCAATCTTGATAGAGATTTGCTCTCTACTATACCAATATGGATTAGACTTCCTGAATTGAATCTTAGATTATGGGATAAAGAAATATTGAGTGCTATAGCTAGCATTGTGGGTATTCCTATTAAATTAGATGAATATACAGCCAAGGAATCAAAACTTTCTTTTGCTAGAATATTAGTGGAAATTAAAGCAAATGCTGATTTACCAAATGAAGCTTTTATTTCAATGCACGATGGGGAAAATTTAATGCAAAACATAGAACATTTATGGATTTCCCCTAGATGCAAATCATGTTGCTGTTTTGGACTTACCATTGACAATTATGTCACCAAAATGGTCTGGAAAGAGAAACAAAACAATCAGGAAAAATCTGATGTTGATAGCAGTTTCACAAAGGAAAAAGGAGATACATTGCCAAACAAAACATTAGAAGCAAATAATGGATCTATCTGTCTATCATTGAATGAAAAGAATAACAGTATCAATGAATCAATTATTGTTCAAGAGTCCACTCAAGAAATGGAAATTCAAGAAGGCAGTAAGTCATAGAGTTTGGGTGAAAAAAATATTGAAATTTCAAAGAGTATTTCAGGAATTCATCTTGAAACAAATGCAAATAGGAATAATGCAGCAACCTAAATCAGGGAAAATAGTTCAGAATCAGCAAACATGAACAAAGATGACGGTTCATATATTAATGCTATTCTTAGTAAAGAACCATCTGAAAATCCCAATATTAGTCATGTTGCAACACACCTTCCTCTCATACCACAAATCAAAGTTCAGAAATCAGTCTGCAAAAGGCAATCAATTTAGTGGCAAACTCCTCTTCAATATCAAGGAAAAACAAGAAAGATAAAAAGGAAAAAAGAAGAGGTAAAATGAAAAGTATTAAAGACATAGTCTCTAAAGAAAGCACAGAAGATATTGACGACGGTGACTTCAAAAGAAATCACATCTCTAAATCAAAGTGGGAAAAGCAGCTCAAAGCAATTAGCAAAACAACATATAAGAAAAAAGGAAAGAGGATGGAGACTCTGGTAGAGGAGAGCGGCCACAGTGCATAGCTGCTCTTCCTTTGTATCCTTTGTGTATTCTTTACTAATAATATTATTATCATCATGTCAATAATCTCATGGAATGTTAGAGGGCTTAACTCTCCAGAAAGGAAATTAGATTTATCTAATCTTCTTATGTCTTTAAAACCCAGTATTGTTGAACTGCTTGAACACAAATTAGACAATTCAAAAATTGCTGATTTACATATTAAAAATTTATATAATTGGAAAATTATTAATAATAATCAAATGGGGGGAAATGGTAGAATTTTGGTCATTTGGGATCCTAATATTTGGGATATCTTTCAATATTATATGAATTTTCAGTTTATTCACTGTAAGTGTGTAAACAAAGGTGGTTTACAATTAGAAATTACTTTTATTTATGCTTCTAACAGTGAAACTGAAAGACTGTCTCTTTGGAATAGTGTTGAACAAATTAACTCAAATATGAGTCTTCTTTGGATTGTTATTGGTGATTTTAATACAGTCATGCATGGTTTTGAGAAAAGGCGTGGGAATCCTATTCCCTTTAAAAAAAACTTGAAATGTTAAATAACTTTCTTCTTAAAACTGGTTTATATGAACCAACTATCTATGGAAATACTTTTACTTGGAAGTTTGGAAAATTTAGAAATATCCATTGTAAATTAGACAGAATTCTTATAAATCATGTTTTTACCAATTATTTTAAAGATTTCAAATGTTATATCCTTCCCCAGGCTACCAGTGATCATACTCCTATTCAAATCTATCTAGCTCAAAATAATAATATTAGGAATAACATTCCTTTTAGATTTGTCAATGGTTGGGTGTATGAGGATGATTATAAAGACTTAATCAAAAATTTCTTAACTACAAAAGTTCTGGGTACTTCCCAATTCAAATTCAATAAACTTCTTCATATTACTAAAGAAAATCTGAAAATCTGGAATAAAAACAGAACTAATAATGAAATTAAAAACATCAGGGATGAAAGTGAGCTTAGACAAAATGAATTAAACAAGGATTGCTCAGACATCAATAAGGTCAACAATTTTTTTCTAGCCCAAAATAAACTGGTCAAGTCTCTCCATGTAAAGTATATCAATTTAAGGCAGAAAGCAAAAATAGACTGGTTAATACATGGTGATGAAGCTAGCAAATTTTTTTATGCTAAAATGTCCAGTAGGAAATACAGAAATGATGTTGGGAAAATTATTGATGTTAAGGGTAATGTAATTAATGACTTGCCTTGTATTAGGAAGGAAGCCATCAATTATTTTACTAATCTATATAATACCAATCTTTATTCTAATTCCTTGCCTAATATTGAGCCTAAATTTAAAGTTAATAAAAACGGTCATGATATTATTTTAGCCCCTATCAGACTTGAGGAGATTAAAAATATCATTTTTAATTCCAATAATGATAAAAGCCCAGGACCAGATGGCTTTGGTGCCTGGTATTATAAAACTCATTGGAAAGAAATCAAATTATTTTTATTTGGTTCTATCTCTAAATTTTTTAGGACTGGTAAATTATTAAAAAAAATTAAATCATACTTTTTTTACTTTGGTCCCAAAAGTTCAAATTCCCAACAGTTTAGAAGACTATAGGCCAATTGGCTGCTGTAACTTCATTTACAAAATTATTTCTAATATTTTATGTAACAGGATAAAAATATTTTTGAAATATCTTATTTCTGAAAACCAAAGTGCTTTCATTCCTGGCAAATTAATTGTTGAAAACACTATGCTTGCATATGAATTAATAAGGAACTTTAATAATAATAACAAAAATCTCATGTGTGTCAAAATAGATTTACATAAAGCATTAATAAATAGACATTTCATTATTTTTATGATGAAACAAATGGGCTTTTGCAATGAATTTTGTGCTCTTATCCTTAAATGTATTAACAATGTTTCTTATTCTATGTTGGTACATGGTTCTTCTAATAGGTTTATACAAAGCAATAGGGGAATTAGACAAGGAGATCCACTTTCTCCTTATTTATTTACTATTGCTATGGAATATTTCTCAATTCTTATGAAAATTGAGCTTATAAAAGGAAATATTAAACCAATTAATAGAATCAAACCATATATTACTCATTTGTTATATGCTGATGATTTGCTTATTTTTTTGAATGTAGACACACAAAGTGCAAAATCCATTGCAAATATTTTTGACAAGTTAGAAGAGCATGCAGGGTTAAAAGTCAATAAATTCAAAAGCAAAATATATTTTAGTAAAGGCTACTCCAGTAAAATGAACATTTTAAATATATTAAAGTCCAAGGAGGGTAATCTGCCTGTTAAGTACTTGGGACTTCCTCTCAGTGTTAACCAAATCAATGACAGAGACTGCACAAGGTTATTAGACATCATTCAAAATAGATTTGAAGGGTGGGCTAGCAAATTTCTATCATTAGCTGGTAGAATTGAGTTAACTCAAACTGTCATCATTGCAATCATCATGTATTGGATCCAAGCCCACAATATCCCAGTAAAAGCAATTCACAAAATTGAAAAAATTTGTGCAAATTTCATTTGGAAAGGAAAACAACATAAAATTTCTTGGGAAAAAGTCTGTTTATCAAAGAAATCTGGTGGTTTGGGTCTGAGAGACATCAATGAATTGATAGAAGTGTGTAAACTCAAATTATTCTGAAAATTTGTAAATGGCAATTCATTATGGGCAAAGTGGATGAAAGCAAAGTATCTCAAAAATAAGAATTTTTGGGCTACTGGTATTGAAAATCATCACTCTTTTGTTTGGAAAAATATTCTCAACAGCAGAGACACTGGCATTAAACTTTTGGAAAGGAAATTTAAAAATGGAAATCAGACTAGTTTGTGGTTTGATCCTTGGATACATGGAAAAACATTAGTTGGTCTTATGGGATGGAACAACTTATATTTGTTTGGTGAAGTCGATGGAAAAGTCAGTAGAATCATTCAAAATAGCAGGTGAAATATATTTTGTCATCCAGCTACTTCTATTTTCAATACAGCCATTAATCAACTTACAATTGACCTTAATCTTCCAAAAGATAAGTGGGAATAGAAACCATCTACAAAAGGATTTTTCTCCTTCAAAAAAACTCTGGAATTTATAAAAGGTCATGAAACTGATGTGGATTGGCACAATGTTATATGGAATAAATCAAATTGTCCAAAAATGTCCAATTGTGCCTATTTTGCAATTATTAACAGGCTTCCTACTAAGAATAGATGCCTAAAATGGAATAAAAAGGGGATACAATATGTCTGCTTTGTCGAAATGAAACTGAGTGTATCAATCACTTATTTTTTGACTGTACTTACTCAAAACATATATGGTTTATTGCCAAAACAAAGCTCAAAATTAACCAAAATCAAGCAGTTCAGAACATCAGAGAAAGCAGCAACTATATCCAACAAAACTTCAAAGAAAAATCCAAGGAATTCAAAAAGCTAGTATTATACTTACTGCAACAACCTTTCATATTTGGAAAGAAAGAAATTAAAGACTTCACTCTCAATCAAAAACAAAAAGCATTCAACTTTGGAAGAAAATTGAATTAGATAGCCAGATTCTTCTCAGTAAACGTAGGAATCAAAGCAAATATTCAGACAATTCAAATCAAAACAACTGGCACATGGATAAATATGAAGAGAGTTTAGAATCTTTCTTACAGAGTGGGAATATCACTTTTGATTTTCCCAATGTGAGGCATCTTCATCACTACGGCAGTCATCACTACACCAATTCAGCCATTTTGTAACACTTATTTTTTTTAAATTTGTAACCGTTATTACTGTTATGATTTACCAATGATTTTTTCTATTGGCAAACCTTTACAACGGATATAACCCAGAGCATATTAGATCCTCATGTAAATTAGACAAAGAATAGAGGACAAATTTGTAATTTTTCTTTTTCATTTATTTTCCAGTTTCTAACGAAAGAACCACTTTCTTTCTCGTCGTTTGAACTAGGGTTTCCTTCTTACTTCGCCGCCATCAACCTCAAATTAGTTCTTTTCTCAAATTGAATCCATTTACCTATTCAAATATAGAGCGTTTTCTTCTTCTTAATCCTAACAATAATTTGAATTTCATAGTAAAAGAATGTAATTTAGTGCGAATGAGTTATGCTAATTGAACTCGGTGTGAAGATTACAATGAAAATTTGAAGAAACAAAAGCTTGCAAATGAGAAACTTCTATTTTAGCAATTGAAAACGTTATTTAACCAAGCGATGTGGAACATCAGTTTCTGGTATGGAATTAAATTTGGTGTATTAATATTAGGCTTTGTTTGTTATCATCAAGTGGCACTGAATTTGTTAAGTAATCAGCTTTACTAAAATGTATTTTTATTTGATTTGTTATTTTCTCCATCTCATTCCTTTCTTCTGCAAATATTATTCTCTTTAATTGTTGTGGTGTTTTTTAATTGGTTTTTATTTTAGTATAAAGGGGTTTCGAAATGAGAAAGAAAACCTAATGATGGCAAGATGAATTAGTGGCTTATAAGTAGTTTAGACTATTATAGTTTGGTTAAGGTAATTGCTAAATATATAGAATACCTACATTTTTTCTGTATGAATTTTCTTTTGATGCCATATTTATGTTTGCAAAGTACGTACTAACACCATATAAATATGCATTTTTGATTATATATGACTATATCTGCACTACAATTTAATCTACTAATAATTAATATTATATGTTTCCTACTAAATCTAGATTACTTTGATTTAAATCATCTAATATGTTTATAGATGTGTTATCTACTCATTGTGAGAAATAGTAATAACTTGCTTACTAATTTTGGCCACTCATGTAAAGATTATTATTATAAACCTTTAAAATCTTTTTTGCTCAAGTTGATTATATCAATTCATTAATAAAAATGTGAAATTATAATATATATTTAGTTTGTTTTCCATATGATTTAGTCATTGTTTGCATATGGGCTTGGAAAATTAAGATACATTCAAATGACTGTATATTTATATCATGCTTTTCGAATCAGTATGACAGATAGTGAATATAGTTTCTGATCGTATTAACTGAAATAGTGTTAATCTCTTTCAAATGAATTTTCTTGTAAATTAAGCCTTTTCATTCAACTTTTATTCATTTCATGTGTATTATAATAGTATTCCAAATTGAATGCATTATACTCATACTTAGTTGAATGCTTGTTCAAAATTTAAGAGTGCTTTCATTTTGGATAGGAAGATTTGTGAAAAGAAATTTGAATAGTAACGTTTCAATTTAATACGTTTATTCTAGAGTAATAATGCTCAACTTTAGTTAAGAAAGAGGATCAAATTAGCAAGACATTTATTTCAATTAAGAATGCTTCTATAAATATTTCTAAGTATATTAATTCTGGTAACAAACTATAAGACATTTAAAGTCAATCAGGTCCAATCCCTACTAGATATGCTTCTAGTCAAGTTGGTAAGCCATAGTTGAAAAATATGCATGTTTATATTGAAATTTGGATAGTTCTATTTTCCAGTTTGGGATTTGTTGAAGCATATTGAAAAAGTAGGTATTGTAAAATGTAAAATTAACATAGACATTATGTTATTCCAATTTGGCTAATTATCTAGTTTACCTTAGTTTAGCAATTTAATTAAGAAAACAATTGATTTTCAAATGAAGATGTAGAATATTAAGAATAAAGTTCATTTATTTATAGATGATGTTAACTAAATAATGGATAAAAAGCCATCAAAATATGGCTAATAATGCATTTAGTCACAAGCTATTAGGTAGCAAAAGTTGATTTGTTTTATATCAAATGTAAGAATTAGAAGTATCCCTTCATTCTTAAAAGACATATGGATTTCACTTTGATTATAATAAGTTTATCATTATTTTTTATAGTTAAGATTTTTAGAGTTGAAACTGAAGAAGGGTGAAACTAGATATATGATTCAAGGGTCACACTTTATATATTTCAAGTATATATGGTATGATTTTCTTGAAACTACTTTAAAAAATTAGTGTTTTCCCAGAAAACTTAAGATTTAGTTATAGAGAGCTCATTATTGATGTTGAAGATTGCATATATGTAAGAATATGTGTGAGGGTTGAAATCACCATATTTGTCATAAATATGGTGAAAATAAGTGGCATCAAAATGGTCATAAGTAGACTTGTATAGATAATCAAGTAGAAACTTCAACGAGAGCTTGAAAATGAAACTATCATATGGAGGTTTTCTAGTCATTTGAAATGGAAGAGAATTCTCGAGATAAGATGTAATCTTTGGCTTCCTTGACAATTTCCAACAATGTTGTTGGCTTATATAACTGAAGTATTTAGTGCTAATTCATTTAGGTTTTGTTCCAGGTATTTGAATCAATTTTATTTTTTAATATTTATTGGATGACTTTTGACATATTTTAAATATTGTTGAACTTTACCATATCCATCTATTGTTCTTAGTTGACTACTGATATTATAGGTCTTATGGAAACATATGTTGGGACATTTACATCCTTACCAAATATATCAGCTGATGTTAACATGTCAATTAAAGATGTCAATCAATTTGATATTTGATGGATAAGCAATGCTTGATGAGTGAGGCAGGAAGTGAGAGCTACAACATGCATTGTCATTTATCAGGTTTTTTTCCTTCCATTTTTGACATTTGTTTACATGGTTGTGAGGACTGGACAAAATCTAAGGTATATTTTAGAATAAAAACTATTAAATGATATAAATAGATATAAGGATTATGATATACTTAGGATAGAAATGTTTAGCAGTCAAAATCTCTTTTTATAATTATTAAATCCAGTTTCATATATACATGGTAATGTTGATGTGAAAATGGATCTTATTCTTTGATTTTTAGATAAATGACTCTTAGCTTTGTAATTCCAATGCTTATATCTGGAAATACTATTGAGATTCTCTTTAAAATGGTATTATGCTCCAAATTCATGATTCTTTTCAAATAATCGACAGAAAATTAAAAAGTGTAGGTTTTTTGATACCTATATGTTCGAGAAGATCTTCTTAACTTTGTCATTTATGGAAAAGATAAATAACAGTTTATTTTTCTCCGTAACGATTAATTTTAGGTGTATAAAATTAGAAATTAAATTGGATACATTTACCATGAAAAGTTTGAAATAAATGTTTGTAATGTCCTTTTTTCTTATTTGCCTACCTATATTTGTTTTTGGATTTTGCGCAAATATACTGCTATATAATATAGTGAGAACTAAAGCATATTAACTAAAACTCAAAATTTATTGTAGTTGTGTTTATATTTAACCATTAACAATGTTGTGCCTTAATTATTAATTATTATGCATATTCACATGAACTATTTATGCAAAAAATTCAACATTAATGTACATGTTTGAATTGATTTTTTTGAAATGACTCGCATGTCATATATAAAATTATTTTCTTGATACACTTAGATTCTATGTAATTTACGTGTTTAAATTGATTTTTATTTGTTTCTATATATAATTTACTGTTATAAAATAAAGAAAGCAGAAGCCATTAGAGAGAACAATTTTATTCATTCAGAGATTAGTCATTCATTCTCATTACATTAGCACCTTTATATAAAGGCCTAGGAGCTTGGGATAGAACTAATCCCACGATGTGGGACTAAATACAAAACAGTATATAGCATATTCACTATTTATATTTACATATATTATAACACTCCCCCTTGAATATGCATCTTCAAAATCTTGAATCCTCAGATAACTTGAAATTGTCCCTTTTGAAACGTGTATGATGATTACTCCTCCTCATTATTATCTTGCATTTATCCATTCAATCGATATAGATAATGTCCGTTGCCTCATTAAAAACCTCTGTTAGGAAAACCTAATGGAAAAACCTTGAACGAGGAAAAGAGTGCAACTTGAAATCATAGATATCATAAAATGATATTCCTTTATAAGAGGTTGATACTTTGGGATCAAAATAATGACTCATTAAAACCTTACTAAGAAAAACCCAATGGGAAAAATCTTAGTGAAGGAAAACGAGTACAATGACATATTTTATTTTCTTATTTCTTCTAATGAAGATTGATACTTCTGGATCAAACTAATGCCTCATTAAAAACCTTACTAAGAAAAACCCTGTGGGAAAAATCTTAGTCAAGGATAAAAACACAATTTACTTAAATAACATATTTGAGATGTTATTTCTTGAAAAGACGTTTGATTCTTCTAGATCAAGATAATGCCTCGTTAAAACCTTAGTAAGAAAAACCCAGTGGGAAAAATCTTAAATAAGGAAAAAGAGTACATTATAACTTATTTCAAATGTTACTGGGGAGTTGATACTTCTGGATCAAGATAATGCCTCATTAAAATCTTACTAATAAAAACCCAGCACTAGTACAAAACAGATCAGTTGCTTCGCCTCATTTGTGTCGGTTGTCCATAAAACCGACACCAATAGTGTAATTTGTGTCGGTTGTTCATTAACAACTGAAACTATTGACTTATGGGGTAAGAAGAAAATGTTAAAAATGTAATTTGCATCTGTTGTTCTTAAGAAACCGACACAGTTGAAGGGACACTAGTACAAAACTGGTCATTTGTGTCGGTTGTGTAACCCATGTTGTGTCGGTTTTACAACCGACTCAAATGAAGACGACACAAAAGTCATTTTTCTGTTGTGTCGGTTGTACGACCGACACAGATATCAATCATTTGTGTCGGTTATTAATAAAGAACCGACACAAAACTATGAACAGTTGTGTCGGTCTTTCTAAAAGGACCGACACAAATCAGCTTGTATAGTGAAGCAAACCGCCGTTTATTGTGTCGGTCCTTTTCGAAAAACCGACACAACTGGTCATAGTTTTGTGTCGGTTCTTTATTAACAACCGACACAAATAATTGATATTTGTGTCGGTTATGTTTGTTTTTTCAATCGACACAATTGATATACAGTTGTATTGGTTCCCTTTGAAGTAACAACCGACACAAGAAATATCTGAAGCAAAAAAAATATTATTACCGTTTAAGATTATAAAAACAGTATGAAATTGAATTTTAATTTTTTATAAACCAACGTTACTATGAACTGATTGAACAAACAATATAATTATATTATCCATCAACATAATTCATGTTTACAGACCAAAATAGAATATAATCTATCACAAACATAACGTACATAACAAAATACCAACGTACGTTACAAAAGATCAGCGTACACAACAAAAAACTACATCCAATTATACATGATATAACTAGCTAAATTCTCTCGAACCTCGTCTATCTCTTGTTGGTTATAAGAACCGTCTCGTACAAAGTCCTGCAATTAAGAGAATTGTTATACAAAAGACAATAATTAAGTCAGGAATACTCTGCATAAAAGAATATGAGAGGAATGTAATTCAAACACAGGTTGAACCATAAGCTGAATATTGGAAACAAATTAAATGATAGCTACAAGGAAATTTATTTCGAGATCCCTGTAAAGCTCTAACGGCTCATACTGCAGGTCCGTGTAATCACTTCTGAAGTTTATCCTAAATCTTCATTATGCAGAAAGCCATCATAATATAATGGTTTCCCCTGCACTGTACTGTACACACAATACACTGTACACTGTGCACTTTTTCACCACTCTTCAACATCTAACCCTGCTCCTCTGTCTTCCACCTGCTGCCACCAGAGCACAAACTTCCTTCTACAACCAACACTCACTTGCCTTATCTTCACTTACTACCGTGGACAGCAACAACAAGCCACCATCAACTGTCTTTCAACTATTACATTACTTCTGCAATTGCTTGCATGCACATACCATTTCCTTTCTCTCATCATCAACAACATCAACCCTGCCATACAAACTTCATCAACTTTCTGCTGCACCAACATCTTCCTTTGGCCTCGACAGCACTAAACTCCATCACGGTGCCTTCAAGTTCATCCATTATGACACCCAGTGTCTCTCCACTAACCACATCACTGCATTGCCTACATACCACCACTTCATTTTTATATCCTACCAAACATTCACCACATTCATTTCAAACACTTCATACCTGAAAGAATTCCTTAACAACTCAACCAAATCACTATTCTACTTTCCAGAACACCTCACAAGCTTCAGGCACACCACATTTCCACTTCCTAGAACAACTCCTCAACTACTCTGCCTTGCCAACACTTCTGCAACTTCCCCAACATTCATCGGTACCCTGCCACCATACTCACAAAAAAGTCTCTCCACTATCCACTATCAGTCATCATTACCCACAGCCTCATCATTCAATACTTCCATCATAGTCACCAATCTTCCAACATCAAATTAGTTCACTGCCCCGAGCTTCACTTCCCCCATCACAAAGCAAACTCCAGCATCAGAACATTTCGCCCGTATTCACTATTCTCTGAGCGCTTCCCTTAATCGCGACCTATAAAAAGCCCTCCTCTCTGCGACCTGAACAACAGTCACCAACAACAGTCACAAGTTCGAACACCTTAAACCCAAATCAACCTCCTACACTTCCTCTACAACTCACGAACAACATCACCTCAACCGCCTTCACCACCGAACTGCGCACTAATTAATTAACCCAAACAACTGCAATCAACCATGAATTAGGTTTTGGAAGTGTTCGAATATTGGAATCTGGTGTTGAAAGTGATCGATTATTGTTCTGAAATTTGGTTATGATTAATTTGTTTTGGAAGTGAGGTTAAGGGAATATACTTTATTGAGTGTGTAATGTATTTGAGCTTTTGGGCTTTGCTTTCGGCCGGAGTTTATTTTCATTTTCTTTTCTACGTTTAAATCATTTGTTTTAAAACAAAAAAGAAAAAAAATTCTTTCATTTTTTTAGCAATAATAACTGTTCACTGTATTGCTGAAGGTTTGGAATCCAGAAGCGTTAATGCTCCCTCACTTTAAAATAGTTTACTTCTTTGAATCAGCTGGATTTATAAGTTTAACTTCTAATATGATGGGTCAAACTAAAACAACGACTGCAATAATGTATATATATATATATTATTATAATATAATATAAATATATGTATATAGTGTGGGGAAGGAATATGAAACTGAACTCAGTAAACCAGACTAATTTTGATTAACTTATTGATTTACCGGTTTATACTTTTAACTGAAATGCCGTCACCATTCCGGTCCATTGCTCTCATTACTGTTTTTTGATAGATTTACTGTTAATTATGGAAAATAATACAATAATCAATTAGGTAACAGTCGAATGAAATCATCTAATTAAAAAGCATATAAACCAATTTCCAATCTGCTTGGTGCATCACTACACATTTTCTTGGTTTATTTTTTTTTCTTCAAATACATGAACTGAACAGTAAATAAAGACTTGGCATTTGATTTCTTCTAACTAGCATTGCAGCAATGATTTGATCGAAATATACCTATAATGTAGCTAATGTATAATATGAAGGAAAAAACTAAAGTAGTACCTTTTGTAAATCGATGCTTTGATTGTGGTTTTTTCACTATGTCATGCATATACCTCATCACATAATATACACAGTCAGTTGCTCCTAATTGTTGAGGACACTACATCAATATTACAAGATAACTTAATAGTTAGTTTAAAATGAATTCATATGCCAAACAATATATAGTATTTATTTTATTTTTTGTTTGAAAATCAAATCACCTTAACATGCTTCCATTTCAAGGTACTTCCTCGAGACTTTCCACCGAATGCCTTG
This sequence comes from Allium fistulosum, assembly GCA_030737815.1. Taxonomy (NCBI): domain Eukaryota; kingdom Viridiplantae; phylum Streptophyta; class Magnoliopsida; order Asparagales; family Amaryllidaceae; genus Allium; species Allium fistulosum. The sequence continues at coordinate 716,741,624 of CM060904.1, forward strand.
TAAATTTTGAAGGCCCTACACAAGCAAGAAAATGTTAAATAATAACTACTCCGGCACCCGCATTTACATACACTAATTTCATGTATAAATTTTTAATTTTACCATATATACTAACTTCATATAAGAGAGCAAATATATACAACTTACATGCTCACTTGCGGTTTAATTTCAAGTTTATGTTTGCGTTCGGCCTAAGGATCAAAAACATAAATCTCATTCATTTCTACACGGAAAACAAGCAGTATACAATGTTTCTTGCGTTACAAGATTTATAGTAAGTTAAAATTGGCATCAAATTTGTAAACTAGTTACTAAAAGTTTAATGTTCATACCCTTTGTACTGTGGGGCTAAAAGTAAGCTTTTAGATTGCAATGCTTTCCATGTGTTCGACAAATATGTATTTGTCGCATCTGGATGTTTTCGCACTTGGGAAAGCTTTTTGGGACACATAAACCCAATGGTCTCCACTTTGAGATCATTGCACATATGATTTAACCACCTAAACAAATTTAAACATATATTATTAGTTTTTTAAAAATTGACTATTCATCAAAAAACTAAGATGGTTATATATAAAAAAATTGCTAAGGAAAAAATACTCACATGATGTAAAGTTGCAACCATGATGCATTCAACCATGTCATACTAAGGAATTGGATAATGTCGTCCATCGTGATATGAATTTCAAAGTCCTCATCGTATGTGAATAAATCCTTATTCACTTGAATTGCATTGATGGCACTATCATTGGATAACATTTGAAGTATTAGGTCATGGAAATATCTGCACTCGCTCGTTAAAGTTTTGAGAATCTCTTCATCCACGATTGATTTGCGTTTTGCAAACTCATCTGACATTGTATTCACGACCTTGTCATTACTATTTTCAAACAAATCCTTGTTTGGTTGAGATGTAGGCACCTAATTCAAAATTTTAAGTAGATGTTTGAAATGATGTTGTTAAAAGAATAGACGAATGCTAAGAATTCAACTTCATATGTTAACTACTTTCCGATAAGTTTATAAATAGCTAAATTATCTATAATAAGTTCTAGTATGAAGAAATTTTACTTCTTTAATATGTTCTAATATGAAATAGAGGAGTTTAGCAAGCTAAATTAAGGAAGAAAAATGCATTCATTACCATATCATTATCTCTTAAAAGCACAAGGCTTTTAGGCCATTGAACAAAACTCCCGACCGCTTCTCCTATCGTGTTGTGATGTTTAGTTGGAACAGGAAGTGAGGTTCCTTCATGACTAGACTCCACTGCATCAATTCCAACTTTTACATGATCGACCAAGATTTGTTGATTATGACATTGATCTCCGGACCTTGAAGCAGGATGTACCATGCCATGACCCACTACAACAATTTTGGAGTCCACATTCACGGCCAAACGACATTTAATCGGTTTCTAGAATGGCAAGTACAAAACCAACATTTTTCACTTAGCACTTGTCAAATACATAAAATCGTATACGTTTATAAATTCAACTATGAATTGTTTACCTGCAAGTCTGCAAAGGGATCCGTCTCTTGAGTTTTGTTTGCATATTGTAATTTGCTCGGGTGCGTTGATTGACAACTACTATGATGATCAGTTAATGGTGTGTTGATCTCCACCTCCTTGGGCAAATTCATCGTGTTCAAAATGTTTGCAATCTGCTCTTGAACCATTGTACTCATCTCTTGTCTCAATTTTTGGCTCACTTTAGCCTCTATTTCCTGAGTGATAACATGCAGCTCATCAGCTGATATTACACCACTTCGACCTTTCCTTTTCTCTACATCCCCAAATACGTTTTTTATACCAACCTTCCCACCAATCCCTCTAACTCGACCTGGATGCTCTTTTTTTTCAAGACCACGACTCAAGACATCATCATACCTCTAGAACCCATGACCCTTCAACGGCTTTTCCTCTCCAATCATTCTGTCAACAAAAAAAGCTAAAACATAAGGTGGCATGCTTTTCACTATCATATGAAGATTAAAAAATTAAAATAGTGCTATAGTATCGTGCTTTTTACTGAAATGTTAGCACCACACGTTTGCTGAAATGATATCATATTACGTGTCATATTTTATCTAATAAAGAATGCTAGGTCGTGTGTGTTTTCAGTTTAAAACATGTAAAGCGATAAAACACATGGAAACTAGTCGTACCATTTTATCTACAACCATCTTAGTTTTCTCATTAGGGATGGCATAATTTCCATCGGCTCCTTTTTTTTATCGTGCCAAAATCCAATCAATACTCCGATCCAAAACAGGTCCACCTGGCAATATGGTCGAGGAACTATGGCCATCAATTATCCATTTAGCCTTCTTCCCTGCATATCCAGCTTGTCCTAAATAGTGAGGATGCTCGTTGCATGCCTGACTCTTCCTAGCCTTCTCACTTATTTGCTGTTTTATGACATTGCAAAATTCAGCAAAACAGAATAGCACAAGCCACAGAACAGTTGCAATTTGCATAAATGTTTGTACTATTTCTCAATGCATGAGCAGTATGCATTTAGTATGCAATGATAGAAGAAGAAAGAAAAATATGCAAGTCAAGGCAGCCTAAATTTTCGAAAATTTACGAAGTAGAAAGCATGGTTGTGTCCATATTTCAAAGCAAAGGACAATGAGGTGCCTTATTTCTTAAGGAAACAATGAAACATATTGAGATGTCCTGATGTATTAAATAAAATTATGCATATATATACAAGACATCATACAATTCTCATTTCTTTTTAAAATGGTGTATTAATATTACATATATATACAATGCTATATATATAAACAGTTACTCAAAATAATTGAGTTTATTTGATTTACAAAATACTTCACTAATTATTCATGATTTCTACCGGTAACTTTACTAATGCTCCCCAATCATATGTTTACAATTCAGCTTCTGCATTGGAATCTAAAACTAATGAGGATAAGCCTACAGATTCAACACCTGTGTATGCATCTAGCATTCCTACTCCAAAGCTATGGGCCAATGGTCTCTTACTAGGACTTGCACCATCTAAACCTCCTATTTTTAGTGTTTAAAATGATTCAAATGATGATTCGGTATCTAACACTATTACTAAATATTTGTCTACTGGAAACCATAACTGTGGTAGCAGTGATAATGTTATTCAACAAATCTCTCAAAAATGGAACAGGTAATAATCATACTAAATCAAAGCCAAATGACTCTAGTCATTGTAGATATTAAATATAGTTTATCTTCTCCTGCATAAAAAAATACTTGCAAAGGCAGCTCACAATCACTCCCTGCTACGTTATATTTTTGACCAACTAACCCTGCCTCACCATTTACTGTAGCTACCATTATACCGACCTTGTCCATGCTAGTTTCACCATACGAGCAACCATCCACTGTCAAGCTACTGACTGAACCATTTAAGCCCAGAACTAAAGGTTGCCCATGTAACACAGACTCCCTACCCAACGTACCACCTACTGACAAACTGTGACTTGCACATAAACGCTCTCCCCTTCTCTATTTTGCACTACCGTGTCACAGGAAAGAAAGATGAAGTGGAAAAGGTTCCGCACTAATTTTGGTTGTGTGCTCTAGTATAAAATATAGAAAAGGTAAGAACACAATAGTTAAAATCTGATTTAAAATTTGATAGCATTACAATAAAATGAATTTAGTTGGAATAATTCATTAATTGTAGCTATAGTCTAGATTATGGGATGCAAAGTTAGAGAAACTTTAGTAAATATACAAGTGAATTGCAAATGAGCTTTGTATGCATACAAGTGTAAGGAAAATTGAGTGTATAAAATATAAAAACTTAAGTATTCAGGTTAATAAATTAAAATTGTGAAATCAGAGAATAGTTGAGTGAAGAGCATGTTAGTTGTATGTTCTATTGTTCAATTAAAAAAGTGATTATATGACAAAATATGATTAACATTTTGAGGTTCTGCCAAACCAGAGGTGTCAACTGGAACTGGATTAAATAAAAATCATGTGCTGTTGGTTGTGTTATTTATACATTTCCATGACACGGTATCTTTTCGCATACAAGTAACATCTTGCGCTAAACAAATGCAGATATTGGGACTGGACGAATAAGAGTTTGAATTCACATAAAATATATTCGTCAAACTTTATACCCAATTTACTACTCCCCTGTTTCTTTTTGATATGATAACGACCATTTTACACAAAGTTTAAGCCAATGTTTTAACTAATACTGTCAATGCATCAAGTTGAGTTAAATTCTTACTATTCCTCGTCAGGTGGATCCTTAGAGCAAAAGGATTCAAACCAACATAATTTACCAGTATATAGCAAAATATAAAGGAGTTTCTAGTTTCATAACAATATGCAATTCAGAGCAGGGGAGTTTCTAGTTTCATACAGCTAAAGAGCAGTTTTCATTTTTGTTATAAGAAACTGCACGTTTCATTTTGTGAAATATGCAGTTGCTCTGACGAAGCTGGTGAGTTGTAAAATGAAAGAAATAGCGTGTGACTTGTGGATATGGCATAAAAAACATACCTTAAACTCCTCGGTTTCACAATACTTCTTAAATGTTTCCCATTGTGTTTTTGTAACCCCACCATAAAATTCGTATGGCTCTTTATGGTTTTCTGGAAGCTCTCTAGTCTTCGTAATCCAACCACTAACCAATTTTGTTTTGAAACCCTTCCATGCTCCACAAACATTTTTTAACACATTATTTTTCATTTTTTCGTCGATGTGATACTCGGTCTGAGGTAATAAAAAATAAAAAATAAACAACGTCAAAGCAGTAAAAATGAATTTGATAAACAATGAAAGCGGTTCATGACTCCAAACACAAAGGATCCAACTGACAATTTAATAAGCGAACAAATGAATTTATAATACCTTAATGTCTTCCCAGATGGTATCCTTAAGCCCTTGACTAACGCTAGCCCAATTCTTGATATTGATATCAATTCTAGATCTAGCTGTATCGCCTACGTACGCCTTAAAAGACTTCACCCATTTTCTAGTAGGTTTGCCATTATCACATCACTCAATGAATTTTGGCTCAGATGTTCTGTATTTCTTTCCGGTTGTTGGACCTCTTTGCCTCCTCTTAGATGACGGTTCTGAAGCGGAAGTGGAAGTGTTTTGCTCTTCAGTGTGTTCATATAGTTGCATTTCCATTATTCCTGTATCACAGATGTGCACCCGAAAGTTATAAAATATTTCAACAAACGAATAATAACTTAAATATCACACAGTCTGAACTGATTTGAAGACATATTTGCTTGATTGCAAAATGCACACAGCCAGAACTTATTTGACCATGCTTTCACACAAAACATACTCACACAAAACTATTCATTTAACCATGCTTTCACACAAAACTATACTCACACATGTTTTCTCATTCGTTTAAAGATTTAGCTTCTGATATACACATTTCAAATAAATGTACACATATGAACAAATTAAATGGTGACAGTATTAGAAGGTTAAAAAATTACCCCGCTATCCAAACCCCTTCATCGTGATCAGTACGTGCATAATTTTCATTTAAATCAACTTCTTCTTCTGATAGACTTACGCCAATGGAAAAAGGTGGATTCTCGTCAAATTGATTATACTCTTCTTCATCTACCACGTCGTCGATCCCAACAATGCGTCTTTTTCCAGGAAGGACAACAGACCACTTATGATCAGCTGGGTCGGTGACATAAAAAACTTGTTTCACTTGAGATGCCAAGATGAGTGGATCGTTATCATGACTCACTCGATCAAAGTCAACAAGTGTGAATCCATGTTCATCCACTTGTACAGCACGATGATTATCAGCCCATTTACATTGAAATAGAGGAATCGTGAAGTCCCTATATTCAAGTTCCCAAATATTCTCAATTACTCCGTAATATGACATTGTCGTATTTATTGGTTTGTTATCTTTAGCACTAGCAAATTCTCTTGAAGATGCTACGACACTTACTCCACTATTTTGCATTTTGTTCTTTTCATCCTGACGCTTCGTATGAAAAACATACCCATTAATAGCGTATACTTCATAAGAGCTAACTTGAAATTTAGGCCCATACGCCAACCATTTTATTGTATCGGAAACATTATGATTTGTTTGAGACAATTGAGACATTACCCTATCTTTAAACCATATGACGAATGAGCGGTTATGTTCATTTGTCAACCATCTTTCGTTCTTTGAAGGATTTTGAGACTTTAGAATTGTCATGTGCTCTTCCAAGTAAGGATGAACCTCACTAAGGTTCTGTAAAACAAGTAGGTGAGCTTTGTGAAACATATCATCACCAATTGACATCAATTTAAACCCAATTATGCCTTGACCATCAAGTCGCCCTTCATGTCGAGACTTGCAAAGTCCAATAGGTTCAACGTCAGTTAGGTATTGAGTGACAAATTCAATAACTTCCTCGGCTACAGTACCTTCTACGATACTAGCTTCAGGTCTATATATATTCTTTGTTTTTCTTTTTAAAGTTCCCATGTGCATTTCGAACGGATACATATACCTCATAAAAACAGGACCGCAAATCTTGATTTCTCTTACCAAATGTACAACCAAATGCACCATAACATCAAAAAATGAAGGGGGAAAATACATCTCAAATTGACAGAATGTAACAATAACATCGGCTTATTGATCATCCAACATATCAGGATCAATCACCTTACTACAAATTGCATTAAAAAAATACAAAGCTTTGTAATAACATGTCTAACATGTTTAGGCAATATACCTCGAATAGTAACAGGCAACAAATGTTGCATTAACACATGACAGTCATGAGACTTCATGCCCGTCAATTTCAAATCCTTTATTGATACACGACTGCTAATGTTCGAAGAATAACCTGATGGAACCTTGACACCACGAAGACACTCGCATAAACTAGTTTTTTCTTTTTTGGACAATGTATAACATGCAGGAGGAAAATATATACGTTTACCTTTCTCCACTGGTGCTAACTCCTTTCGAATACCCATTTTCAACATATCTTGTCTAGCTTTCTCACCATCTTTTGTCTTACCAGGTATATTCAAGAGTGTTCCAATGATACTGTCACAAACATTTTTTCTATATGCATTACATCTAGACAATGCCTAACTTGTAAATGTTTCCAATATGGAATTTCCCAAAATATAGATTTTTTCTTCCACATGCCTTCTTGAAGAGGAAAGGCTTTTCCAAATACATTTTCAATATCCTTGATCCGTTCATATACATCATTTCCTGTTAATGGCAAGCGAGCAACTCCGCTTTCTATCTCCTCATTGAAAGGTTTCTTCTTTTTACGATAAGGATGATTGAGAGGGAGAAATCTACGATGATGCATATACACATTTTTCTTGCAAAAATGCAAGCGCTCAACAGCCATGTCGTCTTGACAAATTGGGCATGCTCTAGCATCTTTTGTACTATATCCAAACAAGTTACCATATGCGGGAAAAT